>CAWUFW010003737.1:0-1200000 GCA_963921515.1 Calotriton arnoldi | reverse complement strand
TGATGCTAGGATGAAAATAATAAATTCACATATACATTTTCCAAACACCCCTGCAGAGTTACAGGCTACTAAGGTGCAATTTCTGCTATTGCGCAATTCGCACAATGTTGGATTTGCGGATTGAGCCTGTGGCCTCCTATATCCCCCCCAATGCCATATGTTAGTTTCTTTACAGAATCAGCTGTTTTTAATAATAATAATAGATATTTATTGTACATAGTAAATAAAAACCGTTTACAAAATTCGTTTATAAAATTCATCTTTCATAAAATCGAATCCAATTTATATAAATAGGAAGTGCATAAACCTTTAAAATTACAGTTAAAAAATTAAGATTTATAAATTCATCTTAGTCTGATTAATTTGGGGATACATATTTCTTTCTTTTCAGCTGGCCATGAAAGTCCCCGAAACCTTCGCTTCTTCAATTTTGTCGTCTACCGTTCAGCTGTGGGTCACTGACATTGAAGCACGCTATCACTGCTTGCCGTCGTGTCCGGATTCCATGGATTTTAAATTCTGATTTTAGTCTAGCCCTTTCTTGCTTTAGTTGCAAACAGGTACAAATCAAGTGGGCCATGTCCTCTGTTCCATTTCTGCATAGACGAAAATTAGTTGAGGCTTGCCCCCTCTGCCATGGTGGAAGGTTCAAAATAGATGGCAGCTTTCCTAGTTGGTTTGAGAATTTTTTCTTTTATGCACCTTGCATACCCTAGGCTAAAGTATGTTTGAGGGCTTTTGCGCATATTCACAAGCCCCTATCGACATAACAACGTCACTTTCAGTGACGTTGTGGCGATAGGGGCTTCGCCTTATTCACAAGGCAACGTTAAGCCACTTAACGTGGCTTAACGCTGCCTTGTGAATAAGGCCCCCTTCACGCTGTGTTTAGCATGAAAGGGGCGTGCAGTGGGTGTTGTGGTGGGCGTTCCACCACAACACCCATTGATTTTGACGCTATCGCCTATTCACAAGGGCAGCGTGAATAGGAGGTAGCGCCAAAATTAAAACCAGGAAAATCCTGGTCTGAAGATGGCGAAACGAGGAGAAATTTGCTTTTTCCATGTGTGCTGCCTTGTGCAGCACACATAGAAAATGCAAAATGCCATGGTTTGTTCATGTACAGGAAGGTGTCCCTTCCTGTACATTAACAAACCATGGGGCATATTAGCAAGAAGCTCGTTAAAATTATCGCCGCTTTAGCGGCAGGAAACTGCCGCTAAAGCGGCGATAATGGGCTTGATAATATGCGCTATAGAATTCCAATAGAAGCCCAGGTTAGATGTGCAGGACATCTAACCTGGGCTTCTATTGGAATTCTATAGCGCATATTATCAAGCACATTATCGCCGCTTTAGCGGCAGTTTCCTGCCGCTTTTAACGAGCTTCTTGCTAATATGCCCCCATTTTTTAAAATGCCGTTTTGTAACTTACATGTGTGCTGCATGAAGCATCACACATGTAAGTTACAAACTGGCATTTTAGGTTTGTTTATGTGCAGGAAGAGACACCTTCCTGTACATAAACAAACCTCCCTGCTTGCAGACACCCTTGCACTCTGGTGCAAGTGTGCCTGCGTTGGCGCTAAGTTGTAAAACTTAGCGCCATCGCAGGGGGAAAAGCAAGGCTGCACCATTTCCTTGTGAATATGGTTCAGCCTTGCTTTTCCGAAGTGGCAGAGAGAGGCCTTAAGCCAAGAAGGCTAACGCCTCTCTCCCCCACTTCCTTGAGAATATCCCCTAAGTGTCTTATAGCTGTTAATGGTCATCCATGCATGGCTCCGTTTTGCAAATGCGGCTTTAACGTCAATTAGCGAAAGGGTCCTGATTGTACTTTGTACTACTTTCTTAAAAAGGAAATGGGAGGTTGGTATCTTCCAGAGCTGGGAGAGCCCAGTAGTTACAAGGCTACTTTTTAAATAGTTCCAGGCCTGCCGCTGAGAGGTAAGCTGTATCTCCTTCCATAATAAATGGTTTAGGGTGCTCTCAGGGGCTCCTCTAATTTTGTACCAGCTCGTTAGGTAAGCCCCTTGTCTTGCAAGCTGTTGCTTGGTGAGCCCAAATTCCAGTCTGATCTGAGCCGGCTGATGCATGCGTAGGGATGTTAAAAAGGATCCTGTAAGCTCCGATGATGGTACTATTGAGCGTCTTAGAGTCCCTTCCTCTCATAGCAACACTTCTATACGAAATGGTCGGTAGTATTTTTGCTTGGGCGACTTGAAGTAAAGGAGAGAGGTGAGGAGAGGTTTTAAATGTTTCAGCGATATTGCTTGGCCCAAGCCTAGCTTTTTAATTGTCTCAAGCTGTGTGGAAAATTGCCCACCGTTGTCGATGATTATGCCTAGATATTTATAATTTGTGCCCTTCTGGATCCGTACATTGCCTAAGTACCAAACATAAGAGCCTATTTAGCGATTTTTTTATAGACATCGTTTTGTTTTTATTAAAATTTACTTCCAGAAAGTTTCTGTGGCATAATTCTCTAGTGCGTTCAGGAGGTGAAGCAACCCTACTTTCGTGTGGCTGATCAGCACCACGTCATCCGCGTATAAAATACTGGACAAGGCCTTACCGCCGATCCTTGGGGCATGTGGGCGTGTGCATTTGGTAGATTTAGAGATTGCGCGAGATCTGCTTAGTAGAATTTGAATAAAGTTGGAGCAAGCAAATAGCCCTGTTTAAGTCCGTTAGACGTGGGAATACGCCTTGATAGAAGTGTACCATTGCCCAACTTTATTTGCACCCAGCTATCGGTGTGTAATTGAATTATCATTTCCAGGAGAGAATTCATTCAGGATGTTGTCAAAAGTGGCTTTGAAGTCTATAAAACAAAGGTACAAAGCCTGTTCTGTGGCCCTGGCTTTGTTGATTAAAAGTGACATTGTTAAGATGTTGGTAGTTGTGCCAGTTGTTTTACAAAATCCTATCTGGTTATATGGAATAATGCCCTGGGCCTCAACCCACTCTTGTAACTCCACTAGTAAAGTAGCTGCAAAGTATTTAGCTTCTCTATCAAGCAGGGCAATAAGTCTATAATTTGTTGAAGCAGTTTTATCGCCTGATTTATGAATTGGCAAAATGACAGCGCCTAATTTGACAAAAAAGTGGGTCTAACATGTCTGCCCAAAATACTACATCCTGTTTGAAAAGGGCTGGTGGAATTCTGTTGGGTCCTGGAGCTCCCTCTTTTTTCCCCTTGACTATTTGCCATTTAATACTAGTTATACGAACTAGCTTAACTTCCTCCTGGTGACCAATGGTTGTTCCCTGGGTCCTTTCATTTTGGTGTTTGCTGGTTGTAACTGGGCCAAAGGTTGTGGTCCCCCATGAGTTTCCCAGTGGGAAACTAAAATGGGCTTCCAGGTACTGAACCTGCGTCTCCTCAGCAATGTATGAAGATACTCCGCCATGTAAGGGGCGCATTACTTTGTTCACAAGCGACCAAAAGTGCGCGGTGTTTTGGTTTTGGAGTCATGGAGTAGTTTAGCCCAAAGATTTTCTTCCCTGGCTCTCTTAATGTCCCAATTGATTTTTTTCAGCTTCGATATATGCTGGTCTAGAGAGAGGATTAAGCTTGGAACTCCAGGGTTAAGTCTCAGTGATCTGAGGGCCTTGTTTATTGCTTTTTTTGTTGTCTTTAGTGAATGCTTTTGAGTACTGGATATCCTTCCTATTTCGCACTCCTTATTAGGCAGTTTCTGCTTAAAGTTTGTAGCTTATGTGTTTGATAATGTGGTGATGAAGTCTTCCCATTCACTGACAGTTCTTTTTTTGTTCTTTGCAGTTATAGAGGAGGAGCTTTGCTGCCTCCAAAAATTCCTCGGTTTGCGCTTCAGAAAATTGAACTCTTTTGAGGTTGAATGTGTAATTGAAGCTGCCTCCCCCTGGTACAGACTCAAAGAATGGAGCATTAGCCTGCAGAATTACCTCTTGCGGTCGATGGTCAGTATCCGCTTTATTGCCAAAGTAAACTCAGTCACATAGTGAAAGAGAGGTAGAGAGACCAGGGTGTAATCAAGAGTCGACGCTGTAGATTCAATTTAAAATGAAGCTGCTGGTGGAGAGTCTTGTGCGAACCTACCATTTAGTACTCGAAGGTTGATATACTCTAAATCTTCCAAGAAACCCCTGGAAATTTAGCTTGTTCTGCCATGGAGGCATTTATTCTGATCGGTAATATTCCAAGATGATGACTGGGACGCGATCTCTTCTGCCGCCGAAGCACCAAAAATGTGGAGATTGAAGTTCCCTGAGAGAATAAGGTTGGAGGTCTCTTGTTCTTTCATTGTTTCCGAGAGGTGGTCCAGCAGGTGCTTGGTGTTCCTGATTTTAGGTTTCAGGTTTATATAGGTGTTAAACATTATCACTTCCTGTTTTTTTCCTTCGATATAGAGTGAGATTTTAGTTGTATTAACCATCAGGGAACCGGAAGGAATTTCCAAGGCATTGAATGTTTTTGTAACGAAGTACTAGGTGCCAGCCCACCTGAGAGTCTGCCACATTTTGCTTTCCTTATTGCTGTAGTATTAAACCCTATAAACCCATCTAGATGGTAAAGATCCATTGCCCACGTTTCCTGAAAAAGTACTATATCATATGATCTTATAAATGATAGGAACTCTGGATCCATAGTTTTTCTTCTGAGGCCACTAATGTTCCAGGAGCAGATGCGGCAAGTGATTTTAGTGTTGTTGACCGTCTCATCCTGAACGAACATTTGTCACTGTGTTAGGCTGTTGATTGTTCTGTAAACCTGTTGGTTAGCTCGGAATATCGATTGTTGCCATAATGGTTGCCTGGAGTAAGCGGCATTGTCTATGTCCCCCTGTTCTCTGGGCAATAATTGACTGCGTGCTCCTCTTAAGACTGAATGGGGAGTACCTCTGGTATTACTTTTATAGTTCCTGTTGCCTGGCAGGGGAAGGGGGAATTTTGCTTTTCTATAAGATGAAATCGTTATCCCCCAAGATTTAAATGTATCGCTCTCCCGTAATACCTGATTGACTAAAAGGAGGATCGCCATCTAGCTTTGGTAATTTCTCTACCTGGGTGTGAGGCCAGCCAGATAAACTCTATTGCGAGCAAGTCAGATGATTTTATATCCCTTAAAGCTGGAATTGTTTCTAGTAGATAGAAGATGTTGCCTCTGTTTAGAGTGTCACTGTTACCCTTTGATTCAAACTCCGGTGTAAACAAAAGCAAACAAGGCTCTGACTGCCGGCCTGATAGAGTTCCCTGTTGGTGGTGTGTTTCCACATCTTGGGGCCCATTGACTGGTTTATGATTCTGCACCCTATCATCACCTATTGGTTGGATAGGTGCTGAACACTGGTTGTTAGCCTGTTGTAAACTAGACTGTTTAGTCCACCAGATGGAGCCTTCTGAAGACTCTTCTCCCTGCTTTTGTCTTGGTGTAGGATCATGTACATGTGGCAGACCAGAGCTGATGGCTGGATTATCTGCTGTTGAGGTCGCCCATATCCTTTGATTACATGCTGGGCTGAAGCTGAATTAGCTGTGTCTGAAGTGCAGGTGTCAGGACGTTGGATACTGTTTTGATTTCCAACTGCGGGTTGCGCTTGCAGCAAAACGGATTAATCTGGAGAAATGTTGTTTTGACTTAGCAAGATCTGTGGATTAACTTGGGGTTGATTTGAGCCCACTTTTCTTATAACATTTGTGCGATCTTCCGCATTGATGGTTATTGTTTCCAAACCCCCCTTTAGGGTGATGTTGGGTTCTCCATCTTTCAGACTGGTGAAAGTGGACTTGTCTACTGTTTGCATAGTTTGAACTACATCTGGCTCTCAGTGTTTGTGGCAAAAGAGGGGATAGACTCCGGTTGCACTGGCTGCTGATCTTTTGTAGCACCCATTCCTCTTCAGTTGATGCCTTTGTTTGGCATTCTGGGGTTGGGCACCCTCGTTCCCGACCCCTGTTTGAGTGGTGAAGAGGGGGTCGCCTGGTGTGCCGCAGTTTGCTTTAGCTTATATGATGTTGTTCTCCGCTTCTGCTTCTGTAAAGGCTGTCCTATTTTTAGGTTCACTATTTGCAGTTACTGGTGCATTTACCTTGATGCCCACCACCTCCTTTCTCAGATCGCTGAGTAAGTTCGCAAGCATTAAGGAAAGAGATGACAACTTCTCCACAAGGGGACCGCAAGTGCACTTTAAATTTGCCTTTGTTTGAGCTCGTATTATCATAGAGTTTAGGTTCCCCAGTTTTTCGTTGATCCCGCCAAAATATAAGTCCAAGGTATTTAGAAGATCCAGATGTAAATCCATCTTATTGGACTGGTATTGGAGCATGTCCACCGTCTGTTGCATGGTACTTAACAAGGAGTCCCACACATTCATAGATCCCGATGTAATTTGGGCATGTTTGACATGCTGGTGAGTCCTGCAGCTAGAATTGTCCATCAAGCATCCTTTTTCCAGCCCAGGATGCGATGGTGTGGCCCACACTTGGTATCTGAGGTGTAGGATGCTACCAGTTCAGCCCATTCCTGTGAGTCTAGATATGAGGAATTCCCCTGATTGTCCTGGTTCACTTGTTTTTCCTCCTGCGTGTCAAGTGATACCACCCTACTGCATAAGCTGTTGTGTCTTTGGTCCGTCATACTTGCTTGAGTTTTTTGTGCTGCCTGCAAAATTTGAGGTGTACTGTTGAGCGTTAAGTTAGTAATGCTGTTCTCCGCCACCGCCTCCTTCTGGGATTTCTGCATCTCTTGAGATCCGTTAACCTTTGCTACAGAAGAATAGATAAGGTTATTTTCAGATTCTGGAAGTGGACAGGAGACCAGGCTGAGAGGGCTAAACTGTTATTGAGGTGGCCCCCCAACCAGAGTTAATTCAGCTGTTGATGAGCTTTACAGAATCACAAGAGCCAGCATTCCCTAAATATACTGTTGGTATGCAATGCCACATGCCTCATTACTGACTTTCTTGCATGGTATCCAGGCAGCACACACAACTTCTATATCTTTTTCATCACTGTATAAAGGACAAGTGACAAAGAGTTTGGAAACACGTGGTTGCTTGGTAAGGAGACATGAAGTTATTCTGCTTAATAAAAACATTAAAAAGTTGTTTTTTTCTAATTATACAAATGCCTTCTCATTTCTGGTGACAATGCTTATGCCCTCCACCTATGGACAATGACACTTCCGTTAAATACTTGCACGGATAGAGAAAGAAGGTATTATGCTGCTCAGAAACAAATCAGATCTATTAATATATGTATTTTTGACTTGTTGAAAGGCAGGTTTCAATGAGTGCATGGGAGTGGAAGTGACCCAGAATATGATCCTACTACTTATTGCAAAATCATAACCATCAGGAAGGGTATGCCTATGGGTATCGGGAAGCCCACCCTTGTCTTCTCCCCCCAAGACTGGATGGAGCAAGATCCATAGAAAGATGAGCATGTTGAACTGATGTAACAAACAATTACTTTTAAGGTAAATTAGACAGAAATATAAATTTAGATGTAAATGTTATTTTTTAATTTATATTGGTTTCTATGATATAATAAGGAAAAAAGTTTATAAGAATATTTTTACAATTAGCAATTATTTCAGCTTTTCAGAAAACAATCCTTCATTGCTAACAAAAACCTTTTATATACTGGTTTATATTTACATCTTGGCCTACTAATACTTGCTCTTTTTCTGGGATGCTGAGTTCTACTACTCTCTCCCTGATCCCTGTGGCTTCTTCATCTCCTTGTAATGCTTGATATGGGTGTCACAGAATCATTACCAACACTTAAAACCTCTTGACTCTCCACTGACATTGTGCTAGATTTGTTGGCTGCATTAGCTACCTGGATTGCTTCGAGTTTTTTTTTTTTTGCAGTGCTTTTGGCTACCTCAAGTCTCCTGGTGTATCATCCTTTGGGCCCACGTGACAATTTTCCAGAGGTCTGGCGTCAGACCCTGGAACCTTATTTGGTGCACACACAATTCACTATTTTGGGGGACTTTAATTTCCATTTTGATGACCTCTTATGTAACGATTCTACAACCTTACTCAAACTTATGTCTAACTTTGGTTTTTCTCAGTTGGTTAAATCTCCTACCTACTCTGAGAGTCATACGCTAGATACAATTTAATACAATCATGGCGACTTGGCTATTGAGAAAGTTCAATCTCTCACTTGGGTAGATCATCAGGTGATCTTATTTATAGTTCTCCCACTCGTCCCATACTAGGTGTGGGCTCTGCTCCCCCAAACCCATATCTTGCAGGAACTTGAGCAAGATCACCTCTAAAGGCCTGGAAAAGGTGCTTAACATCTCCATAGCCAGACATGACTGCTCTTTTGCTTATACTGAGGAAGGCTTCCAAGCATGAGTAAACACAGCTCTGGATAGCGTAGCTCCCCTTAAAGTTAAAATTGCTACCCAATGTAAACCCTCTGTGCCCTGGTTCTCAGAAGAACTCAAGGCCCTAAGGCTGAAACGCAGCAGACAAGGGCCGAAACGGAAGGCTAACCCATGCCTCATGGAAAAAGAAAAGCATAAGGCCCTTCTACTGGGCTACAAACAGGCCATTGTGCTGGCTAATGCGTCCTACTTTACAGAGAAAATCAGGTCTGCTAGCAATTCTTCTTAGTAGCTGTTTAAAGTAGGGAAGGAACTGTCCAATCCTCCTACTCAGTGCTCTCTTAATTCATCTCAAAAATTTTGTGACAGAGTAGCATTTTTTTTTTGGGCAAAATCCTTTTTATCTACTCGGACTTCAACTTACCTTCAATAAACGATCTTCATACTGAAAATCACACTACTTGCCCTCATTCTAATCAACTCTGTGTATTTCCCCCTATTTCCTTAAATCAAACCAAGGACTTATTGCTGAGCATAAATAAATCTGGATCTTCTTCTGATCCCTGTTTTCCCAAAACATTACAACTGGCTCCAGACCTCATTGCCAATTTACGCTTCAAACTGGAATCTTTCACACCACCTGGAAGGAAGCAATAGTCACTTCGCTAATTAAGAAACCTAACGTGGATCATGATGATGTGAAAAACCTTCATCCCCCTCTCCTTGTTGCAGGCCCCTACTAGGATCCTAGAAAAGTTAGTAATCAGGAATTGGTTAAAATTCATTGATACCCATGATATCCTTGACCCATCTCAAAAAGTGTTTTGGAGTGGACAGAGCACAGAGACTGCCCTTATTTTTGTGGCAGACAGTATCCGCTATTAATGTTGTTCAGAGAGGGGCGGCTATCTCGGTAATGCTTGATTTGTCTGCAGCATTCAATACCATCTCGCCCATGTGGATGGTCCAACATCTGCAGCAAGCTGGTGTTAGTGGGATTGCCTTGAAGATTCTCCACACTTTTTTATCAAACAGGGTACAAATTTTCAGGTGTGGTGGTTTCAAGGCAAAGGCATTAGGCCTTCACTGTGAGGTGCCTCAGGACTCATCATTAAGCCCAACCCTCTTTAAACTGTATGTGGCCCCTCTGGCCAAATTGGTGCGTTAGTTCGGGTTTCAAGTGCTATTGTATGCAGATGACACACAAATTATTGTATCTATTTCCAACAACTTAACCTCTGTGGTGGAGAAGGTTAACCAATGTATGTCTATCATTAGTAGTTGGATGAGAGACAAATCCTTGAAACTTAATGTGGACAAGTCTGAGGTGTTATTGTTCGGTACTCAGGATTCCATCTGGTCCAATATCTGGTGGCCGGATGGTTGGGGCCCCTCCCTATTCAAGTCAAGTCAGCTAAAAATCTTGGGGTTGTCTTTGACAATACCCTGAGATTTAATACAGAGGTCAGTCACACTACTAGCACTTGTTTCCTAATCATTACGACTTTGTGAAAGATTTTCCCTATATTCCCTCAGAACTGCGGCAATCAGTCATCATCACTCTTGTCACCTTGCGTTTGGATTACTGCAACACACTGTACCTTAACTTCAATAGCTCCTCCCTGAATAAACTTCACGTTACACAGAATGCGGCTGCCCAGCTTATCCTTAACATTCCCAAGTGCCTCTCGGTCAGAGATGGGATCCACTTCCTTCACTGGCTCCCAGTTAGAAAGCGGATTACCTTCAAGGGTCTTTGTATGGTCTTTTTATCTCTGCACCAGAAAGGCCCTAGCCAACTGAACACGCTTTTCCACTGGCACACTCCCAGCAGGCTTCTTAAATCCTCATTTTGCAAGAAGGTGATGATTCCCAGTTTCTGAAAAGCTAGATGGGGAGGGCACTCCATTTCGGTTGCCACTGTCAAACTGTGTAACACCTTGCCCACCCATATCTCTGAAGTAGGTTCCTTTACGGCATTTTAAAAACATCTGACAACCTGGCTCTTCCCATCACAGAATCTCAAGTTTTCAGCCACGCTCCCCTTATTGACGGAGATTGTCTTGTTCTAGTGCTTTGACACCTGTGTGTTTAGTGCGCTCTATAAATTAGTTTCATTTAATTACATTTCACCACCAATGTGGGAAACCATAGCAATTTGGGTATTTGCTGTGTGTCTACGCATGTTTGTTGTAACAGGCGCTAGCTTGTCAACAGAGTAACCTATCGTCTGAAGGCGGTTTTCGGTATTCCTTTGTCTACCAGTGTTTACCTCTAAGCCAGCAGCAATAACTTGACAAAGACCCTTTACTGCTTTTATTAATTCAGATATACCAGATCTAGTGATAGAATTCTCCAGCGATTGGTTTTCCTAACATCCTCAACCCTCATCCTAAGCTCACACATACACCATGCTGTTTGTGATGAATCAGTAGCATAGATTTCTGTTATGTACGGAACTGTGAGCCAGTAGAATGACCCATAGGTACTTCGAGTAACATCTGTTATTAACTTTCTCTAGTGGGCCTGCCTATTGTCAGATGTTGTCATCCTGCTCTTCTGGTTCTTCTGTCTGTGCCTGGCATCTCTGGCTAGATGGCTTTGCTGATGTACACAGTAACTTTAAAGTAATTTCTGTTTGTGTATGATATATGAATAAGCTGTCTATAAAAATTATATAAATAAGATCCAAAATGTAATGCCTCACCAAGGTTTCTGTTTTATATTTTTTGCACTAAATATACTCAATTTACATTACTGTACAGTTTGCAATGGTAAACATTTTGCAAATTACTGTCTAATTTAAAGGCACCGGTGTATGTTTGGTTGGAGTTGCTGTATCAATAGTTGATACTCCTGTCACCTCTGCTCGGAAAGTTGATTACATCAATTCCTCCACTGGTAAAGGAAGGTGTTGGCTTGGTGCTGGATCCCCTACCTGTTGCTCTTTCATGAGCCTCTGGTTGGCAGTTCAGTCATTGGGTCTGGACCTTAGGTCATACCAACATTTGCCTATTTCCTCCATGCTTCTCTTGTTAGTAACCTCTATAGCGTTAATGCACCCTTGAATCCGCCTCCATATTTGTTTTTCGGCGGCCTCTGGGATGGTGAGCAAGGCTTTTTTACATAGCTACTCTTTTTTGTAACACATTTTTTAACCAGGATATCCATTTTCTGGTCACTGAACTTCCACTTCTTTTTTTCTTCTCACCTCTTCTTGTTGCTCCTGGTTTGGCATTATGCACAATTTTCTAATGTAAACAGTGCTGTATAAAAATGCTCCTCGCCAAGACTCACCTGCAATGCTTCTAACTCACTTCCTGAATCTGTGAGGTCTTCGATCACTGCCTCTGCACCATATGCAATTTGCAACTGGCGATTCTTAATTTGTAGTGCTTACTCAGTTGCAAATTAGAAAGCAGTATTAGGCAATAGGGAAAATTAAGAACTGGCTATTTGGTAATGACAAGCCTTAGTACATACTATTTTCCAACATAGAAATAGTGATTTGTTAAAAATTGTTCTTTTCAAATTGCAAAATCAAGCTTTACAAACCCAAAGCGCTGGAAACCCCACTGATTTCCCTAAACCGTTCCACCCCCACTTCAGAATTTGCACTTTGTAATAGGTTCTCTGCTCTAGGCAACCTTGACAGGTTAGATTGACTGGAAAGCACCAACATCTGAATCATTAAATAAATTGGCCCAATTTGATACCCCTCCACCCTCTATTTTGGGTATTCTGCACTGAGGATATTTAGTTGGAATATGATCTTTCCCATTTCATAACTCCTGGTAACTTGATATACTTCCCAGTGCCTTTGGTCAGGTATCCTCATTTGAAAGCCATTTGCTTGTTTTTTTTCAAAACATATCTCTATTGCTATTTTTTATAGAGTGTCATGTGCCAGATTCTTAGGTCACATTTCTTGATTTTGAACTATTCTCAATCTAACTATACTCCACCTGTTAACCTCTACTTCATTATCTATCTTCTGCACTGGACTTTTATTTTCTTAGTGTTATTTCTTTGTTCATCCTGCATTTCTTTATCATCTGCTCCATTCATGTCTCAGAACCTTTTTAATTCTGTCCTATAAATGGAGGCCAGAACAGTAGCAGAGCAGAACAACATGCCTATTTCAGAGATGGAGTCTCACCAAAGCCCAAGATGGCTTCTTCCCCTTGAGGCCACACCCAACTGAGGTGAAAACAAGGCAATTGTCCCTTATCCAGCCACCCTGCCTGGTCCCATAGAGATGATGCCGAGGTGTTGCCCTTACACTGAGACACACACCAGGCTCTCTTTGACGCCTCATGGATGGAATGCTGAAAATTGTCAAACATTCACCCCCAGTACAGAGATATGGGCCTAGATCCATTATTTTTTTGCTCATCATGCCATTCCAGTTTGGGCCCAGCCATATGCAAATCAGTCTTGACCCTGCTCCTTATTAACCCTGGGCATAAAACTCCGCTCTGCTCGCGGAGTTTGTGGATTTTTGGCAACTCCGCGTAGAACCCGGAGTTGCTGGAAAACTCTGCACTCCGCAACGGAGCGGAGATTTTTTTGTGTTCGCGTGCCCAAAATGCACTTATGCGCACGTGGGAGCGACTTACTGGGTGCCTGCGATCGCCGACGAGATTTCCCGAGCCATTCACGATTGCCACGAGATTTGCTAGGCAGCCGCATGGTCCCGTGAGAATTTGCGATCGCAAACACGTCATTAGAGCGCGCCAGTGGACTTCCGGCGTGGGTTTTGTGAAGATCGCGATCCCGAACACACAGAATCTGCAATCTGGAGACGGTTTTCTCCTGATCAGCATCAAAACCTTCTTGAAATGACGATTTGGATTAAAGAAACTCCTCAGATTGCCATTTGGCTGTACTTTTTTGGGCAAGGAGTCCTTTCTCTTTTTTTACTTTTTTTTTTGAAGAGGAAGGAAGTGTCCCAGAGTCTCCAACTTTCTGTTCCTGTCCAGCAGGCTCCTCACAGTGATTTGTCCATCTCCTGTTCACTTTTCATTTGGATTTGGAGCTGGAAGGATCACTCTTTGTGTCTGCTGCATCATACATCATTGGATTTGCGGACTTTTGAATTTGAGATTTCACAAGGAAGTTGGAAAATTGGTGTTGTTTGTTTTATTTTTTGTACTTTTCATCGTTTTAAAAAACATTTATTGTGGTGGGTGGCCTGTATTTTAAGTAGGGGCCTAGTTGTTTCTTTGTAAGTAAATTTTCTTCTTTTATATAGGAAACATGTTGCACAGTTCACTACATTTTCTCCAACTTTTGAAATCAAATTGCAATATTTATTTAATTCACAAGCCCAGTAGTCTGCCAATAGGCCTTTCGGCCAGTAGGCCCAGAGCTACTCATGGGTGCATGAATTTAAAAATGCAAAATGTGTTTTTTTGGGGGTATTTCACCTTTTTTCATGTGTGTTAAATAAATGCCTTTGTTGAATGTGTGTGGTTGTTGTAACTTGCAAACCTTTTTTAGCCCTGTGGATTTTCGTTTTTGGCATCGTTGCATTAAAGCTGTGTTGTTTAGCATGCCTCCTTTGTCTGGCCAGTGTGTGAGTGTGTTTGTAATAGCGGGCCAGCATTTGCCTTGGCTGAGCTTCCCAATGTGGCCAGGGGCCTTTTTGTAAAGTCTGTGTCCATATAGGCCACCTTGAGTTCATTGTTTTCCAGGCCTCCTGCTTGTTGTTGTTGTGAGTGACCATGTAGCTGGTGGCCATTTTGTGGTGGTAGTTAGTGTGCTTTTGCCATAGGTCTGCATGTCTTTCCTCTGTTCCTCTTGGCTTATTGCTTCTTGCAAACCTTTTTTAGCCCTGTGGATTTTCGTTTTTGGCATTGTTGCATTAAAGCTGTGTTGTTTAGCATTCCTCCTTTGTCTGGACAGTGTGTGAGTGCGTTCGTAATAGTGGGCGAGCATTTGCCTTGGCTGAGCCTCCCCATGTGGCCTGGGGTAATTTTGTAAAGTCTATGTCCAACTCCATATAGGCCTGCTTGATTTCATTGTTTTCCAGGCCTTCTTCTTGTTGTCGTTGTGACTTGTGAGTGACCATGTGGCTGGTGGCCATTTTGTGGTGGCAGTTAGTGTGCTTTACTGCTGTTGCCATAGGCCTGGATGTCTTTCCTTTGTTCCTCTTGGCTTATTGCTTCCATCCATTGTCAGCTGCAGCTCCCTGAATGCTGCATCCCACGTGATGCACAATGCCAAACCGGGTCTGTTACATTTTTATTTTTGTTGTTGTTCTTCTACTTTCCTATCCTTCCTGGGTGTACTGTACAGTACACCATGAAAGCACTTGTTGTTGTCAAATTCTCATAAATGGCTACACTGTATTGTTATGTTTCTTTAATAACTGAGGTAAGAAATTTAATAATATTAATAACACTAACAAGTGTGACCACACACTAAGTTATATATTATATTTATTTGTTTGTACTAGTAGTCAGTGAACCACAACAATGAATGCCACGTTTCACTGATCTTCTTCTTGCTTCTTTGCTTTTAGGTGCACAAAAGAGGAGGAGACAACATCACCCATTGTACTGCCAGACAGAAGTCCTGCCGCGCACGATGTCACGTGATGTGTGACCATAGACATCTCTTCAACTTGTGCCACTGTATGCTGCTGACATCTCAAGATGGCCCCAAAGAAGGGTAACGGGTCCAGTACCAAGAAAGTTGCCAGTGAGAAGAAGGCACTGCCACTTACCAAGACCGGTATGTCGCCCAAGACCTTTTTTGGGAAACCAAAAATTGCGCCTGCAGCAGCGGTGTCAGGGAGCAAGCTAGGTGCAGCCCCCCCCCATCACTGGACCCACCCACCAACCTAGGCCCAAGCCCATGTCTGTCGCAGAGGCAGCCAGTCTAATCACGAGTCCAACGCCGACGAGCAGTGATGTTGAAATTGACTTATCGTTATCGCAAGGTAGTACCCAATCAATGCAGAGAAACTCAGATAAGTGGGTAACAACAGCCGCAACCACCCCCAATAGTAGTTGTTCCTCCCGAAGTAGGGGCAGTTCAGGAGATCGAGCTTCCTGCAGAGGAAGAAGAAGAGCAAGCCACTCTTTCAGAAGATCTATTTTCTTCCAGATCCCCAGCAAGGAAAAGGAGGGTTAGTCCATCAACTTCTTCTGCAAGCCCCCTTCTGATGATCTAGATGCCACTTGGAAGCCACCTCAGTCTGAGAGTGAGACATGCCACGAGACAAGGCTAGGGAAAAAGAAGGTTCCAGAAAGCCTTAGAGTTACGGAGGTAGATGTCAAAGAGGAGGATGATGATGATGAGCCAGTCATCATGGACATTAGTCCCTCCCCAGTAGAGACCGACATTACCCCATCCCAAATTGCTGTGAGGGATGTGACACGGATACCAGCAACACAGATGATACCACCAACACCACCTCCAGGTTCCATATTTCATGGCAGTGACCTACATCCACCACAACCACCTCAGTAGAAGTAGGTACTGCAGAGAGTCAAACGTCACGCCCACCTACCAGTTCATCTGACATTGCAAGTGGCAGCAGCAGCGCCAGAAGATTGACCTCCCCAGTTTGGGACTTTTTTCGGTTAGCAAGAAGGAGGTGAACATTGCTATATGCTCCATTTGTGGACAAGGTGTTAGTCAAGGTAAGCTTGGTACAAACTATGGTACCGGAGGCCAAACAACCCATCTGAGAAAACACCACTTGATCCAGTGGGAGGCGCACCTTAGCAGCCAAAAAACTGCACATGTTGTTGGTGGAGGGGATGAAGAAGAAGAAGATTCGATCACGGTGGAAGGTGAACAAGAGGGAGACATTTTCTCTCTTACACAAAGCAGCCCTGTCCCCAGCAGTGTAGTGGTACTGCCCACATCATCATCAGCAACATCGCAATGGCACAAGAGTCAGGCTGAGATACCAAGGGGTCCAAGGCAAGAGAGTACCGCAACAAAAAACACATGTATTGAGCATAACATCTGGCATCAAAAAGTCACCTGCATCAGTGGCACCAGAAAAGAAAAAAATCCAGTCTACCATTCTCAGCATGTTTAGGTCAGAGGGGCATTACGAACGCAACCATCCAACAGCGCGTTTGTACAACGCGAAGCTGGCTAAAATGTTAGCGCTGGACCTCCTCCCATGTTATTTTGTGCAAGTGGTGGGTTTTCTTGAATTTGTGGAAGCCATCTGCTCGAAATGGAAGGTTCCCAGACGGTCCTATTTCGCCAGAGTTGCTGTTCCAGCACTACATCACAACGTGCTGGAATTGCTTGGACAAGCTTTGCAGCAGAGTGCTGTTCACACTATCCACCTGACAACAGACGTGTGGACCAGTTGCCAAGCCACTGATTACATGTGCATCACTGCAAACTGGATCTCTTTTGTGGGGGTTAGAGAAAAGATATCTGCAGGTGTTGACACTGCTGAAATTTTTAATGCTGCTCGGAAACATGCAACTGTAGCCATGTTCGCCATGGAGAAATCTCATACTGCTGCAAACATTTTGGAAGACTTTGACAACAAGGTCTTTGAATGGCTGTGACCAAGAGGGCTTATCACTGGTCTTGTTGCCACAAACAATGGCAGTAATATAGTTAAGACAATGGCCGATGGTGGCTATTTAAGGGTCCTGTGTTTGGCGCACTGCATTAACATCATTGTTCAATACTTGCTGAAAAAAGAGGACAGAGTCAGCAACTTACTGACCACCTACAGAAGAATCTGCACACATTTCAGCCATTCTTTTAAAGCCCAGAAGCAGCCGAGGATCATTCAACATGATAATAGAATGCCAGTTAAAGCACTCATCCAGGAGGTGCTAACATGTTGGAACTCAACTTATTACATGCTTGAACGTCTGTTTGAGCAGTACAGACCAATCAATGAACATGTCATGAAAGGCATGATCATTGAGATGGACCAATGGGGCCTAGTTAAATGCCTGACAGAGATGCTACTGCATTGTATGCAGGTGTGGAGGAAAAAAAAGAAGCATATGAGTTGGTGGAGAGCTTAACCCTTCGCTTATCTGAAAATACAAGGGTGCAAAGAGGCATTGTGTCATTCAACCATTACATTTGTGTCACAATTCTTGATCCACAGTACAAACCATTACTGCACACTTTCATTATTATTTTAGTCAGGGATGTTGCCAGCTACAAAACTTGGATAGCTGTGGAAGCCAGTCAGCTAGAAAAAGAACGGCCGGGAATTGGAGGCCCGCTCCTCCAGGGCACAACAAGTACTGCAGGTCAGCCTTCAAGTTCAACTTCAGAGCCCAAGGGCAGTGCGGTTGGCTCACAGCAGCCAAAACCACCAACAATACCAAGAACAACATCAACAAGAACAGGAGCATCAGCTGAGCAAAGCAGAGCACCCATGAGCATTGAGCGGATGGCCCAGGCCAATCTGGATGACCCAACATAGGTCTACTTTGATCAAAACTCATTGCTGTATTGGTATGGGAAAAGGCTCCAATGGCCAGTGCTCAGCAGGATGGTGATAAACTATCTGGCTTGCCCTGTCGCAAGTGTCTCTTCTGAGCATGTTTTCAGTGCTGCTGGTGCTGTCCTGACAGTGGGAAGGACCAGTCTCTTGCCCCAAAATGTGGAGAGGTTAACCATGATCAAAATGAATCAGCACTTTATATCACCGGATTACACCATACCTGAAGTAGCACAGCAGGAAGATGATGACGGCGACTCAGGTCATGGAAGTAGTGTGTTAGGTGACCTACTTCTGGGTGAACCACCAGAGTTTGAGGACGAGCTCTACTTCCCTGACAACTAGGTTTTCGAGCTACTTTCTTTCTTCCTTTGACGCCCAAAAAAAAGCCCCCAAAAAAGATATAGCTACGGAATATTATTTACTTTATTATTTGTGTGTGTCACTGTCTTTCTGGTTCAAATCACAACAAATCCATCACCACCGTCTTACTCTTTTATTGCCAGATTGGAGTTGCACCTGTGTGCAGTCAGTGAAGAAGTAAATCCACTCCTCCTGACTCGCCCTAAATCCATTTCCCTCAAGCCAGACATTGGATAGAGAATAGTACAACAAATGTGAAATGTGTGCCCGCCTCGAGTCCCTCCAATCCTGACTGATGATTACTGATGATTACGATGGCGTAACGTTCACAACCGCCAGGCCGGGGGTGGCGACCGTTGAGCCATCGTAACGTGCAATACCCACCGCCATATTACGATGGCGGTGGGTATCGCGGCGGACGGAAAGTCCAACTGCCGCTTTTCCACCGGTCGGCAATCGTTACGATTGCCGGCCGGGCGGAGCTGGGGCTGCAATATGGTGGCGGTGCCTAGCAGGCCATATTATGATGTGTGAACTTCAAGGCCCATCGCTGCCATGGAAAGGCTGGCAGTGATTTGATTTGGGGGCCCGTTGCTGGCCCCGGGGGCGTGGGGGGGTGGGAGGGTGCACTTGGGGGGTACCTGTGGTACCCCCCTACATGTCCATGCACAAGGTGGCAGGCATCCTAATCAGCCCCGATATATTTATCCTCCTTTCTGAGCCTAGAGGGACTGCCCCGGAAGAACAGGTAAATGATGACATGCATTGCACTCTGACTCTTAGTGATTGGTATTTGTTGTGCATGATGTCTACTAGTATTCTACACACAAAAAGAGTGACTCAAGTCAATGTTTCCCTTCTTGTTGTTCTTTAACAAAATTGTACTACTGCAGGCCGATCCATTGCATTTTTTAGTCTGGACACCATGACCATACCATACTCACAGTCAGTCAGTAGGATTGGAGATGATTGATGGAAAATCTTGGGCGTTTCATGAAGGGGCCTAAAAGGTAAACAACAACACCAGACCTACATGTCTGTGTAGTGGTGGAGGCGAGTGTGGTGGTGGTGTGGGATCACTGACAGAATATAGACAACAGAAATATCGACCTACAGAAATATCGTGACAAAAATATTGTTGTCAAAAATATCGACCTCCTATCTTCATAATGGTAAGTACAAATACATCGAAAAAAAAATATCGTTGTTAACCCGTTGAGTGCTTCTGTCGGCCAACGTCCGTCGCGAGCACTACCTCTGTAGTGCTGCGCATGTCCGTTAGCCGACGCGGCCCCGCCCACTCCGCTAAACCGCCGCACCGCGGCAGAATTGCCGCCGCGGTTAAGCGGTTAAAAATATCAAAGTAGAAAATATAATTTTTTTTATATGTATAAAAAATAATGTAAAATAAATTAAATAATACATTTAACTTAAAAAAAATATTTAGATTTATTTCTATATTTTAACAATTTTTAAGTAATAAATGTAATGTAAAAATAAATTAAACATACAGATTTAAAATGTAATATATATATATATTTACTTAAAAATAATTAATAAATAATAATTTTAATTAATTATAAAATGTTAGAAATATATTAAAATGTATAAATATATATATATATATATATATATATATATATATATATATATATATTATCTACTGGCGGTCGCCAGTAGATAGTTATAGTTAGGACCTATTTTCCATAGGAAATCCGCAACATTATATTTTAAATAACTTTGGCGCCGGTTGACGAATCTTCGCGAAATTTTCAAACTTTGTGGCCTGCTCCGGTCCGCTCCTATCTTGAAAGTTTCGGGGTGATTCGGCAAGCGGGGGCCGAGAAAGAAAGGGGGTCCCAAAACGTGTTTTCCCCATGCAATTTTCCATAGGAACCTTTCATCGCAGCTACAGCCCGAACTGCTGAACGGAATTACACCAAATTTGGTAAAAAGGTAGCCCTTGGTTCAGAGTCATGCCTTTTGCTTAAATGGTGTAAATCCGTTCAGTAGTTCCTGAGAAAATCAAAAATAAAATCACATATATATCTATGGCCGCGTAAGGTCCGCGTACCCTCCCGATCACGAGCTGTATGCTAATTGGCTGTCAGCACTCCAAACCAGGAAGTGTTGGCAGCCATCTTGTTCCTCGGTAGAACTGAGGCACAAAAAAAGACGAAAACAGACGCAAAAAACGCAAAAAGGGGGCAGGGTAGAAACACCCTGAACCCCTAGGCCTGCTCAGGGGGTCCTACAAGGACCCCCAGGGCCCAAAAAATTATTATTTTTTTTTTTAAATCGGCAAAAAACGCACTGGGTGCGCAGATCCTGCCGAAAAGAAAAAAATACGAAGCGCGGGCTCCCGTGCTTTGTGGTTAATTGACCCCCGGGTGGGCCAAGTCCCGGGGGCATGCGGGGGTTTATTAAATAATTACATGGGGGGCCTCTAAGGCCCCTCCAAGCCACGGGGACCGCCACCCCCCGAGGCTTTAAAAAAAATGGTGCGGGAGGGCTCTGGGCCCTCCCGCAGCCCCGGGGACCGCCACCCCCGGGGCTTCTTTTTTAAAAAAAATTATTACCTGTGTGGGGGGGCTCCAGCCCCCCCACACGCCCCAGGGACCACCACCTCCCCGGGGCACTAATTAAACAAATGTGGGGGTACGTTTCGGACCCCCGAAGCCCCGGGGACCACCACCTCCCCGGGGCTTTGTAGATGTTGGGAGGGGGGTCGCGCGGCCCCCCTCCTGGAGCCTGTGGTGGCCTTGAGGACCACCACCCCCCAGGGCCGGCTCCTGCAGTGTCCCGGGGTGCCTACCCCCGGGACACTGTAGTTTGCTATGACAGGACGGGAGCCTGTCATAGCAAACTGCTTTGAATTTTGGAAGAGAGAGCAGGAAACCTGCTCTCTCTTCCAAAATTCAAAGCAAATTGCTTTTCCACACGGGGAGCTGCATGTTAGCAGCTCCCAATGTGGAAAAGCAATGCCGGCTCCCGCACGACGCGGGGAGCCGGCGGGACCGTGGGGGAGTTGGGGTCCCCCCACGGTCCCTAAAGGATAGGGCCAGCCCCGGGGGATGGGGTGCCCGGGGCAAGTAGTGGCCCGGGAGGGGGGCCACACGGCCCCCCTCCCCCAAATTAAGAAAAAAAAAAAAATGGCCGGGGTCCTTGTGGCCTAAGGAGGCCTGAGGAGGGGGGCAACGCATCCCACCCCCATGAAAAAAAAAAAAAAAAAGGTGGCAATGACCCGGGGATGGGGTCCCCGGGTCGAAATTGGCCACGGGAGGGGGGCCCACGCGGTCCCCTTCCCATTCCTTTTTAAAAAATAAATAAAAGGGGATCAGGCCCTGGGGGATGGGGTCCCCAGGGCCCAAAATAATTAAAAAGAAGGGGGGCCACACAGCCCCCTTTAAAAAAAAATTTTTTTTTTTTAAATCCGGCATCGCGCCGGAGGCCACGCCCCCTCCTTGGCAGCACTCTGCAAACGTGCCTCCTCAGCGCGTTTGCAGAGGGGGAACGAATTCCCCTTGAATACTGGAGGACCCTGGGGGCCAACTAGCCCACCAGGAACCTCCAGTATGCGCCAGCGGGCTGCGTTGCAGAGAGGTGTTCTGAGGCCACGCCCCTTTTTACACCTCTCTGCAACGCAGCTCTGTGGCACTTAATGGAGGTAGCTGGTGGGCTAGTTGCACCCCAGGGACCCTCAGGATTCAAGCGGAGTTAATCCCCCGACTTAAAACGCGCCATGGGGCGCATTTGCACAGTGGTGAAGGGAGGGGGCGGGGCCTGAGGTGACATGTGTGCAAACATGCCCTGTGGCGTGTTTTAAGTTGGGGGATTAAGTCCCCTTGAATCCTGAGGGTCCCTGGGGTCCAACTAGCCCACCAGGTACCTCCAGTAAGCGCCACAGAGCTGCGTTGCAGAGAGGTGTAAAAAGGGGCGTGGCCTTGGACCACCTCTCTGCAACGCAGGGCTGTTGCGCTTACTGGAAGTACCTGGTGGGCTAGTTGGGCCCCAGGGACCCTCAGGATTCAAGGTGACCTAATCCTGTAACTTAAAATGCGCCACGGGGCGCGTTTGAACAGTGGTGAAGGGAGGAGGCGGGGCCTGAGGTGACATTTGTGCAAACACGCCCTGTGGCGTGTTTTAAGTTTGGGTATTAAGTCCTCTTGAATCCTGAGGGTCCCTGGGGTCCAACTAGCCCACCAGGTACCTCCAGTAAGCGCCACAGAGCTGCATTGCAGAGAGGTGTAAAAAGGGGCGTGGCCTCGGACCACCTCTCTGCAACGCAGGCCTGTGGTGCTTACTGGAAGTACCTGGTGGGCTATTTGGGCCCCAGGGACCCTCAGGATTCAAGGTGACCTAATCCCCCAACTTAAAACGCGCCACGGGGCGCGTTTGCACAGTGGTGAAGGGAGGGGGCGGGGCCTCAGGTGACATGTGCGCAATCACGCCCTGTGGTGCGTTTCAAGTTGGGGAATTAATTCCCCCTGAATCCTGAGGGACCCTGGGGGCCAACTAGCCCACCAGGTACCTCCAGTAAGCACAACAGAGTTGCGTTGCAGAGAGGTGAAAAAAGGTGAGTGGCCTCGGAACGCCTCTCTGCAACTCAGCTCTGTGGTCCTAACTGTAGGTACCTGGGGGGCTAGTTTGGCCCCAGGGACCCTCAGGACTTAATCCTGCAACTTAAAACGTGCCACGGGGCGCGTTTGCACACATGTCACCTTAGGCCCCCCTCCCTTCACCACTGTGCAAACGCGCCTTGTTGCGCGTTTTAAGAGGTAGTTTTAATCCCCCTGCCCTATTATGTACTAGGGACTTACAGAGGAGGTCATGCTAATCACAGGGGTACCCCAACGCATAGTGTTCCCTAGTGTATGTAGGTGTTTTAACTGTATTCTAAGTGTCTTTTACCATAGCACTGGCTCTAGGCCTGGTTAGTCAGAGTCAGTTACCACCAGTACACGTCTGGAAAAGTTGTGGGCACAGGATGATTTTGCAACAAGGCCTCTTTCTGCTCCTCTTTTGGTTCTTTCTGCACATGTCTTGCTTCTTCCTGGATTTTTCTTCGTCTTTGTGGACTTCTGTTTCTTTCGACATTTCTTTTGCTTCTTTCTGTGCGTTTTTCTTCTTTCTTCACATGTCCTACTTCTGTAGGCATAGTTACAAACTAGCATTTGAAAAACCTTTGAAATTCACTGAAAAAACCATAGGTTTCAGGCTCGTTATAGTTAGAAATTAGCATTTAAAAACCTTTGAAATTCACTGAAAAAACCATAGGTTTCAGACACGTTATAGTTAGAAATTAGCATTTAAAAAACCTTTGAAATTCACTGAAAAAACCATAGGTTTTAGGGACAGTTATAGTTAGTTGGACATTTCACTCGTACAAAACCCGTGAAATTCCCCCGTTATAGTTAGTTCAGCTAACTATAACTCGCGCCCCGCAATGCACTGCTGATGACGTCACATATTACATCACTCATGACATGGTCAGTGACATCACTGATGACATCACTGATGACATCTCAAATGACATCACTGATGACATCATCCACGTGATAATCTGATGCACCTCCTCACACCCTAATATAACTTTTGATACACCCACTCTAAATTACAGACTGCCATTCTCAAAACCATACACACTCCAATACCAATAACTACATACCCACTCACTGATTCTTAGGTCTACACACACACATCTACACACTCACCCGTACAGTCACTCATACTTATGGTCACTCAGTACAGGACTATCATATGCACTCATACACCTATATAAACACTCACACACCGCCACTCATCCATAGAGGTACTCACACACCTAGTCAGTCATGCAAAAAAATAATCACACACCCATTTACTCACCTATACAGTTATACACACACCAGCTCACTTACTCATACAAATACTAGCACATTCTTACGCTCTTATACCATAACTGATACAAGCACACACGCATCCATACAGCCACTCTCACAGTCACACACTCTCACTTATAGCCTTTTAAATACTCTAACACACATATATACTGCCTTTTACATATGTAGTTACTCGCACATGTACCACTGAGATATACATTCACTCACTAACACACCCATACACACACTCACCCACCCATACAGTCCATCACAGATGCACTCTTGAAACCATGCACCCAGTGAATCACCCACTCACACATCTATGCACAGAGTCACACACACCCCACTCACACAAACACTCAGGCACCCATACAGATACTCAGACAACCAATCAATAACCCATGTAGACACTCATGTAGCTATTTGCAAACCCATGCAGTCGCTTACACACCAACAGACAGACGGATACATACATTCACACAGTTTAGTCACTAACCCATGCATTCAGTAAGATACGTTTAATCACTCACTTATAGAGTCAGTCACGCACCTACTAAATCATCCATTCAGACACTTATACACCCACTCATTCTTCAATACGCCTTTCCCTATATATATTAAACATATTAAACTTTACAGAAACACACAGTCACTGGATGATGTCATCAGTGATGTCATTTGAGATGTCATCAGTGATGTCATCAGTGATGTCACTGACCATGTCATGAGTGATGTAATATGTGACGTCATCAGCAGTGCATTGCGGGGGCGCGAGTTATAGTTAGCTGAACTAACTATAACGGGGGAATTTCACGGGTTTTGTACGAGTGAAATGTCCAACTAACTATAACTGTCCCTAAAACCTATGGTTTTTTCAGTGAATTTCAAAAGTTTTTTAAATGCTAATTTCTAACTATAATGAGCCTGAAACCTATGGTTTTTTCAGTGAATATATATATATATATATACACACCTGTAACATAAAAATAAAAAAATAAAAAAATTATGTTATAAATAAAAATATTAAAATATGTAATATTTTTTAAACCTACATTTTACACTACATTGACTGCAACAGTAGGGAAAGTGTTGGATAGCGGAGGAGAAAAAATTACCATTCCCACTCCAGCGAGTGCAACAGTAGGGAAAGTGTTGGATAGCGGAGGGGAATAATTTACTATTCCCACTCCAATAACTGCAACAGTAGGGAAAGTGTTGGATAGCGGCGGGGAATAATTTACTATTCCCACTCCAGCAAGTGCAACAGTAGGGAAAGTGTTGGATAGCGTAGGTAAAAATTACTATTCCCACTCTAGTGAGTGCAAAGTAGGAAAAATGTTGGATAGCGAGGGGGAATAATTTACTATTCCCACTCCAGCAAGTGCAACAGTAGGGAAAGTGTTGGATTGCGGAGGGGATTAATTTACTATTCCCACTCCAATGAGTACAACAGTAGGGAAAGTGTTGGATAGCGGAGGGGATAAAATGACTATTCCCACTCCAAAGAGTGCAACAGTAGGGAAAGTGTTGGATAGCGTAGGGGTAAAAATGACTATTCCCACTCCAGCAAGTGCAACAGTAGGGAAAATGTTGGATAGCTTAGGGGTAAAAATTACTATTCCCACTCCAGCGAGTGCAACAGTAGGGAAAGTGTTGGATAGCAAAGGGGTAAAAATTACTATTCCCACTCCAGCGAGTGCAACAGTAGGGAAAGTGTTGGATAGCAGAGGGGAATAATTTACTATTCCCACTCCAATGAGTGCTACAGTAGGGAAAGTGTTGGATAGAGGAGGGGATAAAATTACTATTCCCACTCCAAAGAGTGCAACAGTAGGGAAAGTGTTGGATAGCGTAGGGGTAAAATTTACTATTCCCACTCCAGCGAGTGCAACAGTAGGGAAAGTGTTGAATAGCGCAGGGGTAAAAATTACTATTCCCACTCCAGAGAGTACAACAGTAGGGAAACTGTTGGATAGTGTAGGGGTATAAATTACTATTCCCACTCCTGCGAATGCAGCAGTAGGGAAAGTGTTGGATAGCAAAGGTGTAAAAATTACTATTCACACTTAAGAAAATTCAAATTTAAAAACAAACAAAATATCAACTACTATACAACATATAATAAAACACCCAAAAACAAAACATATCTATTATACATTTTTACAAAACATAGAAACATATAATAATGTAGAAAAAATATAAAATGTACATAAAAAGAGTATTTTTTTAATTTTAACAAAAAATTATCAAACAAATAAATATTTTGTAATAGAAATTAATTGTAATCTAAAAAATAATTATTACATAAATGTAATATTTTTTTTCCTACCCTATAACACCACACAATTTACAACACACATCTAAATTAAATAAAAAGAGTACCTCCATAATTAACACAAATAATTATCAATTTAAAAATTATTAATAATTAAAAAACATATTTAGAAAGTTCAAAATTATTGTAGTAACCAAACATTACAACTATGCAACATAAATCCCCAAACAAAAAAAATAAACAATTACCAAAAATATTTAACAATTAATAAATAAATATTAATGATCAAGTAATGATTAATTAATGTAAACTAAATTACTTTCCACCATCTACTACAATAAACATCATAACACACACCTAAAAATATGTACACAATTTCCATAACTAATTTTACATTAATAAATTCATATCAATGAACAACAAATAAGTAATTAATTTAAAAAAATGTACTTCCCATCATTTACCACTATAAACACCACAACTCACACATCAAAATGATTACGCATATGACAAAATTAAAATGTAATTAATTAATTAGCATCAATTAACAAAGAATTAAAACATTAATAATAAATTACCTCCCACCATATTACCCCATAAATGCCACCAACAATTTCGTAAAAAATTATACAATTAACATAATTAATTAAAAATTAATTAATTAAATAATAACAATTAACAATCAAAATATCAATAATTATTAATAAATTAATTCATACAATTAACACTATAAAATAATAATTCATAAATATTATATAAAAAAATATTACATTTATTAAAATTAAATTACTTCCCACCCTACTCCCCTATCAACCCACAACCCACTCCTAAAAAAATCACACAATTAACATAATTACCTATTGATTAATAATAATTAATACAAAATTAATAATTAATTAATAATATATTATTTCCAACAATTAACAATATAAAATATTAAATAAATGAATATTAATTATGAAAAAATATTAATAATTTAATTATAATTAAATTACTTCCCACCCTATTCCCCTATAAACCCACAACCGCTCCTAAAAAAATGACACAATTAACATATTTACCAATTAATTACTCAATAAAAATTAACAGCCAATTAATTAATTAATAATACATTAATTAATTACCATAATTAACACTATAAAATCAAAATTAAATAAATACTAATAAATAAAAATTATTATTCAATTTATTATAATTAAATTACTTCCCACCCTATCCCCCTATAACCCGCTACAGAACTAAAATGCAAAATTGTATTAAAAGAAAATTAATATTCATTTTATTATAAGTACATTACTTTGCACCCTATTCCCCTATAAACTCATAACCCGCTACGGAACTATAATGCAAAATTTAATTAAAATAAAATTTATAACTTCTAAAAATGTAACACATACATTAAAAAAAATGCAATACTTAGACAAAAAATATAGCACATACATTTAAAATACATACTATAATACATAACACTATCTAAAAAAACGATATTTTTAACATATATATTTTTGCAAACGATATTAATAACTTCGATATTTTGGAAAACGATATTTCTTACCCTAAACTCGATATTCTTGACCACGATATTCTGGCAGTCGATATTTCTGTATCACGATATTTTGCACTCGATATTAGTGCAAGTCGACATTTCCTACTCGATATTCTGACTGTTTACAGGTGGTGTGACTGACAGCGGTGCATTGATTTTGTTACTTTGAGGGTCATTACAATGACGGGCGGACTTTATCCCCCCGCCACCGTAGCGGTGAATGGGACCGTCCGCCATAGGAGCGGCGGTCCCGCTGCGAGTATTAGGATGCCACCGCCACGGTGGCGGTGGTATCCCCTATTCCCAACATTGTGGCGGGCGGTGTTCACAGCACCGCCCGCCACAATGCTGGGAATGCACGTCGTGCATTGGCATGCACAAGGGGACAGGCACCGTGCGGTGCCTGCCACCTTGTCCATGCCAATGCAGGGGGGTACCATAGGTACCACCCAAGTGCACCCCCCACCCCCCCTCCCCCGGGGGCCCGCAACGGGCCCCCACTGTAAAAGACTGTATGCCTTTCCATGGTGGCGTTGCCGCCAGGAAAAGGCACATCTCCGCAGTCATCCTAATATGGATGGCGGTGTCTTGCAGACACCGCCACCATATTACTGCCCTTTTCCGCCCGGTCACCTGTGTGACCGGCGGAAAACCGGCAGACGGTCTTTCTGTCTGCCGGACTCCCACCGCCATAGTAATGTGGCGGGGGGAAATGGCATGCGGGCGGAGGGGTATGGCGGGCGGATCGCCACCGCCATACGGGGGGTGGCGATCCGCCAGTCATCATAATGACCCTCTTAATTTGGAAAATGCTGTGTCGCTGTGTGTGTATGTGTGCTCACTGCTCAGTGCTGTCTGACTCAAATTCTAAGCTAAGTGGAGGTTGGGTGGGTGGGCGGGCCTGCTCCTGTTGTTGGAGGTAACTGCTAGAAACAGACATGATTTAGCCATGCCGCCTCTGAGAGTCTTCTTGTTGCACTCCTCCTTAATTTATGCAGTTTAACTTTTCTCCTTGATTTTTTAATATCCTTTTTGTTTTTCCATCTACAGGCCGGCCTTTACCCTGCGCTCTACTGGGAAAAACAACTCACACTTACCTTACCAAACCGCATCCGCCAGGCAGGCACCCAAGATTGACGGACGGACAGTCCAAGGAAGGACCAAGAGGATTGCAGAGATGCAACTCCCAATTTGGCAATAATTATAGTATAATTTCATTTGATTAATTTTTTCTCTTCAATCATTACGATTGTGTGTGTTTTGTTGTATCCTACAGATATTTTTAAATTTTCTTTGCTATCTTTCAAAGGAAGCCTGGTACAACAACAGAACATAAAATGTATGTAACTTGGGTCTCTCTGGGGGCAAACAGGAAAGGCAATTGCATAATAATTAATGATATACTGTGTGAGAAGTTGGCCTGGCATATGCTGTCCACTAATTATAGTGGGCACCTTGCACCAGTCCAAACAACCCCTTATTGGAGATAGGTTAAAGACAACCTTTATTGAAAGCTATCCTAGTGGTAGCTATGGAGAGCAGCCTTCAGGCTATGGGGCCGATTCCGATTCGGGCCGGAAATCTCTCTGACCGAGCCGGACCCGGAGAGATTTCCGACCGAATCGGACCCGTGCAGTCCGACCGAACGAGTCCGATGCATTCGTATGCCACCGGACACGAGTCGGTCGGACTCCCATTGAACTCAATGGGAGCCGGTCGTACAACGCGTACGCGGGCTCCCATTGACTCAATGGGTGCGAGGCGGACAAGGGCGCCCTACAGCGAGTACGCCGCGAGCGCTCGCGGCGTACACGCACAGGTAGGGGGACCCATGGGTCCCCCTGTGTGCGACTCGCGCGGGTACGTGTACAGGGGGTCCGACACGGACCCCCAAAGTACGGCTCCGACAGCGAGTTCGAGTCGGACGGCGCGAGTCGGTCGGAGCGGTCGAGGTGCGCATCGTACTTACCCGGCCGGAAAACGTCTCCATTGCGCGGTGCGAATCGGGTCCGAGCGAGTCGGTCGGAGCGGTACGATCCGGGTACGAGTCGGTCGGAGCGGTCGGGTCGCCCGGACGAGTCGGTCGGCGAGCTCGCATCGTACTCGCTCGGCCGGACCCGCGTACGATTCGGTCGGGAAAAAGGGCTCCGAATCGGATCCGGTAAAGCCGAATCCTATTCGGAGCCCTACCAGCCGAGATCGGAATCGGCCCCTAAGTCTTGAAGGAATGTAAAGCAGCTTGTTTTACCAGTCTATAATCTCTTGAGTGACCAAATGAAAGAGCACCACACCAGGTATATATTCAATATATATGTATTTATTACTAAACACACCTCTCTAGTCTCTTTATGAGGCTAGAGTTCGAAGTACATAAGTTATAAGTTATTTAAACACAGTAATAGCACAAATACACGTTTGGGCCCTAGGGGCGTACCAAACCATATACCAATAAAGTGGTTTAAGAACCACGACTGAGCTAGACACTAGGCCTAGAGCCTCTAGAAGTGCTTGGACCACAAGGAACCACCCAAGGTAGTGACACAGGGGACCCACGGGGGACGCGTGCAGTGTAGTAACACAGCCGCGAATCGCCGTTAACTTCTATGGAGAAAGTCATGGTTTGGAATTTAAAGAAAAGGGACACTTAAAGAAGGACTTGGAGCAAACCCTTTGAGAACTAGGTCGTTCTAGAGTCTCTACCCACGGGAGCACCGGAGTACTCTTGTTACCTCACCCAGGGAAGCCGGGTGCATAGGTGCCTTTCGGGGTCGGGTTTCGTCATCGATTTGAATGGCGATCTGCTGCAAAGTGCTGCTGGCGACCAAGTGAAAAGTGTCCAGGTGGATCCAAGGGTGGATCGGAGATCTGAAGAACCTGAAAGCAGAGGGGACAGAGTCTGGGTCACTAGCCAGTAACCAGGAAGGCGATGAGCAGATGCCCACCGATGTCGAGTGCTTCAGGTAGGTTGACGGTCGTCTTGACTCTTCAGCCACGAGGTCCAGGAGGCGTTGTCGGCAATCAGGAGCAGGATTCGGGCTGGTACACGATGTCTGTCGAGTGCTGAGGTGTCGGCGACTGGATTGGACCCAACAAGCCTTGGCAATGGCAAGTCTTGATGAAGATGAAGATTGACGATTGTGCAGACCAGCAAGGTCTGAGGAACTCACCCAGCAAGGGTAAGTGAGGGCAAGCCAGGAGCAACCAGGGAGCCCAAGTAGAAAAAGATTGGCCTTCGTGAAGGGCTACTAGCCAATGGGCTAGCAACTGCGAAGGAGCCTCGAGACGGTGCATGTGGAGCTGGCTCACAGGACACTCGTGGAGTGGAGACCAGTGATCTTCGGTGCAGTTAGTACTGGAGGCTGAGGCTGCTCGAAGCCCAAAGTACGACTTCGTGGGAGACCCAGAAGAGGATGCACTTGCAAATGCGTGCGGTGTCCAGGGGTCACGGTTCCACGTTACCCACGACAGCTACGGGCCTCAGCTTTGCTGGGGACTCAGGGCAGCCTCGGGGAAGTCTGGAAATCCACTTCTGGTGATGCAAAGACTTTGGCGTCCGATGGGAGCTTCAGCGATGCAGACCGGACAATTGCTTCTTTGGTGCCTGCCAAGCAGGGGAGTCACTCCTTGACCCCAAGGAAGATTCTTCTGTCCTCTAATCTTTAAGTAGAGCGTCGAAGGTCCAGGATTCTGTGTCAGAGTTTCGTCCAGGGATAATCTAAAGTCCTAAGGACTGGGGTCCCATACTTATACTAAGTTTAGGGGTTAGACTTACTCTGTGGTCCCACCTATGGGTGGGTCAGGGCAGAGGGGTGGCTACACCCCTTTCCCTTTGTCCAGTTCGCGCCAAAGCAGGGGCTGGAAGCCCCTGATCCGGTTTGAACTGGGGTATGCACAGGGACACCAAATGTGCCCCCAGTGCAGGATTTCAAAGCACCCGAGAGTGCTCCCGCCCAGCCCCAATACACACTATCCTGTCTAGGGAGGTGGTCACACCTCCCTGGGACAGGAAACCTATTGTCCAGGCCTCCCCTGCCGGAGTTTCGGTCAGCAGCAGGAGGCCAGACTCGTGTCTGTGGCAGCAGCATCCATTTTGTGATTCCAGGGCTTTGGAAAGAAGTTACCGGGCAAGCCAGTGTGTACATGTCTCTCCCTCTAGAAGGGTGGAATGCTACTCCCGCCACCAGAATTGGCGGGGGGTAGTATTCCAAGATGTTTGACACCAAACACGACATGTTTCTGTACAGCCATCCCAAAGTTAGCATTTAACGCGAGGTTATAATGCGCTTAAGAGTATATGGTCAGGCTACACTACAAACAGCATCAGACAAGGGTCTCCGAACGCTGCAGAGGGGCCCTGCTCATGCAGGGGCACCCTCTCACATAGGAACCATGCACTCTGCCTTCAGGATTGACAAGGCCTGCCATAGGAGTGACTTATAGGTTTATATGTGTGTAGGTATGTAGTGATATAGGTAACCTATATCACAGTAAGGGGTGCATGCACCACCTTACCCAGGCTGCAGTAGCAGACCTGTGGTGTCACTTTGGATGGCCTTCCAGGGGTGGCACAATACATGCTGCAGCCCCTGGTAGGCCTCTGAGGTACCTATGCCCTGGGTACATAGTATACCATATACTAGGGACTTATAAGGGCACTCCAGATTCCAATCAGAGATGTGCCTAAGGCACATGGAAACCATTTTACAGAGAAAGCAGATAGACTGGGGCCCTGAATAGCAGGATCCCAGTCCAACTAAGTCATAAACCAGCAAAACACCAGGAAAAAAGTGGGGGCAACCATATAGTCAGATGCCACCTTCCTACATAACCCCCCCCCCAAACGAAAGGAGATAAGGCTAACCTTGGCCAGTTGAGCCTTTATTGACTAAGTGGCCATATAAGGAAGCACCTGCACTAGCATGGTTGCCCCCTGTCTTATGGTCCACTAAGCAATCCCTCACCCTAAGGGTATGAGAGGGTCTCCACCATGGGGAGTCACTACCTGTGGTGTGCTTAGGTAAAGTACAAGGCTGGTGAGGTGTCTGAGCAGGGAAGGGAGGCCCTAGGAATGTTGGCCTCAGCTTCCTCAGATCACTGGTCACCATGTATGCCTGTCTTTCCATGACTGAGTTGCACTTTGCTCTAAGGGTCAACCTTTGGCTGCCTACAGCTGGGGGTTGGGTCCCTTTGGATGGAACACTGGAGGGATATGGCAGGTTTGGAACCTTTTGGTCCCATGTTTGCCCTTGCCTACCAGAGTCCTTCTGGGGAGGTCCCTACATAAAGGTATGGGGGATCCCTCAGTGTGTGGAGGAATTTTCACCTGGCTAGGGCTACTAGGCTGGGTGCCCCTAATCTGCTGATGGGGGTTCCTCTGGACAGGGGGCCCTGGGGGTCCACTGACCTCCCTGACCTCTGCAGCCCTGGGCTGGCTGAGGCAGGGTAGAGAGGGGCAGGTTACCTGCTCCAGACTGGGTACCACCTTGGAAGGGTCCTCTGCCATCAGGGGTGTGGCCAGGCCAGGCCTGACTACCTCTGGGGCAGTTCCTTCACTAGGGGTAGGGTCAGTTCCCTGAGGAGGCTGACCCTTACCTACTGTCTGGAGGGAAGAAGACTTTTCTTCAACCCTTGTGCTCTCTTTTGGGGGAGAGTGGGCCATTCTTCCAGGCTCCATCTCTCCAAAATCTTGGGCTGGGGCTGTGGCCATCACAGCCCCACTAACCTTCACAGGGACACCCAACATCCTCAGATGGGTTTGGTGTTCAACTTCAGCCCAGGCTGAAATTTCCAGATCATTGCCCATCAGGCAATCTACAGGTAAGGTTGGGGACACAGCCACACTTTTTGGGCCTGTGACCCCCTCCCAGCTGAGATTGACTATGGCCATGGGGTGATCTGTTCTGACACCATCAATGTTGGTCACCTGGTATTTAAACTCAGGTAAAAGCTGGTGAGGGGGGACTAGTTTCCCTGCCACCATGGTGACACTAGCCCCTGTGTCCCTAAATGCCACAGCTTTCTGACCATTAATTATTGGCTCCAGTCTGTACCTGCCCAATGCTGTGGGACCCATGGTAAAGGTGGCAAATCCTATACCACCATCAGAGTCAGAGGAGTCTGTTGAGGGGGTCCTGTCTAAACTAGGGCCCACCTCTGTTCCTCTTGCAAAAGCACCTAACTTTTTGGGTGCACTACTCCCAACTGGAGGATTACTACTGGTAGTACCAGGAGGGGTGGTAGTAGTTGTTGGAGGAACATTTTCTTTATTGCCAATCCTGGGGCAATTGGGATCAGATTTCCAGTGCCCAGGCTTTTTACAGACATGGCAATATGGTTTCTTTTCAGGAGAAGAAGGAGTTTGGGACCCACCCCCAGAAGAGGAATTTTGGGGCCCTGTAGTGGATTTATCCTTAGATTTATCCCCACCTTTCTATTGGGACTTAGTAGAATCTTTCTTCTGGTCACCACCCTGATTTTTAGTTTTTACTCTGGTTCTGACCCATTTGTCTGCCTTCTTTCCCAATTCTTGGGGAGAGGTCAGATCAGAGTCCACCAGATACTGGTGCAAAAGCTGGTTTTGACAATTATTAAGGATCTGCTCCCTCATAATCAAATTGTACAATCCTAAAAAGTCATGCACTTTGTTGCCATGTATCCAACCTTCCAGAGCCTTAGTAGCACAATCTACAAAATCAACCCAGTCTTGAGTCTGAGCTTTTTGGGTGTCTCTGAACTTCAACCTATACTGTTCAGTGGTTAGGCCAAACCCATCTATCAGAGCACTCTTCAAGACTTTGTAATTGTCAGCATCCTCTTCTCTTACAGTGAGGAGCTTGTCTCTACCTTTGTCTGCAAAGGAGAGCCACACGATTGCTGCCCACTGCTTCTGAGGGACCTTCTGTACCTTACAGGCCCTCTCTAGAGCAGTTATCCATTTGTGGATGTCATCCCCACTCTGGTAGGGAGGGACAATCTTGCTTAGGTTTCTATGGTCGTAAGACCTTTCCCTATCTTTAGGGATATTGCTGCCACCATGGGACTCTAGTCCCAACTTTTTTCTCTCTGTAGAGATCTAGGGACTCCCTGTCTATAGCCAACTGCTGTTTTCTGAGTTCAAGCTGGGCTTGCTCATACTGAATCAGTCTTTTTCTCCTCTCATGAGAGGATTGCCTCCTATGAGAGGAGACAGAGGTCCCTACTGAGGTGCTAGAGTGGTTAGACTCCTGAGAGGGAGATCTAGACCTTCTAGGCACACTCATAATCCTTCCTGGGGGGACAAAGTGGAGGTCATTCTGATCCTCCTCTTCCTCTTCCACAGGAGGGATTGGGTTTTCCAGGTCAGGGTCATTGTCACCCTCCTGGTCAGTTCCAGAGGGGGGTTGGGGGTGTTGCTACCCCTGGCCCCATCCTCATCTTCTGCCCCACCCTCTGCACCTACCCCTTCAGTCCCTAAGGGCCTGTTGAGATCATCAGCCATTAACATCTCTCTCAGATGTTGGGTGGTGGGACTTTGGCCTGTCTTCAGTTTCCTCACATTGCATATTGCTCTCAATTCCAAGAATGGGAGTGTATCATACTTGGAGGGAAGAAGCCCAGTGGCTTCTGGCAAGGACTCTCTGGGTCCTGGCTTTGAAGACATCACTAGTGAGGTGTGGTGTATGCACTACCTACTCTAGTGTGGCCTACTAAACTCTCTTGAGTTGTAGAAAGGGTGTGCTATCCCTTAACACACAACTCTAAGTTCAGTAGAACTTACTGTATACTAAGCTTAATTTATATGTACCTTAGGTACCTTTAGTGGTTTTCAGTTGATCAATTCAATTGAGATTATCTGGTAAAACAATAGCAAGCTGGAATGCCACACGCTGCACACCAATGTGAGAAGTTGGCCTGGCATATGCTGTCCACTAATTATAGTGGGCACCTTGCACCAGTCCAAACAACCCCTTATTGGAGATAGGTTAAAGACAACCTTTATTGAAAGCTATCCTAGTGGTAGCTATGGAGAGCAGCCTTCAGGCTAAGTCTTGAAGGAATGTAAAGCAGCTTGTTTTACCAGTCTATAATCTCTTGAGTGACCAAATGAAAGAGCACCACACCAGGTATATATTCAATATATATGTATTTATTACTAAACACACCCCTCTAGTCTCTTTATGAGGCTAGAGTTCGAAGTACATAAGTTATAAGTTATTTAAACACAGTAATAGCACAAATACACGTTTGGGCCCTAGGGGCGTACCAAACCATATACCAATAAAGTGGTATAAGAATCACGACTGAGCTAGACACTAGGCCTAGAGCCTCTAGAAGTGCTTGGACCACAAGGAACCACCCAAGGTAGTGACACAGGGGACCCACGGGGACGCGTGCAGTGTAGTAACACAGCCGCGAATCGCCGTTAACTTCTATGGAGAAAGTCGCGGTTTGGAATTTAAAGAAAAGGGACACTTAAAGAAGGACTTGGAGCAAACCCTTTGAGAACTAGGTCGTTCTAGAGCCTCTACCCACGGGAGCACCAGAGTACTCTTGTTACCTCACCCAGGGAAGCCGGGTGCATAGGTGCCTTTCGGGGTCGGGTTTCGTCGTCGATTTGAATGGCGATCTGCTGCAAAGTGCTGCTGGCGACCAAGTGAAAAGTGTCCGGGTGGATCCAAGGGTGGATCGGAGATCTGAAGAACCTGAAAGCAGAGAGGACAGAGTCTGGGTCACTAGCCAGTGACCAGGAAGGCGATGAGCAGATGCCCACCGATGTCGAGTGCTTCAGGTAGGTTGACGGTCATCTTGACTCTTCAGCCACGAGGTTCAGGAGGCGTTGTCGGTGACCAGGAGCAGGATTCGGGCTGGTACATGATGTCTGTCGAGTGCTGAGGTGTCGGCGACCGGATTGGACCCAACAAGCCTTGGCAACGGCAAGTCTTGATGAAGATGAAGATTGACGATTGTGCAGACCAGCAAGGTCTGAGGAACTCACCCAGCAAGGGTAAGTGAGGGCAAGCCTGGAGCAACCAGGGAGCCCAAGTAGAAAAAGATTGGCCTTCGTGAAGGGCTACTAGCCAACAGGCTAGCGACTGCAAAGGAGCCTCAAGATGGTGCACGTGGAGCTGGCTCACAGGACACTCGTGGAGTGGAGGCCAGTGATCTTCGGTGCAGTTGGTGCTGGAGGCTGGGGCTGCTCGGAGCCCAAAGCATGACTTCGTGGGAGACCTAGAAGAGGATTAACTTGCAAATGCGTGCGGTATCCAGGGGTCACAGTTCCACGTTACCCACGACAGCTATGGGCCTCAGCTTTGCTGGGGACTCAGGGCAGCCTCGGGGAAGTCTGGAAATCCACCTCTGGTGATGCAAAGACTTCGGTGTCTGACGGGAGCTTCAGCGATGCAGACCGGACAATTGCTTCTTTGGTGCCTGCCAAGCAGGGGAGTCACTCCTTGACCCCAAGGGAGATTCTTCTGTCCTCTAATCTTTAAGTAGAGCGTCGAAGGTCCAGGATTCTGTGTCAGAGTTTCGTCCAGGGATAATCTAAAGTCCTAAGGACTGGGGTCCCATACTTATACTAAGTTTAGGGGTTGGACTTACTCTGTGGTCCCACCTATGGGTGGGTCAGGGCATAGGGGTGGCTACACCCCTTTCCCTTTGTCCAGTTCGCGCCAAAGCAGGGGCTGGAAGCCCCTGATCCGGTTTGAACTGGGGTATGCACAGGGACACCAAATGTGCCCCCAGTGCAGGATTTCAAAGCACCCGAGAGTGCTCCCGCCCAGCCCCAATACCCACTATCCTGTCTGGGGAGGTGGTCACACCTCCCTGGGACAGGAAACCTATTGTCCAGGCCTCCCCTGCCGGAGTTTCGGTCAGCAGCAGGAGGCCAGACTCGTGTCTGTGGCAGCAGCATCCATTTTGTGATGCCAGGGCTTTGGAAAGAAGTTACCGGGCAAGCCAGTGTGTACATGTCTCTCCCTCTAGAAGGGTGGAATGCTAGTATTCCAAGATGTTTGACACCAAACACGACATGTTTCTGTGCAGCCATCCCAAAGTTAGCATTTAACGCGAGGTTATAATGCGCTTAAGAGTATATGGTCAGGCTGCACTACAAACAGCATCAGAGAAGGGTCTCCGAACGCTGCAGAGGGGCCCTGCTCATGCAGGGGCACCCTCTCACATAGGAACCATGCACTCTGCCTTCAGGATTGACAAGGCCTGCCATAGGAGTGACTTATAGGTTTATATGTGTGTAGGTATGTAGTGATATAGGTAACCTATATCACAGTAAGGGGTGCATGCACCACCTTACCCAGGCTGCAGTAGCAGACCTGTGGTGTCACTTTGGATGGCCTTCCAGGGGTGGCACAATACATGCTGCAGCCCCTGGTAGGCTTCTGAGGTACCTATGACCTGGGTACATAGTATACCATATACTAGGGACTTATAAGGGCACTCCAGATTCCAATCAGAGATGTGCCTAATGCACATGGAAACCATTTTACAGAGAAAGCAGATAGACTGGGGCCCTGAATAGCAGGATCCCAGTCCAACTAAGTCATAAACCAGCAAAACACCAGGAAAAAAGTGGGGGCAACCATATAGTCAGATTCCACCTTCCTACATACTGCCCTGTACTAGTCTAGTACTACACTCATCAAGTCATCATCATGATTGCATTTCCTTTTTCTCCCTTAACAGATTTATGATGGTCGCCTGCCAAGATTAAGGGGCCGATTCCGATCTGGGACGGAAATCTCTCCGACAGAGCCGGAATCCTGCAGTCCGACTGGGGCAGTACGATGCGTTCGTGTGCTGCCGGACTCGAGTCGGTCGGATTCCCATAGAAGTCAATGGGAGCCGGTCGTACGACGCGTACATGGGCTCCCATTGACTGAATGGGTACGTCTTGGACAAGGGCGCCCCCTACAGTGGGTACGCGTCGGTGCAACACGCACCGTACATGCATGTGTAGGGGGACCCTTGGGTCCCCCCTGTGTGTGACTCGCAAGGCTACGGGTGAAGGGGGGTCCGACACGGACCCCCGAAGTACGGCTCCGACAGTTTTCCTGAGCCGGACGGTACGAGTCGGTCGGGCTGTTCGAAGCACGCATCGTACTGGCTCGGTCGGGGAACGTCTCCATTGCGTGGTGCGAGTCGTGTCCGTACGAGTCGGTCGGAGCGGTTCAGACCCGAAAACGAGTCGGTCGGAAACAACGTGTACGCTCGCATCGTACTAGCTCGTTCGGACAGCTGTACGAGTCGGTCGGAGAAAACGCGCACGGCTCATATTTTTTCCGGCCGAATCCCGTTCGGTGGCGGTCCGCCCGAGATCGGAATCGGCCCCTATGTGTGTTGTGTGTTGTCCACGTGTAGTGTTTGTCTTTGTCAAACCTTTCCCTCAAATCCCCCTTCCCAACCATTCATCAAACCCTAACCCTCTTCCCCCGGGCTGTGTGATTTATACAGAGGTGTGACTAAATTAAATTTACACCAATTATTGATCACACACTTGCTGGGGCGGATGTGGTGAAAGCAACACTAACTCAAGGCAGGGTGAGGATCTTCTTCTACTCTAAGTATATATACTAAAGCCCACACTGGCAATATTAGATTGCCCACCCATGCACAGTATTCGATATTCAATTTTTTTTCTCCAGAGGAACATAATCCATCATAATATAATTGGTTGCCAGCATTGAGTCATCATCAATTATCCTAGTTCCAACACTAAAGGTTACGAAGTTGCTTGTCCACTTCATAGCTCGAGTCGACTTCAGTTTGTAACTTGTACTAGGCTAGCCCTCCAGGCATTCTGGTTTATTATTTTACTTTAGCATTGCTTATCATCAACATGGTTTCTTTTTTGGCAGTTTTCTGGTGTACTGTAATTCGACTACTCATTCCCTAGTCTCCCTCAGGTGACTGACTGTCTCATTTTCTCTTTTTTCCAAATGCTACTGTCAGTGTCTACTACTACTACCACCACCATGGCACCTTGGGGAACCAAACCATCACCACATGCAGCCACCGCTTCGCCTACGTATAAACATCAATCACAGGTAAGAGAAGAAGTTTGGAGGAGGCATAATGTATATACTATGGAAATTAATTAATTCACCCACCCACACCCTTCCGTGTCCATAGGGGTTTTATTTGCAGACTGCATAGACTAGGAGGAGAGAGTGACAGTACTAGTAGGACAAGTGAGGGTACCACATCTATCTGTTGGTGTGTTACACTATCGGCAGATTTCAATCAAAAACTGGCTGCGGCCCTGCAGCAAAGGAAACAGTGTGAAGTAAAAGAGTAACCCCCCCACAAAAGATTTACATCATATGTAAACTATAAATAATGTATTCCCCTAACAACACCTGACCCACCCCTCTCCCTAACCCCAACCAATGTCCATCATTAAGAGTCCAATGTCCATAAATTAAAATGTCCATAAAAAAACCAAGTTCTCCCCAACACCCAGTTCCTACCCACCAAAAGAAAGATTAAAAAAGGGACAAAGCGACGGAGGTTTAGCGGCGGGCTCACCGGATCTTCCTCTCCAGGATGTTTATCCGCTCCTCAAGGCGCGCCATCCGGAGGAGCATGCAGCGCTGAAATGTCTTGCAGTTGCATGAACAGGGGTGGGCAGCAGTGTTTAAAGAAGTGCGGCGGGCGGTTTCCAGACCACGGCGCCGTACCACTGGAGGCACTGGGGGGCCTGGCTGGGGGCTGGGGCATTGGAGGAGGCTGCAGCTGCTGCTGCCTCCTCCACCAGAACCACCAGCCGCCGATATTCATCACGGATGGCCTCCAGCTTCCGTTGCCAGGTCATGGCTGCTAACTCCTTCCAGTTGGTTTGTTTCGGTTTGGAAGGAGTAGCTATATCAAGAAAGAAAAAAGACAATTGCAAACAATACGCTTAGCAAAACAGTACCACAAAATTAATTATACACATAAAAGTATAGTGGCACAGTAGCACTAGCAAGCACAGTACATAACATTTTTGGTATCCTCCCACTTCCTCAGCCTCTAACATTTGTGGGAGTTTCAGGCATTACTAGGCACTATGGAGTAGACAAGTCTTCTTCTTCTCTCTCTTGTTTAGCTAAATTAACCTTGTAGGCATGCCAGCTCAGTCAGCTTGCGCACTAGACAGACATACTCGTGTCATAGTCTCAGACTCATGTTACTTTACTACTCTCTGAAGGTGGGGCAGCTGTAGTCTGCAACTACACAATTATCTATTTTTCTATTATGGCCATACTCTGTTAAATCAATGGCAACTGCTCAATTTCACTTTCACCCTGACTACTACAACAAGGCAGATGATATCTGATATGAATGATTATATATGGGACGACGTGAGGTACTACTACTACTATTGTTTGATTGTGTAACTATACAGCCAATAGGCCACCCATGGCTGACACGGTCAAAATGACATAGGTAGGAAGTGGATCTCGGAGTCGGAGGGAGGCGATTGATAATGGGTGGGTATGGGTACATACATACACAATATATATGTTGTGCTTGCAAACTACTGTGAGTCAAGGGAGTATTCTGAAATACAACCTTGAATCAAAAACCTTGAAAAAAACAGTCCTTGTTTCTTCCCAGCGATTTTTCCATTTATTATTGCATTGCTCTTCTAGCATTATTTTTTTATTCTAATCTTATTCTTCTTATCTTCACCCTTGGCTTTGCTACTCTGGCACGGTTTATTTTTCTTGAGTGACAGTCTCCACCTATGCTATGATTGAATACCATCCAGGCATCCATCCATTCAAAGTAAACATGGCTATCATTCTTCTTAATCTCTCAACAAACCTTTCACCAACAACATACATTTGTCATTTTTTTCAAACCACCACCCATGCGTCTTTGCTTGCCTTTTAGTTTGACCCATCAAACCCCTGGAGGATTCCTATCACCCATACAGTTTCACCCACCCAGGCAGGAATACTTTCTTTCACCTTTCAACCACCCTTCAACCACCCATGCATCCTATCACTCAGCCACCTATGCATCCCGGGCCCCCTTCCTTCACCCACGCATCCTTCTCTGCCAGTCATATATTGCATGTCACCCGTCCTTCCTCCTTCCATCCTTCTTTCCCTTTTCGTTCAACCCATCCATCAAGGTCGTCTGACTCTTAGTCTTCTTCATAAAACTTTCCCAGCTGAGTAGAAGGCTGATAGAAGAGGCCATTAGTTACTCAACTCCTGCCGCTAATGCTATTGCTAATGCTAAGTAAAGGGTGTCTTCTTCAACCGTTGTTCACACCAACTTAGTGCCTCTCAAAAGTACAGTGTACAGTACATCCTTGCAGAGTGTGTATTGTCAATAAGTAAGGAATATAACTTACCACCACCCGCCACTGCTTCTGGCTCACCCCCTGCAGCTGCTGCATCTGCTCCCTCCTGGCTGGCGTTGCCTTCCCCGCTGGCCCCGGCACTGGTACGCTAGAAAAAACATTACACATTTTTTAGACGCCATATACGCCTCCCCCTATTTTTTTTCACTAGCAAGATTGAAAATACAATAAATTCATACACCACACACATCACTAGTACAAATCGGGTACTAGAGTAGAGTAGACAGTATGTCCTTTCCTATCAAAAATAATAAAATATCTGGTTGGGCATTTTGTTGGTGGCAATTTTCAAAAAGTCCTTCAAGAAGAGGACAACCTAAAGGACTGGACTCAGTGGCTAGAGCTATAGGTGAATCTGAGCGGCATATTTTCAAGAACGTGTGATAACTACCGCAAAATTAGTCTAACGCAACTCTTCACATCGCAGTCCATCGCGGGAAAACAACTCTGTGTTAACGTGGAATTCACAACACTTTGGCCCCATGAGATAGTCCAACGATAACGCGTCAAATGAACGTGTTAAAACCAACGCAATGCAGAAAAAACGCGAAACACGAACTCGAAAATAGTAGCGATGAGGCCAATAGCGATACAAAAATCAGCGATAACCAGTGAGAGGCCTGCAATTCGATCACAACGGGCCTCGTCGCCCCGTTGTGATCCCTTCCCTCCCCCGCATCTCATGTTTCTGTTTTCTCCTATGTCTTTACTTGAAGTCTGCAATTGATGTAATTATGCTTCCCAGCCCCCTGTTTCCATATCCCTCCCCCATTCCTCTATTCCTCTATTGGGGACTTGTTCCTTTGTGCTTGACTATGCAACTGTAACTAATGTAACCATGAAAAACTGTTTTTCTTGTCATCCCTGACCGCTGAGACCTGAGCAACATGGCTGATGCCCGGTGGAGCTGCTAGACAGCTAGAAAGGAGATCGTCCCTGGTTTCCCCCCTCGGCCATCACCTACCCAGCCGGACATTGGGCACAGTTCTCCCCGTCTCCCCGCCGTGTCTCCTTCCTCCCCCTCCCTTTGACGAATGACTGTAACATTTTTTTTTGCCTATTTTTTACTGTGCTCTTGGAACTGATGTAATTTGTAACTTGTAACGCAACGATCCTCATGTAAAGCGCTCTGATACCTAAGGGTCTAGCCAGCGCTATATAAAACTCTTCAAATAAAAATTCCCACGCGTCATGCGGGAAAATGCACAATAAAAGCAGAGTAAATAAACGGTGAGATGACAATGTACGAGCACAACCCCACATCTGTGACGTAGAACAAATGAGCATCGTTCCGCATCAAATAGGCATCTACCCACAGTCACAATGTACATTGACATGCAGTCTGCATGTAAACTGCGCAAATGCTGAAACATGCATGTAACACACAGTGAAATCACATCTCCCCCTCACATTGCAGAGGGACAAGCAACCCCCCCTGCATACAGACGTGTCATGACCATGATCAATAAATTATGAAAGCGTGGACGAATGTAGGGGCAGTGACTCCCGCTTACGTACATGTCACCCATGTTGTGGGACCTGAGTCACAGGGGGCATCCCTGCATCATAGTGGTACATATCTGACCCCAAAAGGAGTCCTGTTGTCACCTGCAGGACACAAATGGCGGCCAAAATGGAATGAATCTGGACACATGTGAAATGCCAAAGAGTGGGATTCCCTACTAACTGCGACACACAGAACTGGCAGTTCGAATACGTGACACCCCAAACAGCCTCTCTGCATAGAGGGGACACACCCACCATACATGAATAAATCACAAAATTGTCAGCAATACATGTCGCACTCACACTTGTCTGAGTGATGTGCCTGTACAGATGAGAGACATGCACTCAGGGATAGTGTTCTTCGAATGCATTTATTTGCACATGCTGTGCCTGTGGTCATTTTGTACTGTCCCATTACTGCCAAGGACTGCCACAATGTGACGTGCTCATGTGAAGAAATTGGCAATGTTGGTGTTTCTACAGGCTATTCCTGCTGCGGCTGCAGTGGGGTGTGGTCCACCTGCCTCATCTCCATCATCATCGTCCGGTGCATCTGGCGCTTGTATCCATGGTGCCTTGCTGCGTACACATATGTTGTGCAACACACAACATGCAACGATCATCTTGCACACGATGTCTGGGCTGTACAGGAGCCTTCCACCTGTGACGTCCAGGCACCTGAAACGTGACATCAACACGCCAAATGTGCGTTCCACGATGCCCCTTGTGCGTTTGTGGGCCGCATTGTACTGCCTCTGGGCCTGTGTGTTCGGGGCTTGGAGGGGTGTCATCATCCAAGCGCAGAGTGCATATCCTTGTTCACCTGTGACAGTGCAGAGAGACATGAGTCAATAGTTTGTTCGGCATGATGTGTTGGTGTGCTCACTGGTTCATTGGTGTGTGATATGTGTGACTTTGTGATTCCTGCATGACATGTACTGCTTGTTGCAAATGAGTGGCATCAATGTGTATTACGTAGCCTCAATGCCTCTCCTCCCCCCGAGCATGTTCACTACAGTGCGCAGCGCGGTTGCATCACTTGCACCCCTACGGCACACTATTGTCATGCCTGTCTGCGCATGTCCATAAGCCTGACAACGACACAGTGATGTCCTGTGCTGAAGGTGGATGGGCACGTGTGTGTAGGCCATTGGTAAGGACAGGGCGGACACAGATGTGGAGTTCATGCCTGGCTGAACTCGCCATGCGGTCGAGGGTAGACATTTGGCTTATGCTGCGAAAATAGCGACACACACAACAGTTGGCATGTCTAATCCCTGACCCCGAGCGGGCCTGTGCACCCTCATTTACCCCTCGGCCGAGCCCGTACTCCGGGTGCATGCTACATGGCAACATTGAATATTGCGTGACGTGTGGCGCCGACACTACACCTGAGACACACGCATTAGTTACTTCCCTGGCAAGGCCTAAACTTAACCACGCCCAGAGTCACGTGTTGAATGACCACACCCCTACGCCGTACTGCTGAATGCAGGTCCACTCCCTCACGCTCACAGGGGGGTCCGACACAGCTACATGTCCCAGGTCTACCCCACTGCCTGAGGTGAGAAGGTTGCGCCCGCTGTACACAGCACAACGTAATGTGGTATGGCCCGGGGCCCTCATGCATACATAATGACCACACAGACACACTGAGATGAAACGTGGAAAATGGCTACGGGCACGTGCGCCCGGCACCTTTTATTGCCAGGGTCACATGTCCAGTGACGCCTGTGCTGGATGGGTGTTGGGTAGTGTAAGCCACCCCTTAGGGGTTGGTTGGTGCTGGCAACAACTACAACAGTGATAAGACAATCAGAAGTGCAAAGTACAAACAGCAAGGTTCCATGACTTGAGCTGCACAGAGTTGGTGGCCCCGGATGCACAGCGGCCGGCACATGCACACTGCTATGGGACGGTGACTTGCGATGCACTGAGGTAGGGCCACGAGAGCTGAGCGGGCCCACGTTGATGTCCAAGGAGAGTGTCGCAGAGTGTTACGGGGGACAGTGGAAGGTGTCCATCCAGGGCATGATGCAGAGGGCAGAAGCAAGCAGAAACAGGCAATATGGAGGAGTTGAATGCTACAGTCTCCTTTTTCCCACGATGTCAGTATCAGCTACATGATGATGAAGACAACCCCCAGGCCATAGACTCAGATGCCACCAGAGTTCAACCAGAGAGTGTCCATGACTCCTGTGGCACAGAGTCAGTGGCACCAGAGCCGGAAGGGGATGCAGTCTGCGATGAGGCCTGTACAATGATATGAAGTCTGCAATGAACAAATCAAGACTCAGTTCTAATTGTGTGTCCTACTCGACCGCAGTGGGTGTCGGAGGAAGTGGTCAGCGCGGGGCAACCGCTGTGCAGCCAGCTCATCCTGGATATTTAACACACAGCATTGAAATGGCATGTGGAGAAGATTCTTGGTTGACGGAGGTGGAGGCACCAGAGCAGAGCCTGTTACGGACTGTATTGGATTGGTGTGAGGCCTGCTGGACCGCAGTGTAGGCTGGAGGCAGCGGTCAGCGATCAGCAAGGGCCCACAGACACGTGTGGTCGGAATGCTATGCACAGAGTTGGTGGCACCACATCGAAGGGAGTATACTGAATTAAACTCTGCAATAACATGTGTACTCTGCTATTGTGTAATCAAGACTCAGTTCCAAATGTGTGACCTACTTGTCCGCTGTGTATGCCGGTGGAGTACGTCAACGACAAAGGAGTACTGCGAGCCTTGCCCGCGGAGGCCGTGATGGTCTGAGGAGGCTGCCAAGGTCGAGGGCCTCTGGCTTGGTGCGAGCACCGGCACGTGGTGGGCCCTCTTGGAGACACGCAGGTGTCGGCAGGTGAGCAGTGAGGCCTGGATGCGCAGGGGCGGACGAGACTGGTTCGGGGACCAGCTGCCCGGGCTGTGGCAGGTGCACAGGATCGCAGGCCACACCCCTCACGGTGACGGCGTCGGCCTTGCGGCGGGGTGGGAGGCGCTGCCCTGGCAGACACGATGGGCATTCCGGAAGAGAACTAAGCCCAGAGCTACATGCTTTTTATTCACACCCCTACGCTGGCCTGGTGTACGCCGGGCCAGCCCACTCCACACACGCTTACGGGGTGGACGTCACATGCTACATTTCTGAGACCTTTCCCACTGTCTGGGGTGACATGGTTGCGTCCACTGTCCACAACACTACCACCCCAGCAGTATATGTCGACATGGATATGTCTGTGGTCTGCATACTTCAGTCTGTCCAGCACTTCCACGCCACACTTGGCAGTGTGTGCATTCTCATTCATGGGTCACTTGCCTCCTTCGCACATGCCTGGTTCCCACCTCTCCCCACATACTGCTATTGTGTGGCTGAGGTGCCATGCAGTTGATGGCTCATGTACATGGCTAGCCAAGGTTTCCGCAGTACGTTGTGCTGTTGTTTATGGTGGGTGGGAATGTTGTATGTGTGTTTGTAACGTGTGCATTCCCAGGGTTGTGAGTTGCATGATTGTGGAGTTGAGGTGTGTGGTGTGTTCATTTGGTACTTACCAACAAGCACTGCCTTTCCGTAGGTGCCATCCTGGAAGCGCCGGTTGATGATGGACTGTCGGAAGATGTATGAATCATGCACACTGCCTGGGTAGTTGGCGAGGACATTGATGAAGAGTCCCTGGTGGTCCACTATTGCCTGCACATTGATGGAATGCGTGTGCTTTCTGCTGCGGTAATTGTGTGCAGTTACGGCAGGGGGCACAAGTAGGACATGTGTGCAGTCAATTGTCCCCAACACGTGCGGGAAGCCTGCTATGGCGTAGAAGCCTTGCTTGGTCTCCAGCTGTTCCTGCGCAGTGTGGGGGAAGTATAGGTACTGGGGTACCAAGCTGATGATGGCATCCAGGACAGGTTTGAGGAACATGGATAGGGCTGGCTGTGAGACTCCTCCGACTCTGGCGGTTGTTGGTTGGAATGTCCCAGAGGCCAACAGGTGCAGCACGGCCAGCAGCTTTGTCTGAGGTGGGATGTTGGTTGTCCGCTGTGTTGGTACCGTCAGTCTGTGGGCAATGATGGTCAGGAGGCGGAGGATGGTTGACCTTTTGAGTCTGTAGTGGGCAATGACATTCTCTGGTGTCAAGTCTGTGAGGCTGGTGCATTTCCTGAAGGTCCGCTGTCTTTGTCTGCGCTGCCTCCGTTGTGGTCGGGGGTTCCAGGGGGGGGGGTGGCAGTGGGTGTTGTGGCCCTGTTGGGGCTCCGAGCTGCATGATGAGTAGCTCCATGGCATCTGTTGTTCTTCATGTGTGGCTGTGGGCTGGGCTCCCTTTTCTGGTGTAGGTTGTCATCCGACTTTGCACCAGGTCAGAGCAGGTGTTAATTTCCTGTGGCTAACGCGCCGTATCGCCTGTTTTGTGTTCTCATCGCAGATCTGGCTGGTCGTTGGGAATGTTGCGTTGTGGTGTTGTCGCGGATTTTTGCTCGGGAACGCCTACTCTGCATCTCATTAGCGATAGTTGCCGGGCTCATCTGTGGCGATGCTTTTTGCGGCTGCTCTCGCAGGTAAACTGGTGATATCGGCTGTTTGCACCAGCTTGTGAATGGGGCGATAATTTTATCGCGACTTTGGCTGCGATAATGTGCTGTTAACTCGGCGATAGCTCCTTGAGAATATGCCCCTGAGTTTTAAAACTTTTTAAAAAGAAAAAGAGTGGCCAAGCGGTCGGACAATCGGACATGAGGTCTCTCGAGTCCTCTCTCTTGGTTAGAAAATATAATTGTGCCCTCCTCCTCCTCATACTTCCTTCCAGCCATGGTGCACAGTAATCAGTTGTTCACAATCAACTGCTGCTAATATTAATAGTATTAGGCCTAGACGAGATAAAGTAAAAATACACCACTTTGGGGTGTCCAACATGAACATTATTTTATTTACTGATTGGGCATGAGAAAGAAAGTAAAAGAAAACCTTCTAATCTCAACAAACATGCGTAGAATACCTTAGATGGTCATGCAATCTGCACAGCAGAGTAGTAGTACTAGTAGTAGTAAAGGACCAATGTGTTCTCTGAGTCTTACAGTAGTTCCACCAGTAGGCAGTCCACAAAATATAAGGCGAGAGGGAAAGCTGACTGAAAAACCAGAATAAATTATAAAGCAAGCTACAGACAGACTAATAATAGTACAGAATCAGAGGCAGTTACATTGATGTAAAAAAAAAACAGACACTAGAAATATAAATAGCTAAGTTGGTAGGTAATGAAGGGATAACAAGAATTTAGAAACAGATAGATCAAAGATGATTTGGTAAAAAATTGCATTAGGAAACGGAAATAATAGTTTGAAAAAAATAAGGTGCAGTAAAAGTTAGAGAAATATAATTATTAATATTAACAACAGGAGAACTTACTGTGGCCAGCAGCAAAGCCATCTGTAGTAGAGTAGCGATACTGGGAGGCACCTCCAGCTCCCGCCTCGGCAGACCCCTTCTTCTTCTTGCCCCTGGATGCTGATCATAATAAAGAGACAAAAATTGATTGGTGTGAAACAAAAAAAAAGTATTAAAAAAAACTCCCAAAAGATTTTTTACAGGAAACGACAATTGCAATAGAATTGACCTATCTAATCAGATCGACTACTAGCTAGTAGTAGTAGACTAGTATCACGGTCGCCGACCATCCTATCTCTTTATTATTCCACTGTTCCATTCTGATTCCAGAATCCTGAACCTAAGTACTACCTAGCCCGCCTATTCCAAAGACTTTGGAATGAATTGCCAAAAATTATATTTGCTTCTTCTAAGTTCCGATCTCATTCGCAATCATCAATGAATCAACCCCCTTTGATGGGCCAATTCACTAAGTCTGCATTTATTTTAGTCCTCAAAAATGCATTGATGGACGCATACATATTGCATACACCAAATTGTTGGTTGGTTGCTGATGTTGAGTTGCTATATTGCTCACTCACTAACAAACTACAAAAGGTTCTACTAAGGAGTCAGCAGCACGTGACGGAGGACGAGTCATGCAGACCGCTAACAAATGACCAACTAATACTAAGCAACTAATTATAGCTACCTACCACTATCTTAGTGACAGGACAAAGGAAAGGAGTCTCTCTAGTCTGCATTACCTAACTTAAGTTCTCTAACCTCTCTTACATAATCAGCCCAAGCGAGCGCAAAGTTGCAAACAAGTAAGATTAGTAGCGCCGAGCACCTGTCTAGAAGAATAACAATCGCATAATATAAGATTTTTAAACGTAACTTACCTGCATGTAAGCAGCAGCAGCATGCATGCTATTTGGGAAAAAAATAATATTTGCAATAACACAGAACAGAACACACAATAGTAATACAAATTAGCTACTCACCAAGCCCACGACCTCAAAACCTAGCAGGTCCAGCAGGTCCTGCTCCCGGTCCAGGATGTCGGACCACCGGTGAGTCAGTTGGTTGTGGGTGCGCCGGACCTTAGAGCAGCGAAACACTGCCCAGCGCACCATCGCCCACTGGCGGTGAAGCTCCTGGATCCCATAGCCTGAACCAGGCCTACAGCCTGCTGCCAAGGTTAAGGGGAGGTGGAGCTCCACAAAAAAACTAGGGCAGCCACCTCCACCTCCGAGAATAAGGCTGCACCCCTTCTGTGCGCCGCCTTCCGCAAGGAAGGCGGCTCCTGGTAGCACACCGCTTCGTCTTAGCACTCTTAGCCATGGTTCTGGGGGGCGGAAAAGAAAATGTAGAAGTAAAAAATAAAGTCAGGAGAAGAAGTAGGGAAGTAAAAAAAAATAAAAAGCAAGTAATAGAAAAGCAGTACATTAACGCAGTAAAAGTAGAAAAAAACGCCAAATATACACTTAGGAAGAGAGAGGGATTGATAATAAATAAAAAAAGTTTTAGAAACAAAGGATTGAAAAGATATTGGGAAGATTCAAACCAGGCCCCAGAACCATAACAAAAAGTAGAAAAACAAGATGGCCGCGCCCATTGGCGACCACGTGTTGAAGTTTGTTCGATATTTCCCCCCGAACACGCAATCCGCGTTGCCCATTGTCAGACAAGTCTCGCGAGCATGCGGAACAAGCAACTCTGCATGCTCGCGGAACTCCGCGTAGCGTTGCAGAGTTATTTTACCGCTTTGCAGAGTTCTGCGTAGCGAGGCTACGCGAACTCTGCCCGGGCTTACTCCTTATGGGAACAGTCCATGTCCTCCGTAGACTGTAAATAAGCAGGGTTTCAGGGTACCACCACTCATCAGTCAGGCTAGCTTGAATGCAATGGCATAGTGAACACAGGACCCATGTCTGGGCATACCCTTTGCAGTTGGGAGACTATAGTAACACAAAAAGATGATGGGTGACAATGTTCAGCTTTCTGTCCATAATCTTTTTGTGTTGCTATAGTTGTCCTAAACGGGAAGAGTATGCTCAGACTAGGGTCCAGTGTTCACTTTGTAACTGGATTCAAGCTAGCCTGGCTGATGGAGGGTGATACCCAAAAACCGGTCTCAGGATGCTTGCTATCTAGTCCAGAGAGGACCTGGCCCGGCAGTTCGGGTTGGACTGTTCCCATGGGAAGCGGGTCAAGACTGATTTGTTTATGGCTGGGTCCAAACTGGGGTGGCATGGTAAGCAGAAAACAATGGATTTAACACAGATCTGTGACTGGGGATGAGTGTTTGACAATGTTCAGCATTTCGTCCATCATCTTTTTGTGTTGCTATCATCACCGTAAGTGGGACGGGTATGCCTAGATGTGGGTCCCCTGCTCACTATGCCACTGGATTCATGCTAGCATGGCTGATGAGGGGTGATACTCCACAACCGGTCTCAGGATACTTGTTATCCGTTCTAGGGAGGACCTAGCCAGGCAGTTCAGGCTAGACTGTTCCCATGGGGAGCAGGGTCAAAACTGATTTGCATAGGCTGGGTCCAAACTGGGGTGGGGCGGTGAGCAAAAAACAATAGATTTAACCCAGATCTGTGACTTGGGGTGAATGTTTGACAATGTTCAGAATTCCGTCCATCATCTTTTTGTGTTGCCTCAGATCCTACGGAATACCAGAGAAGATGGAGCGATCAGTAAAACAGGCATTCTTGCTTGAGTTTATCCCAAAAGTGCTCATGCTCTCTTTCACCGCCCCTCCCTTGAAATCCAGAGGGTGCATAGAATACAGACCTGACACCTCCGCATTGAGGTTGGGAACAGATCCAGTCCCATCACTTCCTGCTTCTTGCACCATACTCATGCCCAGTGGATCCTTCTGGAAGCGCGCAAGCACGGTCTTTACAACACTGAGGGTGGCCGGCTCCATATAGTGACAGACTTTTCTCCAGATACCAATGCCAAGCGTGGGTTTTCCTTGTTCCTAGCCCCCAACTGAAGAAATGGGATATGAAGTATGGTCTCCTTGAACCAGACGTCATGTATATCACCATGGACGGTTGTTCAAGAGAATTTCAAGACCCCACTGACTCAGCCCGATTCCTGGACTCCCTGGGTGACTCCAATATGTACACTACCCTACCCCCACCTAAGGCAGCAGGTGGTACTATCACATTGAGCCATGATCCCACTCGACATGGACACCAACACTACCTCCCACTACGAAATATACAGCAGAGAGAAAGGGTGAACAGAACAACTGACCCACTCTGACGAACAAGACTAATCCAGATCTGCCCTACCTCTATGAACTGCTCCAGGAACATTGAATACATGGCTACCTGAGCCCTCAGCTTCTGGCCCAGAGGAATGTTGCAATTTTGGGGTGGACCTGCTTTTGGATTTTTTGTTTTTTGTTATCTTGGCTGCTAATGGCTGGCATTGACTGTTTTTGGTTCTGGTCCTTTACTTTCTCTCCATGGTGTTCCTCTCAATGTCTTTTTCAACTCCTTCCCCAACCCCTTCCTCTGTTGCTTCCCTCCTTCCCCTTTCCTATCCTCATCATTTTCTTTCTTCTCTACTTTCATCATGAAGAGGTGAGAGATTGTTATTGAAACATTGTGTTTTGGACTGCTAATTTGTTTCTCATCCTCATTAAGGGTGATATTCCTATTTTTTTACTTATCGTGATTTTCAATGCTCTACACTGTTTAAACTGTTTGCCTCCTACACTGCTCTATCCACCAACTTCAATTTTCACCCCACCCCTGATGACCCTTACTCTCACCCCTACCCAGACTGGCCCTGGCCCTGTGACCCCCCCCCCCATTTGTGTGCTATTATGAGATAACCGCTGCCCACAGCTTCCCCGGCCCGCATGCCTCTAGCCTCTAGACAAATTGCTCTCTAGTTATACCCCAATCTCCTCCTCCCCCCATATCCTTTTATCCCCCTTCAACCTGACCTTGGTGACCAGGATTCTTCTCCTACTGGTCTTGGCCAGTACCCCACAGTATGACACATTATCACCTGTTCTCTTGCTTACATCCTATCTCTTTTAGAGAACTTTCTTGCTCATCACCCATCCCTCCTCCCCTTTCCTCTACCCACCCACCTCCCTTGGTCCTCATTCCCGATAATGCCCACCACTCCTCACTTGGGCTCCTCATAATGTCCTTTTAGGTCTGACGGCACCTGACTCTTAGCAGCTTTCCCCCTGGCACCACTAGGTACGACTTCCACTCAGCCACGACCACCACCATGGCATCCCGACCACTCAACATCACTACAACCAATGTGAATGGGCTGAAATGTGAAATACAAGAAGATACTATCTTATCTTGCTTCACAAAAACAGACTGCCTTTATACAGGAGACCCACCTTTCATCCAAAGAGGCAGAACAACTTAAGAAAGACTGGATGGGAAAGACTGGTGGGATGTTGGTTGTCCGCTGTGTTGGTACCGTCAGCCTGTGGGCAATGATGGTCAGGAGGCGGAGGATGGTTGACCTTTTGAGTCTGTAGTGGGCAATGACATTCTCTGGTGTCAAGTCTGTGAGGCTGGTGCATTTCCTGAAGGTCCGCTGTCTCTGTCTGCGCTGCCTCCGTGGTGGTCGGGGGGGCCCGGGGGGGGTGGGGGGTGGCAGTGGGTGTTGTGGCCCTGTTGGGGCTCCGAGCTGCATGATGAGTAGCTCCATGGCATCTGTTGTTCTTCATGTGTGGCTGTGGGCTGGGCTCCCTTTTCTGGTGCAGGTTGTCGTCCGACTTTGCACCAGGTCAGAGCAGGTGTTAATTTCCTGCGGCTAACGCGCCGTATCGCCTGTTTTGTGTTCTCATCGCAGATCTGGCTGGTCGTTGGGAATGTTGCGTTGTGGTGTTGTCACGGATTTTTGCACGGGAATGCCTACTCTGCATCTCATTAGCGATAGTTGCCGGGCTCATCTGTGGCGATGTTTTTTGCGGCTGCTCTCGCAGGTAAACTGGTGATATCGGCTGTTTGCACCAGCTTGTGAATGGGGCGATAATTTTATCGCGACTTTGGCTGCGATAATGTGCCGTTAACTCGGCGATAGCTCCTTGAGAATATGACCCTGAGTTTTAAAACTTTTTAAAAAGAAAAAGAGTGGCCAAGCGGTCGGACAATCGGACATGAGGTCTCTCGAGTCCTCTCTCTTGGTTAGAAAATATAATTGTGCCCTCCTCCTCCTCATACTTCCTTCCAGCCATGGTGCACAGTAATCAGTTGTTCACAATCAACTGCTGCTAATATTAATAGTATTAGGCCTAGACGAGATAAAGTAAAAATACACCACTTTGGGGTGTCCAACATGAACATCATTTTATTTACTGATTGGGCATGAGAAAGAAAGTAAAAGAAAACCTTCTAATCTCAACAAACATGCGTAGAATACCTTAGATGGGCATGCAATCTGCACAGCAGAGTAGTAGTACTAGTAGTAGTAAAGGACCAATGTGTTCTCTGAGTCTTACAGTAGTACCACCAGTAGGCAGTCCACAAAATATAAGGCGAGAGGGAAAGCTGACTGAAAAACCAGAATAAATTATAAAGCAAGCTACAGACAGACTAATAATAGTATAGAATCAGAGGCAGTTAGATTGATGTAAAAAAAAAAACCAGACACTAGAAATATAATTAGCTAAGGGGCCCATTACGATGACGGGCGGAAGCACTACCGCCGTGCTGTCGGAGGCAAAAGCCGCCAGTTACCGTCCGCCAGCAACGTTCCACACGCCCACCAAATTAGGATGTGAAAAGTCAGCCAAACACCGCCCGTAAGCCTGCGACGCCGCCCGCCATCAAAGTGCGCCCGTCTACGTAGCGGCACGAGCCAATGGAGACACACCGTCCGACTAAATGACGTACCGCCCGGCGTACAAATTACGATGACACAACCAAACAGCCTCACCGGCAAAGAGACACCGTACGAGATACCAAGGCGGAAACCCGATTGCTGAGTACAGAAACACAAACCCGGCCTACTCCGACATGAATCCTGCTCTCCAGGCCATCCCCATGCTGTACCTGATGCAGCACCTAGGAGTGAACGTGCAACGACGACGCAGGTAGGCAGACACACAACAAGGGCACGCAAACACTGCACACAATGCAAGAGCGGAAAAACTGCACATGGCCCCCCCAGACACCCCTGTGGGGACAGGACACAACCACCACTGTACCCACACATGTCCCACCTGTTAAAATAAAACAACTCGCAACATCCTGGGCACCCACTACCCGGGACCAGGAGGTGACGTCCCCGTCACGGCACTGCAGCGCAGCGGCGATGACGCACGTACACATGCGCACAACGCAGAGGCCAACGACAGCGCCACGCATGTGCTGCACACAAACACCACAGGGTCACAACTACACACCCCACACACCAGCCCCATCCTGAAGGCACATGTCACGTGGCCTTCCTGCATCAATCATGTCCCCAACCGACAACTCACAGTTGTCAACTGGATGTCACACAAGTGTCCCGAACAGGGGAGTAATGTGATGGCAAAATAGGACACACCCCTGTGTGCAAAACATGGAGAAGCACACGGCGGCTGCTACATAACAGCGCAGAAAATGGACATTGTCCGCAAAAGGCACGCCAGTCTCATCCAAAAATACCTATACCATACTGCTCGCAGTATAAAGCCATGCAATGTACAAAATAGAAAAACCCTGCTGCCTGAGAACAGGTGTTCCCAATTACTACACCCACACAGAAGCCTCAATGTACAGCAGCAACGCAGTGTCCCGCCCACACACGGGAGAGCAGATAGCACTGAATGGCCTTCCATTCCTACACTGAAATCACATTGCAACAAATTCTGCAGGAGAATGGAGCCATTGTACCAACAAGAAGCCGAACATAGCCATGCAGAGTAAACCTTCCACTGGCAGATAGCGCCTAACATGAAAGAAAGATAATACTACAAAATACAATTATACCACTCCTCCTTGTGGGTCAAATGCAAGTAATCTGGAAAGAGTCAGACACCACTGGCCTTGACCATTCATTGAAGCATGTGGGATGAGGGCCTGTGTCCTCCGCCCAAGCTATACCCCAAGTCCTGCCGCCGTACATCCATTCCAGAATTCCCAGCATCGTCGGAGGTTGCACTCTGCTGACTGCTCAGGCAGCCGGAGCACGCCATCACATCACCCTGTAGCAAAATGGCTGTTGCACCAGTGCTTCACAACTACGCCGGACAGATGCAGCTGTACAGTGATAGCTTGCTACAGATAGTGGGCTGTGCAAATCTGGCTATGCTGAATGTAAGTTACTGAGTAACTTACCGCATTGAAATGTTCAGCTGCGTCATCCCCGCTTTCTACTGTTGGAGGTGCCCGTACCACTGGCCTGTGGATTTATGTCTCTCCAACCCGGCATGTCCAAAGGCGGACTTGGTACACCTGTTTGCACCCCTGGACGCCCATGACAGGATCTGTTCAGTGTATGGGGGCATGGCGTTTGTGGCTGCAATCGGACACACACTGCAATGGGACCAGTGTGCCTCCACACAACGTATGCTGGATCACAGTTTCATTGAATGTCATCCAACATGTCCCATCAGGCTTCTACAAGGGACAACTTACGATGAACTCTTGCTACCCACCATCCGCTTCATTGGATGTCATCCATGTTTACCACCAATGCGAGGGATGCTCTGCTGGAAGGTATCGCATACCTGACAACTTGTCAATTCATGGGTCCCCGACTCAATACCCCCAATTGAACATTGATGTTCAACACCGCACCTATGCTTGGCTTTCGCACGGAGTGGGCAGTTAGCTGTACAACAACTATACCATACAATCTGCAACATTCACCTTACCATCAACTCCACTGCCATGACATTTGACATTTTCGGGACATGCACTCTGTTCCTCACCATATCCCGTGTCTCTGCATGAACAGGGGGAGGCAGAGGTATGGGACTTGTGTACAGTAACCACATGGCCAATACTGCACGAACAACTATGCTATAATATGTATTCTGCGCACCTGAACACATGCACCTGTCAGTGCACACTTATCTGTCTGCTGTATTACGTGAGAACTGTCACCTCACCTTTGTCTGTACTTCTATGCCAGGACTTTTGCATGGACAACAAATGCAACCCCCTACATCATGGCCCTAGTTATTGTGTCATGTTCAGTAGCCACCACATTGCAACAACTTGTGAGACGCTGCTGCATGCATGTAGGCTCATGCTCTGATGTCACCTCTGACGCAGGTGTGTCGGAGTCACTATTGTAGTAATCCTGTACCATGGAACTGAGATGTACTGTGCCTATGATGTCAAGCTGTCTGGTAGGCAAAATGAATACTGTCTGTGTCAAAGTCTAGAGCTCTTCAGTAATGAGCAAATGTACTTTAGCATAGCAAGGGCAAGGCAGTTGTAACTCCGAAGCCTTTATTCCACAATCAACAACTAATCACATCTACCTGTACCCCCTTTTGTATGTGTAATCATGCTAAGTATATCCTCCACATGCATTTCGCTGCCAGTAGTGTCCACTATACTGCATCACAGAGGAAGTAAGTTCAAATACATGCCTTGAAGCAAATATGTGACTCTGTAAAATTATTTATCGAAGACAAGTACGAATGAGAGAGGATGAGAGTGTGTGAAGTACACGAGAGTCGTGAGATGACCATGTAGTCTAGTGTCATTGGATGTCAATGCATATGAGTTGCCGCCACAGTGGACCTAGTGAAATACCAGAGGTCATGGGCCTTGGCTTGTCAGACTCTGACGTGGCCCAACAGATCATCACATTAACACTGACGGCCTGGTCACTACAAAGCACAGTCCTACATATGTGTACAATTGCCTTCACAGTCTGACATCACACTCATCAAGCAAAATTAGGAGCCACTCAAGAAGCATGCCACAGCAATGCATGACAAAACACACACATGATATCAGTGTGGGTGGGCAGGTCTGCACAGTGAGTACGAACTGCAGAAATTCACATACATGCTTAATTAAAAAAGGCACAATCTTGACAGTCACACACCCTGCAGACCCACAATGGCCAAAACATATCAAGTAGGAGTCATCCTGAACTGCAAGGACACACCCACACACTGCACACTGTGCAACATACAATACACACATGTGCTCACATTCACAGACCTGAACACGGATGCAAACACCCACCATGCCCCTGGGTAACACATGTGTGTAGTCGACATTGCCAGAGCGCACACACACACACACACACCAACACTACCCCAAAGTCACACCCTTCACACCACACACACCTACACCTCCCAAATGCACACATTGAAAGTAAGCCATGTGCCCAGGCTCAATGTTCATCACAAGATTAACATACACCTACACTGCTGGCCACCCAGAAAGTAAGCTCACACATACCCGCACACTCCGCACATGCTACCTGTCATCCTGTGGCTAGACTCACACCCTGTGCTTTGCCAGCACGCAAACATGACACGTATACATTTCCCCAGAAATAACACCAAATACATGCAGACAATCCGTGTCACAAAAATACTTCTTCATCACACACACAAGTAGCAGAGTCTGAAAGAAGTGAAGTCCCAGCCACGTATAAAACACATAGGAATGTGAGACCAGACATTGCAATTGTTGAGGTACCATACACGGCATGTGCCTCACTTAACTATGCACACACAGTAACAACTGCAATCAGCAACTACACAGACACAACCCACTACAGGAACAACAGCATCCAGTCACAGAATACATAAACAGGCGGCAACATTGTACAACACCAGGGACAGTGGCCAGTCCGATGTGCAGAGTAGTGATACGAAAAGCTGCGTATGCATTGTGTGTGAGTGTACCCTGCCATGGCCAGCAACACTGCCATGGCAGTCACAATAGCCATTACAGCCACCACTGTGTCACAGGTAGTTGTGTGAGGGTGCCTACCATTCAAACAGGATGCCAGTCCGACTCGGTGCTGTCTGTGTGCTACGGGACAGTTGGAGGTCCGCCCCTGAGAGAGAAGCACAACTGTGGAAGACACACATGTGGCATGTGAAGCGGGAGGGCTGCTTGGCCCAGGTGGGTGGGTGGCACAGGTAGGTGCACTCATGCAGTGTTGAAACAGACTGTGTGGGGAGGATCCCAGAGGGGTAGATTTCCACTGTTGGGTATTTGGAAAGCCTACCTGTCTGGGGATGAATGTGAACTCGTGTGGGCACAACAGGCAGGCACACGATCAATGCTGCATCAGGTGTAGACGTTGGCCCTCCCTCTGGGGACATGCTGGATACTGCTGTGCGTCTGCCAGGCCCTTGCCAAGGCACTTACATCCCCTGTCCTCCAGGTGTACCCCCTACATTGTCCACCTGCACAGGCTACCCAGGGCACGGGATGGCAGTGGAGCTTGGTGGGTGGGAGGTCATGGCGCCCTTCTCCTGGTCACATCTCGCAGGCAACACATTCTCACTGTGCAGCAGGGCACAAGTCCTAAATAAGAAGTGGGGGGACGCTGACGTCACGACCGGAAGTGACGTCACGAAAGGTGGCTTGCACCATCAGACTCATTGCCGCCCCTCGCTCACCCCTTAAATGCGATTGCATCAGAGAAGCCAGCGCGTGAGCAGCAGCTCCAATCTCGCCCCAGAGAGGCCAAAGAGTGAATGTGTGGCTCCATTTGCTCCAGTTATCGAGCTCATGGTAAAATAAGTGGGGGGACGCCGTCCACCCGCGTGGTACCCCGCGTAAGTTAGTTCTGTGAATCAGGCCCATTGTGTTGTTGGTGTGTGCCATACTCACCCAGCCTCGGAAGCTGTGTCAGGCACAGCAGCTAGGTATATTGCTGTGGTGTTGCCGCTTCCCACATATGCAGTCTGAAATCATCATCATGCCTTTCAAGCTATTATGGCCTAAATCCCCATGTGCATGCTCATAGCAATGGTTTGTGTCAGTGGTCATTGCTATTGGTAAGGGGACCTGTGTAAGAGTAATGTAGCTGTGCTGTCCCTACTTGTCAGCTGTTCTATGATTCTATTGCTTTGTCAGTGATCTTTGTTTTGTGTATGTGAAAATGCCATGTGGTGTGTTGCATTGACAGGTGTCCAATTCCATCTGTCCTAGGAGGAGACCAAACATACATCGCCCCTACCAATTGCTGGCAGACATGGAGGATGTGGAGGTTATAAGGAAATTCCGTCTGGACCGACCCACCCTGCGTCACCTATGTGCAATGTTGTAACCCCACCTCCGTCCTCGCAGGGTGTATCCTACAGCATTCACCCCCATGGCTAAGGTGATGGCTGCACTGCATTTTTTCGCTACAGGATCCTTTCAACACACGGTGGGCAGTGGAGGTGGGATGTCCCAGCCCATGTTCAGCATGGTGCTACGGGATGTCCTGTCAGCTATGATGCTCTACAGGAACCGGTACATCAGATTCCCCAGGGCTCGTGATTTGGCAGCAGTGAAGGGTGCTTTCTATGCCCTTGGACGCATCCCCCACGTTGTTGGTGCAATTGATTGCACCCATGTTGGCCTTGTTGCACCACAGGCCATGGAGCACATCTACAGGAACCGGAAACATTTCCACTCCCTGAATGTGCAAGTGGTGTGCCTGGCAGACATGATCATCACACACGTGTGTGCGAAGTTTCCCGGATCCACCCATGACTCGCACATCATGCGCCACGGCATCCTCCCACGTATGATGACCAAACTTCAACCGGACCGTGCATGGATTGTTGGTGAGTATGCATACTCGTGTAGCGTGCTGGGTGTGACATGCTGTCTTGTATCCTGTTGGAAATGCAACGTTTCTCTGTGTTTCTCACACCCAGGTGACTCTGCATATCCTAACCGGCCTTGGCTGCTGAGCCCACTACGCAATCCTCGGACACCAGCTGATGTCAGATACAATGAGGCACATGGGAGGACCAGACGTGTGGTAGAGCGGACTTTTGGACTCCTGAAGTCCAGATTCAGATGCCTGGACCTCACCGGGGGTGCACTGGCATACTCCCCACAGAAGGTGTGCCAGATAGTTGTGGCATGCTGCATGCTGCACAATCTTGCGATTCGCAGGCAGATCCCCTGATAGTGGATGACGGTGATCAGCCAGGGCCCCTGCCTGCAGGCCAAGCCGGGTCCAGTGACGAGGACAGTGGAGAGGAGGAAGCAGTGAATGAGCGTCAGCAGCTCATCGCCCGCTACTTCACTTGACGGTGAGTGACCATGTACGACGGCTGATGTCGCTGTAGTTGTGTAGGTGTATGTGTGCATTGTCACGGCGGCCTATTGTTCACTGAGTGCTGTGTGGCAATGGTCCATGTCCATGTACAGTGGCTGTGACATTGTGCCCTGTTGCTCTGTGAGATGTGTGTACATTGCTACTGTGTGATGAGTGTGTGACACACACATTCAATGGACTCTTGTTCTGTTTTTCACCCCTAGGTCCCTATAGCCTCTCCTGGCCTATCGACATACCACACTACAGATGCATTTCTGATCATGGTGATGGTTGCGCATCCTTGATTAAACACAGTGCAGATAACACAGAATGTAATCCAGGTGTATTTATTTTAAGCGGTGACATGTGATTGTGGGCAAGGTGATCACGAAAGTGGTGCATGCTGTACAATGAATTGACGGTCATGTCCGTGTGATGGTCAAGGTGTACCCATGTTGTTCTGGGTCCACAGTCCGACAGACACATGCCATTCACATGGCAGTGTGGGGCAGGATGGTAGTCCAAGTGAATGCAGTAGATGGCCACCGTGGCTGGCTGACTCACTGGCGTTTGGAGCGTGCGAAGTCATCTCTGGACACCTGTTTCCTCTTCGGATGGCCCCTTCCACGTTTGAGAGGGGGGGGTTGTGTTTGTGGGCTGCTGGTGGTGGCTGAGGACTGCCCACTCACTGTGGACGCAGGGGAACTGGATGTTGCACGTCCCTGTGCACCAGCAGGTGGTGCCGGAGGTGGTGTGGTTGGCCTTGATTGTGCCCTCACCACCACCACTAGCTGGCCCATGAGGTCTACAAGTTGGCCCATACGGGTCACGAATTGGCCCATATGGGCGTCCATGGACCTCAACACCCCAAGGACTTCCCATGTGTCGGCAGCTGACCGGGCCCATTGTCCCTGGGCCTCTTCATAGGCCCCAAGGACTCTGGCAATTTGCGGCAGGGCTTGGCTCCCAAGCTCTGATGGCGTTGGCCTGACCCTGCTCCTCCCACCTGAACTGCTGCCACATTGGTCACCCGGGGCCTCATTCTGGCTCCCAGGGTCGATGTAGACGTGCGTACCACCCCTTGCGCAGGGTGAGTGGTCAGGGAGGCCCTGGTGGTGGTGATGGTGGTGGTGGTTGCGGCGGTGGTGGTGGCCGCAATGACCGTGGCAGCAGGGGCCTGGGACTGGTCACCAGCCCTGGGAGATGGGTTGGTGGGTAGGAGGGGTCCTGGGGAGCGGTTGCGCCCTGCCACACCAGATGTGCCTGGTCGGGAGTCCTCGTCCGAAGAGGTGTCCAGGTCTCCCACATCCGTGAGTCCGGGTGGGGGCTTGTGGACTGTCTGTGATGGCTGCTGTCTCCCTCTCCAGCATCATGCTGTTCGTCACCTGTGGGGCGGAGACGAAAGGTTATTGTGTTGCACGTTGCAAGGTTTGTGTTAGATGTCTGACATTCACAGTTTGTGCACAGTTGTGCACTGATTTCCCAGATGCGTGTGTATGGCTCTACAATGTGTGTGCATGATCAAGGCAATGGAATAGTGTGATGGGTGCATATGGCATGGGACGGATTTGGAATGCCAATCGGTGTGTGTTGCAGTACCCCTACATTTTGTGGCTTTGGTGGAAACGGGGTACAGCCCCATGAACGCTTTTGAGATGATATATGTTTTTGGGGTTCAAATGAAACGCTTAGAAACGCAGATGGCAAAAGGGGTACAGCCCCATGAACGCTTTTGAGATGAAATATGGTTTTGTGGTACATACTGTGACATATGGGTGCAGAAGGGGACATGTGTTTTGGCCACACGACACTACAGAGACAAAGGTGTGTGTATGTCTGACATACCCAGCATATCTGCTCACTGTTGTCATTTAGGGACATTACATTGCAAGCATTGTAGTGAGTGAGTAATGGTTGTGTGCCACACAACGTATTGCAGATGGGACAATTCCTTGGTGTGCGTGCTACCCTCAGCCATGTGCAGCAATGCAGTGCTCTTGGGGTGTTGACTATGTTAGGTATGTTGTAAATCACAGTGTGACGTGCGCTTCAGACACTGCAGACACATTTTTGGTCATCGGCAGGAATCTTTGCTGAACTACTGTATATGGGACAACTGTTTAGATGATATACCTTTCATGACACTGGGGCTGAAAGATGAGATGGATGAGATTTTGAATGTGCATTGTGTAGCTGTGTTGTTCATGGGTCCAGTGGTGTATGTGACATTACTGGGGTTCCACTCTGTTACATTGAGGCAAGATAGACTTACATGGGTCATGTTGTACAATGTCAACGGAACAAGCAGACACGACTACATGGACTAGACTTGGATGGTGTTGCTGATGTGTGTGATGACTGGCACAGTGCACGCCATGTGGGTCAGTACTCCAGTGAGACTTGTGCATGCAGACGTGACTCCTTACGTGTTACTGTATTTGAGATGGCTCATGTGGGCTATGACTCTGTAATTCATGTCCGTGTGCACATTAGTCACATGATTATGACAGGGAGCAGTGCTACCTGTTCCTCTGCTACGTGACATGTCCCAAATGTTAGTCGTAGTACAGTCCTCATGCCTACAGACACCCCGCCCTGTACAGTAGTCTACCTACTTGTTGGTTTGGAGGGAGCAATGCAATGGCTACCACATGGTTATGAGAGGGAGGGGTGCTCCATCTTGCTGGTCTGTGGGAGTGGGGGCCGTGTTGTGAGTTGTGGTGATGGCTTACCACCCACAGACACCCCTCCATGTAGGGAAACATATCTACCTGTCGGGTGAAGGTGTACACTGCAATGGCTGACACATGGGTGTGGGGAGTGCTCCATCTTGCTGCGCTGTAGGACTAGGGGCCTGGTGGGGGTTGTACTTCTGCAGTCCCCCTCCGATACACGGACCTTGTGGTAAGGCTACTTACCTGTTACTTGTTGGTTAGTGCAGCTATGGCTGACATGTGTGTGGGTGTGGGGAGTGCTCCTTCCTGCGCATCTGGGGTACAAGGGGACCTGGTGGGAGTTGTGGTGCTGGCTGACTGTACACATGCCCCCATGGTTTTGTTTGTTGGTGCCTTTGGGCTGAGTGTGTGTGAGTGTCTGTTGCATGTGTGAGGGATGTCTTGTGGATTGTGTACTGGATATGGGGGTGTTTGGCCCTCAGACCTATGGCATTCTGGTAGTGCATGACTGTACATAGCGGTGTGCTGGTATACATTTGTTTGTACTTACCAGCCTCCACTCCCCCTGGTATTCCGGTGAGACTCTCAGGATGTAGAATGCCTCGCACCTTCTCCTCCCACGCCTTGAAGGTCTTGAATGGCGTGGGATTTCCGCCGCCAGTCCTGTCAGCCAGCTCACGGTTCTTGGCCTCCTTCTTCCTGACCACGCTTTTCAGGTCCTGCCACCTCTTTGTGATTTCACCCCGGTTGCGTGGCACGTTCCCAACTGCATTCACCTGGTCTACGATCCTGCTCCACATTCTGTTTCTGGTGGCTACTGGTGTCTGTTGGACCTGGTTCCCATAGATTTGTGGGTGCACCTTGATGACCTCAACGATCATGACCGTCAACTCTGTGGCAGTGAACTTAGGCATTCTTTGTGTTGCCATGGTGCGTGGTTTGGTATTTGTGGTGCTGGTGTGGTGGGTGTGTGGTGTGTGATGTGCAGGGGTTTAGTGGTGCCGGTTTTTCAGTGGTGATGGTGGTGGTGTTGTTGGTGATGAGTGTGATGTGTGCGTGCGTGTGGTATGCTGCTTTCCTTTGTGGCTCTCTGGGTTCTCTGCTGTCGTCTTTGCTTTGTAGTGGTGCAAGGGATTGTGGTCTGTGAAGGGGCTGCTTTTGTACTCACCTATGTGGGTGTGTCATGATGGGCTGTCGTTTGCAGGTGTATTGTGCATGGTGTCCTGGGATTTGTGGTTTTTTGGTTTTGCCAGGGAGGATGTGTCTTTGGGATGGGTTCTGTGTCTGGGTATTTTGGCGTTGTTTGCTGTGTGGACTTGTTGGCCGTGTTGTGTGTATTTCTTTGGGCCGCCAATGGTTTCCGTGTACGGACGTGGCCGCCAGGCCTTCCGCCGTGTCAGTTATTCTTCTCTGTTGTTAACCGTGGCGGGCGGGAAAGATGTAGATTTACCGCGCTCATGTCGGGGAGATCATAATTTCACGGCCGGTGTCTAGTTCGTCAGAGCGGTCGGATTTGGGTTTTCGGGCGGGATTGCGTCCGTGTCGGACGGATTATCTTCTACTCTGACATGGACGGGCGGAATTCTGTGTGTTTTTACCGCCGCGGGCGGAGGTTTCTTCGCGTCATCATAATTGAACTAACTATTGTGGTCCAGCACGTGAAAAGTGGATATCTCAAAGGACAGATAGAGACTAGAGCCTGGAATAGAGTTGATGGTACTGCTTTACAGGCCCTTCTTTCTACTACGGCAGGCCAGTTACCACAAGAGGCAGAGGAGGCAACTACCACCTATACTAATTGGCTTGCGCAAGCATGTGATAAATTAGCGCCACCAAAAAATGTTTTCCCTAAAAGAGCACATCCTTCCGCTCCCTGGTTTACAGAGGAGGTGAGAAATCTAAAACGTAGCTGTAAACATCTGGAACGCAATTGGAGGAAAGGCTATATGGAAGCAGAGAAGAAATTGTATAAATCTAGCCTTCAGGAGTATAAACAAGTTATTTTTGTTGCAAAACAACAATTTTTTTCAGCCCAAATTGACTTGGCAAAGAACTCTGCTAAAGAGTTATTTAGGACTGTCTCTAGCCTGGCCTCCCCGAGCCCAGTTACAGTTCAGTCCAGTCAGGAACTGTGCGAGGAGATTGCCAAATTTTTCCTTAATAAAGTGGAGAGCATATTTTCCGCTTTTAGCGGACCTAACAATGCTGAGATGAACATGGCAAGGGAGGTATCTAAGTCCATAAGGACTGGCCCTCGGGCCCTGGACAAATTTGCACCATTGACTGTAAATGATACTCTCGAGCTTTTAATGGGAGCCAAATCTGACTCGCCTTTCGTTCCATGCCCTGTGAGGGTGGTAAAATTGGCCCCCGGTCCGATTGCTCGCTCTCTCACATCCATTTTTAATGGGATGTTTGAAACAGGACAGTTTCCCAAGCTCTGGAAGGTGGCTTCAATACTGCCTCTACTGAAAAAGCCAAACCTGGACACTAAGGATCCCAACAACTTCCGTCCGATTTCTCGGCTTCCTCTCCCCGCAAAAATGGTTGAAAAGATCATGAATCGTCAACTCAGTGCCTTTCTGGCGGAAGTTCAAGCATTGGATCCCTCTCAATATGGTTTTAGAGAGGGACATAGCACTGAGTCTGCGCTCATTAAGGCCACCGAGGAGATTAGGGAAGCCGTGGATCGAGGAGGCAGGGCAGCCTTGATTTTATTGGATTTGTCCGCGGCCTTTGATACGGTCCATCATGAGATTCTGATGGACCGACTCAGGGCTTGTGGGGTCCAGGGAAAAGCGTGGGATCTTCTTAAATCCTTTTTATCAGACAGGGGACAGATTGTATCCCTAGGTAAATTTCAGTCCAAGCCCTTTGCACTGCCTTGTGGTGTACCGCAGGGGTCATCTTTGAGCCCCACACTCTTTAATGTGTATGTCTCATCATTGGCCCCCGTCATCAGTGCATATGGGTTTGGTCTCACTTCTTACGCTGATGACACACAAATTGTGGTGTCTCTATTACCTGGCCAAGAACTGGGATTAGATAAACGGTTTCAGGACTCTATGGAATCGGTAGGGAGATGGATGGCAGAGAATTGCCTGAAATTGAATTCAGGAAAAACGGAGGTAATGCTGTTTGGGAATGACCTTAATTTTTGGACGCCTAATTGGTGGCCTGCATCCATGGGGTCTCTCCCTACACCCTCAAAAAAGGTGAAAAATTTGGGTATAATCCTGGATGAGAAACTCTCCTTTGGGGCCCAAGTAAATGCAGTAACCTCAACAACAGTGCATGTTCTTAGAACTGTCAAGAAGGTACTGAGGTTTTTACCTTCGGAGACCCGGCAAACGGTAGTCACAGCATTGGTTATGTCAAGACTAGACTACTGCAATAGCCTATACTTAAACATACAACAAAGACTTCTGTATAGGCTTCAGCTGCTACAAAATGCCGCGGCCAGATTACTTACGGGCACTTCCAAGTTTTCTCCCATCTCCAAGGAGATTAAAAGACTACACTGGCTCCCGGTGAGGAACCGGGTGCATTTTAAATCTTTGTGTATGGTCTTTAAAGCACTTCAGGGCTTAGGACCAGATCATTTGAGGCGCCAGTTCCAATGGTACATACCAGCAAGAACTCTTAGATCTTTAGGAGCTAAGTTGGTGGTAGTCCCATCAACAAAAAAGCTCAATGGGGAGGCAGAAGTTTCTCTTTGTGCGCAGCAAAGGCTTGGAATGAATTGCCATTCTATTTGAGAAATGCCACCAGTCTTCTAGCATTCAGGAAGGGGTTAAAGACCTGGCTTTTTGATAAATAATCCTCATTTTCAGCTCAGCCTTAGGGAGTAGTAACTAGCGCCAGGACACCTCCGGGTAATCGTGCGCTCTAAAAGTTCCCATAACATAACATAACATAACATTGCTCGGTCGGTATTCCCATGGTGCAGGCGGGCGGTTTTTTCAGGCTATGGTGGATGGCGGATTTTTTAACGCCGGTTATCGTAATAGGCCCCTAAGTTGGTAGGTAATGCAGGGATAACAAGAATTTAGAAACAGATAGATCAAATATGATTTGGTAAAAAATTGTATTAGGAAACGGAAATAATAGTTTGAAAAAAATAAGGTGCAGTAAAAGTTAGAGAAATATAATTATTAATATTAACAACAGGAGAACTTACTGTGGCCAGCAGCAAAGCCATCTGTAGTAGAGTAGCGATACTGGGAGGCACCTCCAGCTCCCGCCTCGGCAGACCCCTTCTTCTTCTTGCCCCTGGATGCTGATCATAATAAAGCGACAAAAATTGATTGGTGTGAAACAAAAAAAAAGTATTAAAAAAAACTCCCAAACGATTTTTTACAGGAAACAACAATTGCAATAGAATTGACCTATCTCATCAGATCGACTACCAGTAGTAATAGACTAGTATCGCGGTCGCCGACCATCCTATCTCTTTATTATTCCACTGTTCCATTCTGATTCCAGAATCCTGAACCTAAGTACTACCTAGCCCGCCTATTCCAAAGACTTTGGAATGAATTGCCAAAAATTATATTTGCTTCTTCTAAGTTCCGATCTCATTCGCAATCATCAATGAATCAACCCCTTTGATGGGCCAATTCACTAAGTCTGCATTTATTTTAGTCCTCAAAAATGCATTGATGGACGCATGCATATTGCATACACCAAATTGTTGGTTGGTTGCTGATGTTGAGTTGCTATATTGCTCACTCACTAACAAACTACAAAAGGTTCTACTAAGGAGTCAGCAGCATGTGACAGAGGACGCGTCATGCAGACCACTAACAAATGACCAACTAATACTAAGCAACTAATTATAGCTACCTACCACTATCTTAGTGACAGGACAAAGGAAAGGAGTCTCTCTAGTCTGCATTACCTAACTTAAGTTCTCTAACCTCTCTTACATAATCAGCCCAAGTGAGCGCAAAGTTGCAAACAAGTAAGATTAGTAGCGCCGAGCACCTGTCTAGAAGAATAACAATCGCATAATATAAGATTTTTAAACGTAACTTACCTGCATGTAAGCAGCAGCAGCATGCATGCTATTTGGGAAAAAAATAATATTTGCAATAACACAGAACAGAACACACAATAGTAATAAAAATTAGCTACTCACCAAGCCCACGACCTCAAAACCTAGCAGGTCCAGCAGGTCCTGCTCCCGGTCCAGGATGTCGGACCACCGGTGAGTTAGTTGATTGTGGGTGCGCCGGACCTTAGAGCAGCGAAACACTGCCCAGCGCACCATCGCCCACTGGCGGTGAAGCTCCTGGATCCCATAGCCTGAACCAGACCTGCAGCCTGCTGCCAAGGTTAAGGGGAGGTGGTGCTCCACAAAAAAACTAGGGCAGCCACCTCCACCTCCACCTCCGAGAATAAGGCTGCACCCCTTCTGTGCGCCGCCTTCCGCAAGGAAGGCGGCTCCTGGTCGCACACCGCTTCGTCTTAGCACTCTTAGCCATGGTTCTGGGGGGCGGAAACGAAAATGTAGAAGTAAAAAATAAAATCAGGAGAAGAAGTAGGGAAGTAAAATAAAAAAAATGCAAGTAATAGAAAAGCAGTACATTAACGCAGTAAAAGTAGAAAAAAACGCCAAATATACACTTAGGAAGAGAGAAGGATTGATAATAAATAAAAATGATCAGAAAAAAGTTTTAGAAACAAAGGATTGAAAAGATATTGGGAGGATTCAAACTAGGCCCCAGAACCATAACAAAAAGGAGAAAAACAAGATGGCGGCGCCCATTGGCGACCACGTGTTGAAGTTTGTTCGATATTTCCCCCCGAACACGCAATCCGCGTTGCCCAACGTCAGAAAAGTCTCGCGAGCATGCGGAACAAGCAGCTCTGCATGCTCGCAGAACTCCGCGTAGCGTTGCAGAGTTATTTTACCGCTTTGCAGAGTTCTGCGTAGCGTGGCTACGCGAACTCTGCCCGGGCTTACTCCGTATGGGAACAGTCCAGGTCCTCCGTAGACTGTAAACAAGCAGGGTTTCAGGGTACCACCACTCATCAGTCAGGCTAGCTTGAATGCAATGGCATAGTGAACACAGGACCCATGTCTGGGCATACCCTTTGCAGTTGGGAGACTATAGTAACACAAAAAGATGATGGGTGACAATGTTCAGCTTTCTGTCCATAATCTTTTTGTGTTGCTATAGTCATCCTAAACGGGAAGAGTATGCTCAGACTAGGGTCCAGTGTTCACTTTGTAACTGGATTCAAGCTAGCCTGGCTGATGGAGGGTGATACCCAAAAACCGGTCTCAGGATGCTTGTTATCTAGTCCAGAGAGGACCTGGCCCAGCAGTTCGGGTTGGACTGTTCCCATGGGAAGCGGGTCAAGACTGATTTGTTTATGGCTGGGTCCAAACTGGGGTGGCATGGTAAGCAGAAAACAATGGATTTAACACAGATCTGTGACTGGGGATGAGTGTTTGACAATGTTCAGCATTCCGTCCATCATCTTTTTGTGTTGCTATCATCACCGTAAGTGGGACGGGTATGCCTAGATGTGGGTCCCCTGCTCACTATGCCACTGGATTCATGCTAGCATGGCTGATGAGGGGTGATACTCCACAACCGGTCTCAGGATACTTGTTATCCGTTCTAGGGAGGACCTAGCCAGGCAGTTCAGGCTAGACTGTTCCCATGGGGAGCAGGGTCAAAACTGATTTGCAGTGGAGAAGTGTGGCTCAATGGTTAGAGCGGCAGACCCTGATGCAGAGATCTGGCCCGGGACCAGGGTTCAATTCCCGCCTCGGCGGGTCTTGGGCTCAATTTCCTCGGACCTGATAATTCTCGCCTCGGTGCCTATTCTAATCATGGGTCCCACTCTGCAACTCTGGGCAATAGCTTGCTTAATCTCCACAACGGCCCCAACAGCGCTGGGATGCCTGGCTTCACCCTGGGGGTGCCCAGGAGTGGACATTTCACAGGGAAAAGCCAGGAAGGGTTCCACAGCGGTATGCGTACAGCGCCTGGACACCCCTTTGGGGGTATGGGTGAGCTTTACAAGTACAAATTTCATTTCATTTCATTTCATTCATTCATAGGCTGGGTCCAAACTGGGGTGGGGCGGTGAGCAAAAAACAATAGATTTAACCCAGATCTGTGACTTGGGGTGAATGTTTGACAATGTTCAGTATTCCGTCCATCATCTTTTTGTGTTGCCTCAGATCCTACGGAATACCAGAGAAGATGGAGCGATCAGTAAAACAGGCATTCTTGCTTGAGTTTATCCCAAAAGTGCCCATGCTCTCTTTCACCGCCCCTCCCTTGAAATCCAGAGGGTGCACAGAATACAGACCTGACACCTCCGCATTGAAGTTGGGAACAGATCCAGTCCCATCACTTCCTGCTTCTTGCACCATACTCATGCCCAGTGGATCCTTCTGGAAGCGCGCAAGCACGGTCTTTACAACACTGAGGTGGCCGGCTCCATATAGTGACAGACTTTTCCCCAGATACCAATGCCAAGCGGTGGGTTTTCCTTTTTCCTAGCCCCCAACTGAAGAAATGGGATATCAAGTATGGTCTCCTTGAACCAGACGTCATGTAGATCACCATGGACGGTTGTTCAAGAGAATTTCAAGACCCCACTGACTCAGCCCGATTCCTGGACTCCCTGGGTGACTCCAATATGTACACTACCCTACCCCCACCTAAGGCAGCAGGTGGTACTATCACATTGAGCCATGATCCCACTCGACATGGACACCAACACTACCTCCCACTACTAAATCTACAGCAGAGAGAAAGGGTGAACAGAACAACTGACCCACTCTGACGAACAAGACTAATCCAGATCTGCCCTACCTCTATGAACTGCTCCAGGAACATTGAATACATGGCTACCTGAGCCCTCAGCTTCTGGGCCAGAGGAATGTTGCAATTTTGGGGTGGACCTGCTTTTGGATTTTTTGTTTTTTGTTATCTTGGCTGCTAATGGCTGGCATTGACTGTTTTTGGTTCTGGTCCTTTACTTTCTCTCCATGGTGTTCCTCTCAATGTCTTTTTCAACTCCTTCCCCAACCCCTTCCTCTGTTGCTTCCCTCCTTCCCCTTTCCTATCCTCATCATTTTCTTTCTTCTCTACTTTCATCATGAAGAGGTGAGAGATTGTTATTGAAACATTGTGTTTTGGACTGCTAATTTGTTTCTCATCCTCATTAAGGGTGATATTGTTATTTTTTTACTTATCGTGATTTTCAATGCTCTACACTGTTTAAACTGTTTGCCTCCTACACTGCTCTATCCACCAACTTCAATTTTCACCCCCACGCCTGATGACTCTTACTCTCACCCCTACCCAGACTGGCCCTGGCCCTGTGACCCCCCCCCATTTGTGTGCTATTATGAGATAACCGCTGCCCCCAGCTTCCCCGGCCCGCATGCCTCTAGACAAATTGCTCTCTAGTTATACCCCAATCTCCTCCTCCTCCCATATCCTTTTATCCCCCTTCAACCTGACCTTGGTGACCAGGAATCTTCTCCTACTGGTCTTGGCCAGTACCCCACAGTATGACACATTATCACCTGTTCTCTTGCTTACATCCTATCTCTTTTAGAGAACTTTCTTGCTCATCACCGATCCCTCCCCCCTTTCCTCTACCCACACACCTCCCTTGGTCCTCATTCCCGATAATGCCCACCACTCCTCACTTGGGCTCCCCATAATGTCCTTTTAGGTCTGAGGGCACCTGACTCTTAGCAGCTTTTCCCCTGGCACCACTAGGTACGACTTCCACGCAGCCACGACCACCACCATGGCATCCCGACCACTCAACATCACTACAACCAATGTGAATGGGCTGAAATGTGAAATACAAGAAGATACTATCTTATCTTGCTTCACAAAAACAGACCGCCTTTATACAGGAGACCCACCTTTCATCTAAAGAGGCAGAACAACTTAAGAAAGACTGGATGGGAAAGATTGTTTACAGCTGCAAGTCTCCCATTACCCTTTCTCTATCTCTGTACTCATCCACAGCACTATCCTTTAGGAAGAGTGGCATGGACATCCTCATTTAATAGGCCCTCCCTTGTACAGTCCTCCAAACATGCAAGATATGCTCTCGCGAAGCTCAGAGTCGGCTCTAAGATAATTGGCGCAGGATCTGTCTATGCCCCTACTGTTCCAAAACTCACATTTGTTTCCCACCTACATGGACCACTGACTGAGGTTTGATCTCCAACATTGTGATGGGGGACTGGAAGCTGGCAACGGATGCCAAATTAGATTTTACGGGCCCCATAGACAATCCCAATGACAATGAAAGGGCACTCCTACGTGATCTTTGCAATGATCCTGGAAATATTTTATATTTGGCACCCACTACACCAAGTGGACAAGTAATGCTCTTTTTTCCAGTTGTTCATGGCACGCAATCCTGCTAGAGGACCTGGGGCTGTATCATCGTCCAAGGCTCCCTCTCAGATAATGTCCCAGTCTACTGAGACATTGACCGGAAACTTACTGGTCCCCCTCCGAAAAAGCCCTGGTGTTTCAATGTAGCATGATATAGCTCACCCGTGGAGAAAAAACTGCTGCAATCTCACATGACCACATACCTGACGGACAGTAAAGGATCTGCCCCATTAACACAAACCCTATGATTGCAGCCAAGGCAGCTGATGAAGGACTGGCACTGTCTTATACACAGCGAGCACAACAACAACTTATTCTACAGAAAGATATATAAAAACACATTCAAGTGTATACTGCAAGGCCCACAATAGCAAATAGATGTGCAGTAAAAAAAGCCAAGATGAAAATCAACTCGCTCAATTTGATTAAGGCAAAATTTGTACTTTACAAACTCAAAGCCTACCATTATGAGCAGGGGAAAAATGCAGGCAGATTATTAGCTGTGCAGCTCTGACAAAGGGAAGCAGTGACAGCCATCCCAACCCTCAAACGCTGCTCTGCCCATATAATCTGAGACTTGCAAGGCATTACTGATGGATTTGGAGCCTTCTAAGCACTCTGTTAAGCTCAAAACTCCACAGTGGAGAAGACCCGATGGAAGCTTTTCTTACTAACATTAACCTTCCCAACCTTAATGATGATGGTAGAGCCCTTCTGGAGGGGGAGCTCTCCAAGGAAATATTGTATTGCTGGATATAGGAGGATGCTTTCCAGGAAGCAGAGAGAACTGTAGAAACCGCATGTTTAATGGAGTGGTGATCACATTCCTACCTAAGCCGGGCAAAGAACCTCTGCTTTGCACAAGCTACAACCCAGTTTCCCTCCTAAACACTAATACCAAGATCTTAGTGAGATTTTGGCTACCCCACTCAATAAGGTAATCTCAAGTTTAATATATGAAACCCAAGTGGAATTTGTCCCGTAACCATCTTGGCACCATAGCTCATCTCCTGTGGGTCTCCAATGATTTGTTTGAAGAGACGATCACCCTATTCCTTGATGTTGAGAAGGTGTTTAACCATATAGAATGGGGGTATCTGTTCAGATTCCTCCGTCGACTGGGCCTGGGGAAAAATTATATTGAAGGTCCGCTGGATATACTCCGAACCTACTCCCCAGGTCAATTGTAATGGGTTCCTGTCAGATGTGTGCTTGGTCCATAGAGAGACTAGACAGGGGTGCCCCATTCACCCCAGCGTCCCTGTTGGCTATAGGACCTCTATCCACTGTACACCAGTCTCCCCAGATAACAGGTATACCGACCACCGTCTGCGGATGATACAGTTTGTGAACGATATCTTGCTTATGCTTACAGACCTAGACAGGTTGTAACCAGCTTTGATGTCCCTCATGTCATCCTTCTCTGTGATCTCGGGATACAAAATCAGGAGTGAACACTATAAAAAAACAGCCATCACTGTTCCAGTGAAAACAATGTGGACTCAAATATCTGGGTATCTTTGTTAATAGGGGCCTGAAAGACGTGGTCTTGGACAATTTGGATCCCCTCATTGCCAAAACTAATGCTGAATATATGAAAGGGCAAAAGACATGCAGATGATGGACGGTATGCAGAACAAATCAAACATTCACCCAGAGTCAAGAGATCTGGGTTAAATCCATTGTTCTTTCGATCACTATGCCACCCCAGTTTAGACCCAGCCATATGCAAATCAGTATTGACCCTGGGCCTCATGGAAACAGTCCAGCCCGAACTGCCAAGCCAGGTCCTCTTTGGACCGGAAACAAGCCTCCTGGGACCAGTTACAGGGCATATCCACTCATCAGCCAGGCTACCTTGAATCCAGTGGCACAGTGAGCCCGGGACCCATGCCTGAGCATACCTAGCACTCTTAGGGCGAGAAAGCAAAAGACACACACATGATGGACGGAATGCAGAGCAAATCTAACATTCACCCCCAGTTAAGATATGTCAGTTAAATCCATCGTTCTTTTGCTCACTATACCACCCCAGTTTAGACCCAGCCGTATGCAAATCAGTCTTGACCCTGTGCCTCATGGGAACAGTCCAGCCCGAACTGCCAAGCCAGGTCTTCCCTTTACCGGAAACAAGCATCCTGGGACTGGTTTCGAGGCATCACCCATCATCAGCCAGGCTAGCTTGAATCTAGTGGCACAGTGAACCTGGGACCCACATTTGGTCATACCCGGCGCACTTAGAGCGATAAAGCAAAAGACACACAGATGATGGATGGAATTCAGAGCAAATCAAACATTCACCCCCAGTCAAGAGATCTGGGTTAAATCCATCGTTCTTTTGCTCACTATGCCACCCCAGTTTAGACCCAGCATATGCAAATCAGTCTTGATCCTGTGCCTCATGGGAACAGTCCAGCCCGAACTGCCAGGCCAGGTCCTCCCTGGACTGGAAACAAGCATCCTAGGACCAGTTTCAAGGTTTCACCCCTCATCAGTCAGGCTAGCTTGACTCCAGTGGCATGGAGAGCATGGGACCCACGTCTGGGCATACCCGTCCCACTCGGGTGACAAATGCAAAATGAACAATTGATGGACAGAATGCAAAAAAATGTCATACATTCACCCTAGTACAGAGATCTGGACCTAAATCCTTCATTTTTTTGCTCCCCATGCCATTCTAGTTTGAACACAGCCATATGCAAATCAGTCTTGACCCTGCTTCCTATGGGAACAGTCCAGCCTGAAATGCCAGGCCAGGTCCTGCCTGGACTGGAAAAAAGCATCCTAGGACCGGTTTCAGGGTTTCACCCCTCATCAGCCAGGCTAGCTTGACTCCAGTGGCAGGGAGAGCAGGGAACCCACGTCTGGGCATAACCGTCCCACTCTGGGTCACAAATGCAAAAGAACAATTGATGGACAGAATGCAGAACAATGTCATACATTCACCCGAGTACCGAGATCTGGGCCTAAAGCCATAATTTTTTTGCTGGGAGGACCTGGCTTGGCAGTTGGGGCTGGACTGTTCCCATGCGGCACAGGGTCAAGACTGATTTGCATACGGCTGGGTCTAAACTGGGGTGGCATAGTGAGAAAAAGAAAAATGGATTAAACCCAGATCCCTTGATTGGGGGTGAATGTTTGATTTGCTCTGCATTCTGTCCATCATCTGTGTGTCTTTTGCTTACTCGCCCTATGTGCGCCGGGTATGCCCTGGCGTGGGTCCCGGGCTCACTGTGCCACTAGATTCAAGCTAGCCTGGCTGATGAGGGGTGATGCCCCGAAACCGCCCCCAGGATGTTTGTTTGCCGTCCAGGGAGGACCTGGCTTGGCAGTTCGGGCTGGATTATTCCCATGAGGCACAGGGTCAAGACTGATTTGCATGTGACGTGGTCTAAACTGGGGTTGCATAGTGAGGAAAAGAATGATGGATTTAACCCAGATCTCTTGACTGGGGGTGAATTTTTGATTTGCTCTGCATTCCGTCTATCATCTGTGTGCATTTTGCTTTCTCACCCTAAGTGCACCAGGTATGCCCAGACGTGGGTCTCAGGCTCAGTGTGCCACTGGATTAAAGCTAGCCTGGCTGATGAGTGGTAATGCCCCAAAACTGGTCCAAGGATGCTTGTTTCCGGTCCAGGGAGGACCTGGCTTGGCAGTTTGGCTGGACTGTTCCCATGAAGCACATAGTCAAGACTGATTTACATATGGCTGGGTCTAAACTGGGGTGGCATAGTGAGCAAAAGAGCGATGGATTTAACCCATATCTCTTGACTGGGGTGAATGTTTGATTTGCTCTGCATTCTGGGCATCATCTGTGTGTCTTTTGCTTTCTCCCTCTAAGTGTGCCGGGTATGCCCAGACATAGGTCCCGGGCTCACTGTGCTACTGGATTAAAGCTAGCCTGGCTGATGAGGGGTGATGCCCGGAAACTGGTCCCAGCATGCTTGTTTCCGGTCCAGGGAGGACCTGGCTTGGCAGTTCGGGCTGGAATGTTCCCATGACCTACAGGGTGAAGACTGATTTGCATGTGGTTGGGTCTAAACTGGGGTGGCATAGTGAGCAAAAAAACGATGGATTCAACCAAGATCTCTTGACTGGGGGTGAATGTTTGATTTGCTCTGCATTCCGTTTATCATCTGTGTGTCTTTTGCTTTCTCGCCCGAAGTGCGCCGAGTATGCTCAGACGTGGGTCACGGGCTCACTGTGCCACTGGATTCAAACTAACCTGGCTGATGAGGGGTGATGCCCCGAAACCGGTCCCAGGATGCTTGTTTCTGGTCCAGGGAGAACCTAGTTTGGCAGTTTGGGCTGGACGTTTCCCATGAGTCACAGGGTCAAAACTGATTTGCATATTGCTGGGTCTAAACTGGGGTGGCATAGTGAGCAAACGAAGGATTGATTTAACACAGATCCTTTGACTGGGGGTGAATGTTTGATTTGGTCTGCATTCCGTCAATCATCTGTGTGTCTTTTGCTTTCTCGTCCTAAGTGTGCCGGGTATGCCCAGACATGGGTCTCGGGCTCACTGTGCCACTGGATTCAAGCTAGCCTGGCTGATGAGGGGGGATGCCCTGAAACCAGCCCTAGGATGCTTGTTTCCGGTCCAGGGAGGACCTGGCTTGGCAGTTCGGGCCGGACTGTTCCCATGAGGCATACGGTCAAGACTGATTTGCATATGGCTGGATCTAAACTGGGGCGGCATAGTGAGCAAAAGAACAATCGATTTAAACTAGATCTTTTGACTGCATGTGAATGTTTGATTTGCTCTGCATTCCGTCCATCATCTGCGTGTCTTTTGCTTTCTCGCCGGGTATGCCCAGACGTGGGTCCCGGGCTCACTGTGCCACTGGACTGTTCACATAGGGATCAGGGTCAAGACTGATTTTCATATGTCTGGGTTTAAACTGGAATGGCATGGGGAGCAAAAAAACGATGGATTTAGGCCTGGATCTCTTCACTGGGGTGAATGTATGACATTGTTCTACATTCTGTCCATCAATTGTTCTTTTTGAATATGTGAAATGGCGTTATCTTAACCTATTCCTTTGGAAGAGAACACAAGCAGTTGAAATGGTTGTAGCCTCCAACTTCACTTACGTCATTTGAATGCTGCCTCTTCTTATCCGTACCCGCATGCTATGAGCAATAGACAAAGGTATAAAATCGTTCACCTGGGGCAACATGAGACCTCAACTATCCTTCTCTAAGTTGACAGCACAAAGGAAAAGCTGCGGTCTAAGTGCACCTTGTATAGAACACTACTATCACGCCTTACACTTTTCACAACTATTTTATCTGGGGCCAAGGGTTGCAGACCCTCCATTCTGGGTTTGTTTAGACCCTGCCATGATCCACAGCGGCCCTGGTCTGGACAGTCTCTCCAACCACAAAACACCCTCTGCACTGACACCCAAACCTATAGTACAAACAATGGTGAAGGTCTGTAACCACTCTCACAAACTTTTACACAGTCCCGCCTGACTACAGCTGAAGGCCCCTCTATGGTCATTCACTAATGTGGAGAAAGTGGTTGTTGCCTTGATAAGGATGTTGGTTGAGGTTATTTGAGATGGGTAGTTAAAACCCTGTGCCATTCTACAGGAGGAGTTCCTCCTGCCTCCATCACAAATATGGCATTATTCCCAACTTCTGCATTGCCTCCATAGTATTCTGGGGATTAGACCATGGAATATTCCAGCCTCCTCCATACAGCAATATCTGGACCTCTGGGAAACCTATATAGGAGTCATGTCCGTTTTTACAACCTACTGGTTCAATACCTTCACTCTCGCCCTTTTTGACCCTCCTATGAACAATGAGGCAGCATACCCTTCAAAAGCAATACACGGATGAGGACTGGAAGGAGGTCATGGAGGATTTAGACAAAGGGACCCATGAGGCCAGAATGACATTCTGCCTGTTTAAAATGATTCAGAACTGGTACTGGGCTGCATGCAAGCTTGCAGCTTCAGGCCTCCTCCACCACGCTCAATGTTGGAGATGCACACAGCCAGATGGGGACACATGATGACCGGTTAACTGAAATGTATAAAGTGGCATCCTACAAAAGAGTTCTATACCAGCCACAGGATAAGGTCGAACTGTTTGAAGCCACCTGGTCCCTCTTTCTGAGACTTCAGGATTGCGGTTACAGACCCCCCCTCGATTCACTGTGACACTCCATGACTCACACATAACCTTCGCCAAATCGGCACGGGATCATCTTGTATCCCCCATTCCTTCCTCTCTCCTCCCTCTCTTCCCCTTATGGTGTGTGATAGGCCGGGAAGACAACCAACACCCCCCCTACTATGAGGATCCAGATCCCCACTCCTTCTTCGCCCAGACCCTCACTTGGACTCTATCCATCTCCCCTGATCTTCTGCCTAGCACAGTACAATGTTGTCCAGCTTAGAGTAGCTATTAGGCCATATTGTTCAGAAGCATCCATTGAATCCATATGGTTTGGCAAGTTGCCATGCCAGTTGAATCTCCTGCTATCAGGACATTCTGTTCATGGCCGACTGCCAGCCCTTCAATCTGTTGTTGGTGGGATGATGGTCATATTGTACTGTATTCAATCTACAGCTGTGATGTTGGCCTTTATTACCCAATAAAACCGATAAAAGAAACTATGAATTCTTATGAAATCTCCTCAGCATTGTACACATTTACAGTCATTTTTCATACTATACTCCAGGTAGAAAACCATAAGATCGATTCTTTGTGAATATTGTGTATATACATAAGGATGTTAGTTGGATATTAGTAATTTGTTGTTTTATCTACTGTAATCATAGGGTGAGTAGTCTAAAAGCCCCATACAACATTTCATGAAAAAAAGAGAAACTAGGTAATGAAACATGTTAGCATAATGAGAAAAAGACAATGAAAGAACAGTAAAAACTAGTTAATTGGCTAACATTTCAATTTTTTTCCAATATGAATGATTTAAGAGTCTTGTGAGGGTGCCCAGTCCAACCCGGACAACCTGCATGGCCTCTTTCATTCGAGGCAGCTTGGGGAGCCCACCCCTGGCTTCCCTGGCCAGCTCCTTGCCCGGCTAGCCTCCTGTACTGCTCTCGCGTGAGCCAGCAGGTTGCTTCTCCCCTGCTTGATCCATGTGGGCAGGGTGTTTGGCATGTGGTGGCTGCCACACTCCCCCAGCCACAGTCAAGGGGAGAGGGGGTAAGTCCACCACAGTGGAGCGGTCCCAGGCCCCTTCTTAACTGACACTCCTTTTTTGTCTTCCTGCCTCGCCCCCTCCCTTGGTAAGCATAGAAAAATACTCCTCAAACCTACCCCCCCGGGCCCTTGCTCACCCCGGGTGTAATTTCCAAAATTATGGCAGAGCTCCAAATACTCTGTTGCTCGGGGGTTAAAGGTCAGGAATCTTTAAATGTCGATATCTCTGGCCCTATTGGGACATTTTGCATGTTCTAGGACTCATTTGTCTCCTGTGTCTCTGGTGTTCCTTTCCTCCTTCCAGGGAGCAGTAGTCCAGACCTTCCCCCAAACGGTCCTCAGGGGTATAAGAGGGCCAGCCTCCCTGGCCCTTGGACAGACCCACTGGTCCTTGGGTCAACTGTGGGCAGAGTCCAGTAAAAAGCACCCTCTCTCCCTTGTGCAACAGTGTTTACTGTTAATGGGGGTGGAAGGTTAAAAAAGCCAGCCATCTTTGCCCAATCCTAGGATACCACATCACTGCTCCACTCATGTCGCAACCCTTCTGTACAGCATGCTGGGACAGTTCATGGGATGGTACCATACAGAAATCACTGGTCACATCTCTTTTGGGGGTCTCAGCTCCACTGCTCTCTCACATCAGTGCCAGGGCCTTTCCCGCCAAAACTTCAAAGAGGAGCCCCCTCCTGCGTTAGCTACAGTTGTTAGGACTTCCTCTTTTCTTTATTGGACCTGGGCTGTCCCCAGTCCAGGTACAGTGTGACAGCTAATTAACAGATGCAGATTTTCTTCCCCAGCCATTCCTCCCCATGAGCTGACTCTCTGCTGGGGAGCAATGCACTTGATTTGATCCCACAGGCTGACAAAATGTCTGGGTTCTGATCATGAGCTGAGCCAGAGAAATATGAAAATTCTGGACAACCCATAAGATGTACAAATATCTGCTTGGGACTTGTAAATTTGAACTGGGCGCACACTTTTTACCCCTCATTTGATATCTTGCTGGACTTGTAGGCCAAAGGGAAGCAACATTGCACTCTAAGGCACATTTCTCCCTAGGTGCATAATAAAGTCTCACTGTAGACAAAACAGTAAACCATACTGACTTTACCTATGACACTAACATTATAAGGCCTACCTCAGATCAATATCTAACCCTGCAGAGTCCCCTCTGTGCCAGGCTACCTGTGCACAGTTACCAGGCTTCACACAACAGTAGTATCACACGCGCAGCCTGCATATATGGTCACATGTAAACAGCCAAGTGCCCCTAACCCTAGCTGTGTCACAGCAGCATTGCCTTAAAAGTCAGAAACTGTTGGTAAACATGTTCCGTCAATTTACTCCGTGATCACCGTGGTTGAGACACATGTGGTGAAACTCATCCACAGTAAAACGTCCAAAACAGGGTGTTCTAACAGCAAAAAAACTGGGCTCACTAAATAGGTGGAACCCATTTTAAAACATACACAAATTTAGACAAATAGAGAACATTTTAATAAATACAATGACACAAAATCCAATCAGTAGAATGATTTTTAAAAGTTTTTAGTGAAAAACAGGGCCTAAAACATCAAAGTGCCACCTGCAGATATCTGGTTGCGGGAGACTGGGGCAAACTCAAAAGTTAAGGTCGACCATGATGGAGCGCGGTTCGGCTACACGAGGTGGATTGGGCCATGTTTCGGCTTGCCTTCGAACTTAGAAGACATTTTGGAGAAAAGTCAAGGAGAAGGTAGAGTTCAGTGGAGAACTAATGCTAGTGACTCCTTGCGCTGCAACTCCTTAGGTGAACAATTATGTTCATTTTACTAAGTGAAAGGGTAGATATCAGAAATAGAAGAAAGGCATTATATTATCATAAAGCCATTAGAGAAACTGAAAAATAGTATTGTCAGAAAAATGCCCACTTGTTAGTGAATTGTGTAGGCAAATTATTTCAGTCTTTACAGTGGTATTGTCCATCACTGAGAGTGTGATGCCCTATGATTTATTGCCTCTGTTATCTGTTGCTGAACGTCTCTCTACGTGGTCCTCATAAGATGTACGTTTGAGTCAGCCCCCAGGACAGCATGTCCTGACTCTTTCACAGTTGTTTTAGTTTAAATGATGAAAATGGATGTTCATTTAATTAATGTGTTATTGCTAATAAAACAGTATTCTTAGAAATAAAGCAGCTCTGCTCAGTACCAGTGAACAAAAGCGAGTAAATGAACAATTTAGAATTTGCCCGTACATATGTTCAAAAAGTAATGTCTTGCTCTTTCAGGATACTTGATCTAGTGAAATGGCCAGTACATTTGCACCAGGATTGATGATTGGAACCATGGAAATCACAGGCTTGTTGGACTGTGCCACCCACCACCTGTGCCCCACCTGCTACCCTACTGTGATTTCTGTTGCCTCCAGCTTTCCATACTTCAGAATAGGTGGCTCATGGCAGAGAACAAGCAGCACTATGTTATGTGTATTTGTAAAGCACACTATTACCTGTAAGGGTATCCTGGCACTGCCAGGCTATGGCTATACCAACAAAGAACACCTTTTAGATGGGTTTGGTTGTTGTAAATCAATAGGCACATGTGCCTGCCACTGCCCCACTGCAACCCCCATTCTTCCACCTTCTTCACACCTGATCCTCAGAAAGTAAATGACAGAACTGTTGCCAGCACCCACGACAACAGTTGCCTCACAGCTCCATGAAGTGAGGTGTGCAAGTTTCCATACTGCTGCTTGCAGATTGATGGTGTTCTTTCCTTTCGGGTGTGACTCTGATAGAAAAAAGGCAAAATCACATCACTCATGATCACTAACACTGGAAAAACCTGTAGGCTGATCCAAAATAGGAATACCACTTCAAATAAGCAAAGGATGAAGGGGTGACCCTTGGTCTCTATTTATGTTGTCCTTTTGACTAATACAAAATATGACTGATGCATCTATTCACCCTGTCTTTAGGCTACCATCTCATGAAAGTCCTCAAGTTGCAATTGTATTCACATTCAGGACTTTATCTCCTCACACAGCCTTGCCACATTAGTGTGAGTCTGGAATCAAGCTATGACAAAATAAGAAAACCAGACATCATGCAACGACAAAAATATGATTGTGTACATCGTGAAAGTATATAATTAAGTATTGAATATTAGGGGTTGGCGATATATTCCGCTCCATCTGCAGAGTTCACAGAGTTTTGGCCATGCTGCGGTACGCTTGTAATGCAGAGTTCCAGGCAAATTCTGCCAACTGCCTTGTGGCAGAGTTTTTTCTTGCGCATGGATTGTTAACGGTAAGTTGGTAAATGCGAGTGAAATTTGGTGTCTCCTAGTGAGATTTTCATTCAGCGTGGGAGGTGGTGTGTGGTTGCGACAGTACACAGTCAGAAAGCTGCTGCTTGAGTACAAGATCTACTCCAGTGGCAGCAAAATCATCTCAAGAAGCTGCACCCTCTGGCGTGTGTGTGGTTCTATTTTAGCGAGTAACGAGCTCCCGGTGCTAAATCACAGCACAAGCAGCTCGGCATGCCTTTTTCTGCCCGTTCACAGAATTCCACGGAATCTCACAGAGTTTTTTTGTGACTCAGTGGAAATCCGCACTCCACGAGTTCCACCCAGGCCTATGGATTATATGATGGTTAACCATGCCTTTTAGTTGTAAATTAGTCCCTCAAGTTTTTCAATGGACGTAAAAGTATACAGTCAAACAGTCAATAGAAAACTAGTGAGACTAAAATGCTCCTGTGGAATGAAACAAAATGTAATTGACCATGTTTCAAGCCAATAGCTGAAGGGGGCTACAATGAAGAAAGAAAATGTTATGAAGGGGACTGATCTAAAGCACACTCCGCCGGAGCCTATGCTCAAAGGCAAATCTACATGTGAATAAATCTACACGTGTAAGTATATTTTGAGCAGTGTAGATCTACACATGTTAGTACATACTTTATTACTGTATTTGATATTCCGCACACTTGCCAGAGACCCCGCCAGTCGGAGCAGAGATCTCTCTATGGTAAAAGATAGTGAAATTTCGTACAGTTAAAGTTTAAAAACAGCATTTAAAATACTTGTAAATTAACTTTACATATGTATTTTATAATGTAGAATTTTTTTAATGATGCAGCACTAATAAATACATTTGAAATTAAAAATGTATTTAATTTAAATGTATTAAATTAAAGTAAAATTCTTTCTTAAAGATTTATTTTAAAACATACCCCATATAACGTCAAATATTTACATGTATTTATTATGTATTAAAAGTTACTAAACATTTTATATAGAATGGATTTAAATTAATTGTTATTGTTTAAAAGTTACATTTAGCTTTAAATTTAAAAAAAAATAATCTTCATTATGCATTTTATGACAAAAAAATCCCACCCCTCACCCCCCAGTCAGGGTAGAATGTCATTAAACAGTACAAAATCATTTTTGATAAATTGGTTGGAAAGAGAGCAAAGTAAAATTCAGCAGTTACAAAACATGATTGTCAACAACCCATTATTTAATGTGCAGCGTGCGGAATAAAAAATATAATGACGGGACTAAGATTAATAATAATTGACTGAGGTAAAAGCCGACAATAGTACAACACTAGATGTAAACAAAAGGCCATTCTTCAAGGTGCTAATGTGCAAAGATAAATATAATTGCAAAGCTAACAGTAATAGGTATCAGCAGAACTCCCAACTTTGCACGTGCCCTTATTCTCGCCTTCCGTCACAAGAATGTGATTCAGAAGCCCTATGCCTTAAGGCACACAAAAATTGACCTAAGTCTGTTATATAAAGTGCGAGGTGCAGATAAAAAAAAAAAAAAAGGAGAGTCAGGGCAATCCCTCTTATTATTCAAAACGCCCTCAAATTTCTAATCTAGATACAGGTGGTCAAAATAACAGTCTCTTTTTCTTTGGTTTAACTCCTTTTCTGGCATAAATTGCTCTCTCTAGAGTAAAAATAGCTAATAGGCGATCGAGCCAGTATTGGAACTGCAGGGGTTGTGGATCTAGCCATGCTGTAGCTAATACCAATCTAAAAATCGTCATAGCAACTGCAATAAAATAATCTATCTCTGGGGTCAAATTTTCATCTATGACTCCAAGCAAGATTACCTTTGGGTTCAGTGCAGCATTAATATCTAGCTTAGTGCGAAAAAAGTTTTGGATTTCAGTCTTTAAAGAGTGCAAAGAAGAACATGTTGCAAACATATGCACGATGTCAGCACTAAACATGGAACAGCGCAGGCACTTAGTACCCTGTCCCGAGCTCCACTTGGCAATTCTTGCAGGTGTATAATAAAGCATAAAACAAGTTTTAAAGAACTGTACTTGCAAATTGGCCAACATTAACACTGTTGGGGATACGTTGAGAGCTTTCGCAAATTCATTTTCAGTCACCACCAGCTTATCCTGCCATTTCATGCACTGTTTGTCGAGATCATCTTTCATTTCACAATTCAACATCTGATAAATTGACCCGATACGGATTGTGTCCTCGGTTATTAGCAGACCCACCAGGGCACTCTTGTCAAAACCACTAGGGCCCCCGCTTTTCGCCGAAGGTAGTCTCTTACTTGCAGATACTTAAAAAACTCTTTGTTATTTATACTGAATTTTGTCTTTAACTCGTCAAACGAGACAAGGCCCGCTGGGGAGAAAAAGACACCCAATTTATCTATGCCTGCCCCAATCCATACATGCATATCGCCATCATTGAAGATTTCAGGTAGGTTTGGGTTATTTAAAATCGGGGTATAAAAATTTAGTCTCCCCAAGCCCAGGATCTTCCGTTTTGCAACCCAGGCCTTTGCCGTACCCAAAAGACACTTAAACTTAACTTTTTTATAATAGCTGCATTCAACTTGCCTTAGCAAACACCCCCAAGCCTCTTCCCCGAGCAATAATTATAGATGTTGTTGCTGAGTCACCAATTCTTTAATGACCTGAGCTAGTCGGGCTGCCAGCACCTTGGAGTAAATCTTTGAGTCGCCAATTATCAACGTGATCGGCCTATAAGATCCAAGCTTAGCAGGAGGTTTATCCTTCTTCAAAAAGACGGCTATTTTCACCACTGACCATGAATCAGGAGGTGTAGATCCATTGAATATATGATTAAAAAGTGGCACCATCTGGTCTTTCAGCTGGGTGGCAAAGGTTTTGCAAAATTCTGAAGGAATTGCGTCCACACCAGCCGCTTTACCAGGGGGGAGGCAAGGGATAGCTAGCTATATCTCATCCCACGTTAGCACTTCTTCTAGGGTTTCACGTTCCTCTAAGGATAATTTGCTTACAGGTACTGCTTCTAGAAACCCTTTAATTCATTCAGAACATACCCGATTTCCCTCTGAGTACAAGTTTTGATAAAACACTTGAAATGCCTCTCTGATTTTATTGGAATCGGTAACCACCCCAAGAGTTGGATCACGTATTTCTCTGATCTCTCTATTGGTACACCTATGCCTTGCTTTTACTGCCAGATGGTGCCCTACCTCATCACTGCACTCATAAGATCTTTCCTTCCAGGCAATATACTTAGCAGCTGCCCTGTCTGCAAAGATTGCCTCCAGGTCAGTCCTTGAGAGTACTACCTTAATTCGTGCTTCACTTATATCCCCCGCTTGTTGTATGATCTTCGCTAAGTCCTCTTCAGCCACTACTAAATTATCTTGTTTAGCCTGAATCATTAGCCTATCTTGCTTACCCTTATTTGATGAAAATTTTAAGGTCTTCCCCTTAGGTAGGCCTTAAAAGTATCCCACACCATACAAACAGAGGCACTGCCATTATTCTCCTTGAAGAAAGTTGGAATCCATCTACTGATATACTCACAATACTCCTTGTTGGTTAAAAGTGCACGTTCAAAGTCCATGAGTTAACCTGCTTCCACCCTACACCTTGCAGCTCTAAAACAAGAGGATTGTGGTGCGAAAGGAACCGGTGGTATCGTTTGATCTGGCAGGTCGTGATCAGCTTGTTGGACACGAAAAAGTAATCAAGACGGGCGTGCGTGCAGTGTGGAGCTGAAAAGAATGTATACCCATCTACAATCTGATTCTTTTAATGCCAAACATCGACCAAGCCGTGATCCTTGCATACCCCTTTAAGGGTTTGATACACCTTCAGCTTCCTCCCAGTATATCGTAACTGTCCACCTATATCAAAGTTCCCAGGGAGGTTGAGATTAAAATCCCCGCACAAAACCACAGGTAGGGGATGGCCCGTTAACTCCTTAGAAACCTGCGTTAGGCTGGAGGGATCATCAAGCACGCTCCCATAAACTGAACATAGCGTAAACTTGCCTCTGAAAGATGAGTGACAAACTGCAACTACCCATCTCCCCCTAGGATCATGGCCTATTTGTGAAAATTTCAGCTAGCTTCCTTGGGCTGAAACCGCCACACCAGTAGTACGCACGCCTTGGGAGGTAAAAGCTACCAGTCTATAATCCAGGGAGTTAAGAATATCTCTCTGTGAGGCTTCAATATGTGCCTCCTGGAGGCAGACAATGTCTGCCCTCAGAAGTTTTAAACCCAGAGAAGTCCTGGCTCTTTCTTGGAGTCATATAAGCCGCATATATTGATAGATGCGATATGGATCATTGGCCGATCAATCATAAACCAATGTTTCTCCCCCACACCCTAGACGCAAACCCTTCAAAACTACAATATCCTCAGGCCCGCCTCCATGAGTCACCACCCCGCCTCAATAGCTCTTCCCACGCCTGCTTTGCTCATACCGGTTCTTTTGGTCTTCTTTCCTCAACCTACCCCCCTGACGTCCTCCCTTATCCTCCTGCCCCCCCACCCCCACCCTCACCACTCCACTGAGAAACCAGGCCTAGCCTGTATGACCCCGTCTAGCCTCACAAACCCCACTCCCCCGGCCCCCGCCACCTACCCGTGACAAAGCATCTTATATATATATATATTATTTTTTTCTATACACATTCCCCCCTCCCTCATCCTCCCTTTATTTTCCTTCTTTTTTTCTTCTTTTTTCCCCTTTCCCCTTTTCTCTTTTTTCTCTTTCTTTCCCCCCGCTTGACCCCAGGATTCAAAAATGTATTTCAACATATTTCCCCCTGAATCAGACCCCGCCCTGCTGATCCGTAAGAAATTCCTGAGCCTGAATCTCTGAAAGAAAGGTGCGGGTACGCCCCGCCCATACCACCTTCAATTTTGCTGGATATTGTAGGTACACTTCGGCACCTATTATCTGGAGGGGGGCAAACATCTGCCTTAATCGCCACCTATGCTCTACTGTAGCGTGAGCGACATCTGGCCGTGCAAAGAAGGTAACACCATCAAAATCTCTCTTAGCATTAGGGCAGGCCAAATTAAAAATACTTTGTCTCAAAAGAAAATTTCCAAAATAAACCAACATAGCCCTAGGATATGCATTACTATCCGCCCGTTGTTTTTTGAGCGTTAGGGGGAATCGGTGTGCCCTCTGAATTTCTCTTGACCAATCCCATCCCGTAAGTTCTGAGAATGCACCCTTTAAGAGTTTAACAACATAGTCTATGCGGTCCCCTCCCTCTCTCCCTTCTGGAATCCCCAGTAACCTTAAATTGTTCCTTCTCTGCCAGTGTTTTCATAGTCCTCCATCTTCTGCATCATCTCCGTGAGCTTAGGGTCCTGGAAAGAGCTTGTTTCCTTTAACTCTGAACCTCCTGTTCAAGAGTATCGGTCCGAGCCTCTATGCTGGTCATCCTGTCAGAGATTTCAGTACAGGTCTTGCTTATTTTCCTGACCGCACCTTGTAGTTTTTTAGAGGCCTGCCGGGCCCGTCGATTATCAGTCCGTACTTAGGCTTGCATTTGCTTAATCGTAGCCAGAATTAGGAAAGGTGGAGGTTCCTGTGCTATTGGGGATCCATAGGTAGTGCCCTCCAAGCCCTGGGCGGGCTTGTCCAAAAGTTGAACAGCGGAATAGTCCCACCTCAGCCTGGGGGATCCTTTCTTCTACGGCTCTTTCCGGTCCTTGACACCCTTGTCACTACTTAACTGCTGCTTCTTGTCTTGACTGTGGGCCTTTTTTTTGCCTCTTGACCCTCCTGATCTCTGTTTTCGCCCAGCAGAGATAACCAATCCATCCGTCGAGCTACTGCTAAAAGAAATGGACTGCGATGATGTTGACGAACCTAACTCAGGCATTGAGGAGTCTGAATCCTCAGCTAGGGAAAATAATTTCTCACAGTCCCCGTCTGATCGGGTAAAGCCTGCGGACCAGGGGCCCCCAAACAGCCGGAGTCAAAAGAAATCGGATCAGCTTCTGTTAGTTGTGAGGAGGGGGGGATCCGAGGCCCCCCACGCCCACCAGGGTCATTCTCAGGGCATTCCTCCCCAAAGAGATTCTGCTTCTCCTGCCAGCTCCCTCCTACCTCCTCCTCAGGGGTGCCTACGCGATTCTCCCTTTCGCATAGTTTGGAGCTTCTAGTCTCTTCCCCCTCCATGAGGACTGTTTCCTGAACTTGAGTAACGACAGGTACAGATGTCACTGCTAAATTTAGGGGGGTAGTTGCGGTAACAGACTTCTGGGGTTTGTAGATCTAGGATTTTTCAAAGGAAAAAGGTCCGAGATTGAAGGCTGGCCTTCAGCTGCCACTAGCATATTGCTTCCTCGAGTGGCCCTTTTACCTGCAATATCTAGCTTGGTTATGGTATCAGCAGGCTCACCCCCTTTTTTTTTGCCCTTCCACTCCAACCCGGTTTCCTCGAGGCCCCCCTGGTGCATGCTGGTCTTAGCAGTCCCGGCCGGACCGTTAGCAGTGGCAGCCACATTCATTAGTTTAGTTTTAGAGGCTTAAGAGCTCCTGCCAGCCATCGTTGCATGGATCCTGGACCTTCCTGCAGCAACAATTGTACTTGCCTGCCTCAGCACGTCTCCCAAAACAACAAGCTGTCCCTTCAGAGAAGTGGCCTCGCAGAGTCTCCAGCTGTGTCTCCCGCGGCCTCTCTGCCCCGCTGATGAACTGCCGTGCCGGATCCAGTGAGCTCCAAGGAATAGAAAACACTCCAGCATTCCTCGCTGCTCCCGGGAGCCGGTCTCCCGCTGTGACCGCCGTTCCAGCACTCCTGCTTGCCTTGCTGCCCTGGATCACCGCTAACAGGTCGTTGTTACGAGGAGGGGAAAAAGCCCTTGGGAAAGTGAGCCGCTCAGCCAGACGCCATCTTTGCTCTCCCAGCTGTGCTGTTTAATGTAAAAACAATTTAAAATATATTTCATAAAATATTCATTTATACTTTACATTTTATTTTTAAATGTTAAAATACATTCATATGTATTTTTTAAACGTTTCAATCAATTTATTTTAAGTTTATCTCCTATGCGGTTTTATTTTAAATTGATATCTCCATTATTTCCTATGTGAGGGTGTTGCAGTACCTGTGAGTTGTCGTGAGTGGTGTTAGACTAACTCCAACTCTGAGTTGGGGCTGGAGTACATTTATGACTGTTTTAGGTCCTTTTTGGCTGTAATAACCGTGAAGTGCTGTTTGTGAATGTTAGACGTGTCATCCTTAGGCTGGTCTTTCCCCAACTGTTTGTCTTTTGCCTCCCACCCACTTTTTGTTGTATCCTTTTTGTTGACCATAGGACGCTGAGCACTTTAATGCTGCCAACCAGTACCAAAGTGCCTGTACACTAAATGCTACTAGTGGGCCTGCAGCACTAGTTGTGCCACCCCCACAAGTAGCCTTTCAAACATGTCTCCGGCCTGCCACTGCAGGACCTGCGTGTGCAGTTTACTGCCTCTTAGACTTGGCATTTAAAACTTTGCCAAGCACTCAGGCTCCCCTTTTATTACACATAAGTCACCCCTAGGGCAGGCCCTAACTAATCCTAAGGGAAGGGTGCTGTGTAACTAAAATACAGGACGTGTACTTTTAAGTTTTACTTGTCCTGGCAGTGATAAACAGCTACATTTATTTTTCAACGCTGTGAGGACTACTCCTTTCAAAGGCTATCATTGGAGATTCCTTACAATACCTTTAAAGCTGTAATTCATGATTGGAAAGGAGTAGCTACTTCATGTTTAATAACATTGGGATGGTGATGATAAATCCTCTTTAGTGGTAAAGTTGGATTTGACATTACCAATCTAGAATGCCACTTTTAGAAAGTATTGTGCGAGTAGATCGTGCACTCCCTCTTGTTGTAAAATCCTATTTGGGCTAAGATCTGGAATAGTTTGAATGATCTGTGTGCTTCACCTTCACTAGTGTCTAACAAACACCGTATAACATGTACATGAGGCCAAAAACCACCTGGTTTCTGGGACAAGGTGTGCACCACTTCAAAAATGATATACATCTGTTTTCACAAATGTAATGCAATAATACCTGTTTGTTATCTATGCTTTAATACACTTTCCCAGAAACATGAACAATGTAACTTCTCCTGGAAGTTTATCTAAAATTATATGTTTAAAACAATATGTAAGTGACAGTGTGGAACAAAAACAATTAAACATTTAGGTAATCCATGTCCTGAAATGTTGTCAACATGAGCCCAATGCATTTCGGGACCATCGTCCCTTCGTCAGGGGCATATCTGTAAACAATATGTACAAACAAAATTATAAGTACAGCAGTGGATCAATACATGATTTATACTTTCTTCATCAACAACCCCAACTTGATTACCATGATTATTATTATCCAGTATATCGTGACTATCACTTCACCACTTGTGACATGCCACAATAATTGTCATTGTCAAAACGTGCCAACAAACCAGTGTGTAGATGTAGAGTTGTGACAACATAGTCCAAAACGTCCCAATTCAATAAACCGATATGGAAAAATCGCCTCATAAAACTACTCACACGAAGAACATGAAGATCTAAGATGGTAATTTCACTAGTGCCATGGTGGCCTCGAGGAAACTGAATAATACTGTGCAACACAATGAGAATGCATTGTTTAGATAGACATCACCAAGTTAGTAATTACATTAAGATAGATAGGTTAATAACATACCAAAAGGTCTTGGAAAGATATTCTGCTACCTGTTAATGTGATGCATCACCATTAAAACATCTCGCCTCATAGACATCAATATGAATCAATATAGCACACTAGTAGAGTAGAAAGTAGACATTTCTCTTCTCTTAACTTTGTTCTGTGTGCCTATAGCCTGCCTCCAATACAAGTCTGGGCTGGGTGACAGCTACAGTTTGTGCATACTCTCCAGACAGCCACAACACAGGACCGACAGGGTGTACAGGGAATACATCTGCATTCATCTGCATAAAGATAGTCTTCTGGGCGGAAGAAATGGTTTAAACTTACATCTGAATAGGCTGTGTCCTGCCCTTACACAAAGGGCTGATTCCCCCCCCCCCTACTACTAGTCTGGAGCCAGGGCTCGGCTGAAAGGGATCCTTGTGCACTTCAGAAGGCTCTTTTGAAGTCACCCCCTACATCAAAGGCACTTTGGACTATAAGTATGAGGGCTCTGGCCCTATCAAATCAGTACACTACTAGACTTGGGGAGAACTCTGCGGGAGTGAAGACTGCTATGCTGTAAGGATTGCCACTTTGCTGTGACTGACTGTTCCAAGGAACCGCTTCTCTGCTTTGCTGACCTGCCCTGCACTTTTGCTGTTCTTGGCCTGCAGAGGACAAGGGACTGGATACATCCACTTGAACCTAGAGTAGCTCCAAGGGCTTGCTGGCTTGCCTTCTATTTAGAAGTCTCAGGGACAGAAAAGACTTCCTGCAATCCTGCTGGTCCTGCTGAACTCTGCCATCAGTGAGTCCTACCCTTGTATGAGGTGCCCCTCCAGTCTTGACGGCTTGACGACAACAGTGATTCTACTGCGGAAGCCGCTCGATGATGACAGCACAGCTAGACATCAAGGCAGCACCTGCCTCACAAAGGGGTTTGACACCGAAGCTCCGATTGACGGCACGGGTCAGCTCTGACGCTCACCACCATCTACGGATCGAATCCAACATAATACCTCCTCACCTCGAGTCTTCGATGTTGAGCAAAGCTCCATCCAAGGTATTTCTTCAGCGGGACCTGTCTGGGTTCTGTAGCCGGCCAGCCCTTCATCATGGTCGGCCTGAACTTTGACTTTGCACTGGTCCCTCACGACTGCAAGTAATCTTTTGACCGCTAGTGACTTCTAAGCACTGTTTTCATATTTATTCTTTAAAAATTCATATATTGAGTTCTACTTATTAGACTTTTGTCGTTTTGGTCTTGTTTTATTCAGATAAATATCCTCTATTCTTCTAAACCTATGTGGAGACTTTTTATGGTGTTTTTTTTATTGAGTTACTGCAATTTAAGTGTTACCCAAATACTTTACACATTGGCTTTTAAGTTAAGCCTGACTCTTCTGTGCCAAACTACCAGAGGGTGCAAAAAGAACAACTGATGGACAGAATGCTGCTTGTTTCCAGTCCAGGGAGGACCTGGCCTGGCAGTTCGGGCTAGACTGTTCCCAAGGGGAACAGGGTCAAGACTGATTTGCATATGGCTGGGTCTGAACTGGAATGGCATGGGGGGCAAACAAACTATGGATTTAGGCCCAGATCTCTGTACTGGGGTGAATGTCTGACATTGTGCAGCATTCTGTCCATCAATTATTCTTTTTGCATTCTTCACCCCGAGTGGGACTGATATGCCCAGGCATGGGTCCCGTGCTCTCCATGCCACTGGAGTCAAGCTAGCCTGGCTGATGAGGGGTGATGCCCTGAAACCGGTCCCAGGATGCTTGTTTCCAGTCCAGAGAGGACCTGGCCTGGCAGTTCGGGCTGGACTGTTCCCATGGGGAACAGGGTCAAGACTGATTTGCATATGGCTGCGTCTGAACTGCATGGCATGGGGAGGAAAAAACTGATGGATTTAGGTCCAGACCTCTGTACTGGGGTGAATGTTTGACATTGTGCAGCATTCTATCCATCAATTGTTCTATTTGCAAGCTACCAGAGGGTGAGCACAGGTTAATTTAGAGTGTGTATCTGCGGGTGAGTGTCTGAAAAGTTTCAGCGCTCCATCCATCATCTTATTGTGTTTGCTTTATTCACCCTAAGTTGGCAGGGCATGCCCAGAAATGGGTCCCTTGCTGACTTTGCCACTGGATTCAAGCTAGTCTGGCTGATAAGGGCTGTTATCCAGAATCCGGTCGCAGGATGCTTGTTTCTGGTCCAGGGAGTACATGGCCTGGCAGTTCGGGCTGGACTGTTCCATGAGGAACAGGGTCAAGACTGAGTTGCATATGGATGGGTCTGAACTGGGGTGGCAAAGTGAGCAGAAGAATGATGATGGAAAAGTTTCAGCGCTGTCTCCATCATCTTATTGTGTTTACTTTGTATATCTGACTTACCCTGACTAGAGTGGTGGATTCTGTCTGGCTTCGGTGCATACCTTAGCCAACCAGAAACCCCATTTCTAACAGTGAATAGCAATGGGCCTATTCTTTTTTAGGAGGGGAGGCAGCACAAGCACTTTAGCACTGGTTAGCACTGGTTTCCTAATTCTCTCTTAACTAAACCCCTCTGTTATGCTTTATGTTATGGCCAATGTTGCTTTAAGGTTGGAACTTCCAGCACTAATGGTTCCTTGTGAAGGTTCCAGGCTCTGGTCAGCTGAGCTGGAGCTGGGAGCAACTGCAAGGAAATGTGTGCTTCCTTATCTTTCATAAATAAACCTATTTTTATACACCACGTTTTTGGATTGTGCACCTTTCATCTACCCATCTACATGGTGCAAACTCTACATATTTTGGTGACGAGTGGATTCATCCTAGGACAGCACCTTCTTTAACATGGCAATGGTGATAAATCTCAGCAAGGATTCCTGTCATGGTGGTGAGCTATATGGACTTTTATCAAAACTCATCCCCTTAACCAAACGTCTTGGTATCCTGTTTCTGCCCGACCCTTGAGGACTGTTAGGAGGCAGCAGTGCAAGCACTTCTCTTGTGCCTGTAATCATCCAGCCGCACGGAATCCATGCCTACGCCCCTGCGCTTGTAACCACAGCAGCGGCATATGATCATTGCCTGCACGGTCTCGTCTATGGAGAGAGATAAAGAGACTCTTTCTATGGTCTTAAAGCGCCAGCATATGATCCTGGTTATCGCGCTGCACAGAAACAGGGAGTTTTGATCAAGATACAGTGGCACACAGCCGCTCTCACCATCATTAGATGTTTTATGGTGCCTCTCATTTGTGCTATACTCTTCCTTCTGGGACATGGTCCTTTTCGTGGGGTCAGCTGTACCATCCTTGCTTATTGCTTCTCAGTGAGGCTGGATACCTGATTGTAGGATTCTTATTCATTGGCTCACCCGCCTGTCTTCTGAAACAAGACCTCTGAGTTGAAACGCTCGTTCATCGGCTCAGCCACCTGTTGCTGTGATCCAATTTGTATTTCATTTTGAACACATTCATCATTGGAGACTGTAATTTATCAAATTTTTCCTTATTTACCTGTTTTTAATTAGCAGGCGGAATGTCACTAGTCCTGTTAGTTTTCTGAACCTTGTATTCAGAAGTTCAAATGGAAACAATGATTCAAGACCTTTGACAGCTATGTGTTTGCAATTCATGACTCAAAGTATGAACCCATAAGGAAATTAGCTCTTCAATATTAATGTTTGGTCTTAGAGGGACAACAAGTTTTTGACCATCTGCCACCTGCAATGCAATCTTTTGAAACTGAGTGGGATGTGTATTTAGAAGCTGTTAAAAGGCTACAAAATCATTTCAAGGACAACACAAGCATAATTGTTGAAAGACACTGATTTTCACCTGCCCTCAGTTACAACATGAAACAATGGACAATATTTTGGCTGAACTTCGTGTTTTAGAGTCCACTTGTGAATTTGATGGTACTATTGAGAGCTATTTAAGAGTACAATTGCTAGTAAACTGTTAGGATAAAAGGACACAGGGAAAGCTATTATGCTGCAGGAATCCCAGTCTTGAGAAAACATTAGAAATTGTCAGAAGCATTGAGAGATCAGTACTAGCGTCCAGAGAGTTGAATAGATTTAAGAATGTTTCTGACTTGGAAAATGCCAATGCCATTGGTGTTACCCCAAATCGTACGCTGGCACTGCCTCAGATTATAAAAAACCTGATAAATGATCCACAAATGTTTGTTTCAGGTGTGGTTCTAATACCCATTTAGCTCATTTCAAGGGGTGTCCAGCTGTAGGAAAAACTTGTTTAAAGTGTAAGAAGGTTGGACATTTTGCAAGAGTATGCAAGAACACTCAAAAAGAAGCTTTGGTTGTGGATTATGTTAATTCTACATGTTCTGAGGATATTGCTAGTCCAAATGATAATAGAGTTGTCTTTGTCTATCAAGATGGTAGAGGCTTCACAAAATTCAGCTAAGGGTGAAGATCCAATTTGTTTGGTTTGCGTTGGTGATGTGGAAATCCAGGTTACAATGGATTCTGGGTCTCCCATTACCTTTGTAACCACTGATTTGTATTTTAAAGAATGGAGTGCAGTGCAGCTTGACCTTCTGATATTTGCGCAGTGGCCTTTGAAGGCAATGACATTGACATGATGGGGTATTTTCCAGAAAGGATCTCATGTAAGGACAGGTCAATTTTTACAAAGGTGTATGCAGCCAAAAGAGGCTATAAAATTTTGGAGTGGAAAGATCATGGCAAATTATGAATAGCTTTGAGACTATGTACTTCTTGTCCTAATTCTTTAGTGGAAATCCCAGCTCAGATCCCTTCACTTCACTGCCTATGGGAAAAATATAAGTCATTGTTTGAGGACAGGCTGGGTACTATACAGGATGATGAGCACAAACTAATTTTCAAAGAGGATGCTGTCCCTGTTATCCACAAAGTTCGGAACATTCCTCTGAGCAATCAGAATCAATTGGAGCAGCATTTAGGAAAGCTATGTGCAGATAATGTTATTAAACCAATTGATTCTTCCCAATGGGTTTCACCCATTGTAGTGGCACAGAAGAAAATGGGAGATATAAAACTTTGTGTTGACCTTAGATCTCTGAACAAGAACATTCTTTTTTTTATGTTTAAAAGCTTTATTAAAGAATTATAAAAAAACATAGATCAGCAGTACAGAATAAACATATTGAAGAAAGAATATCAAAAAAGTGGCTAAATTAAGAACCAAAGAAGAAAGCTATTTTTGGTTTTTCAGGGAATAAAGGAAAGGGAGGGGAAGGGAGAAGGGGAGGGTGGGGGAAGAGGATATTTGCAACTTTACAAAATTAAATAATAATATAATGCATATTTACATAGGGATGCAAGTAGTATTATTAGTATACTTAATAAAATACAATAAACCGAGAAAGGTAAGGAACAATAACCAGAGAAAATATACATTCAAGGAGGTTTAAAATTTTCAGAATGGGAACGAGAATTATCTGCTAAAACAAGATTATCCAAGTATTGAGTCAGGGGTAACCAAAAAGGTCTCTATTAGCTTTTGGGCTGCAGGAGGAGGCGAAAGCAATATCAAGACGATGGAAGTGGCAGAGACTATTCCACCAGTGTTGAAGAGAAAGCTTTGTAAGGGTTTTCCAGTTAAGAGCGATGTGTTGAAAGGCTAGTGCAAGCATAAGGTCGAAAAGACCATGTGTGTATGGGGGAAGATTTAAGGAGTCACATAGACTACCGGAGAAAAGAAGAGGGAGAGAATAAGGGGTGGTAATGGTGAAAATACGGGAAGTGTAGGACCAAACTTTTCCCCAAAAAGAGAGACCGAAGGGCAAAGAAAGAGAAGATGTAAAAGATCAGCAGTAGAAGCACCACAGGTCCAGCAGCTAGTATCAGTGGAATGGGAAAATTTAGCAATAGATATAGGGGTAAAATAAAGTCTGTGATAGAGGAAAAACATAGATTGAGTGAGAGAGGCAGAACGAGAGATTTTGAGAGAGCGGGACCAAAGTTTGTCCCAGAAGATGATAGACCATTCACAACCCAGGTCAGCTTCCCATGAAAGTTCCAATTTAGTTTTAGTACGATCTGGATTAGGAGCTGAATAATATTTATAAATGAGAGAAGCTTTAGGTAGGGATAGAAGGATCGTATGAAGGGAGCTTAAAGTAGAAGTAGGAGGAGAAGAGGGGAGAGAATAGAAAGTGTCAAGAATGACCGACATCAGAGTGGTGAATTTCTGTAGGAAGGAGCGAGGACAATGAAATGAAGCTTGAAATTGGGGGAAAGAGCATGGAGATGAGCCATCAAAAAGATGTTTAACCCAAATTATGCCCTTTGATCTCCAAGATTTCCAGAAGATGGATCTGTTATTAATAGTAATAATGGAGTTATGCCAAATTGGAGATTCTAAAAAGGATTCTCTTGAAATGCAATCTGGTTGTGTCAAGGGTCTTAGTAGGGTACAAGTATGTTTGAATAAAGGCATAGAAATATGAGGAGATTTAGCAGAGAAGGCCAAAACTTCCCTTAGGGTGAATGGTAATAATAGAGCACGCTCAATAGTAAGCCAAAGGGGAGTGAAAGAAGAGGGGTTGGAAAGAAGCCATCTTGAGGCCTGACGGAGACAAAATGATTTATGGTATAGGCGAAAGTCAGGAAAATTCACCCCTCCATTAGATTTTGTCTTACGAAGAAAGGATAAGGAGATCCTGGCTTTTTTATTGTTCCAGAGGAATTTAGAGAGGCGAGAATCTATACGTTTAAAATAGGAGACTGGAACATGGACGGGAAGCATGGAAAGAGAGTAAATTAGAATAGGGAGATCATCATCTTAATGGAATCCAATCGACCCCACCAAGAGAGAAACAAAGGATTCCAAGAGGAAAGTAGATTGTCAATCCGAGAGAAAACCGCCTTCATATTCAATTTAACAGTAGCGGTGATGGAGTTCGAGAACCATACACCTAAATATTTTATTTTGGAGCTATTCCATGCAAATCCAGTGGCAGAAAAAGACTGAGGAAGACAAAATTTGGTAAGGGGGAGAATTTCTGTTTTATCTGAATTGATTTTATAACCAGAGACAAGAGAGAAGGAAGAAAATTCATGTAATAGAGAAGGAATAGAGATTTCTGGAGCGGAGACAAAAAGCAGGATGTCATCTGCGTAAGCTGAGAGCTTTAGATGTTGGTCACCGTAAGGGAAGCCAGATATAGAGTCATTGTTGCGTATTGAGGATAAGAAGGGCTCAAGAGCTAAGACAAAGAGAAGAGGAGAAAGAGGACAGCCTTGACGGACTCCGCGCTGGAGAGGAAAATAGGAAGAGATACAGCCATTAACCAATACAGAGGCCCTGGGAGCTGAGTATAATATAGAAATAAGTGAAATAAAGTGAGGACCAAAACCATGCCATTTTAGGGATGCAAAAAGGAAGGACCAGTCAACTCTATCAAATGCTTTTTCCGCATCGACAGAAATGGCCGCCAGAGATGTAGAGAGAGAAGGGATTTTGTTTAAGACATTAAGAAAAAGTCGGGAGTTATCTGATGTCAATCTACCCTTAACGAAGCCACATTGTTCTTTTCCCACTAGATGAGGCATAAGCGGATCTAAACGTAAGGCAAGAGTTTTGGCAAAGAGCTTATAATCTACATTAACCAAGGAAATTGGACGGTAATTTTTACAGAACATAGGGTCTCGGCCTTCTTTGTGTATCAGACAAATAGTGGCTTCTTGAAAAGTACCTTCCGTCTTGCCGGAGAGGTAGAATGAGTGAAACAGGGTTAATAGTTTAGGAAGTAATAGGTTAGAAAAGTGTAAGTAAAATTCGACTGAGAAGCCATCCGGACCAGGAGTTTTCCCTTTTTTAAAGTGCCTAATGCAGCGGATAATTCATTAAGGGATAGATGGGCCTCAAGGTCAGAGAGGTTAAGGTGAAGATTAGACGGCGTTGGAAGTTTGTCAAGATAAGACTGAATAAGAGAACTAGAAGGAGGAGATTCTGGGGTATAAAGGTCTTTATAGAAGTTTTTAAATTCGGTAAGAATGTCTTGGTCTTTATGGACGAGAGAGCCATCTGAGGAATAAATGGAATCAATCGAAGTACGTTCTTTACGGGCTTTGAGATAATTTGCCAAAAGTTTTCCTGCTTTATTTCTACCCCCGTAGTAACGAGCACTAGTGCGCAGAAGTATTGAAGATGCATTGTCAGTCGTAGATTTATTAAAGGCCAGTTTAGCGCGCACCAGAGCCGGTAAGACCGATTCTGCCGGTGAAGTATAGAACTTATGCTCTAGATCTTTAATATGTGCCAATGTGGTCTTACGTTGCTGAAGAAAGCGTTTCTTCTTTTTTGAAACAAAATCTATAATAAAACCTCTTGCGGTTGCCTTAAAGGAGTCCCATAAAATATGAGGTGAGGAAGTGGAGTCTTTATTTAGGGCAAAGAATTCATTGGTAAAGATAGTGAAAGTGGAAGAGAAAAGAGGGTCAAGAAGGAGGGAGTTGTTAAAACGCCAGCGGGAAGACCTGGGTTGTGGAGGGAGTAAATCCAGATCGGTTACAATTGGGGCATGATCAGAGATGACAATAGGTTCGATAGAAGAGGAAAGCAAGTTCTGAGATAAAGATTGAGAGAGAAAAATATAGTCCAGACGAGAAAGAGAGTTATGAGGAGGAGAAAAAAAAGAAAAATCAAGAGCATCGGGATGGGAAAGCCTCCAAGAGTCCACAAGGTGTGCTTGAGAGATAGTGTCGAGAAAATGTTTATGGGTTTTATGAGGAGTGAAGCGCACCTGGGACTGACGGTCAAGAAAAGGATCCATGACTTGATTGCAATCACCTCCTAAGATAAAAAAATCATCTCTGAATTGAATACATTTCTGTGTAATTAAAGGCCAAAAGGAACAATCAGGATGGGTAGGGCCATAGATATTAAAAACAGTCAACGAAATATTATTAATTGACAATTGAGCCAACAACCATCTGCCTTCTGAATCCGTTTCCTGTGACATAACTTTACAGTTCAATTTCTTGTGGCATAAAATCACAACCCCATTTTTCTTGTTAGAGGTAGGGGAGACTAAAACTGAGCCCACCCATCCCTTCTTCAATTTTAACGCCTCAGCTTCGGTAAGGTGGGTTTCTTGCAAAAGAACTAAGTCAGGGTTATAAGAGGCAAGATGGGATAAAATTCTCTGTCTTTTGATTGGATTAACAAAACCTTTCACATTCCAAGAAATAACTCTGAATGTAACAACATTTGAAGTATATAAAGAATACAAATATGCAACGATAAACCACTGGAGTAAAGGACAAAAGAGAAGATGAACAGGAAAAAGAAATCCCAATGGGTAAATAGAAAAGAGCAGTGCAAAGAGTAGAAATAAAAAGGAGAAGTAAGAAGGGGGAAAGAGGGAGGTAAAGAAGAAAAGACAGTACATGTCAAAATAAAATGACGACTGTAATACGTACCTTAAGGGGTAAGAAGAAAACGAAAGGCGGCAAGGGACATTGGAGACAGCACACCCAACGGGGAGCAACACAACACACCAGGACATCAATGTGAGAAAATACAAACGGGAGCGGGCATGTAGAGGAAGAATAACATCTAACAAAGTAAATTATATCTGCAAATGGAGACAAAGAAATATATGAGAAATAAGAGAACAAACAATTCCATACAATGATGTGATAGAGTTACATAATCAGGTATAGAATAAGAAGGGAAGAAGAGTAATGATATACAACAAGGAAGAAAGGCGCGGTGGAAGAATGAGAGACTGATACATAAATAGAAAAGATGAAAAGAGAGGAGAGGGAAGAAGGGAAGCATAGAATGAAACATGAAGCAGAGAAAGATATATATAGTCTGAAGAGATTACGGTGACCTGTAAAAGAAAGGAGGTTAGAGCAATAACTGCAATATATTAGGATTATAAAGGGAAAACAAAACTCAAGTTCCAGAGGAGCAAGGAGCAGTTTCCATCGACGTAGCAGAACATGACTGGATAAATCTGCGAAGGTCAGCAGGGTCTTCAAAGGTAGAAGTCTTATTGAGATAGGTAACCTTAAATAAGCAAGGGTGGAATAGGCCATATCGTGCACCCAAGGAGCGAAGAGCAGGACGAAGATCCAAAAATTCCTTACGGCGTTTGGCAGTCAATGTAGAGACATCCTGGGAGATAAATACTTTGGTACCTAGCCATGAGAGGTTCTTTTTGGCTTTGGCAGCATTAAGTACCAACAGAAGGTCAGTGAACTGCAAAAACAGTATTATAACCCCACGAGGATTTGAAGGAGCAGATGTCGATGAGAGACGAGGGCCCAGTCTATGAGCACGCTGAATGTTCAATTTAGTCGTAGGTGGGAGATCTAAAAACTGTGGTAGAAAAGATGCAAAGTATGTGACAGGGTCGTCACCCTCAAGGCCTTCAGGAAGGCCATAAACGCGTAGGTTATTGCGTCTATTTCTGTTCTCCAAATCTTCGGTAACCTTCTTTAGTTGTGAAACTTCCTTCTCCAACAAGGAAACCTTTGAAGTTGAGGCCTGCACGTCATCAAGGTGTTGTTCCACCACAGTGATACGGGACTCCATAGAAGACCACTTGTCATCCAACGATTGCAGCCTGGAATTTGTTTCTTCAATAAATGGGCGAAGGGAGCGCAACTCCTCCCATACCATGTCTAAAGAGACCGGAGAGGAAGACTTGGGTGGAGATGGAGAATCCTGCTTGGGTCTCTTATTGGTAGTTGAGGGTAATAATAATTTGGATGCCATGGTGATAGTATTTTCTGTGAGGGAGGAACAGTTCTCCCGTGACGAAAGATCCGATAAACAGGAGAATTTGTTGAAGGTTGGAACGCTTGCACCCCTGGTGGCAGGAGTAGAAAGACGCACCTCTACTGCTTTGTTAGGATGGAGTAGGCGCCTACTTCTACCCATGAAGCGTGGTAAAAATAATGAGGAGAAACCAGGGTGATGTGTAGAAGAAAATTCACAGTATCTCAAAAGAGTTCCCCCTCAAAAGCAAGCTTCAGGGAAAGAAAATAACTATACTGCGTAGTAATCATCCAGATAAAAAGAAGAAACTGCCAATAAAGTCAATACATATTAATGTGTGAGGAAGAAAGACGAGAGAAAAGGCCATACAAAATGGTGGTCATCTCCAATAGGAAAGAGTCACCTGTATAAAATCAGTCCAGAAATTTTTCAGCCTCCATGAAAAAAACATATGGTCTGAAAGCGCCCATCCTCCGATTTAAAATTCTGTCATCCTTTCTCTGAAACGAGGTGTAGAACCGCTTTAAATTCGCGGTAAAGGTCCGGCGCGAAGCGGAGCTCTAGCGTCGGGCGGCCATCTTAGGTCGCGATGCGCGCGCAATCCCCTGAACAAGAACATTCTAATTGATTGTTTTCCTTTACCTACAATTCATGAGATGTTGGCTCAGCTCGGAGGTGCTAAGGTGTGTTTGTCTATTGATTTAAGAGCGGCATATCATTCTGGTGACATCACGTGTCAGCTGAGGGGAACATGGCGGCTAGCTAACCGCCGGTCGCGGGAGCTCCTGAGCGAAAGATGAGGGAATCCAATATCGGAGGCTTGAAATGAAAGCAGGTTGTGCGGTGCATATCTAAAAAAAAAGCTTACCAGACTGAGTCCGCCTCGGATGTTTGAATGGGTGCAGCAACAGAGCCCGCTGTCGTCGGTGCTTCAAGTTGGGGTTGGGCGGCGTCTCTGCTGAGGTAATCTCGAGCTGCAACCGCTCGGGTTGGTTTCCAGGTCTGCAGTGGCAGAGTCAGAATCAGTCCTCTTTCCCCTGAAGGCAAATACTACAGTACGATCTGCCGCAGTCTAGAAGTACGCTGTATCGGCCCGGGCTCTATCGGGGCCAGCGAGAGGACAATACAGCAGCAGAAAATTGTGAGGGGGATTGCGGTAAAACGGGGTGGAGGGAAAACGACCTCCCCATCAGGTACCTTTTTTCCCTATGAGTGCAGTGGATGAGGAGGCAGGGGCTGACTGTCTGGAAGGGGTGCTGGTACAGTCGCCCAGCAGGGATAAAGTTGGTAGTTCTCTCCCAGTTTTTTTCCCTGATAAAGAGGCAAAAATTACTCGGCCAAAAAATAGATACCATTTCCGTACAGTGTCTGAGAGGAAAAGTGTATCTGGAGGGGCTAAAGACTCTTCAACTAGAGAACCGCAGGTTGTATCTCCTGTAAAAAAAGTGACTAGGGGGCGGTGAAAATTAAGAGGTGTGGGCCAAAGGAAGGGCGGTTAACCCTTAAGCCTCCCCCATCTCTTAGGTCTTATTTTAAAATAATGGAGCAGGTCACTGCCTCGTCGCAGAGAGTAGGGAGTAAAGAGATTGAGACCTATTCCCAGGCGGAACCCCTGCTGCTGGAAAATCGTTTCTCCCTGTTGGCGGAAAATACTGGAGATGGCCAAGGAGTGATGGCAGGAAGCTCTGGAGATAGCCCAGGAATGGAAGATCGTATAACAGGGGAGAGGGCTATGGATAAGAACCGTAGCCCAGCGCTAGATGGTGGAGGAGCGGAGGTTGGAACGGAGAAGTGCCCCCCAGCGATGTCCCTCCCAGAAATTCACTTAGAGAGTCTATTTTCTACCCTGAGACAAGATATCTTGGGAAGGTTTGAGGTCTCCGAAGTTAATCAAAAGGACATTAAGGGGAAATGTGAGATTCTTGAGGGTAAATTAGATGGTATAGCCCAACGCACTTCAGTCTTGGAAGATGAGGTAAAGACCCTGTCTACCGTCATGGCAGAGAATACCAGCGATATCGCAAGCCTCAAAACTCAAAATAAGATATTGCAGGAAGATTTAGAGAGGCTCGAAATACATGCCAGGTGTAATAATCTGAGGCTTCTCAATATTCCTGAAAATTCCGAACAGAATGACATAAAAGGACTCGTTTGTAAACTTTTGGGAGAGGGCCTATTACTGGATAGGGCGGATATTGACTTAAACCGAGAAATTCAAAGAGTGCACAGAGATCCTTTTAGGTTAAATCCTATGAGAAAGGCTCCTAGAAAAATTTTGGTAAATTTTCTTTCGTATTCAGTTAAGGAGCTAGTTTTGGGGCGTGCCTTGAAGGAGCACTCTTTGAAATATGGAGACTTCAGCTACCAAATAAGATCAGATGTTGGAAAGAGAACTTCGCAGAGACAATGGGAGCTGGGTTAAAAAATGAATGATTTGCGAAGCAAAGGTGCTCAGGTGCAGATGAAGTTTCCTGTGACGTTACGGATAATGTGGCGGAACAAAATGCATAATATCAGGGAGCCAGAGGAGGTAGATGCCTTTCTGGCCCAGATGGATGGATGTGCATAGTAGAGTACACAAGAACACAAGAACCTGAGAATTTCTCTTTTGTTTTTTTGTCTTTCTTAGTTCCAGCCGCATTGAACAGAACTTCGTACAATCTGTAACATATAATTTTGTTGTTTCTTAGTCACGCTTCATTTTTTTGTTTTTGTTTTTTTAACTAGTCTGTATGGATTCCCTCTCTAAGCTTGGGAGGTCGCGAATGGCGATTAATTTGCCTAAGATAGGAAAGGAGGTTCCCCGAGGAGGGAGGGTGGGGGTGGGGGTGCACAGGGTGGTGGGAGCATAGGGAAAAAAATAAAAAATATGTCAGAGTTCTGTCATTTGTCTGTAAGGTTTTAGTCTCGAGAGGTATCTTAATTACCCCTGGGGTGTCAGTTGACAATGACAATGACAGGGATGTACGGAGACAGGGGCGGAAAAAGGAAGATGAGTAGATCAAATCTGGTTTATTTTATGTCATGAAATGCTAATGGTCTGAGGTCCAGACAGAAGTTGGCCCGGGTCTCAGAATTCCTTAAAAATAGCATAGCAAACGTATTTCTACTTCAGGAGACGCATGTGGAACGAGAGGAGTGTAGGTCTTCCTTTAATAAATTGGGCTGGGTTCAAGAAATAGTGTGTTCCGACCAGAGAGGCAACTCAAGAGGGGTGGCTATAATTATCAGAAATAACCCAGGCATCAAGTTGCTAAGGTATGAATCAGATTCCTCCGGGAGATGGCTGGTAGCTGTTTTAATGGTGCAGGGGATGCCATTAGTATGTGCCAATTATTATGGCCCGAATGATGATTCCCCAGATGCGTTAGTGAAATTGGAATTGTGCCTTCTACAAGCTCCTACACCTGTAATAATTGGAGGAGACTTCAATATAGTGCAAAATAAGATTCTGGACAGAACCTCTAAGGTTAAATATGTCAGCCCCCCGAGAACCCTAGCAATTTTGAAGACTTTGATATACAAGCTTAATTTGGTGGATATTTGCCGAAGCAAGATGGGGGAGGTAAGAGACTTCACTTTCTACAGCAAAAAATATGGCCACCACTCTCGTATTGATTATTTTCTGATAGATCAAGACCTACTAGGAGAGGTAGAGGATGTTAAACATCTGCCCGTCATTCTTTCAGACCACTCGGCAGTTTTACTTTCCCTCAGGCATCACTTAAAAGTGGGTCTGAGAAGATGGACCTTAGATAGGACTATTTTGCTAGATGAGGGGGCTATATTAAGTATAAGTGATCAGGCTATGGTATTTTTCCAGGCTAACATGGGCACAGCTAAAATTCAAGTTGTTTGGGAAGCGTTTAAAGCCTATTTAAGGGCAATAGATAGTTCAGTAATGGCTGGGACGAGGACGGCTTTGCAGTTGAAAGAGGACGAACAAATTAATTTGATCAGGTGTAAGGAACAGGATCTCCAAAAGACATAATTGGAGGGATCTAGTAGAGTTGCCTGTCTTAGCAAGGAATTAGAACTTCAGGCGGAATACCAGGGGCAACTCGACAAAAGATTGTTTGACAGGTGGAGAATAAGTAAGCTGCGCCACTTTTCATATGGGGAAAGGTGTGGCTCACTTCTGGCCTGGAAAGCAAAAATGGAAAAATCGAGAAACCTAATTCGAAATCTAAGGGATGGTGATACTGGAGCTCTATTAGATACGAATTCTGAACTATGTGCAGAGGCCTGTAGATATATGTGTGGGTTATATAGTGATGATATTTCACCTGGGAAGGAGTCTATAGAGGCCTGGCTGAAGAAGATTGGGCTCCTGAGTATAAATAATGATCAAAAGGAGTTTTTAGAGGCAGAGATTACGGAGGACGAAGTCAGGGCGCAGATCAGGAAGATGGCAGGGGGAAAGGCTGCCGGCCCTGATGGCCTCCCTATTGAGATGTATTCCAAACTCTTAGACATCATTGTTCCAGTGCTTAAAAATTTATTTAATGCCATATTTTTTGATGGGGAAAAGTTCCGCAGTCATGGGCCGAGGCCACTGTCACCTTAATTCTGAAGCCAAATAAAGATCCCCTGGTAGCGGATTCATATAGGCCAATCTCTCTATTGAATTCGAACTACAAGGTCTTCTCGGGGATATTGGCCCATAGGTTCTCTCAGGTCATTAAGGGGGTTATGCATCAGGACCAAAGAGGTTTTATCCCAGGGAGGTAGCTAAATGAGCTCACTTTTCTGATGCTGGGAGTGGTTGATTTGGCTGAAACACAAAACCTACCTGTAACGGTAGTAGCGGTTGATGCTGCAAAAGCGTTTGATCAGGTCCACTGGCCCTATCTGTGGGAGGTATTACAAAATTTTGGGTTTCCGCAGAATATGATAAGGGCAGTTAAAAATCTATATTATATGCCTAGAGCTAAGGTATTGGTCAACGGGTTTTTATCGGATTGGTTCAGCATCACACGAGGGACCAGGCAGGGCTGTTCTTTGTCCCCATTTTTATTTAATCTCTATATTGAACCGTTAGCTTCCCTGATTAGAGCTGACCCCCATATTCTGCCGTTTAAATCTGAAGGTTTGGAGGTTAAACTGGCGCTGTACGCCGATGATGTTATACTCTATACTACCAATCCAGGGGTGGCAATTCCCAATTTAATGGTTAAAGAAGAATCTTTTGGAAGAGTTGCAGGTTATAAGGTGAATAGTAGGAAGACTGAAATCATGGAGTGGAACCAAGTCAGGCAAAGCCCGGGGTGCAAGTCCCAAATGTGGTATTTGGGTGTTTTAATTACACAGAAGCTGGAGGATGTTACTAAAGCTAATTGGAAGAAACTTAGTGAAGAGGTTGGGAGGCTTTTGGTACGGTGGGCAAATTTACCTTTAAATATCTACGGCCGGGTTAATCTTATTAAAATGATTGTCCTCCCCAAGATAACTTTTCTTTTAACTCTATCCCCCTAGCTTTTGATAAGGCTGAGGTAGCCAAGCTACAGGGGAAGATTGGCAGCTTTATTTGGTCCTCGAAGGGATCAAGGATATCGTGGAAAAAGCTTAGGAGGAGGCTGGAAAAGGGGGGGGGTTGGCCCTCCCGGATTTAATGGCATACTGTTAAGCATTTCACTTTAAGAATTTTCGTATGTTGATAGATAAGGTTGACCAGTCTTCCATGGGAATACTGTTTGGGGCAATGTTAAGTGGTTTGAGGGGTGGGCAGTGCCATTTCCTCTTTAAATATGGGGAGCCAAAGTTTTTTAAGAAGGTGAGGCTGAAGATTCTGCAGGGGGCCCTGAGAACATGGGTGTACTTCCGGACAAAACTAGGAGTTCCTTATTACTCTTCTTGGGCCCCGATTTGGGACTCCACGGGAACTCCTGAGTGTCTGAGAGACCAGCTTAGTTTGCCATTAAAATCTGCAGGATTACTACGCTGGGGGGATCTGAAAGAGGCCTCATCTTTGGTTAGTTGGGAGTTCTTAAGCATTTGTACCAGGGGCCTTTTAACAAGATTTAAGTACTACCAAGTTTCCGCTTGGTGGGCAAGACAGAATTGGGTGGAGGAGGAGGAAGACACTTGGCTTAACCAGGCGATGAGAATAGGCCCATTCAAAAAGGAAGTATCTCTGTGGTATAAGGCTCTGGTAGAGGCTGATGACAACTTAGACTTGGATATTCCAAAGCTTTGGGCTGAAGAGCTAATGTGTGAAAATATGAAAGAGGTTTGGCTGGACTCTTTTGCGATTCTACGAGAAGTTGTGAAACCCGCTACGTTCAAGCGTAACCATCTTTTTACCACATACAGGGTTTATTGGTCTCCAGCTAAGTTGTCGAGAATTACCGGAACCCCGTATGTCTGTCCAAGATGTAAGCACCCCTCGGCGGATGATATTCATATGTTCATGACGTGCCCAAAGATTTCCAGTTACTGGACTAAGATATGTAAGTTCCTGGGAGAAGTAACGGGTCAACAAGTCGAGGTAAGCCCAATTCTTATTTTTTTTGGGCTCTATCAAGATGATTCAACACGAATAAACTTGGTTATCTCCAGATTTATTTTGTATGTGATCCTCCTGGCGAGATGAGAGATCTGTAGGCTTTGGAAGTCCGCAAGCCCACCCTGTTTCTCCGACTGTATTAAATATATAATTAGTACAAGCCAGTTTGATATGGCATGTGACCCTAGAAGCCGGGAGAAGGTTTGGGCCTTATTGGTAGAATGGAGTATACGTCCCAGGAGGTCCGATGATTAAGCCAATAATATGCTGTCGGTCCTGGTCCTCCCTTGTTTTTGCTACGGGCACATTGGTTGAAGGGATGGAAGTGGAAACAGCTTGTTTTTCTTGGATGGAGGTGCTCTGTTCTTTGCTGTTATGGCACCTGAGATAAGAGCGTCTTCTAGCAAGAGATTGACAGAATGAGGACAAAATAAAAAAAAAAAAAAAAAAAAAGAGCGGCATATCACCAGATGGAACTCACAAAAGATGTGTGATCTTTGACAGCATTTAATACTCCTTTTGGTGCATTCAGATTTCTGCAGATGCCATTTGGTTTGGCCTCTGCGGCATCGGTTTTTCAGAAACTGATGTTCAAGTTTTTTAGTGACTTCAAGAATATGTTGGTTTGTCAAGATAATATCCTGGGTTTTTCAAATGATATGGATGAACATATGTGTGTGCTGGGCAATGTGCTCAGTGTGTTGGAAAAACATAGCTTTACTATAACAAGCATTTGCAATGCAATAGGTCTCGCATTTGCGAGATTTTAAGCTATTGGCATTGTAAATGACAATGCCTTTTATTTATGTTCTAAAAACCAAAACATAAATAAAAGACATTGTCATGTACAATGCCAATAGCTGAAACTCACATAAATGTGAGACCTATTGCATTGCAGATGTTTGTTTGTTTATTGATCCCAGTGGCATCCACCAACTTGGATCGGTAAATAGAAATGTAAGCAAATTAAAGCAAATGGTGCCCATGCCATTCCGCTGGTGTGCACGTGTTCTAACACAGGGGTGTGCCTTTTTTATTATTTATTTTCTGATGGCACTGTAGAGTATTGCAAAAAGACATTCGCAAAGCCAATAGGTCAAAAAGGCAAGACCTGTTGGCTTTGTCAATGCTTGTTATATATTTCTCTACAATGCTTGTTTTTTTATTCATTAATGTATTTTTTCATCTGTTATAATCCTAGTCTGTATGTTGATAAGGTACTTATCATATTGTACAGAGCACCCAAACAGAATGTTCTTGCCACGTACATGGCTTTATTTAAGATTTCTCCTGCTTTAAACCTCCTTCACTTGAATGCATATTAATGAGGAAATTACATTTCCCAGGTTTTTTTCTAAATCTCACTCATATCAGCTCCCAAACATTAATATATATGATGAGTGTCTGAGAAAGTTGTCAATGTTTGCTCTACAGACATCAGCAGGCCTTCATGCTGCTATCAACTGACCTGCCACCTCCTTGTCTAGGCACACTGAGGTACTCAGCAGTGAATTTGCTGCCCTGCTCATACTCTGTATCCAGCACGCTTGCATGTCAGGCCTTCAAGTCCTTGCGTCTGCTTGTGTAGCATCCCGTTGGCCTCAGTAGGCCTGGGCTGTTCAAACAGTCCCACACCACAGGTGCTACAAGACCCAGGCTCATGGTTTGTTTAGGTTTTCTTTGATGTAATAACCTTTAATTTCTCATAAAGTGTCCTCTTACGAAGTGGATTTTTCAGGGCCTGTGCAATGTACTAATGCTTTCTCTGTTATTCACATCTCGGCTGTAACACCACACCTGTGGTGCCACAATTCTTGATGTCAGTCGAGCTACCTGAGCAGACATGTTTGTAAGCTTGCAGAGGCATGCTGAGGTAGACATGCCCACCAATGGTCACCATGGAAGGAAGCTCGGGTGATCGAAGCATTCAAAGCGCTGAGGCCGGCGAATACATTTTATCCATTGAGGAAGCACATCCGATCATTCTGATCCCGGGAGCTGGGCGGACCATCTGCTGAAGGTTCCGACATGTCTCAGCAGGTCTCAGCAGTTCCACCTTTGGAATGTAGGCTACGTCACCAGGGCATAAATGTAAATGTAAATGTCCAGTATTTGTAAAGCGCACAGCTACCTCCGGAGAGGTGTCCCGGCGCTGGGGGCCGTCGGGAAGATTAAGCAGAGCTATTGCCCAGAGTCGCATGGTGCTGGGCTGACCTGCCGCCGGCGATCGAACCGTGAGCCCCAGAATCCGGAGTCAGTCGCCCTGGCCGCTGCGCCACACCTCTTCCCTAGCACTTCACACTTCTGCAGTGCTGTTCCTTTAAGTGACCCTTACTTCCAAGGCAAACACTAAAGCTGGCAGCAATACTATGACCATATATTTGTGGGAAATGTAATGACCGACAATTAAACAAGCATACTGGTTACCAGTTACAATTCCAACACATTACAGAGAAAGGGAATGCAACGTGTTTCGCAAAGGTAGTTGTAGAAATATGCAGAACTTACCTGACTCTTGCACCTTTTTTACGATTGTAACACCAGTTTTGCTATGTACAAAAAGCAAGCTTTTACCCTCATAAAAAGATTTACTCACACCCACGTTCGTGCAAGGGACTTCCAGCAATGTAAGAACAATCATTGGCAAGGTCAGCAAGTCATGCGGACGCCTGCTGAAATATTAAGCATGGCGCCCGCATTGCTGCTAATGCTGAAAGTTCAGCGCGCGCCGGGGGCAGGACGGCAATGAGGAGCAAGCTGCAATGCTGGCCATAAAAAAGAAAAGAACAGAAGGGGTGCAGCCACTAAAATTAAAGCGTGCCGTGCCTGTTAATAAATAAATAAATAAATACATAAAAATGAAAAGGACAAAGCTGCAAGGAAAATAAAGGCGCGTGACAGCAATATGCAGCAAGCTGCCGCGCTGCCTACCAAAAAAAAAAAACAACGGAAAGGGCGTGCCCGCTAATGTTAAAGCGTGCCGTGCTTGTACAAAATAAATAAATAAGACTTAACTGGCCACTCTCAACAGCATGCAGGACTTGCCGATATCTACTCACCACTTTCTCTCCGGTTGAAGGCGTCTCTCTCTCCACCAATGAGAAAGTGATTCTGCACCGAGCTCCTCCCGACACAAGAGTGACGTTCTCATCACCAAATAAACACCTTTCTCTTCTAGCAATGCTCCCACCCACAGTCAGTTGTCGCAAGGCGGCAGCATGTACCACTGAATCAAGATAATTGAACGGCCATGATAGAACTGCTATTTTTAAATTGTAAAAATGTATGTCAATGTCTTCAAGAACATGTTTATTTTTTTTTAAACTAACTTTTAATACTTTATCACGTGCACACTTTCTATCTAAAATTCAAATCTACATTTAATTGCTAAATATACTTAAAAGGGTATGGCGAAAATATTCTTAAATTAATGTTTATCCTTTATTTAAAAACCCAAAGCAATCTGGCACGTCGCCCTTTTTCTAATGCGTGTAGATAAGCTGTGTATATTTTATGCTCCATTCGTTACAAGCCACACGTTTATCTTCCGTTTCAGTTCTTTGTTGTTACTGAAACCCCAAAAAAAACGTTCTCATAGAAATCCCCCAATCCCCCATAAAAGGAAGCCCAAAACGAACCAAATATCCTACCAAAAATGAGCCCAGCTGCCGTACACATCGAAAAGTGGAAAAAGGCTGAATAAATACGATCAACAGAGCGGGAGGAACAGAGAGGAAGGCAGTACTGACACAATTGTGGCATTAAGAGGAGTTGGGAGGAAGGAATGATATATTTACATGTAAGCAGCTTTGTCTCCAAAGCTGAAAACAAGCAAACAGTAACAGACCAGGAAAAAAAAAATAGTCCCCTCAAGAACACATAAAGCGCCATAGCGGAATGAGACAGTACTTAGTCCCTGCTGCATGGGAGGAACAGAAGGGAAAAAGGAGGAACAAAGAAGCAGGGCTGACCACTAGCAAGCAAGGATTTCTAAAGGACACGGAAACAAGCAAATCAAAAGCAGGGGAATGGCTTTAAGCCAACATGAGAAATTACAATAGGTCTTGAATGCTCGACCTAAAAAAAAGAAAGTGTACATTTGTAGTTGACGATTTAGAGTACCTAGGTCATTACATTTCAGGATAAGGAATAAAACCTAAAACAGATTTAGTAGATGCAATTAAAAGTAATCCTGCACCTGTGAACAAAGATCAGTTGAGGTCATTCCTAGGGCTGTGTGAGGACTACTCAGGTTTTATCGACAGTTTTGCATTTCAGACCGAAACACTTAGGAGGTTGTTATGGAGATTTGAGCAGTATGTATGGGAAGACTCGGGAAATGATGCTTTTGAGAATTTTAAAGATCTTATTCTCAAGGCTCTAGTTTTCCACGCTTTTAGGGATGATGCTCAATCTATCAATACAGTTGATGCAAGTAGTGTGGGTGTAGGAGCTGTTCTTGCTCAACCATTCGAAGTAAAACAGTGTACAATAGCTTTTGCCTCCAGATGTCTTTCTAAACCCATGCTTAAAAACAGTACAATAGAAAGGGAAACTTTAGCATGTGTTCAGGCAACCAGTCATTTTTCTACTTTTTTGTGGGGGAAAAAATCATTTTTGTATCCAACCATCATTTATTTGATGTCAGAGAATGCACTAAATAGGGTCAGTCCAAGATTAGTGAGACTACTATCCAAAATGTATCACAGCGTATTTCCAGGGTCTTAGGGATGGACAATGGAATTCAGTTCAGGTCGCAGGCAATGGAGTTCTTTTTTAAATCATTTGAGCTAAAATATTCATCTGTTGCATTGTACAGTCCTCAAGGAAATGGAATGGTGGAGAGGGTGAACAGGATGTTGAAGTGGATGATACAATTAACTGTTGCCACGAATGAGGATGTAATGGAAGCAGTTCAGGCAACATTATGGAGTGCGGTTATCATAACGACCCACATTCCACGATTTGTGTGGCTTCCTTTGTTCTATTGAAGGGAAGACATGCATCTTGCAGGTTGAGTCCAGGGAGGGTGTTAGAGCACATGTGTAGCAGGGACAGATTGCCTGATTTGGAAGATGTGCATCTTAGAATAGAGAAAGCTCAAGTCAAAAGCAAACAAACGTATGACAAACAAAAAAAAGTGACAGATATGAAATTTCAGGTGAGTGATGTGGTGAAGATAAAGAGGCCATTGGGGTCCAAGAAAAGCAATTCATAATTGTTTCCCAAGGCACAAGTTCTGAAGGTGTCTAACCATACTGTCCTGATGGAAAATGATAAGTGGTGGAGTAAAATTAGTGTTGTTTTGGTCAGTAAGGGAGGAGAGGTGGAAAATGTTGGGTGGTGGTAGCATGCCCATACAGATTGTTGGTGGCTTGAAGAAGACGATAATTCCAACAGTGATGAGTCCGGTCGCTTAGATGGTCATGAGTCATCTGTTTTGGGGCAGGTGACGGAGCAAGTGATGGTGACGTGGGGGGTGTGATGAGAGTTTGTTAGCAGGAGTACCAGAGAATTTGTGTTCCTTAGTCAGAAACAGAAGAAATATACCTCTTGACTACTTACGAGGTTACGATCTAAATTGATTTCTGGGGTGTTCACTTTTCAGGTGAGGTGTTTATGTCTTGTGTTTGTTATAACTCTTGAAGTGAGATAAAGATTTTTACATGTTTGCTGAATGGTTATGATCCACGGATCGAGGTAGGTTTCACATGTTGAATGAATTGTTTTTTTTAATGGTATCTTTTGTAGTTTAGTTATATTGTAATCCAATTTGTTTGGTGAGTTGTAGGGGGGCAGGTGTATTATGTTTTATGTTATTTCCAATGTTGCTTTAAGGTTGGAACTTCCAGCACAGATGGTTCCTTGTGAAGGTTCCTAGCTCTGGTCATTTGAGCTGGAGCTCTGAGCAATTGCAGGGGAATGTTGTGTGCTGTCTTTATCTTTCAGAAATAAACCTTTTTTTATATACCATTCATTTGGAGTATGCACCTTTAATCTACCTATCTAATTGTTGCGAACTCTACACCCACCTCACTCCTCCCAAACTTGCTCCTCTTTAGTAGCAAGTATTCCTCATTTTCCACCCACTCCTCCTGACCCTCCTCAACTTACTACTAAAATGTATACGTACATGTGGAGAGATCTTTGCAGTTGAGCGCAGATCTCCACACATAAAAGGTGGGAGGGTAAGAGGCAGAGACCTCCGAATGTAGGTTTGTGAGTAGCATTTTGTAGTACATTAGTAGTATTATTGTAGTACTACTAAACGTACTACACAATGCAGTTTGTGAATAGGTCCCTCTGTGTTCAGTGAGCACAACAAGATTGGAGATTGTTTCGATGGCCCAAAAAATGGAATGAGACAAACTCAGGAAGTAGATTGCAATAGATCAATGTTAAAACTGTCAAGATCAAAGCATGTAAGACCACCCATGTATTTGGGTGGACTGAATGCATTATGATCAGCTGCAAACTGTGATCTCATTTTCTATTTTCCCTGTGGAGGCATTGAGACAATCTCCCCAAAATGTATGGAAAACATGATCAATAGAAACTAAAGCAAGGAGAGCAAGAAATTCTTATTTTATGACCCAGAGTTACCAACAGCTGTATGTGTGCTTATGATCTCTTTGGAGGAGCCACACAAATAATGCTAGATCTAAGGTTGTGCAAGGCCACACTTGCCCCAGTAGAAGGTAATTGCATGTACAAGGTTCAAGTGCGAGGTGGCTAAACAACTTGTAGTGAAAATGGAGTAGGAAAATGGTCACTGTGGACAGCAAAAATGCATTGCCTTCCAGCAATGGGCAGGGCATGATGTAATTTTATACAATGAAAATAACACACACAAAATAGCAAATAAAATGAAGGTAACTAACAGGCCTTGAAGAATAAACCTCAGACTGTTAGCATTCTTCTTTAAGTATGAATCTTTTGAGCATTGAAAGACATTGGATATTCAGTGAACAAAGGGAAATAATGCAGAGGATTACGGATTCGGATATACCTGTTGTATCAAGGAGGGTATCTTACAAATAACAGCTCCTAAAAGCGACTTTGTTAAAATAGAAATCGAATTCGCTTCAACCCTGATCTAATCCTCAAAAAATAAGCAACAACAAACTGCCATTCTTACCATTAGAAAATTACTAGCTGAAATTAAGGTGCAGACATTGGTATGGAATTACATTAGCTTGGAATCTGATGCAAAGTTACATATAGTGAGAAAGTGTACATATGTGCAAGTTATGATGGCCTAGACTTTCCTAAAGTGAATTAAAAGTGAGAACCTTTGTTTATATCCATATATGGGTGTGTATTTTTAAAGTGCAAACCTAGCGAGCAATGGAGCACTGAACAGAAAGGAAAAACTCTCAGAACATATATTTAGACTTGCTACTGAGAAGCAGATAGGATACCTACTGGGCAAGGTGACAATGTCCTGTGAAGAGATGTGTCTTAAGAATTGCAGGAGGGCGGGAAATGTTTTGATGTTGATGGGCATGAGGTTCTGGGTACTTGAAGCATGGACTGAGAAGGATGGCCGTCTGGTCTTTTCTTTGCTGCTTAACTTTGTTTCCAGTCTGGCCATGACTAGATTTCTAGTGTGGTGTTGACTGCCCGGGACAACCTTATTCTCTGATAGGCAAGTTGTTAGTTTGTTTCTAAAGCTGGTCTTGAAGATTAAGTTGGTCTGGAGGGGGAGGTAATGAAGTTCCCTTGGTGTTGTGGTGATGTGATTGCATTTCTTCATGAGATGAATGAAATAAGCCATAGGGTGAAGAATGGTTGTCAAGGGTGCATAGGTAGAATTATCCATGCCACAGAGCACTTGGGGGCGTATTTACAAGCACCTTGCGTCGCCAGTGCATCACTTTTAATATGGGAAAAAGTGACGCACTGGCGGCTCAATGGGCTTGTAAGTAAGCCCCTTGGTTCTCTTAGTGTAGGTGAGCGAGGACCAGTGCGTGTACTATTGTTCTGGAGTCAGTTTTGGGCAGAAAGGGTTTTATTTTTTTCAGGAGGGAAAGATAGCACCGTGTGTCTTGATTTTCTTAAGGATAAGTTAATTGAAGGAGGGGTCTGTGCCAAGTGTGAATCCTTCTGATAATAGAGCGTGACCTACTATTATGCGTTCTGTGCTTTACCGATGTAGGTGACCTATTTTTATTCTGAAAACCTCCTTCAATGGGCTTTTTGCAGGAGGTGAAGGAAAATATAATAGCAGTTTTAGTGTGTTTTATTTCATACATGGTGTTTTTGTCTTCACTTCTGAATCTTCCTTCTGTATCACCTGCTGCTTTTCAATGAATGCAGTTGCTGGGCTAAATTTGAAAATATTTGTCAACAATTCGATAACTGGGAATAGACCAATGATGTGCTTCGCGCATGTCACAGATGCATTTTTCAATAAAAAGATGTAGAACACAAAATGCTTCAAACTGTTATATAATATTGCATTATCAAATCAAACGGGGGTAGCTGTTCTAGGGTAAGATGCAGTAGTCCCCCAAAACAAGAAAAGGGAAAGGAAACAGGAGTAAACGGAATGGGGTCCTAGGTTTCAACCCTGTGGGTAAGAGGCAAGCGCAAGTCTTGTTTCTTGATGCCCTCACACACCCCGATGAATGTCATGCTTCATCATCGGGCGGTTGCTCCTCATCGGGCCAGTTCTGCAATCCCCTATGGGTCCCCCGAAGGGTCACTTTGGTGGAGATCTTTTTTTGGTACTGCCGTTTGATGAGTGAGGGTGTGAGATAGAGGGTTCTAAGAACACAAGTGCATGAGTGAGTGAGTGTTTAAAACTAGCTAAGGGATACCAAAGTGAGTTGAGTTTAATAAGAGGGTTCCCTTGCCAGGTTACAAAACCTGTAGGTCGTGTGTTACTGATGGGGCATAATGTGCCACAGTAACGTCAGGTCAACATGTTTTGCGCCGTTAAAGTGGTCAGAACGATCCCTGGCACTTCTTCAGGACCAGTGAAGTAAATAAAATAAAAGAGACTGTCAATGGGTCAAGAACCCTGCACAGGTGGAGCGGACCTCCCTTGTGTACAACTGCAAGGTGGCAGTGGCTCTATTAATTGGCCGCTCCTGTTGCAACCTAGGGATAGAGGGAGATAAAGAAATATGGAAAACAAAAGTAAAAAGAGGAAGTCAATGTAGTCCTCTCTGTTAACAGGCAATAGAGCGCATCACATGTCTGGATAGTTATCATATTCAACGAGTGCATAGAAAAAACACATGAGACAGACAAAATACATTAGCGACCACAAGCCAGCATTAGACATATTCATAGTTCAGCCCCATCATCAGAACACGAGTCAGGGGAAAGGCTCAATTCTGAACAGAATGATGGTTACACAGTGTGTAGTCTGAGGCCCAGCGCTAATGGTACGAGACGGGAGATATGTGGTGAATGGGGCGTCACATCGGTAGTATGATAATGATACCTCGTTAGTCAAGGCGTTGCTATCAATCATAGTGCACGAGTTCATAAAAGTGACTAAGCAGTAAAGGGCTATCACGAGGCTCCTGTGACATGGCATGCGGCAAAAGTGCTTACCTAGTCTTAAGTAATAAGCTGCTCCATAGGCTAGCACGTGCAATCGCCTGCACCGTGACGGGCTTAAAAGAGAAAGAGCACGCAGAGAGTAGATAAAGTAGACATAGCTGCTCAGCAATAATATACAGGAAGTAAGCGCGACCCTGTCATGGTCAGAAGGGGGGCCCATCATGTTAGTACTTACAGTTGCCGTCGGGTGCCTCGCCAGTCAGCACCTACCCCTTAAGCACGTCTGCCTGCATATTATCGGCCTCTGTTCTGTCGCAGTCTAATGTAGAGCAGGGAACTCCTCTGCAGAGTGCCAGGCTTCCAGGGGCGTGAGGGAGCACGGAGGTGCCCATGTGCGGGCGCCATCTCTCAGTGCCTGTGAGCGGGCTGGTTATTCGGGCACCATCTTGGAGTGGTGGCCCCCGTTCGAAAAGAGAGGTGCAAGTGGTGGAGGGGGACATGAGGTGCTACGTCGTCCGCAGAAGCCATGTAGTAAAATGAATGACATAGCTCTCAAGATGGCAATTGCTACTAAACCCAAGTATGTGTATTGAGTGTTTGTAAGTGTGCAGATAGGTGCTACTCATTCTGTCTTGCCTATGCGCAGCGGTCATCTCCCAATGCCTGGGGGTGGTGTGATTTTGAACGGGCCATCTTGGAGTGGTGAAGTTTGTGCAGCAGAGAGGGGCACAGCGAGCCTCATTGTCCGAGGAGGCCAGATGGGCAGTTAAATGGCGTCGCTCTCGGGGGGGGGTTGGTGGGGGGCATAGATGGCATAAGCCAAGGGAATGTGTTGCATGGTTGTCAGTGTGCAGTAACACCCCCACATAGACTGCCACTCTGATGGTCTGGCCCCACCCTTGGCATGTAGCTGGGGAGTACACGGTCATAACCCTGAGTATGTTGGACATGTGTGGGTGAAAACAAAGGGTATTTGTAACGGTAGGAGTCTAATGTCTGGGTCATTAGAGTTCAACCCATGGGATCTCGTCATTAAGACCCCTAGTATTAGTTCGAAGGCGGTACACCCAGCGTTGTTCACGTCTCAGGAGGGTGGTGTTATTCCAAGTTGGATTAGCTTCGAGGATTGTCCATTTGATGTCAGCGGCTGAGTGTTTCATCTCAATGAAGTGGTTGCACATACGTGTGGCCGTACGTCCACAGCGTATAGTGCTCTTATGTTCACTGATCCTCGTCTTAATAGGTCGTATTGTCATCCCCACGTAAAGAAGGTCACATGGGCATGAGACCAAATATACGCAATTCTTAGAATTACAATTAGTGTGTTGGCGTTGTTCCCACACGAAGTCCCCAAGTTGTAATTTCTTGGTGTGCTTAGTGGAAGGGCATGCATTGCAGTTGCCGCAGGGGTAGTGTCAAATGACAGGAGGTAAATTCCACAGGGTAGTGTCTGTCGGTCTACTACGTGGACGAGGTCGTGTGTTGAATGCGAACCTAGGTTTTGCTATATTGAGAGAGTCTGAGTTTAGGATCCTCCAGTTCCGCAAGATGATGTTCTTGACTTGGTTGGACAGGGGAGTGAAGGTCATCACACAGGTCATGACATCGTCGCTCTGGTGTTCCCTGGTCTTCAGTAGGCCCTGGTGGTGGTTGTTTCTGGCTCTTTTTCTGTCTTTATGTATAACATTCATTGGGTAGTTCCTTTCTCTCAGATGGGAGGTGAGAGTGGTGGCCTGTGAGTCGAAGTTGGCAATGGAGCTACAGTTGCACCTGAACCTTAAAAACTGGTTGAGTTGAGTTTAATAAGAGGGTTCCCTTGCCAGGTTACAAGACGTTTTCTTTGAGTGCCTTAGGGTGGTGGCTCTCGAAGGAGAGGAGGCTATTACAGTCGGTTGCCTTCTTGTACGTCCTGGTATGCAAATGGCCATCCTCCAGGGTTATCAATAAATCTAAGAAGGGGATTTCCGTACTTGATTGTGTTTTGGTGAAGAGCAAGTAGGGGTTCAGACCATTAATCCAGGCATGTAAATTGGAACAGCTCTCCTCCGTACCTTTCCAGAAGATGATGATATCATCGATGTACCTTTTCCAAGTAAGGATGTTTTCTAGAAACGGGTTAGAGTCCGTAAAGATGTAGAGGGACTCGAAGTGGGCCATGTAAAGCCCCACCAGACTAGGCGCAAATGTGCTCCCCATCGAAGTGCCCTGTACTTGATGGAAGATGGTACTCGTGCACATGAAAAAAAAATTCTTCAGGGCGATGGTAATGCACTCCAGAATGAAGTCCACTGATGTGGGGATTTGGATGTCTGCTTCCAGCAGAAGGTTTTCCACAACCGAGATGGTGGCATCCTGGGGCATGTTCGTGTATAACACCTCAACGTCTAGCGTTAGAAGGAAATTGATTTCTTCGATGTTGTCATTGTTGATATCATTAATGAGATTAAGGACATCTCTGGTGTCCTTCAGGTAAGCAGGCGTCATCTGTACCAGCGGGCGCAAGAAGAAGTTGCTGAACTGGCTCAGTGGTTCAAGGAGTGATCCGATGCCCAAGACAATGGGGCGCACGGGGGGGGGGACAATGTCCTTGTGTATCTTTGGAAGAAGATAGAAGTATGGTATTTTAGGAGTCGTGTTAACAAGAAAGGATGCTTCGTTCGTGGAGATCCATCCCTCGGACAGGGCTTCATTCACTAGAATCTTGATGCGAGTTAAAAGGGATTCCGTCGGGTCCCTGTCCATTTTCTTGTAGTATTTTGGGTTGTCCAGTTGGCGGAGGCATTCCTGCTCATAGTCACTGGTGTTCATAATCCCTGTGGCACCCCTCTTATCTGCCGGTTTTATGGTGATGCTCTCGTCCTCCTTAAGGGTAGAGATGGCTCTTCTGAGTGTGTTGGGTAGGTTGTTATATGCTCTCCTCTTCTCTAATTGGTTCGCTTCCTTCAGGACGGCTTTCTCAAACGTAATTACCTCACAGGGGACCATGGCAGACGTAGGGGTGAATCTGGATGGAGGTCTTAATACTGTGTCCTCTCTTTCTGGAGTGGTCGTTTCGTGGAAGAATGATCTCAGTCTGATTTTACGAAACAATTGATGTAACTCCTCATTGAGTCGAAAGTTATCTTGACTTTGTCCTTTTTTCTCTTTTAACCTTGTCCTGGGCTGCTGGGAATAAAATTTGTTCAGTAAGGATTCCCAGAGACATTTTTAACTTGCACCACTTTTACAGCACTTTCCTTTCACTCAAACACAAAAATCCAGCTCCGCTGTAATCAGGCGTTGTAGCACAACTGGGTGGCACTCGGTTGGTGGTTGAGGGGTCTTTTTATAAACCTAATAGGTTTCTGGCACTCAAAAACTACAACTGTGTCGACTTTAATAGTGGGTTCGTCCACTGTGTTTTTCTGTACTTTATCCTGGGGATAAGGACGTACCCCACCATAATCCTCACTCTCTCTATTTGTTTATACAAAAACAATTGGAAACACATATACTTGACTTTCTCTTGTAGTTAATTAATGATCTTAGTAAATGACTTGTTGGACGGATACCCCATCATACTGTATTAGGTAGAATGCTTTCAGGTAGAAAGTCATTTTAAGACTCACTGTACATCTATTTCTGGCTCTTTAACGTCATTACTATCTCATTTAGTTCCTGTGCTTTTATTTCGGTTTCATTTATTTCACACATTTGCAAAGCGCTTCTGCTTCCGATAAAAACTCACATGCCTGATGTTGAAGACAGTGAAACCGAGAATAGTTACAGAACAGAGAGAGCAAAACATAGTGTTTTCTTTGTACCACAAATCTCTCCGCTGTTCTTTCTCTCTCAGATCTTTCAGTCTTTCTTTCTCTCTGTCTCTCTCTTTATCTTTCTCCATTCAGAAATGTTCCTGACTCTGAGGAAGATGTAGAGGTAGAGCCCAAGGGTAAGCATATGCTTCCCAGTTTATCCTTTTATTATACCCATCTCTCTGCATTGTCTTGATTTGTCTCACACCCTGGTATGTCTCCGGGTCACATCTTTAGTTCCAGTTGTCTGCCTCTTTCCAGTTCTCCATGCTTCACAGCATCTTCCTGTATCTGCCTGGTGTAGTCGCTCTGCTCTTGACCCTTTCTCCTTTTGAAGCTATCAGCCTCACTCTGTTTACTTGACATGCCTTCCTATCTCTGGTTCATTTCTGATGTGGTTTGTTCTCTTTCCTCTTAGCAGCTCTGGTCAGTCTTTCTTTGTAGGGCACTGGTGATTACGTGATTTAGGATGTTGCCAAAGAACACAAATCTGCTGTTATTGACATATTGTTGGTTGCCTTTATCTGGCCATGTGACCTCCATTGAGGACGATGGTCCTTGTTAGAAATGGGGGTCTCTAGTTGGCAGAGGTAGGTACCTTTGTCCTAATAGGGACCCTTGCTTCTAGTCAGGGTAAGGGGGATACACACTTTAGATAACCCCTGCTCATACCCTTGGTAGCTTGGCACAAGCAGACAGCCTTATCCCAAAGGAAATGTGTAAAGTATTTGTACCAACACACACAGTAACACAGTGAAAACACCACAAAAGGATACCACACCAGTTTAGAAAAATTAAATATCTTTATCTAAACTAAACAAGACCAAAACGACAAAAATCCAACATACACAGTTAAAAATATGACTTTCTAAAGGTTTCAAGAACTTGTACCATAGAAAACTATGGATGCGTGACTTTTCACCAAAGTACCTGTAGATGCGTCAAAGTTCCAAAAGCCAAACAGCCACAAAGTCGACACTCCTGAGACCTTGGGGAGGCGATGCGACAGTCCCGCTGCACGCAGAGGAAGGGTTGCGTCGAATCTGGTCTGAATGGGGAGTGATGCGTCAGTTCCTCATGATGGTTCCGGTCCGGAGGTGATGCGTTGGACGAACTTACTGCACAGGTACGATGCGTGAAAATCTGGGATGCGTCGGCGATCGATGCGGCAGCATCAAGCAGCGCTGCGTCGGTCCTCTTTAGCTGCGATCCCTCGATGCGTCGATTCTTGCAGCGGCGACAGGTGCTGCCGCGTTTTCCACAGCGGCGCAGCGATGCGTGGAAATTCTCTCGCGCCATGGAGTTGCGTCGGGAGAGGAGCGACGCGACGATTTTAGCAGTTCTTCATGTTTCTTCTTTCTTCCAGCTCCCAAATAGCAGCAACAACCTCCAGAGGCCCAAAAACTGGCACAGGCACCTCTTGGCAGGATAGAACTCACAGCAGCAGAGTTCAGGGGTGCTGGGGGTGAAGACTTTGTGTCCTTGAGACTTCAGAACAGGAGGCCAGCTCACTTCAGGCCCTGGAGATCTCCTTCAAGCAGGGGACACAGCACACAGCAAAGTCCTTCTCCTTTCCTTGGCAGAAACAGCAACTGCAGGCCAACCCCAGACACACAAGGGCAGTACTTCTCCTCAGTCTCTCCAGCTCTTCTCCTTGGCAAAGGTTCCTCTTGAATTCCAGGAATGATCTAAATTTCAGGGGTTTTAGGTCTAATATTTATACCCCAAAATGTCTTTGTTCTCTTTGTGCAAGGGGCTCTGAGTTCTGAGGGGCACTCTGCAAGTGCACAACAACATCCATTGTCAGTGTGAGCCTTGGCTACAGACACAACACAGGGGGTGGAGCCAGCATTGTGGAAGGCAGGCACAGCCCTATTCAGGTACAGGTGCTACCCCTCCCACCACTCCAAATGCACATCAGGCCTATTCAGCCTAGTGCTGACTCATCCAGACTCCTGGAGCCACTGCACCTCCCCAGCCCCTGTCACTCTAAAGCCAAACAGTCAACCCATAAACAGGCAGAGGCGCACAGGATGGTTGAACAAGAAAATACCCACTTTCAAAAGTGGTATTTTCAATCACACAATTTCAAAACCATCTTTACTAAAAGATGTGTTATTAAATTCTGAGTTCAGTGATACCATACTCTATGTTTCTATTTTATCCCTATGGGAAGATTTGCTTGTAAAATGTTACAAAGCATTCCCCATTCTGTCCTATGGGGCAAGATAGCCTTTCAATAGTGAAAAATGAAATTGGCAGTATTTCACTATCAGGGCATGTTACACACACCAGTACATGTCCTAACTTTCACATACACTGCACCCTGCCCAGGGGGGTACCTTGGGCCTTCCATAGGGGTGCCCTCTATGGAAGAAAAGGGAAGGTTAGGGCCTGGCAAGTGGGTGCACTTGCCAAGTCGACATGGCAGTTAACAAACTGCGCACAGGCACTGCGGTGGCAGGCCTGAGACATCTTTTCAGGGCTACTCAGGTGGGTGGCACAATCAGTGCTGCAGGCCCACTAGTAGCATTTGATTTACCAGCCCTGGCACACAAAGTGCACTTTACTAGGGACCTACTGGTAAATCAAATATGCCAATCATGGATAACCAATCACAATAACAATTTACACAGAGAGCATGTGCACTTTAGCACTGATCAGCAGTGGTAAAGTGCCCAGAGTCCTATAGCCAACAAACACAGGTCAGGAAAAAATAGGAGGAAGAAGCAAAAAGTTTGGGGATAACCCTGCAAAAAGGGCCATTTCTAACACAACCCCCTTCCAGCCTAAAGCCAGGGTAGACCAATCAATACCTTGATGGACTTCCCTGCTTGGGGCGATAGAACCTGGAACCTGGCCCGAACAGAAGGGGTCTATTCTTGTTCTACGCCTTCCTGAACCCAGTTGGATCCCTCTAGCCATACTCTCAGGGCCCACTAATCTAAACTATGGGGAACTCTTCTCCTCACCTGGGGATACCATCAGTGCAGTGCCTAAGCTTACCTTGCTCACAGATGAGTCCCAGCAACCAGACAGCACACACAAGGCCAACACAGTAGTGTGGCCCAGCCCACCCCTGGGGTGTGACTCCTGCCCCCCTCCCAGGGGCAACTCTGTCCACCAGGACAACCAGCCACAGTGGCCACTGACAGATGTCAGTGATGAGAGCCAGGCCTCTTGCTTTTCAGACCTCTCTAACCTCTGTGGCATCAGAAAGTGGGGGGCAGTAGCCCCAGGTGCCTGGTACCTTTTCTCCACTTTCCCTCCTGCCAAGTCAGGTATGGCATCCTGACACTGGCCCACCAGCCGAGGGTCTGTACCCTGCGGCTGGACAAGAGACTGGGGTGGGCTCTCCAAAACCCTGTCTTCCTCCATAGGGTTCTGCACCCTCCCACCTGGAGTGGTACCCCCAGAAGACAACTTGGTAGGGGCACTGTTAGCAGTCGCCCCTTCCTCCAGGTCAGGGGGGACACCCTGAACCTGGTCCTCCAACCCAGGGTCTGTACCCTTAGGCTGGACCTGTGCCTGGCAACCCATGACTTCCGGGGGAGTACACCAACCCCCCCAAGGGAAACACAGTCCTCATGAGTTGTACAAGAGTCTGCCTGGCACAGGTCTCCAGCCTCCTCTCTACTTGACAGAGCATGAAGACCCCCCAGGCCAGAAGTGGGCTCACCAGGGTCAGTCCTGGGGTGCTCTGACCTCAGAGCTGACAATCCCTGACCCACTGATCCTTCCACTGGGGACTGCGTCCCCCTCACCCTTTTCTCTGGACTCATGCACCCTCTAACCCTGGGCGTAGTTCACGTAGTCGCGCTACACGAAGCTATGCGAAGACGTCGGAGCGCTACGCGAGCTACGCGTAGCTACGCGAGCGTGCGTAGCTGCTTGTCGCGCCCGTTCGCGATGCGTTTTTCTTCTTCGGGAACGCGTTGTGCGTGTTCGGGACGCTGTTTGCGTGCTCGGGGTATAGTATCTCGCGAACTTACCCATGCGGTCGCCCATGGGCGCGGCCATCTTGTTTTTCACTTGTCCCGCCCGTTCGCGATCCCTTATTTCCTGTTCCGGTCTTCTATAGCGTGCTCGCGATGCGCATTTCATGTTCGGGAACGCGTTGTACGTGTTCGCGACGTTTTGTGTGCTCGGGGAGAAATATCGCGCGAACTTACCCACGCGGTCGCGATGGGCGCGGCCATCTTGTTTTTCACTCTATGCTATGGTTCTGGGCCTGCTTTTCTATCCTCCCTCAATCTTTGCAATCCTTAGTTTTTTACACTGTTTTTCAATTTTTCTTTATTTCTTATCTATCTCTCTCTCTGCCTAAGTCTATATTTTGCATTTTGTTTCTACTTTTTACTGTTTTTTTACTTTTCGACTGTTTTATATAACTTTCTTCTTTAAGCTCCTACTTCTTCCCCTAACTTTATTTTTCCCTTCTAACTTTTCTTTTCCGCCTCGTCCTCCCACCCCAGAACCATGGCGAAGGGTAGCAGCAGCAGTAACGGCTCGAAGGGCAAGGCGCGTGCGCCCAAGAGCCGCCTGCCTTGCGGCAGACTGCGCCCTGCAGTGGTGCAAGCCCGCCAGCCTTTTAGTGAGGCGGAGGTGGCCACCCTTGTTTTTTTTGTTCAGCGCCACCTCCCCTTGACCTTGGCAGCAGGCGGCAGGCCAGGCTCCGGGTACCCTACCCAGGAGCGTCACCGCCGGTGGGCGAAGGTGCGCCGGGCAGTGTTTCGCTTCTCAGGGGTCCGGCGCACCCATAACCAGCTGGCACACCGGTGGTCAGACATCCTGGACCGGGAGCAGGACCTATTGGACCTGCTAGGTGTCGAGGTCGTGGGGCTTGGTGAGTAGCTAATATATATAGTAGTATAAGTATTGTGATTTGTGTATACATTTTTTACAAATAACAAGAATACTGCTGCTTACATTGCAGGTAAATTACGTTTCAAATTCTTCTGTGATTGTAGGACACAGGTGCTGGGCGCTACTCTTACTTGTTTGCAACTTTGCGCTCGCTTGTCCTTATTATTATGTAAGAGTTTACTTTAGAGAACTTCAGTTAGGTAATGCTATTGCTAGAGAGACTCTAGTCCTTCCTTTGTCCTCCTGTCAAATAGTGGTGGATGGAATTTGATACTAGGTTTAGTTACTATTAGTTGATAATTTTTGAGCGGTCTGCGTGACGCATCCTCTGTCACTGAGTGCTGCTTACCCCAGTCCTTAGTAGAACCTTTTGTAGTTTGTTTAGTGAGTGGTAGGCTTAGCAGTGTCAGTCAGCTGCAGAACATCAGACACAACCAACCAACAATTTGGTGTATGCATTATGCACCAATTTATGCATGTGTCCTCCTTCTCTTCTATGCATTTTTGAGGGCTAAAAAAAATGGAAATGCAGACTTAATGAACAATTGGCCCGCCTGGAATAGGTGGGCTAGGTCAGGTGGTACTTAGGCTTTGTTAGTGTTCTGGATTTTATTTGAATCAATCAGAATGGAACACTGAATTAGTGTTCCTAAATAAGTAGACTGTCCGTGAATCCCGCAAGCCAGTAGTCGATCGGATTAGATAGGTCAATTTTATTGCAATTTTTGTTTCCTAAAACGTTTTTCGAGCATTTTTTTACATAATTTATTTGTTTCACAGCAATCATTAATATTTGTGTCTTTCTTTATTATATCTTACATGATCACTGATCTGCAGCACCCAGGGGCAAGAAGACGGGGTCCGAGTCGGCGGGACAACCACCAGAGGACCGCTCCTCTACCGAGGGCCCTGCTGCTGGTCCCAGTAAGTCCTCCAGTGGTTAATATTAACAATTATATTGCCCTAACTTTTACTGCACCTTATTTTTTCCGAACTATTAATTCTGGTTCCACTCCCTAATTCTATTTTTTACAAAAGATTCTTTGATCTTGACTTGACTATCTGTTTCTAAATTCTGGTTATCCCTGTCTCTAAGTTCTAACTGCCTCTGCTATGAATGTCTGTACTACTACTATTAGTCTGTCGCTAAGCTTGCCCAGTTTGCATTGCCACTCTTTATTTTACGGTTTTGAATAAAACTCAGATTGACCACCAATAGCTCTAGCCACTGAGTCCAGTCCTTTCGGTTGTCCTCTTCTAGGCTTCTTAATCTTGAGGCTTTGACAATTACCACAAACAAAATGCCCAACCAGATATTTGACTATTTTTGATAGGATATAGTACATACTACTACTGATGTGGGGATTCTGCACAGCCCCATGCAGAACTATGCACAAGAAAATAGGATGTTGGTGATGGGAGTTTGGAACTTGGACCTTCCTCACACCTCAGTTAGAAGTGAACCCACAATCCCCTGAACGACTAGCTATAGTGTCTCATTAGGTCCCCGAACCCCCACCCGAAGATATTCAATGATTACACAACCCAGAACAGATAACACCCTTTCGCTCACTCACTCGTGTAAGTCCACCACCACCACCACACCAAATACCACAGAGTCTATGTGTAAGTTCAAAAGGTTTATTTTCAACTAACAAGCTCTGTATGTTGTTCTATAAAATTCAGTGTACTCCAGCCAGCTCCAACAGCAAAATGCATAAGATTAAAACAATAAACATTGTTACAACAAGTGCATGATGATAGAAGACAAAAGATCTGTGCGAATTCTGGGAGACTCCTCACCGTAGAACGTAGAATTACTGGTTACATGCATCATTCATAAGCTCTGCAAATCTCTGGTTCGAAGAAGGGAATCTTCTGCCTGAGAAAAATGGTGCGCGTTAGATAGTATAATGCAGCATTTCTCAGTCCTGCCAAAAAAGTGTAACATGTTACTTATGGCTAAGCAATACGGACTAACCAAACTGCATAACAAAGTGGCTTGTTTTTCGACCTCTTGTACGCAACGCTCAGACAGTAGCTGTATGTGCTCGTGTGGGCTCAAAATGGAGTCTTACTGTTACTGCACAACAAGCTGCGAGGTAACATGCGCAAAAGACATGAAGCGAAAAATGGTTGCATGGCTCAGGCTAACTTTGCAAAGAGTAGAGTATAGTATAATAATGACCCTAGGGACCATAACACTACTAGTGTCTACTGACTCTACTCTAGTACCCGATTTGGACTAGTGAATGTGATGTATAATAATATGTATGTATTAACTTTTTTTTCAATCTTGCTAGTGAAAACGAATAAATAGGGGGAGGTGTACAGGCATCTAAAAATGTGTCATGTTTTTATCTAGGCGTACTAGCAACCACCAGTGCCGGAGGGGCCAGCGGCGAGTCTACCATTCCGGAGGGGGCAGGAGATGCAGAACCTGCAGGAGCTACAGGGGGTGAGCCAGCAGCAGTGGCGGGCGGTGGTAAGTTATATTCATTACTTATTGACATTGCACTAGCTGGAAGGGTGTTGACTTCACTCACTGTACTGTTGTTGAGACCTATTATTAGGTATGAAGTTGTAGTGAGCATGATTATACAACGGTTGAAGAAGACACCCTTTACTTAGCATTAGCAATGCAGTAGCAATAGCATTACCAGCGTGACTTGATTAACCAATGGCCTCTTCTATCTGACTCCAACTCAGCTGTGAAAGTTTATGGAGGAGACTAAAAGTCAGATCAGATGACCTTGATGGATGTGTTGAACAAAAAGGGAAAGAAGGGTGGAAGGAGGAAGGACGGGCGAGATTTAATATGATGACTGGCAGAGAAGGATACGTTGGAAGCATGGATAGGTGGCTGATAGGAATCAGATGCATGTGTTGTTGAAGGATGGGTGGAAGGTGAAAGAAGAATGGATGCCTGCCTGGGTGGGCGACACAGTATGGGTGGATACTGTGCATAGCAAGAATCATCAGCGGTGTTTGGGTGAAACTCAAAGCCAAGGCAAGCAACGGAGTGAGTGGACGCATGGGTTGTTGTTGGTGAAACAAAGTAAGGTTTGTGGAGAGATTAAGAAGAATGATTGACATTTACTTAGAATGGATGGATGCCTGTATGTATTCATCATAGACAGCATAGGTGGAGACTGTCACGGGATGCACAGTTTTAGTTTTAAGGGAATGTAAAAGAAACCGCGCCAGAGTAGCAAAGCCGATGTGGGGAGGGGCAGGGTGGGGGTTAGTAGTAAACAATGTATTACGTGGCCAAATACAGGTAACTTTACTGTAAACATAAAAATAAATAAAGCGAATTTCATTGTGCGCACTGCACCGCCAAATGCGATGCAGTACGCGCAACAAAATTAGTTTTATTCATTTATATGTTTACTTACCTGTAATTGGCCGTAATCCATAGTTTACTACCCCCCACCCTGCCCCTCCCCACGTCACCGCCCGGCAGCACTCCCCGAGTCCCACCATTGACCGCTACTGACCTTATGTCGTCGTCCCATATAAAAGCAATGATCATTGGATCAGATATATAATCTGCCTTTTTGTAGTAGCCAGGGCTCTGTGAAATTGACCAATTGCCCTTCATGTAACAGAGAGAGTATGGCCAGTGCCACCCGTAATAGAAAAATACGAGCTTCCCCACCTGCAGACAGTAGTAAATCAAACTAACGTGAGTCTGCGTCATGACTCGTATGTTTGTCTTGGGTGCAAGCATAGATGACCGAGCTGGCATGCCGGCTACAACCAGGTTATGTCATTTCGCTAATCTAGAGATAAGAAGAAGACTGGTGTACTGTGTACTGGTTGGAGTCCATAGTGCTAGTATAATGCCTGAAACTCCCACAAATGTTAGAGGCCGAGGAAGTGGGAGGATAGATAGATTATTACCACAAATGTTATGTACTGTGCTTCTTGCTAGTGCTACTGTGCCATTATCTGTTGAATTAATTTTGTGTTACTGTTTTGCTAAGAGTACTGGTTACAACAATATTCTTTTTCTTTCTTGATATAGATAGTACTCCTTCCCAAGAAAAACCATCCCGGAAGGAGTTGGCAGCCAGGGCCCGGCGCCGGAAACTGGAGGCCATCTGTGAGGAGTACCGGCGGCTGGTGGCTCAGGCGGAGGAGGAGGAGGCGGCAGCAGCTGCAGCCTCGTCTGATGCCCCGGGCCCCAGCCAGGCCCCAACTCCAGTGGTACGGCGCCACGGTCTGGCAGCCGCCCGCGGCCGCAATTCGCTAGCAGCCAGCACTGCTGTCCCCCACCCTGGATGCCACTGCAGGGCATTTCGCCGCAAGATTCTCCTCCGGGTGTCACGGCTAGAGGAGCAACTAGAGGAGCGGGTCAAAATACTGGTGGACAAACACCTAAAAGCCCGCCGAATATAACAACTATAATAGGACCCTGTTGCATTGCCCCTTTTTTATTCCTTTTGTTGGTGGGTGGGAATTGGGCGTTGGGGTTTCTGGACATTCTTTGGACTTTTTTCGTTTTGGACATTGGTTGGGGTTAGGGAGAGGGGTGGGTCAAGTGTGGGATAGTTTATTTTTGTTAGGGTAATAAATTATATTTATACTTAAACATACAATGTTAATGTTTTGTGGGGGGTTACTGTTTTACGAATTAACGTCACATGGTTTCCTTGCTGCTGCAGGGCCGCAGCCAGTGTTTGATTTAAATAATCTGCCGATGATGTAACACAAACAGATAGATGCGGTACCCCTGACTGAGTTATTTGTCCTGCTAGTACTGTCAGACTCTCCTCCTAGTCCATTATACCTCCCACCAAACTTATCTTACCTGTGATTGATGATGATTACGTTCGGCACAGCGATGGATGCATGGTTTCCCAAGAGAATGGAGAAGATGCCATGGTTGTGGTGGTAGTAGTAGAGTAGACACTGGCAGTAGCATTTGCTAAAAAAATAAAAAAGAGACAGTCACTTGCCTGAGAGCGACTGTGGGAGGAGTAGTAGAACGAAGTAAAATACAGTACAGAAGAAAACTGCCAAACAAACAATATTGCATTTGCAACTGCTAATGTCAAATAAAACATAATGGTGGCGGGGACAGCCTAGTACAAGAAGTTACAAACTGTAGTTGTGTCGAGTGAGTCACTTAACTTAACACAATCGTAATTCGTAACCTTTACTGCTGTGTGGTAGGAGTTTGATGATGAATCCAATCAATGCCGGCAATTAATTATGATGTACTATTAGCCGGTGACGGCGTGCACATAGACTGAGCATGGGTGGGCAAGCAGAAGAAGCTCCTCGCGCTGCCTTGAAATTGAATTAGTGTTGCTTTCACCACATCTGCCCCAGCAAGCGTGTGATCAATTGGTGTACATTTTATGTAGTCACATCACACCTCAATATAAATCACAGCCCGGGGGAAGAGGGTTAGGGTTTGATGAATGGATGGGAAGGGGGTTTGGGGAAAGGTTTGAGAAAGAAAAACAGTACGCATGGACAACAAAAGCAAAGCGCAATCTTGGCAGACGACCATGATCTTATCCAAAAAATCTAAAAAGGGAGAAAAAGGAAATGCATGCATGATGATGAAGATAACTTGATGGTTAATGAGTAGTACTTACTAACTCCTACTAGACAATTAGACAGTACAGGGCAGCAGTATATTCTATGCAATTTGCCTTGCCTGTAATATGCCCTCAGAGACCCAAATTCCATGTTGTACTGGGCTTACTTTTAAAGATAGCAAAGAAAATTAAAAAATTGTTGTAGGGATCAATTAGCAAACAAACAGCAACACACAACACACAGTTATAATGATTGAAGAAAAAAAAGGATTCCAATTAATTAAAAGATGAATGATACTAAAGTTACTGTATTATCCTGGTCAAATTGTGGAGTTGAATCTCGTCCTTCCTCTTGGTCCTATCTTCCATGGACGCTCCGCACATCAATCTTGGTGGCCTTCCTGATGCGGATTGGTAAGGTAAATGTGAGTTGTGTCTCCCAGTATAGCACAGGGTAAAGGCCGGCCTGTAACGTCTAGATGGAAAAACAAAAGGGGTAATGAAAAATAAATGAATAAAAAAAAACATCAATTACGGTGGAGTCCAAGAAGAGAAGAGAGAACACTTTCAGACTGAGGCGGCTTGGATATATCATGTATATTCTGTTTACAGCATTAAGCTACAACAACAACAGGACAGAACAGGCCCACCACAGCACCAGCCCGTGACCCAACCTCCATTTACCTTAATTTTTGACAGAGCTAGACAAAAGGCATATACAGCAACTTAGCATTTTCAAAATTAAGTGACAAAATCAATGCGCCGCTGTCAGTCATGACTACACTCGACTACACCACTACATGGACATGTAGGTCTGCTGTGTTTACTTTCTTGTTGAATTGTTGTGTTTATGTTTACCTTATGCCACTTCATGAAACACAGTTATTCCTTCAATCATCTCCGATCCAAGTGACTGACTGCGTGCAAAGATAGTATGGTCATCATCATGGTGTGGTACGTGTTATCCAACTCCAACTCAGTCTGTAGTGACTCCGATTAAGTCCATATTCCATATTAAAAAATTGCAACAGATATTGGCCTGCACCTGCAGTAGTAGGAGTACAATTTGGTTATTAAACAACAAGAAGGGAAACATTGACTGTCACTTGAGTCACTTTGTAGATTAACTAGTAGAGTAGAGTTCGACTTCATGCACAACATCAACACAAGAAACAACAGCAATCGCTCAGAGTCTGCAAGCATCCAATGCATTCCATCATTACCTGTCTTGCTCTTCTCTTTGGCTGTCAGATCATCAGATGCCTAGTTCTGACAGCTGTGTGGTTTTTTTTTAACGGGGCAGTGGCCTCATCATTACTCCAGTCCACATTCATTTTGAGTGTTAGTCGCTGTTTCGGTTTTTGTCTTTTTCATCTGTGGCACTTTGTCACAGTTTAAGTTGCTTCACATGGTCAGCACTGTGATGATGGGCCGCGGCCTGGGTAGCGCTCATTGCTGGTCAATTGAGTTTGCACAAATGTCAGCAAGTTTCTTCGAAGAGTCTTGTCTTTCTCTGCCAAGTACCTTCTGTCCTGACAGTGAGGAGCTTTGGATGCCTGCCGAGGCTGTAGCCTTCGGACAGTGATGAGTTTACTTTTGGATGCCTGCCCAAGTTCTGACAGTGAAGAGTTGTGGATGCCTGCAGAGGCGGTAGCCTTCGGACACTGATGAGTTTCGGCTCGGAAACAAAACGGAGGATAGCTATAGTCACGTTTCACTTCTTATGGAGGGACTGTTAAAGGCAACATTTCTTGTACTCCAATGTCTGGCTTGATGGAAATGTACTAGGGTGAGACAGGAAGATGAAGCAGGACTCTGAAGAGTGGACAGTTAAATGCACAGACGTGCAACTCCAATAGGGAAATAAAAAGAGAAGACGGTGGTGATGGATTTGTTGTGATTTGATTTGAACCAGAAAGACAGATACACGGACAAATAAAGGAAGGAAGAAAGTAACAATTTGAAAGCCTAGTTGTCAGGGAAGAGGAGCTCGTCCTCAAACTCTGGTGGTTCGGACAGAAGTAGGTCCGGTAACGCACTACTTACATCATCCAAGTCGCTCTCCTCTTCCTGCTGTGATTCACGTATTTTGTAATCCGGTGGTATAAAGTGTTGATTCATTTTGATCATGGTTAACCTCTCCATGCTTTTGGGTGAGAGACTGGTCCTTTTCGAAGTTACAATGGCACCAGCAGCACTGAAAACACGCTCAGAAGAGACACTTGCGACAGGGGAAGCCAGATACTTTATCGCCAGCCTGCTGAGCACTGTCCATTGGCTTCTTTTCCCATACCAATACACCAATGGGTTTCGATCCATGAAGACCTCTGTTGGGTCATCCAGATAGGCCTGGACCGTCCGCTCAATGTTCAGGGGTGCTCCGATGTGCTCGCCCTCTTTTGCCTTTGCATCAGCACTGGACTTACCATACACCTGCCGTAGAAACCAATCAGTTGCCGATTGTACTGTGGATGATCCTGTTCTTGCTGTTGTTGATGTTATTGTTGGTGTAGGTGACTGCTGGGAGGCAAACGCACTGCCCTCAGGCTCCGAAGTAGAACTTGACTCTGGATGCCCTGTAGTACTTGTTATGGCCTGGGGCGGGGGGCCTGTAATTAACAGCTGTTCGTTTTCGAAAATAGTGGCTTCCTTAGCTATCAATGTTTTGTAGTTGGCAACATCCACTTCCGAAAAAGGAATTTCTGCCTTGCTGTTCAGAAATACTTTGTACCGTGGATCCAAAATTGTGGCAGTAATGTAATGTTGTTGTGACAAAATGTTATTTTGAATCCTTGTATTTTCAGATAAGCGAGCGGCTAAGGTCTCCGTCAAATGATATGCGTCTTGTTTGTCATCCACACCTGCGTACGTTTCAGACACCTCCTTCAGCTGTTGCTCTAGCATGTGCAACAATGGGATAGCTTGGCCCATAGTACAGTCCTCCCTGCTGACTTCACGTGTGAAGATCTCAAAAGGAAGTAGCATCTCAGTCAGGCATTTAATGAGGTCCCATTGACCCATCTCAACGGTCATGCCTCTCACAGTAGGTTCCCCTAATCTTTGCATGACATAAGCATTGAGTGGTATGTACAGTTCAAACAGACGATCAAGCATGTAATAAGTTGAGTTCCAATGTGTTGGCACCTCCTGGATGAGCGCTTTGACTGGCATTTTATGCTCACGTTGAATGACCCTCAGCTGCTTCCGGGCTTTAAAAGAATGGCTGAAATGTGTGCATATTCTTCTGCAGGTGGCCAGTAAGTTGCTGACTTTGGATTCATTTTTCAAAAAGTCTTGAACAACAATGTTAATGCAGTGTGCCAAACACGGGACCCTGAAATAGCCACCATCGCCCATGGCCTTAACTACAATACTGCCATTGTCCGTGGCAACAAAACCAATCTTAAGCCCTCTTGGGCGCAGCCACTCAAAGACCTTGGTGTTAAACTCTTCCAAAATGTTTGCAGCAGTATGAGATTTCTCCATGGCAAACATGGCTACAGTTGCATGTTTGCGAGTGGCATGAAAAATCTCAGCAGCGTCAAAACCAGCAGATATCTGTTCTCTAACCCCCGCAAAAGAGATCCAGTGTGCAGTGATGCACATGTAATCTGTGGCTTGGCAACTGGTCCACATGTCTGTTGTCAGGTGGATACTGTGAACAGCACTCTGCTTCAATGCTTTTCCAAGCAATTCCAGCACGTCGTGATGTAGTGCTGGAACAGCAACTCTGGCAAAATAGTAGCGACTAGGAACATGCCATTTTGGGCAGATGGTTGTCACAAATTCCAGAAAACCCACCCCTTCAACAAAAGAAAAAGGGAGAAGGTCCAGTGCTAACATTTTAGCCAGCTTCGCATTGTACAAACGTGCAATTGGGTGGTTGCGTTCGTACTGCCCCTCCCCCCCAAACATGCTGCTAATGGTAGGCTGCATGGTTTTCCTTTCTCTTAGGCTCAACAACGCACTTTTTTTCATTGCGGTACTCCTTGGTGTCTCAGGATGACTCTTACTCTTGTGCCACTGAGATGTTGCTGAAGATGTGGGCGACGTTAACACTGCACTGCTGGGGACAGGGAGACTTTGTGTACCACTACCAGAGAGAATGTCTCCCTGTCCTTCCTCTTCCACCGTGATCGGATCTTCTACTCCTTTATCCCCACCAACACCAATGGTTGCAGTATTTATGCCGCGAAGGTGGTCCTCCCAGCTGATCAAGTGATGTTTTTTCAGATGGGTCATTTGGCCTCCGGTACCATAGTTTGTACCAAGCTTACCACGACTAACAGAGGTATTACAAATGGACATATAGCAATGTTCTCCTCTTTTTCGCTAACCGTAAAGAAGTCCCAAACTGGGGAGCTTAACTTTTGCCTCCTGCTGGAGGTGCCACTTCCAATGCCGGATGAACTGGAGGGTGTGTGTTGAATTTGACTCTGTGCTGCTGTACCACTACCTACTTCTACTGAGGTGGTGGTTGTGCTGGATGTAGGTCGCTGCCGGGCCTTTGCTAATGCAAATATGGAAGCTGTAGGTCGTGTTGGTGTTACCTGTGGAGGTATGCGTGCTACATCCCTCGCACTCGCAGCGATTTTGGATAGGGTAATAATGTTGGTCTCCATCTCCTCTGGGCCGGGAGTGATGTTCGTGATGACTGGCTCATCATCATCATCATCATCCTGCTGTTCTACATCGACCTCCATAAGTGTAAGGCTTTCTGGAACCTTCCTTTTCCCTAGCTTGGTCTTGGGACGTGGCTCCCTCTCAGACTCAGTTTGTGGCTTCCAAGTGGCATCTAGATCATCAGAAGGGGGGCTTGGCGAAGAACTTGATGGACTACCCCTCCTTTTCCTTGCTGGAGATTTGGAAGACAATGGATCTTCTGAATGAGTGGCTTCTTCTTCTACCTCTGCATGAGGCTCAATTTCCTGAACTGCCCCTACTTCGGGAGGTACAACAACTACTATTGTGGGTGGTGGTTGAGTCTGCTGTTGTTGACCACTTATCTGCTGTGTTTCCTCCTGCGTTGATTGGGTACTACTTTGAGATAGCGATAAGTTTATCTCAGGCTCAGCATAACTGCTTTCCACCATTAGGCTGGCTACCTCTTCCACACTCATGTGCTTGGGCCTGGGTTGGTGGGTTGGGCCCACTGATGCGGAGGTGCTGCCCCCAGCTTGCCCCCGGACACCGCTGCTGCAGGCGTAATTTTTTTTTCCCAAAAAGGTATTGGCCGGCACACCAGACTTAAGTGTCACTTCCTTCTTCTGTTCCTTCTTCTCAATAGCAACTTTCTTGGTACTGGAGGACCTGGTACCTGCTTTCTTTGGGCCCATCTTCTTCAGATGTCAGCAGCACTCAGTTGCAGAGATGTCTGGTCAGGTCACACGTCACGTTGTGTACAGCAGCAGGATGTCTGTCTGGCAGTGCAACGGGCAATGATGACACACCTCCTCCTCAGTCTTTGTGCACCTAAAGGCAAAAAAGCCAGAATAACATCAGTCAAATGATAGCACAAATCAAACAAGTATAATATAGAACTTAGTGTGTGGTGGCCTCAATTATAAAATTTTAGAAACTCAGTGAACAACAACACACAGTGTAGCCATTTATGAGACTTTGATAACAAGGCCAGGGCTTTCCTGGCTACTGTGTAGTTTGTACACTCTGGAAGAATAAGAATAGTAAAGAACAAAAACTAAAATGTAGTGGAGCATGTTTGGCCTAAATTTGTGCATCACGTGGGATGTATGCAGCATCAGGGAGCTGCAGCTGGCAACGGGGATGGATTTGGAAGCAGTAAGACAAGAGGAACAATGGAAAGACACGCAGGCCTATGTGGCAAAAACAGCACACTACTAACTACCACCACAAAATGGCCCCCAGCAACATGGTGACTCACAGGCACAAGGCACGGCAAACAATGAACTCAAGCAGGCCTACTATATATGGGCAGACAAAGGATGCCTGATAAAACACACAGCTTTAATGCAAAAACTAAAATCCACATGGCTAAAAACAGTTTGGAAAGTTAGACAACCACTACAACAACACATAATTATAATTACACACGCAAAAAAGGCATTTATTTAACACACCCAAAAAGTGAAATAGACCCTCCAAAAAAAAACACATTTTGCAATTCAATTCAATGCCATCCATGGCCTAAATGATGTCAAAATTCCACAGACAACACAGAAACAGTTTTTATGCACCCATGATGACTACCTCTGGGCCTACTGGCAGACTAGGCCGCAAGCTTGGAGGCCTATGGCAAAAGTACAGTGGCTGGTCCCACAAAATGGCCGCCACCACATGGCCAGGCCACCCAACAACTTCCTTCCTCTTGAAAAAAATTGTAAAACAAAAAAAAGTGACTCCTTGCTCACCAAACTACATCTAAATGACAACCTGAGGAGTTTTTGGTACAAAATGAACTAAATCATCATTTTCGAGAAGGTTTTATGCTGCTCGAGAGATATTCTTTGCCAGATTGTAAATTCTGCGTGTTCGGCATCGCGATCGTCACAAAAAGTCGTTATCGCGCGCGAAAACGTATATTGAGCGCGCGAAGAAGATAAAAAGTGTAAGTCCGCGTTGTCGCGCAGTGCGGAGTTGCCCACAGTCCGCGAGCTGAATGCCCAGGGTTACCTAGTGGCTGAAAAGGCCAATTTATTTAACACACACCCAAAAACTGAAATACCACCCCAAAACCCACATTTTGCAATTCAATCCAATGCCATCCATGGCCTAAATTATGTTACAATTCAACAGACAACACAGAAACAGTTTTTACTTTTTATGCACCCATGTTGATGACTACCTCCGGGCCTACTGGCAGACTAGGCCGCAAGCTTGGAGGCCTATGTCAAAAGCACAGTGGCTGGTCCCACAAAATGGCCGCCACCACATGGCCAGGCCACCCACAACAACAAGAAAAGGAACACAAGACAGACAATGCAGGCCTATTGCAAAAGCACAATGCCTGGCTTTACAAAATGGCCGCCACCCACATGGCCAGGCCACCCAAAATAACAAGAAAGTGAAGACAAATGACAGGACCAGGCAGTTGGAGACTCTGGGCAACTTCCATCCTCTTGAAAAAAATTGTAAAACAAAAAAAAAGTGACTCCTTGCTCACCAAACTACATCTAAATGACAACCTGAGGAGTTTTTTGTGCAAAATGAACTAAATCATCATTTTCGAGAAGGTTTTATGCTGCTCGAGAGATATTCTTCGCCAGATTGTAAATTCTGCGTGTTCGGCATCGCGATCGTCACAAAAAGTTGTTATCGCGCGCGCGAAAACGTATATTGAGCGCGCGAAGAAGATAAAAAGTGTAAGTCCGCGTTGTCGCGCAGTGCGGAGTTGCCCACAGTCCGCGAGCTGAATGCCCAGGGTTACCTAGTGGCTGAAAAGGCCTATTTATTTAACACACACCCAAAAACTGAAATACCACCCCAAAACCCACATTTTGCAATTCAATCCAATGCCATCCATGCATGCCCTACATGATGTTTAAATTCAACAGACACCACAGAAACATGCACCCATGGGTACCTCTGGCTCTAGTCTGGGCCTACTGGCTGAAATTCCAATCAAAGAAAAACAACTAGGCCCCTACCGAAACTACAGGCCAGTAGGCCACAACAATAAATTTTAAAAACGATGGAAATCCCCCAAAAAATGTAGGTACAAACAAGCCCCAATTAAACTAACAAGTACACCAATTCTCCAACTTACTTGTAAAATCTCAAATCCAAAAGTCCTCAAATCCAATCCAATGATATGATGCAGCAGACAGACACAAAAAGTGATCCTTCCAGCTCCAAATCCAAATGAAAGTGACCAGCACATGGACAAAGCACTGGGAGGAGCCTGCTGGACAGGAACAGGAAGTTTGAGAATCAGGGGCACTTCCTTCCTCTTGGAAAAAAAAGTAAAAAAAGAAAAAGGACTCCTTGCACAAAAAACTACAGCCAAATCACAATATGAGGAGTTTTTGGGAGCAAAATCATCATTTTCGAGAATGTTTTATGATGCTCGAGAGATATTCTTCGCCAGATTGTAGTTTCTTCGTGTTCGGGATCGCGATCTTACCAACACTGCCGCCGGAAGTCAGATCGCGGGTCCGAATGACGTGTTCGCGTTCGCACACTCTCGCGGGATCGTGCGGCCGGATTCCAAATCTCGTGGTGCCCGCGAACGGATAGGAAGTCGCGTCGGCGAACGCAGAATCACGGTAGGTCCTTACCACGCGCGCGAGAACGTATATTGAGCGCGCGAAGAAGAAAAACAGCTACGCTACGCCACAAATTGCGTAGTGCACGGCAACTTCGCGTTCTACGCGAATCGCGAAGTTGCCGAAACTACGCAAACTCCGCGAGCGTAGCGTAGTTCACCACCCAGGGTTAGCACCCTCCCCACTGGAGCGGTGCTGCCAGACACCAGAACTGGTGGGATGCTGGTTACAGCAGTCCTCCCCAGTTCACCTGACACTTTGGGATCCTCCTCAGGAAATGGCCTCCCGGGCCCCCCTCCTGGTGTTACCTTATGGAACCAGCCAGGTCCTGAGACTGGGTTTCGGGCACCTTGGGACACAGCCCACTCCCACTCCTCCTCTGAGGCAGGACGTGGGACCCTACAACCCTCCCACTACACTGGGACCTATCTGGGCTACCACAAACCTCCACTACCTCACTTGGTTGGGGAAAACCTGAGCCACCCCCTTCAGGATCACTCCCAAAAGCTTCTTCAGACCCTCTGGAATCCACCAAAGGGTCTGCCTCCAGCGCAAGCTCCCTGGAATCAGAGAACTCACACTTCACCAGGTGTTGGCATAGCTCTGGAAAACAGGGACTTAAAATATGCTCTGCTACAATTGAATCACACAGCCCCCCACAGTTGTTAACCAAGCTACCCTTTGCCTCACCATCCAGTGCCTCACACAAGTACCCCACACCACTCTCCTGAGATTGGCAAGACAGTGTCTGACTGTCTCTGTCACTCAAGCCACACTCTTCTGGGTGGTCTCCACTCTCACACACCAGGACTCCTACCATGGAGGAACCCCTCTCCCTGCACCTCTAATCTAGAGTCAGTAGAGTGTCCCTCCCACCATCAGGAATATGATCCCCTGTGTCAGTTCCCTAATCCACCTCAGGGACACTGCACACCACTGGAGCTACCTCATAACCCTGAACCCCTTGGTATATATCAACCCCCTCCTTCAAGTCAGGCGCCACATCTCTGGGTGTGTGTACTTCTCCCTCAGCACTAGACACTACATTTTTGCTGCCACCATCTGAGCTGGACTCCACCACTGAAGGAAGTGACCCGTTTAGGGCCACGCGGGTCACTCTAGACCTCCACTAGCCTTCTGTCCAATGAAGAGTCGATGACGCAGTAGAGAATGCATATAGACTAGTTTATTCATAAGATACACTGCAGTGGAGTCCAGGCTGACCAGCCTCCTGTGATGGCTGATGAGGGACTGACTCTAGCAAGCATAAAGTTACATTATGTATGTTTCGGAGCCCTGTAAGACCCGCCTATTATGGAAAAACACTGGTAGCTGTCGTAATACAATGGAGGTACAGAATATGAGTTTCGATTCCACAGCCTGGCACAAGCTATCTACTGCCCAAGGTCGTCTAGCTCATCCTCCCATAAGACAGGTGGGAGAAGGCCTTGATGAAACATCAGAAAAATGCAATAATGAATGAGTTTTTGACATTGGAGAAACGAAACTTACCAAAGACCATTTCTCGTAAATGAATAAGTAACAGTTTCGATTGTAATAGAAAATGGCGTCTAAGAAAAACAAAATGGCGGCAGGGATGTCAACCTAACAAACATAATACCTACATCCTCTGCCTGCATATGCACACAATACAATAATACTGCATTAGCTATATCAATGCTAACCTTCAATGGAGTAATATACGAGTAATACAGCAGTTTTGCGAGTCAATTCTAACAGACCCTCCTTTTAGCATGATATAGCTAAAATATACTTCTTTATTAATGCCAAAAGGGAGGGCCTTTATAATTCTAAACACATGAATATAAAATAATAATGAAGCAACAATAGACATAAATGCATTACTATTTACGCATATTGGCAAATATAGGAAAGAACAAAAGAAAACTTATACATCTTCATCAGAGGAAAATTCAAGAAGGGACCCTGCAACTAACGTAGTAGAACCGAAAACTCCCTCATCTATTTGCATCATATTATTAACATCCTGCTGAAACATTATCTTTGTATTGGTATCATGAATCGAAATTCTCTTAGGAGTCAAATAAGTAGCACAATAAGAACAGCACAAGGGGAGACACTGAATCAAAATGTAGCAACATATGAGACTAACAATGAAATATATCACCTTTTCTAAAATCCAACCCCAACCACCAAATAAGGACCAGCTCCAATTACCACTCTCCATTCCTCGAACATTTTCCAGATTGTCCAAAATGTGCTTAGTAATATTTTTCTCCATATTCGTGATACCGACTACACACTGGTCTCCTATTACTGAGCATGCACCACCATTCTTGGCTAAAATAAAATCGACTACATATCTTGTTTGCTCAGAATATATGCGCATGCTATCCAACCGAGTAGTAATATCCCTTAAAGATGCTACTGTGGAATTAGATAAAATCTGCAATTTACACCCAAAATATTCCCTAGCCCGCTCACCCCTGGCCATGGCAGTACCACCAAAGGTAATGATAGAAGAGAGGATATTTCCAAAAGTGATACCTTTGCTATAATTATTGACTTCCAAATCAGTAATGCCCTCACAAAATTCCTTAGTCAATGTTCTTTTTACCCATCGTATATTCGGTGTACTATACTTGCAGGGCACCCCAAGAGGTAACACCATTCCTAAGGCCACATCCTCTGTTCCATTGTACATATTGGAATATGTACCATTCGACAGAAAATAGAAACCCGGATGTGCATATAATGGACCTTGATAATCTAATGGGGCATACCTAGTACTCATCCCTTCCATTGTGGGATCATTTTTATTTCCCAAGCGCATTACATTTTTGTACACTACTTCTCCGGAACAATTGAGATACAAATAAGTATCAGTGCTGTTTAGTACAGGGCAACACGCGGCATAGATACCAGCTTCTTGAGTGACACTCAGATCTTGGTAGTGCCAGCCAGTTAGTGTGATATTTTTCTTAGCCAAATACAAATCACAACAATACATATCAGGCATACACCCAGGATACCCTGTCCCCCTCGGCTTCTTATAATATAGACAAGGTCCAGGATAACCGAGACCAAATTCTCTCTTAACTTCTACAAATTGAGGAGGGCGAACATATGTGTAATTTACTAAAGCCAATGGATAAGCTGTCCATAAACTTGTAACAGAATCTATGGGGTAACAAGCCATATTAGCTCCAAAGAATTTCTATGTGTATCTAAAAAGACATTACTGCGCACCGTTCTTTTATCCCGATCAGAAAGAGCTTCTTGATGAAGAATACATAATGGTGCATCCTCATAGGAGCACTCTAGAATCCAGAAGAGCCCTCCCCCCAACAAGAAAAACAATAATATGATCACAATCCAAAACTTTTTGTACTTATAAAACCATTCAAAACCCATTTGTCTTGGCTGTAAGGCAACAAGAAACTGTTCATTGTCTGCACGAGGTCGACCAAACAAATACATTTTTGTAACAAATGAAAAGCATCAGAGGAGGAAATGTTATATACTGGAACCAACGGTGGAAAGGACACAAAAAGAAGGAAAATCAGGCAAAAAGGAAAAATATCAGGCTCCGTCACAAGCCTCCCTGGCAGGCTTCTATTGTTCAATCCTCGTTGGTGCTACGAAGCACAGGCGGTGGAGCCACACTGTTGCAGCTCATCAGCAAATGTTCACGAACCTCAGGATGGGGCACTTTCCTTTCAAAGAAAACACCCTTGACTTTTTATCCTATCCAGTGTTACTGGCAGTGCACCAATTGTCCTGTATCTAACTAAAGAGAAAAACAAAATCAAAGAAACATTATACTAGTCTTATCCACGAAGTCCATCCCTTCTACACTCACTTATCCATTGGTGCACTACCCTTCCGTCGGGGACGCAAATGGTACCTTTCTACTCCAGGCACCGTCTCATCTTGGTGAAGAATTTGCAATTCTGGTGTCGGAGAGCGAGGCTCAGGTTCCTGACGATCTGATGTGGAGGAACCCTGAGCAGCCCTTATTTCTGGAGGAACTGCCTCATTCAAGATCGCATCACTCTCTTCTTCTGTTTGTACCCAACTCAACTGGGCATCCAAAAAGAGCACAAAACGCGGAACTTGCTCACATTCATGGTCTCCTATCCCCTCCTTCACCCAACGATCATAGGGGAGGTGAAGAGGAACCCGTCGGCAGTGAGACAAGAGTATCCAGTTCTTCCGACCTTCCACTCTCACTGCCGTCCTCGTTGCGATGAGGACCAAGAATGGGCCCTTCCACCGGGGTTCCAGGCTTTCCTTCCTCTGGAAGCTTTTTATGAGCACGTAATCGCCAGGTTGTATGATGTGCCCAGGCCCTTCTGGTACTGGAGGCAGCGCCTCTTGCATCTGTTGATGAATAGAACGCAAACCTTTAGTAAGATCATACAAGTAGTCTACTAATAAAGGATAATCTATCTTGGAAAATCTCTTTGGCCTAGGGACGCCCCACACATTCGCGGGACGGCCGAAAATCACTTCATATGGTGATAACCCTGTCCTAGAGTGGGCTGTAAATCTGGTAGACAAGAAAGCAAGGGGCAGCGCATCTGGCCATTGCAATCCGGTACTTTCCTTTATTTTGGCCATCTTCAGCTTAAGGGTACTATTATATTTCTCAACCAAACCTGCTGACTGGGGATGGTTCGCTGCATGAAATTTTTGTTTAATGTGCAGACCTTCACATACCAATTGAATCAATTTGGCATTGAAGTGGCTGCCATTATCACTCCAGATCAATCGGGGCAAGCAGTAGCGCGAGAAGAACTCTTTTATGAGAGCCTTCGCCGTAGCCATGGCTGTGTTCTCTTTTGTTGGATAAGCCTCAACCCATTTGCTAATTGCGCAAACCACCACTAACACATATTTCAAATTATTAACTTGTTGCATCTCTATATAATCCATCTGAAGTACCTCAAAAGGAAGAGAAGGTGGTGCAAAATTACCAGAAGGTGTAGGGGAACCTTTCCCAGGGTTATGCCTCATACATACCATACAATGTTTCACCAAATTTGCAGCAACTTTTGAAATATTATCATTCTGCCATACAGGATCTAATAATTTACCAATTCCTTTGGTGCTAATATGAGCTGGGCCATATGCCATGGTGACTACAGGGAAAACGTATGCGTCAGGTAACATCCATCTCTGCTTCTCACTTTTATCAGTCCAGCACCCCTCATCATCTAATCACCCTGTGCGTTCCTGCCACATTGCCAGTTCCTCAACTGTCGCCTCAGACTTTATTTCCTTGACGCTATCGAATGTATTTTCAAACATGGTAACATCAGGTACCCATCTAGCAGGTCCTGCCACAAACATTTTCGTCATTTTTGATCTAGCTGTTTCTTTTGCTGTTTGATCTGCAAAGGCATTTCCTTTCCCTACATCATCAGTGATTGCTTTATGGGCACTACATTTCACTATTGCCAATCGTTTGGGAAGTGTCAAGGCTGTCAAAAGTCTCTCTATCAATGGACCATTTTGGATCTTTGTTCCATGTGAAGTCAAGAATCCTCTCTCTGCCCAGAGACGTCCAAAATGATGGGCCAACCCGAAGGCATACTGGCTGTCAGTATAAATATTGACAGTCAGTCCTTCACTTAACTCACATGCTCGCAAAAGAGCCATCAACTCATCAGCTTGGGCAGATTGGTAGGGAATACGAAAAGTCTCAACTACAGTGCGCAGCGTGGTAATAGCATATGCCGCTGTAGTAGTGCCATCTGATAATTTGAAACAAGAACCATCGACATATAGTTCCCCTTGCGGGTTAGATAAGGGAACATCAGTCAAGTCTACCCGTCCCTTTGTTTCTTCCTCGGTGCGAAACAAGCAATCATGGACATCTTGGTCCTTTTCTTCCGAAGGGAGGGGTAGTAACGTGGCTGGATTCAGACTGGCACATCTTTTGATAGTAAAATTGGGTGCAAACAAAGTCAATTCATACCCAGTCAGACGAGCACTGGTGAGGTACTGTATTTTTGTCTTGTTTAGAAGTACATCCACAGCATGGTGTACCATTACTGTGAGATCATGATTGAGGACGAGCCCTGCCGACTGTCGTATAGAGACCGCCGCAGCCGCGGCGGCTCTTAAACAACTCAGGAGAGCTCTAGCGACAGGGTCAAGTGTGGCAGAAAAATAAGCACATGGCCTCTGCTTACCTCTAAAGGCTTATGTTAACACTGAAAGCGCACACCCAGCCATTTCGTGTACGTACAACACGAAAGGATTCTTATAATGAGGCGTACCAAGCACAGGTGCAGAACAAAGCGCAACTTTCAATTGCTCAAAAGCATGCTGACATTCATGCGTCCAAGGCAAAGGTTCATGCACATCTTTAGTCGTTAAATGAAGCAAAGGCTGTATTAATAAAGAATAGGCAGGAATCCAGTGTCGACAATACGAGGTGATGCCTATGAAAGCACGCACATCCCTTTGTGTCTCAGGGACAGGCATCTTAACAATGGCATCAACTCGCTCTGGTGTCAGCCTGCGACTCTCCTTCGACAGCAGGTGGCCTAAATAGGTGACCTCCTGTTGACAATATTGGAATTTGGAAAGAGACACTTTATGTCCTTTGTCCGCCAAATGCTTTAACAATTTAACCGTAGCCTCCCAACAACCCCCTTCAGTATCGGAGGCGAACAAAAGGTCATCCACATATTGCAATAATACATTACCTGCGGGAAGAGAGAGAGAGTCCAATTGACCTTTTAAAGTTTGACTATAAATACTGGGACTTTCAGTATACCCTTGAGGAGCTCGACAGAATTGGAAACTTCTTCCAGCTAATGCAAAACCAAAAAGATAACGGCTATCGTGTTGAATAGGGATACTAAAAAAGCATTCTTTAAATCGATCACAGAAAAGAATTTTGCTGTGGAGGGAATCATCGTTAAAAGGACAGTGATGTCCGGAACTACTGGAAACTGGGGAACGACTATCTTATTGACCTCTCGGAGGTCGATCACAAAACGATAAACATCAGGATGTGAATCAGGAGAATCCAATGTTGCCTTCTTAAGAATAGGGAGTATAGGGCTATTACACACATTTCCCACCGTCTCCTCAACCACGCCTGTTTTAATCAGGTCCTGTATAATCTGCATCAATGCCCGTTCCCCTACTTGTGAGATCTTATACTGCGGAATACGGGGGAGCACAGCGTTCTCCTTAACTTTAATAGAAACTGGTGGTATTTGTAACAGCCCTACATCTGTATCACCTGTGGCCCATAAAAAGGATGGCGCGTCTTTAAATTCAGCAGGAAGGGGTGCATCTTTTACCATTCACTGTTTTGCTTTAGCCACATTAGGGCCAATAGTCATAAAAACACCATCTGGAGAACAAGATATTGTAGCATGTAATCTTTTTAATAAATCTAATCCTAATAAATTTTCACCAGAATTAGCCGTTAACAAAAATGGAGAGTTCACAGTAAAAGGACCAAGTGTCAAAGCAAGAGGTTTAGAGATGGGGCTCACAACCGGTACGCCTGAAAAACCTACCGAAACACTATTACGGCCAGACAGGGTTGCCCCAGGGACCTGCGTATGAGAAACAGAGCTATTCATCGCACCTGTATCCACCAAAAAAGTTCTGTGCTGAACCATGCAAATCTGCCGTGACATAAGGACCACGCTGATCTACAGGAATTTGAACTGGTCCCTCTCCCTGGCTATCCTAGCCATAGGACATCCCCGCAGCATCTTCCATTTCATAATCATCATGATAGTACTGTCTCCCACAGGGTTCATCAAAATAGTTCGAGTCAGAACGACCCCCTGTAGACACACCTGCTGATGCCTCATCCCTGCTAGTCTCATAATGACCCCTTCCTCGCGAACCTCGTCCGCCAGGAACTGCACGTTTTTGCAATAAATCAGGGCACTCACTCCGCCAATGTCCCTCCTTTTTTACAATAAGCGCACTGATTTCGCCCAAGAGGTGCACCACCTCTACCAACTCCTCGCCCTCTCTGCGTTGGGCCACCACCACCACATCCCCTTCCAGATCCTCTGGCAACTTGCTGCAGCAACACCCTCGTTTTCAAATCCTTATTTTTCTTTTCCACCTTATCCTTTTCCTCATTTTCACGATGCTCCTAATACTGAGCCATACTCAATATCACCGAAGGGGAGGATGTTGTCCACGTACTCTCTGACGCCTGCAGCTGGGCCGCAATCTCTGGAAGTAGGTTTGTAACAAACCTATTAACAAACAAACGAACACCCCCCTCCACTGACAAATCCTGTCCACTAAAGTCCAAGAAAACTCCTTCAAACCTAGTAAAGAAATCAGACACACTTTCCTCTTTCTTCTGTTTACATGCCGTTAACTTATCCCAATCCACCCATCGGGGTGGAATGAGTGAATGCATATACGTAATGATGCGATTCGGCAAAGCCAAAATATCAGCTCTAGGTTTCTCACCTGGCTTCCGCTCTGCATCCCATCCTTTGATTTCTTCCCAAGTACCTCCCAATTCCACTCTATGATCTTGGGTATGCACCTGCCTCCATATGTCCACCGGGACCAATAACCCAAAGAAAATCTCTATATCTGCGAGTGTCATAACCGACGAAGAGGCTGCCTCTGTCAATTCCTTATAATATGCTGTAGGATTCTTTCTTGGGTCAGGTAACTGACTTTTAAGGGCCAATACCTCACTTCTTTACCATGGAGTATAAACCCACTGTTCCTGAAAATGGGCCGCCACCCGTTGTTGGACCACCTCATTTCTTTGATTCTGGTGCTCTGGGATCTCACGGTGAAAAATAGGATGCACCTCCCTCATCGGATACTGGGGTATACTAACCGGAGTACGTTGCTGTAATCTTTCTCTATAACCAAGCAACATCCCAACAATACCAAGAACTTCCAAAGGGGCCAGATCTGCCGAATATACGCGATCTCGAATGTCAAAAATTATTTGAGGGGCGGTGCCCCCAATACACTGTTCCCAAAACTGATCATCGTAGCTGACATATGTTGAAGGGCATGCTGCTGTACAAATAGATCAAAACCTTTCATCACACTCCATATATCCTCCGCACTATAAATCGGGCTCCGAACCCACTGCGCTGCCTGATGCGCAACCATCTTTTTCTCTTCTTCTCCCACATTCGATCACATCAATACCTGTTCCATTCGTTCTCGCATTGCCGCCCACTTCCCTACATCTGACCCTCGCGCTGGGGTCTGGACACTACTCAGTACAACAGACGAAAGACTCGGGGACGACATAGTAGAAACAGACATAGGAGACAATGTCAACAGTGGATGTGTAAAAGGAGTAAGAGAAGGGGAGAAAACGGGGGCAGAAATAACAGGTGTTGCGGGGGTGCCTGCAGTCACCACACTCGCAGTTGGTAGAACCGGAGAAGAGATAGACCAAGCAGGAGCCGAGGCTGTCGAACTCACAGGAAGGCTTGAGGAAAGTGGGAGAACATTCAAAGGCTGAGACGCCGGAACATCCGGATATAATCTCTGTGGGGCGTACGGAGGTAGGGGACGTGTTTCCAACAGTTCGTCCATAAAAGGATCCTCTTCCTCTCTAACCACATAAGACTTGTTACATTGTAATCGAAAATTCCTGTCAGCACATTCAATACCATTCTCTGTTCGCTCTTTATCATAAGCTACTGCTTTCTGCACAACTGTCTGCATTTCTTTCTTCCTAGACGCCTTCTCGGCCTTTATACGCCTCTGCTTAGCTTCCTTCTGCCATCCCTGTAGAGTGTCAAACATCGACTGCCTACTTCTTCTAGCAAATAATTTGTCCTGTAAATAATTCAATTTCTGTTCATCAAAGGTACCATTTAGTGGCCACTGAAGCTCAGCATTGTCTCTCGTATATTTGTGCCATAATGTACAGAACATAATAGGGCCAATGCCATGCTTCACATACATCTCGAAACTCGGAGTGCCTTCTGGAGGCGCAGGTTGTCGTTCCTCCAACCAAAGCTCCGCAGAGCGTCCACAACACCCAACACACCACATTTTACTCCAACCAGGCATCTTAGCATCAGACACATTCACTAATCACTCAATCAATACACACACACAACAAAAACATGAACAAAGAGCTCTCAAGAAGCAGTCCGGAAGCTGCACCAAAACAAGTCAGTCCTCAGACTGCACCAAGACAAGACAGTCCGCAGACTGTACCAAAACAAGATAGGCTCTAGCCCCAGCCCTTTTCAAGAGTATGCCAAATTACCAGGTGGCCTGGCGGAACGTTCTAAAAACGCTCTGTATCACAAGGGTCTGCAGACCTACCAAGTTAACCAAGACGGCGCCGCACTTACCAAGAATCAAGATGAGCTCACCTGGTGCACACAGGTTGAACAAGATTATTCTCCACTGCCGACTCTTCAGACCAAAATGGTCAGAACCAAGGGTTTTGCCTTTTCAGGACCCCAGCTGAGATGACCACTAGACGAGGAGCCGCCCGATCAGACAGGCGGGGCAGCTGTGAGAACCAGACTCGATCGTGTGGGGTACCCCGATCCGCCCATCCGACCAGACGCAACCCGACCCCTACAACCTGTCTACGGGCGAGATGGGTCACCTGGTGGAGTCCCTGTTCGGGCGCCAACTGAAGGAAGTAACCCGTTTAGGGCCACCCGGGTCACTCTAGACCTCCACTAGCCTTCTGTCCAATGAAGAGTCGATGACGCAGTAGAGAATGCATATAGACTAGTTTATTCATAAGATACACTGCAGTGGAGTCCAGTCTGACCAGCCTCCTGTGATGGCTGATGAGGGACTGACTCTAGCAAGCATAAAGTTACATTAATTATGTTGCGGAGCCCTGTAAGACCCACCTATTATGGAAAAACACTGGTAGCTGTCGCAATACAATGGAGGTACAGAATATGAGTTTCGATTCCACAGCCTGGCACAAGCTATCTACTGCCCAAGGTCGTCTAGCTCATACTCCCATAAGACAGGCGGGAGAAGGCCTTGATGAAACAGCAGAAGAATGCAATAATGAATGAGTTTTCGACATTGGAGAAACGAAACTTACCAAAGACCATTTCTCGTAAATGAATAAGTAACAGTTTCGATTGTAATAGAAAATGGCATCTAAGAAAAACAAAATGGCGGCAGGGATGTCAACCTAACAAACATAATACCTACATCCTCTGCCCGCATATGCACACAATACAATAATACTGCATTAGCTATATCAATGCTAACCTTCAATGGAGTAATATACGAGTAATACAGCAGTTTTGCGGGTCAATTCTAACACCTCCAACCCAGCCAAGCTCACTTCATGAGCTGCACACATTTCCATTTCAGCTAAGACACTCACGGCCTCAAGCCTCTCGAGCTCCACATCAAGCTCCCTCATTCTTAATTCATGTGCCAAGGTCAATTTCATTTCTTCCAAGGCATAAATCTTCTTGCTCTCCTCTGCCATATTTTCTCTCTCTATGCAGCTTTTTGGTTCTCCATTTCCAATATTTTCACCTCGAGCCTCATGACTTCTAACTCATGATCTCTAACCCTCTGGTTTTCCTCCAACTCCTCTGGGGAAAAACTTATAGCGGAATGGTTGCTGCCAGCCCTAGAGGCTACTCTAGACACAGGTAGATCCTGTGACCTGAAACCATCCCCTTGTGCATCCTCATCCACATCTGCATCATCTGTCTCCCCAGCCTCTTTGGCCTCCCACCAGACCCTTAAGGCATTCTGTAGCTCCTACTTCCTGGAGCTGCTCTTCATGGGACATCCAAAGCTCCTGCAGAACTGCTTGAGTTGACCTACTTTGTAATCACTTAACATTTCAATATCAAACTCCAGTTCTGCAACATATCTTGCTTACCCTTCTGAGACATGATGCATGGATACTTTAAGGGTCTCTCAAAAATAAAACCAAAAACAAAACACAGTGTGTGGTTGCGTAGTGGTCTGCACTAAACTAGTGATGTACACCATTCACTGTGGGTCAAGTACATATACAGCTTCAAATCCTCACCGCCAACCACCAATGTTAGAAATGGGGGTATCTAGTTGGCAGAGGTAGGTACCTTTGTCCAAATAGGGACCCTTGCTTCTAGTCAGGGTAAGGGGGATACACACTTTAGATAACCCCTGCTCACCCCCTTGGTAGCTTGGCACGAGCAGACAGGCTTCTCCCAAAGGCAATGTGTAAAGTATTTGTACCAACACACACAGTAACACAGTGAAAACACCACAAAAGGACACCACATCAGTTTAGAAAAATAAAATATCTTTATCTAAACTAAACAAGATCAAAATGACAAAAATCCAACATACACAGTTAAAAATATGACTTTCAAAAGGTTCCAAGAACTTGTACCATAGAAAACTATGGATGCGTGACTTTTCACCAAAGAACCTGTAAATGAGTCAAAGTTCCAAAAGCCAAACAGTCGCAGAGTCGGAAAACAAAGAGATGCGACACTCCTGAGACCTTGGGGAGGCGATGCGACTATCCCGCTGCACGCAGGGGAAGGGTTGCTTCGAATCCGGTCTGTATGGGGAGTGATGCGTCGATTCTTCTTGACGGTTCCGGTCCGCAGGTGATGCATTGGACGAACTTGCCGCACAGGTACGATGCGTGGAAATCCGGGATGGTCGGCGATCGATGCGGCGGCATCGAGCGGCGCTGCGTCGGTCCTCTTTAGCCACGATCCCTCGATGCGTTGATTCTTGCAGCGGTGACAGGCGCTGCAGCGGTTTCCACAGCGGTGCGGCGATGCGTGGAAATACTTCTCGCGCCGTGGAGATGCGTCTGGAAAGCAGCCGCAAGAAGAGCGATGCGTCGATTTGAGCAGTTCTTCACATTTCTTCTTTCTTCCAGCTCCCAAACAGCAGGAACAACCTCCAGAGGCCCAAAAACTGGCACAGGCACCTCTTGGCAGGTCAGAACTCACAGCAGCAGAGTTTAGGGGAGCTGGGGGTGAAGTCTTTGTGTCCCTGAGACTTCAGAACAGGAGGCCAGCTCACTTCAGGCCCTTGGAGATCTCCTTCAAGCAGGGGACACAGCACACAGCAAAGTCCTTCTCCTTTTCTTGGCAGAAACAGCAACTGCAGGCCATCCCCAGACACACAGTAAGGGCAGTACTTCTCCTCAGTCTCTCAGCTCTTCTCCTTGGCAAAGGTTCCTCTTGAATTCCAGGACTGATCTAAGGTTCAGAGGTTTTAGGTCTAATACTTATACCCCAAAATGTCTTTGTTCTCTTTGTGCAAGGGGCTCTGAGCCCAGTTCAAACCAGGTCCGGGGTCCACTCTGCAAGTGCACAACAACATCCATTGTCAGTGTGAGCCTTGGCTCCATACACACCACAGGGGGGCGGAGCCAGCATTGTGGAAGGCAGGCACAGCCCTATTCAGGTACTGGTGCTACTCCTCCCACCACTCCAAATGCAGATCAGGCCTATTCAGCCTAGTGCTGACTCATCCAGACTCCTGGAGCCACTGCACCTCCCCGGCCCCTGTCACTCCAAAGCCAAAGAGTCAATCCACAAACAGGCAGAGGCGCACAGGATGGTTGAACAAGAAAATACCCACTTTCAAAAAGTGGTATTTTCAATCACACAATTTCAAAACCATCTTTACTAAAAGATGTGTTATTAAATTCTGAGTTCAGTGATACCATACTCTATGTTTCTATTTTATCCCTATGGGAAGATTTGCTTGTAAAATGTTACAAAGCATTCCCCATTCTGTCCTATGGGGCAAGATAGCCGTTCAATAGTGAAAAATGAAATTGGCAGTATTTCACTATCAGGGCATGTTACACACACCAGTACATGTCCTACCTTTCACATAGACTGCACCCTGCCCAGGGGGGTACCTTGGGCCTACCATAAGGGTGCCCTATATGTAAGAAAAGGGAAGGTTAGGGCCTGGCAAGTGAGTGCACTTGCCAAGTCGACATGGCAGTTAACAAACTGCACACAGGCACCTTGGTGGCAGGCCTGAGACATCTTTTCAGGGCTACTCAGGTGGGTGGCACAATCAGTGCTGCAGGCCCACTAGTAGCATTTGATTTACCAGCCCTGGCACACAAAGTGCACTTTACTAGGGACCTACTGGTAAATTAAATATGCCAATCATGGATAACCAATCACAATAACAATTTACACAGAGAGCATATGCACTTTAGCACTGATCAGCAGTGGTAAAGTGCCCAGAGTCCTATAGCCTTCAAACACAGGTCAGGAAAAGATAGGAGGAAGAAGCAAAACGTTTGGGGATAACCCTGCAAAAAGGGCCATTTCCAACAGTCTTCTTGCTACTTCAACAGGGAGATCCAACAACTGTGTCGCAGCATTTGTTCGTGAAAATGTCTATACATTTCTGACCACAAATTAATTTCTGTTTCTGATTGCTTATGTGCACACTTAACCAATAGAGATAAGGCAGCCTCGAGTAATAGTCACTTTTGTTTTAACACTGGGCATTCTCGTGAACCTAGCTGGCAAGCAACGGAGCACTGTCTACCACAGAGGAGAAGGTTGAGTCAGGATCACAACAGTGGGGCAGTTGATTCAGGAAGAGGACTCTCTGATCATCAGCTCCACGGGGCGGGCAAATAAAAAGTTCTTTAATGATGGTGGGTGGGTTATTCCTTTAAAAGATGCATTTTAAGCTACTTTCTGAAATGGGGAAAGGAAGAAGTGGACTTGCTTCTTGGTGGAATGTGCATCTAGAACCTTCTTGTGTCCCTTGAGAAAGCGCCCTTACCAGTCTTTCTAATATTTAATTTGTAAATGTCTGTAGTCTCTTATAGCAGTTCTCGACTGACCAATGATCGACTCACATGTGATGCGCAGTAGGCACGTCTAAGCCTGCACACGTGCATCAGTGGAGCAGTCAGACCATTAGGAGGAACTCTCTCTACTGCATACATGAGACTGTCGCTCTTGTGTATGACAGTACATCACAGACTACCGGTTATGAGCAATTCCAGAAGCAGTTTATGTAAACCTAAGGCTGACTTAAATCCAGAATGTGAACATATTACCAGTTCATTAATGAAAGCACATTATTTCAAAGTTAAATATATATTCTTTCATACTTACAACCACTAGAAAATGCAGTGTGACTTGCCCCTTATAACTCAGACTTGACTAGCAGATGATGCTGTCAAGATGGATCAGTCACTTAAACGTGTAGTGTTGATTTCTCCTGTGAAAAAGTGATGGATAGAATTATTGAATTAATATCAGCCAGTAGTAGTCACTCTGAGCTATATCCCGGCCATAGTTTTAACTCAGTATACAGCTACATACTGGGACCAAGCATATGAAAGTCAGCATTGACTGTATTCCAAAAGGGTCTGTCAATCCTAAACTACTTGTTGCAGGAAAATAGACAGTTAAAGTATTGATGAGAGAGGATGCAATCTAAGCATGAGCTGCTGTTGAGCTCCAAAAAGTGAAACACTTCAATTTATATTAGGTAAACTGTTTTCTGGGAGAGATCCATAGCTTACATTTGATAGCTTGGCACAAGCAACAATGAGAGAAAAATGCAGGTGGTATATGTATAGCTACAACAGAAAATTACAGTTTAGAATTATGTATGTTAGCATTTCCAAATTAGTGTTATTTTCTTCTTTGACTTGTTCTACTATCTCTAAGTGGATGACGTCCCATGCTTCATCATCTTATATTCCTTTGCCTCCCCATTCTCTGCTTACATCTCCAGTTGTCTCACCATAATAGAGCATGGGATTGTGATTCTAATTCTGAGACATCATACCTCCCAGCCTCCCTCAAACCTATTCTCAATCTCCCAAGCATCTTTAATTGCATTCTCATCAAATTTTCTTGCTCCTTCCACCCGCCAGAAACCTTCCAGTACTTTTTGACTCTAAATATCATCTTCACTTCTGCACATCTGCCACTGCTATTGTGGTGGGATACCAACCGCCCAACATCATTAAAAAGTACTTCTAGATCCTATTCCTTACTGATATGTTTGTCATCAATTCACTGCCCTGTGTACCATCAACAACTGCAGTTCTCTTCTCTTAGATGTTTTAAAATATACTTTATCGCTACTAGACAAAGTTATCAATTTTCCACAGTTGTGCTCTTTATTCTCCCTCAATACCAGTTTACTCCTGTCTTTCAGTGTTAGGCTTACTGGTTCTCGGGTAATAATAGAGCACAATGTAACATCGACCTGACGGTCCCTTATACCCATGCATTTGTGTTTACCCACTTGTCTGATTATCAATCCTGGCACTCACCTCCTTGTCCTCTGTAGTCTAATATTCATCGCTATACCGTCTCCAAACAACCTTCCACTAAATCCCAAATTATTCACTTAGGGGCATATTATCAAGAACGGCGTTAAAATTATCGCCGCTTTAGCGGCAGAAAACTGCCGCTAAAGCGGCGATAATGGGCTTGATAATATGCCCTTGAGAATTCCAATAGAAGCCCATGTTCTGGTGTAAACATGGGCTTCTATTGGAATTCTCAAGGGCATATTATCAAGCCCATTATCGCCGCTTTAGTGGCAGTTTTCTGCCGCTAAAGCAGCGATAATTTTAATGCCGTTCTTGATAATATGCCCCTTTGTCTTCTTGTCTTACTCTACTAGAACACCTTCTAACTCACCACCCAGTAACCCTGCTGCATACTTACACTGTCCTGAAAATAACAATTTATAATACCCAATATGTTTCCCTACACCCATCTTTTTTCTTCTCTTCCTTCACCACCCTAAGCATTATGCTATTCCATCATTCTTAGAAACATTCCTCATGCCATCTCATTGCACCTTAAATCAACACATAGCAAGCACTAAATCAATACAGACTCACTGATCATCCCAAACGATTTTGGTTTTGTAGGTGATGAAAGGTCCGTTCGCAACAAAACATGCTTTATCATTAGTTATTTTAACTGCCACTAACCCTCGCAGTCACTGAGACTTGCATGGACCCTAAGGATTCTAAACGACTTTTGCCATCTTCCAAAACAACTTTGCCACCTTCTTTCACTCGCCATGCAGATCCTGGAAAGACAGAAGGGATGGTCAGTTCATTGACAGGCCAATGATATCCACTTGGGCTGTACTTCCTGACCCACAAACGATGATAGAAGGAATGCTTGTAACTAGTATAAACCACTAGCACTCCCTCTGGACAGCATTCTAACCCATCCTTTTTTTAACACTGTGCCACTCTATACATAGGGCATACCAGGAATATCAGGAAAATGTGTGGTTTTAGGCAAAGTTTGAGGTTTGCAGGGCATTTTGGGTAAGCCAATATTGTGGGATCCATGCAAGGCACACTATCCTAGGATCCCCTGGGTGTCTAGTTTTCATAAATATCTCCCTGAGTGGCTCAAAATCCACAGTTACCTACATTCCAAAAAAAGGTTTGGTTGCAAATGAAAAAAATGTGATTGGTTCATGTGGCGTTTTGGGGCCTTTCCTGTCACCCATCCTCACAAGTTAGGGGCTGTTTTGATTGGGAGATGCATGGAAAAGTCATGTGGTAGGAATTTTGTAAATCTCCACAGCTTCTGGAACTTTCTCCCAAAGAAATGAGAAGAAAACAAGTGGTTTTAGCCAAAGTCTAATGTTTGCAAGACCTTTAAAGAAAACTTTGTGGGATCCACACAACTTACACCACCCTGGACTACCTTGGATGTGTATTTTTCAGAAATGTCTAACATGGCAGGTTTGTCAGAATGGTGGCAGATAAAGTGCCCAAATTCCACAGCTACCCACTCGTAGAAAAGAGTTGTTTGGTGGGTGAAAGATGATGCCTCCAGGTCACTTCTGTAGTGTTTTGTGTTGCTGGCACTAGGCACAAGTGGGGTGTTTTTATAGGTGGATGTGTGGGAACAAATAATAGTACAATATTTGTTATTAGCAATTGGATTTCTGTACATTTTTGTCTTCCAAATGTAAGACAGTTTGCAAGAAAGAACACATTTTACAAAATGCAATTGGAATCATATGATGTTAGGCGTAACCTTAAATACAATGATGTGCAAACAACCACTATTTCTAAACTCAATATCTTTTGCTCATTCCTGAAACGCGTAGGTTTTCTACATTCATTAGACTTTGCAATATGAATTGCTGCATGGTTGGCACACACCTCAGTTGTTGGCTCTTGGTATTTCTTGTTTTTGGAAAATCTACAAACTCTATATAGCCTTGTGACCTACGTGACTGACAGACGTAACCTGATGTTGCTTTTGCAAAGTGGCCACCTTGATGAAAAATTACATATGAAAACATCACCAATTGTTAATTTTTCCCTTCTTATTTTCATTATTTTTTTTATCTCATTAAATATTTTCCTTCGGTAAATGTTCAGGGATCTGCCAAAATGACCAATTGCTGAATTCAGGATTTTTTTTTTTTTTTTTTTAAATTTTTGTCCTCATCAGCCTAGGTCCACAAAAGGTATAGGAAGAGATAACCTCCGGGGTCTCCCTGTACACAGCACCATCCGGAGTCCTTTTGTATTTGGATCTAAGATGGGTCACTCTATACCTTGCTTCTAATACTCCAACCATAGGCAGCCTAACTAGCCACCACCGGAGTAAACGAGCAACATGGCATAGAGGCCTAATCATAGGACTATGAGTATGTTTTTATATTTGCATATGTTTTTATACATTTACAGATTTACAAAGGGGTTATCCAGGACTCGAAGGGGAGCCAGAACTCATTACTCTTCTGCTTTAAGGCTCTGTTCAACCTAAGTGTATATTTTACAGAAGCTAGCCACTCTGCTTTATTCGGTGGCAGGGCTTTAATCCAATACTTACAGATTTCTCTGCGAGCAAGCAATATTAAATAGAAAATTAATTTTCTTGTATCTTGCATTAATACTTCATAATTATCTGGAAGCCCAAAAAAGACAAGGGAGATGCTTACCTGGATTGGAACGCCAAGTACTAGCGATATAGTATTACTCACATCTCGCCAGAAATCTCGTAATAACGGGCATTCCATGAACATATGTTCATCATTACTTTTTTCTTCCCCGCACTTAGGACACCTCGGCACGACACCTTTCGCAAATTTTGCCAGCTTATATGGCGTCCAATAGACCCTATGGAGACAAAAGAGGTGGTTCCGCCTTAAATTTGCGGGACGTACTGTGGAGTATAGTATGTTACAAGATACTTGCCATAAATCTATGGACTGCTCTCCCGGCAAGCTTTTTTCCCACAATGTTGCTGGAAGATTAAAGTCTCCATCCGAGCTCTCCACTAGCCTCCAATACCATCTTGCCACCTCTTTTCCACGAGATCCTCCAGATTTTATTAAAGATTCTAATGCGTTAGATTTTCCTGCGCCTAGCCCATCCGTAAGGCTCCAGCTTTTAATTTGAAGATATTTGAACTTTGACAGTTGCCCAACCGCAAGCTCCTGGACCTCCTCCCAGGACATCAAAGCTCCATCAATCACCAGTTGTCCCCAAGTTCTAATCCCTGCTTCTTTCAATGGCCGAGCCAGACGATCTTTTGACCATTCCGGAGAACCCGGAGAATCCCAGACAGGGGCCAGAGCACTATAGTAATTGATATTAGCACTGCTCCTGATTTTGTACCAAATTACTGCAAAGCTTTGCAGAGTCTTGAGCCTAACTTTTTTAAAGTAGCGTGGATCTCCATATTTCTGCATGAACTCATGCTCGCCCCCTTGTATATCAGATAACATTGCCTTGAACATTCTCCCAGTATCAGAACTATCTGGCTTGCTTAATAAACATTTTCCTCCTTTTAATAGAAACACCCAAGCATAATAAGCCAGATCCGGGAGTCGTAGCCCCCCTTTGTCATATTGCCGTCTGAGCTTTTTCCAGGCAATCCTCGTACCTTTCGACGCCCAGATGAAGCTCATTATCCTGGATTGGGATTTCTTAAGCCAGACCTCTTTAAAGGCCATTGGAATATTTTGAAACAAAAAAGTAAACTTAGGAAGGATAACCATTTTTACGAGATTTACTCTGCCATAAATTGTTCAAGGGAGGTGCGACCAGCTCAATAAGAGTTTCCCTACTGCCTTGTTGACTTTTTGGAAATTTATTTCAGGAATTTGTTCTATTTTCTGCACAATTTGGATTCCTAAGTATCTCATTTCTTCCTTTACACAGCTCAATTGTGAATTGATATTCCATTTCATCACTACTGTTTTATTTTCATTGATCTCATAACCAGAGATCAGCCCAAAACGAGCTGCCAGATCGTATACTATTGGCAGTGCTGTGTTAAGGTCTGCAGTATATACTACTAGATCATCCGCATAAAGTCCTACTTTTTTCTCCCACTCCCGAAATTTAAAGGGCTGTATGCTCTCATGACACCTTAGTTTTTTGGCTAGTGGCTCTATGTATAAGTTAAAAAGTAGGGGAGATAGCGGACACCCCTGCCTGGTCCCCCTGTGGATATTGAAACTATTCGAGATGTTACCATTCACCAATACCCTAGCAGTAGGATTTTTGTATAGAAGAGCTATTGCCCTACAAAAATTTTCCCCCAAGTTAGAGAGTTGTAAAATTTCTTGGAGATAAGACCAGTTAACTCGATCAAATGCCTTGGTCGCATCTATTGTAATAACTGCCAAAGGTAATTTGAACGAGGTTGCTATGTCCACGGCACCAATTAAGTTGTAAGTTAATTCTTTAATGCCTCTGCCCCGTATAAAACCCTTCTGATCTTCATGTAGCAACACATCAAGCACTCCAGTCAACCTCTCTGCTAATAGCTTCGTGAAGATCTTGTAATCTGAATTGAGCAGCGAGATAGGCCTATAAGAGTCACAAAGGTTAGGTGGTTTATCAGGCTTAAGGATCATAGTGACAGTGGCATCATTCCAAGATTGAGGGATCTCCTTACCCTCTTCAAAAATCTCAGTGAACAGTCTAACCATTACTGGGACCAACACTTTCTCCAATTTTTTATATACCTCAACTGGGATGCCATCTGGTCCTGCGGCCTTATTTGCTTTCCCAGCTTTGATAACATTTCTAATTTCGGATTCTTGAATTGATCTGTTCACCTCTTTTCTTTGGAGCTTAGACAACTTGTGGGGATCTTCCTGGCCCAACCACACTCTCACTTCCTCTCCCTGTATTACTAGATTTTCAGAGTACACTTCCCCGAAGTAGTTGATCAGAGCCTCTTCTATATCTTCTCTTGATCTTGCTAGGACTTCTGACCCATCCAGCTTTAGTTCTTTTATAAACTTTTTAGCTTGATCGTTTTTTATCTTCCAAGCAAGTAGCTTGCCGCACCCTTCACCATAATTAAAATGGGCAAGTCTGCTCACTTGCCATCTCTCCTGCACTCTTCTTTCCAAGACACCAGCTAGCTCCACTTTAAGGGCCTCAATAGCAGCCTCACCAAACTCCTGCGCTATTTCTTTGTCCTGTGTCTTTTGTTCCATCTGCTTAATCTGAGCTTCAATGATAGCAATCTCCCCCTTCCGTAACTTGTATTTGTGAGACTGGATGGACATTACCCTCCCTCTTAAAAAGGCCTTATATGCGTCCCATACCATACCTAATGAGGCACTATCTAAGTTCTGCTCAAAGAACCTTTGAGAATCCTCCCCTAGCTTTTCCATCATCACCTCATCCGCCAATATGGTTCGATCAAAGGTCCATCTCCTTTGGCACAACATATTTGGGGGAACCAAACGTATAGTAATGGCCGAATGATCGGACAAATGAGACCCCACATGACTAGCCTCTCTAACCTGGTCTTTTATAGCTTGGTCAATCAAAAAATAATCTATTCGAGACTGGTGGCCATATTGTTTATTATTGAACGTAAAGCTTTTTAGGGACCCCTGTCTTTCCCGCCAAATGTCAAACCAACCTTGATTCTTTATTGAATTTATGATTAGAGAGCGAGATTTATTGTGAGTAGATGCTCTACTTTTAGCGGAGCGATCTAACTTTTCATCCAAAACCACATTAAAATCCCCTGCCATTATAATAGGGTCCGGAAAGTCCAGCAGTTTCAAGAGTAAATTACTAAACGGGGTAGTGTTGTCTACATTTGGCCCGTAATAACCCACCAGAGTATAGCTCTGGTTGTAGCATCTCATTTTCACTATTACCCATCTTCCTGACTTATCAGATCTACTATCTTCAATAATAATCTGAGGGTTAGATTTTACAAGAATCGCCACACCTCTTATAGTGAGCTGATGATCTGTGCAAATTACTCGCTGCAGCCATCTTCTAGACTTAAAAATTTCCATTGTTTCCTTGCAAGTTAAATGAGTCTCTTGGAGGAGTATAATTTGGGCCGGAGCATCCTTTATATATTGCAGGATTTTTTCCCTTCTTTGCCTTACCCTGAGACCATTAACATTCCAAGATAATACCTCCATCTGAGCCCCTCTAATAGTACTCATTTTTATTCCTGGTTTTCACCCCAACCTTGCAACTAGAAATCCTAGACTTTAAAAGAGGACAAAAATGTTTTTGTATTTTTTCCCACTGCCCCCCCAACTGTGCCTTCACACATACCCCCCTCCCTCTCCCTTGGAAAATCCTCCTCATAGTCCTTCATAGCCTAAGCCTAGCCTAAGCCTTAAGGAGGCTTCCCGAGGTTAAAGAGCTCTTGCTAAAAGGTATACAAAACACACCCAGTGCAAAGATGGAGTGTTCCGTAAAGGACTTAACAGCACAAACTGAGGCTAATTCAAAGGAGATCATGGTTCTAAAGGGGAACGAGGCTATACTGAAGGAAAAACTGGAGTCAATGGAGAACAATCAGAGAAGAAACAATCTCCGTATTTTAAAAATCCCGGAAGGGTCAGAAGGCGAAGATATTAAGATCTTTGTGGCACGGTTGATTAAGTTGGGAGTGCACATGGAATGCTCTGAAGAAGATCTGGTTAAAGACATGCAGAGGGTTCATAGGGATCCTTTAGGTTAAATCCAAAGAAACCAAAACCCAGAAGAATCCTGGTTAACTTCTTAACATATAAAATAAAGGAGGAGATACTATCAAGAGCCTTAAAACAGAAAAATCTTTCGGTAGATGGAATTAATTTTGATATTAGATCCGATGTCTCTCAAATTACAGCCAACAAACAATGGGAGTTTGGCAATTTGATTGAACCCTTTAGAAAATGGGGTGCGACGGCGCAATTAAGATTCCCTGCTAGCTTAAGGGTGATGCACAACAACAAAATGCAGACCTTTCGGAGAGTACAGGAAGCTGAGGAATTTCTTAAATCCTTATCTGACACTGGCGTGAAGTAGGCAGCTGAATTTGTCTTACATAGCATTCACAAGACCCGCATGATTACTTTTGTTGTAGTCTTTATTCACATTTTGGAATGATGATACATTTTTGATTTCTTTGTTTGTTTCACTTTTTTCTTCGCTTTTTCATTTCGCTTTTTTAATTTCTTTATCTACTTTTCTCTAACAAAACTTTGCACTGGGTGTGTTTTGTATACCTTTTATCTGAATTCAGGATTTTATCTACTTTTCTTAAATGGATCGCTTTCTGAGATCGCTGATGGGTTTCGCACCTATTTTCAAATTTCAAGTAGGGTGAAACCACAAAAATTATGAAAAATTTACTACCTCTTAGAAAAATGAGAAAACTGTGGTAAACATGTTTTCTTAATACAAGTCTACTTATTGATGGCAATCCTAGCACTGCAAACCTTTAATTGATGTCAATTTTAGGGAAAAAAAATTACTTTTTCCCCATTGTTGAATAAAAACCCCAAACTAGAATTATTCTGGCTATTTTCTTGCTTCCCTCTAGTGGAATTCACAACCCATAGGTACCTTAAGTGACTGCAGTATGTTGGAAAAAAGGACACAAATTTTGCCTGAATATGTTTTATGGGAAAAAAGTTACCAAGGCCTTAGCTCGAAGTGCCCCAATTGGCAAAGCAAATATGCCTGGCTTTAAAAGACTGTCGTATGGTAATGTGAAGCATTACAAGTAAATAGCATGGGAATGAATATGTATTTGTGTTGAAGCAAAGAACTGTAGAATAATATTGGTGTAGGTTAAAAGGTCAGGTGAGATTTGCACTGTCAAGCCAGACCTAAAAATCCATGTGGGTTAATGACTGCCCTCCTCCCATCTGTGCTACTGGCAGTGAAAAACAACAGAAATCATCTAGTTCTGTAAGACATTTTTAACAGCATTACAATTTCATGTGTGTGTGTGTGTGTGCCCCTGATCTTTAAAGCTCAGACAAATAAAACAAAATAATTGCAGCTGTGTGGAAGACAAGTACTTGTTTTTGAGGAAGCCCACAACTTCTGTCCAATCAAAATATATACTCTTGGCTTCCAACATGTGGGTAGGGCCAAAGCCTCTCTCTTGTAATGCTCACATAAATGCCTGGCGACAGATGCACTGTAAAGACAGACCATAAAAATGGGGTTAACACTGGTGGGGGAAAAGCCTCCGCAGGTAAGGGGTTAAATCCATTTATAATCATTCAAATTTACCAAGAATGCTTACATCCTGCAATAATTTAACCACTCTTCCAAGCCCCTCCCCCTGCCTCTTTTCTACCTCTAACTACTGCACCATCCCCAAACTGACTTTTATCCAGAGCTCAACCTCAGGATCATTCACTCCACCTTCTTACCTCATCTGTTCATTCTGGACATTCAAGCCTTTCCTTTCTGGTCAGCATTGACAACTGTTTGGTTTAAAAAAAAAAAAATCAAAATAATACATGATTGTGCATATTCCTCTCCCCTTTTAGTTGAATATTCCCTATTTATGAAAGCAACGTCTTAGATCATCATGGACAGCCCCCACCACTGAGAAAGTTTGGTAGATAACATTTAACACTATGTCGGTTATTCCGCAGAAGGTTGCAAAATGCACCACTCCTGGGACACAGTCAGTGCATGATAGTCACAATTCCCTTTCTTCATAATCATGGAGGAAAGAGGCAGCCATGCAAAGTCAGCATTTTCACATGGACAGTGCTATAAAAACTAAAATGCCAATCACCAAATAGAAAAAAGTTCCTGGCGAGGTTGGATGAAGCTGAAGCAGAGAAACAGGAGAGCTAACAAAATAGTCATCCATATGCATAACGTTTTTTTCCAGAGCAGCGCTGTTGCCAAAACAACAAAGAAAAACAATAGTAGCAGCATTGGCTCTAATTAACGGGAAAAACCTCTCTAAAGAGTGTGTGAGGATGAGGACCAATAAAACTAGTCTTACATATTAAAAAGCAGGCACTCATACACAGCACCTTTGCCTAGAGAACATACGTGTATACAATATATTTTAAGTGATTGTGATCAGGAAATGGAAAAAAGAGTCTTCCACATATTATAAGAAATAAAATGCCCTTATGGGTCCTTATTATGAGCCAGGTGGAGCTAAATTACCATATGGATTTCAACTCTACTTGATCATGGGTGGACCGATGTTCGCGCCCCTGGTTGTCCTAGGTGGAGAAAATCAGACCCCATTTTACCAGGCATTAATTTTACTCCCTAGTAATGCATGAGGCTTTGGCTCCCATAGTAGCCAAGCCTCTTTCACAGACTTTTTTTTCTACCAGGGGGTTCGCCTCTGGTAGAATAAATTTGCTCCTTCCCTATTCACCACAGCACATTCCATCCCCCCACCACATTTAAAAACAGTTGCACACATTCACTCCTTGCTTACAGCGGATTTAAATGTGTGTGTTAAATCCTATGGAATTGTAAATTCTGTGTTTTACACTGTTATATCTGGGTCCACACGGTTTTTCCTCACTCTATAGGGTTGAACTTATACCTGCTCAGTACTGGATTGGTGTTACCACATGGTAACATAAAAATTTGCATGTAGAATAATACCCTGCCAGTTTATTTATTTATTTATTTGTGTTTTATAGAGCGCGGACTTGACCCGTTAGGGTATCAGAGCGCTTTACAGGGTTAACTGATTGTATACAAATAAGACTTAGGTAGGGGGGTGGAACATTTGGGATAAAAAGAGTACAAACACTTTACAAGAACGAAGTACAAACATTTTACAAGAACGAAGGTCCCAGAATATAAGGGTGGCGTGCCAGGAGGTGCCGTGTGGATAGCATCTGGTCAGTCCAAGGTGTAGTAGTAATAGAGTAAAAACAAGGTCGCTGAAGGTGAGTGCAATGCAAGATTTAGGAGAGGAATTTGCCCATTAGGAAGGTTTTGGCTTCCTTTTTAAAACGTGCCAGAGACGGAATTCTTCTAATGGCGGGTGGGAATGAGTTCCATATTCTTGGTGCGTCCCCAGAGAACGCACAATTATAGGTTTTTTCCTTTCAAAAGCGTGGAGGCTGGAGCAAAAGGTCTCTGGAGGACCGGGAGTTTCTGGCTCCTCCGGACACCACGAGTTTCTGGGCGAGAAATGCAGGGGATTTAGTGTAAAGAGCCTTGTGAGTGATACATGCCAGTTTAAGTTGGATTCTGGCTTCAAGAGGAAGCCAGTTCAGAGCTTTCAGATGTGGTGAGATGTGGTCGAAGTGTAAGCCGCAGCAGCCGTTTGCCTCACCAAACTTGTGTGTGAGGCGAACGGCTTACACTGCGGTTGGCGTCTCTCAGCATCGTGAGATTTGGATATTGGCGGACACGACCAATACACTTTCACCTATTAGAGTGAATTCTATCGTTACTACGTACGGTTTCTACTTGTAAGATCTCAGCATTTTGGATAAAGAAACCCACCTACAAATTGAGCTTGTCTGAATGTCCCTTTTGAAACTGATGCTTTTTCTCGTAATCCTTACAACAAATATTGCCCTGATGAAGCCCTATTCAAGGTGAAACGCGTTGGCTGCATCTGTTTGCCCTGTAACACTGGCTGCATCTGTTTGCCTTATAACATCAGTGCTTTGGAAAATAAAGAAAGCATCAGTGACACCGAAGACTCCAGAATTTATTCTATGTTCTGTTGTATTATTGATGTTGTTTGTGTTGCCTCTCCGCACGTTGTTTTCTTGTATTACACCTATACTTGCTATGTACAGTGTTTATTGTACAAAAATGTTTGCTTCACAATAAACAAATACGTACTCCAACAACCGAGCTCAAAAGCAATAAATCAGACAAAACCCCCAACCAAGGATATAATAAGCAAGCAAATCTTCAGGGATATAGGAAAGTCTTGACTGCAATAAGGTAAGCTATACTGGCTTTAAGCTATATTGACTTTTAGATTCACAGAATAAGTGATAAGTTATCATTCGAGCAGTAGTCCAGGTATTATTGTTTTAGATCTTTTAGGCCTACCTTTTCCTGTGCCTCCTGGACTACTCTCACCTTCATCCACGCATACAGGGAAGTTTTCCATTTTAGGTTTGTGAAACCAAGAGCCAAAAAATGTAAACAGTTTCTTCAATAAGAGACAAAAAGAAGGATGCTGTCCTCCTACAGCTTTTTCAGAGCTGGGATGGTTAAACCAGTCAAGGAGGCCTTTGTATATAGGTATTTATATAATGTGAACATATCCTTGAAAGACACAATAGCATTGCATTTCGCACATCCACAGTTGTATTTTACATATTTATATTTGATAAGGCAGGGTGAATTAAGTGATTTCCTAGAATCACCTGTTTTTCAGTCATTTGCTAAGGGTGAGATTAGAACACAGGTCCCCAAATTCCAAAGTCGAGGGCTTAGCTTCCACACCACATCTTTATTTGCAAAAAAAAAAAAAAATGGCAAGGACCTTTATGTCTAATTCAAATTACGTGCTGGTACTTTGGGATGTTCACTTCTCAAGCTACAGTATGAAAAGCCATAATCTTGATGTAAACTCGGATTGTGCCCTCTAATTCCTAAACAGAAGGGCACACAAGAGTAAATAACTTCATCCAAGCAATACTCTATTCTGATCTTTTGTGACTTGACCTGAGCAGGGAAGTAATAATGCCCATGATATATGACATATAACAAACTAATCAATTAGCATTATATCTAAAACAAATATAGGAAACTAAGGGGTCCAAAGCCCAAACAAATTAGAACAATTAAAAATAATGTAATTCTAATGTCACAAAATTGAAAAAAATCAGAATAGGTAAAAAGATAGTTCTTGGATTGATACATATTCCTAAAACTAAGGGGCATATTAGCAAGACCGGCGATAAAATTATCGCCGTTTTAGCGGCAGGAAACTGCCGCTAAAACGGCGATAATGGGCTTGCTAATATGCGTTATAGAATTCCAATAGAAGCCCAGGTTAGATGTCCTGCACATCTAACCTGGGCTTCTATTGGAATTCTATAACGCATATTAGCAAGCCCATTATCGCCGTTTTAGCGGCAGTTTCCTGCCGCTAAAGCGGCGATAATTTTATTGCCGGTCTTGCTAATATGCCCCTAAATGACAACTTATTTGTTCAATATAAATAAAGGGTCAAAAATAAATCTTGCACCCTTCATTTAGTAGTTGAGATGTGAGGATAGACATGTTGAGCAAAAGCGATCAACTAAGAGGCATCAGTACATAACAACTATTCACTAGAACTCATCATCCTTCACAGAGGTTGATTAGGCCTTGAAAATGTCATTTACCTGCTACACTGCTTCGCTGTGATTATGCTCTATGCTAAATCTTCTGGACTAGTTCCAGTGAACTCAGGGCCAATTTTGAATAGTTACAGGGGGCTCCCACCCATAGACAACATGGCTACTAAGTCCTCATATAATACCACAAGTTAAATGGGGTCTAACAAACTCAGGCTTCCTTATTTCCAGGATGCTTTCAGTTCAGGTACCTCAGGATCAGATAGATTGATCCTCAGCTAGTTGAATGATGTCTAGTAATCAGAGGAGTCTGTTCAGGAAGCTATTTTCTACAAATCTTCGACAAGTCACCTTCTGACAGACACCAATGTGATGTGGGCACCTCTGCTGGTATTCCCTAGAATGTGCTCAATATGGATCTTCCTACTCAACAAATACATATTTTCCTTCTTCTGCTCTTTGTTTCCATCTGTGACCTGAAGAGAAGTTGGGATAGCTTTGGTTCTTAAAGTACACAGACTAGTATATGAGTGATACATCCACTAAACTAAAATAAGACTGCCCTTTCTGTATTAAATTCTCCCTTTGCCAAATATGAGGCCAAAGAAGATTTGTCAGTTTTGGCATATGGACTAGAATAGTACCAGAGTACTTTTTTGCATAATCCAATTCGTTCAAATTCTGGGAGTAAGCTTTGTGAATCCAACCCATCAAGCAACTAGTCTAGTCAACCCACAATGCAAATATACAATATTCACTTTTCTGTTAAAAACAGGTGAGGGCCTTCTGGACCACAGAAAGACAGGGCAGCTAGGGAAACTCTAGGATTGAATGGGGGAAGGTGGAATTTCTATTCATGCCTACCTCCCAAAACAGAAGCATGAAGTCACTACTCCTGGCTCTTCCCAGTATTGTGCATGTATCATTGGAGGGTTTTGGTAGTCCTGTGGGACAATATAAGGCCATCTGCATACCTTATTTACCTTCTATCCAAAGATCAAATTATCAATTCCTCTTTAGTATGTGGTAATTGGATAAAGTAGATCATATTGCATCGCTCATAACCTGGTAACCATATGACATTTGAAAACTTTTTTATTGTACCTTGTTGTTTCAAATCCAATTTCATAATCCCTGAGAAGTAATATTCATAGATTAACATGGACCTTTCCTTTATCACATATATTATCGGAGATGATTTAAGTTAAGTGGTACCATGAGCACTCTTCAGGTTAACTAATGAAAACATCAATTGTGTAATGGTGGTACAATATAGCCTTAGAGCACTCCGTAGTGGGCTCCACCAGCCATTAAAGGCCTGCTCCAGTGTTAAAGAAAGTGGGCCTTTAATGGCCAGTGGTGACCACTACGGAGGTCTCTAAGGCAATTAGAACATTCTGCCCCTAGAGGGAAGAAGGTTCTAATTTTTAAAACAAAGGCCTCAGGGAGCCTGAGGGTGTTCAAATCCCCTGGGGCTCCCTGAGGCCTTTGTTCACAGCTGTTGCTGCGACTAAACATTGGAATGTTTATATTCCGGGTGTCTACCAGCCATTAGAAGCCTGGAGCACTTTATTATCTTCAATGGAGTGCTCAACATTCCAATGTTCTAATAAGGGAATGAAAGGATTAAGAGCCTTCTGAGAAATGGAATTCATTAAAACTACTTACCATGCCCTCTAAAACTACACCACTTCTCATAAATTGAAAGTATACCTCTCTTACTTTTGGGATTCCTTATAGACAATAAAGCCATTTCATGATAAACCTATCATACCCATTTACCGTAATTAAACAATAATTTAGATGTTTTTGTCATGACCTCAGACCAGGACATGAATTAGTGAATGGTGGAGTGTAAACTGTTTGTTAACCAATGTAGAGACTTGAATTTCATGCAAGCTAGCAAGTGAACTGTACTTTGAGCAGAAGAGTCTTTAAGTCCCTTAATTTCAATAAGGGAGCCCCACAAACGGTATATGATTGTCTACCATTGAAATGAAGTCCTCTCTTCCCTCGCATAGCAATGCCAAGTGAAGTGGCCACGTCTTCAAAGGATAGAAATAGAGTAATCAATGTCTGCATCATCGCTACCTAGATGGAGCAAAGTTGCCATCAAAAAGGATCATGATCAGTTGTATAAGGGCTGATATCATTATAGTTTAGAGGAGAGATAAATACAAAGCTTTATGTACTTTATGGATTTTAATGCAGTGAAAGAGCTTTCAATGTACCATCTGAAGTTAAAAGAAAAAGGTGCACCGGTATGTAAAGAACTACTGGGGTATGCAGCAATTAATCTATCATCTCTGATGAAGTTGACCCAGGAGGGAAGAATTATAAAAGGAAACCTCTTTCTGTCGGGTGGGTTAGAAAAATAACACATGGTACCTCTTGTGCTGCCAACATACCAGAGTAGCTATGATACTGCAGGGAAAGCTGGTATTAGAAGCAATACTAACCAAAATGTTTTTGCCATTGTCTCCAAAAGCAAGAACAGATATAGACTTATTCCAAACACGCCACAGGACATCACCCGCACCATCAGTATTGAGATCTGCAAAAGTCTGATCATATTTTCAGGTGTGCCAAGGTACCGTCTAAAGGAGGTGTAATTCATTAATGGTTACCACCACCACTGGAGTTAAGAACAGAGGAATATTTTAGCAAGTCACAATGCAAATGTGCTCTGTTGACAGTGAGATACTCTGATGGTATATGTATTGTCAGTGATGGAGCACCCTCAACATCACTCCACTCTTGTTTTACTGCTGTCCTTTTACATGGTAAGGCCCTATAAGCCATGAGAAAATACTGATTGGGTTTAGTTTCAGGAGATATTATTCTTCATGGTATTGGTGTAAATTGGTGTAAAACACTCCAACCCAGTTTCCAGCAAGAATATTGTGGTATATATCAGTAGGAAACGTCCATGGTGCCTATTCACAAAGGAAAACTCCCAATTGAAAGTTATCACATATTAACGTCAATAAGGTAACCCAATGCTGTCCTATGGGAGAGGTACACCTTGCAGTAGTGTAAAGCAAATAAAAGAGGTTTTGACTACTGGGACATGTAAAAGTTAAAAATACATGCCTGACTTCTTAAATGCAACGCATCCTACCCTATCGCTGTTTAGGGTCTAACCTAGGGGTGACTTATATGCATTTAAAAGGATGGTTTTGGCCTGGCAAAAGCTTTATTTTGCCAGGTCAAAGTTTAAGTTTAAAATTGCAAACACAGACTGCAGTGGCAGGACTGAGACATGTTTTAAAAGGCTACTTTAGTGGGCGGCACAATAAGAAGATCTACAGGTCCAGTAATAGCATTTAATTTACAGGCTCTGGGTACATGTAGTACCACTTTACCACAGACTTACAAGTAAAATAAATATGCCAGTTATGTGTGAGCCAATTTTCCATGTTTACAGGAGAGCGCGCGAGCACTTTAGCATTGGTTAGAAGTGATAAAGTGCACAGAGTCCTAAAAGCAAACAAATACAAGTTAAGAAAACAGGAGGGTGAAAGCAAAAGGTTTTATGGCGACCCAGCAGAAAGGGCCAGGCCCAACACCTCAGAATTATATAATGTGCTGGCCTGCACTTCTAGGAGCTACTTCCAGGGTACTAGGCGGTTACCAGTAGCTCCCGAGCTACCTGTTGAAGACCCCTGGTTTAGTGGGTGCAGTCTGAATAAGCCTAATTCAAGACTGTACTTGACAACTGTATTTTATGTTCTGCACACTTTGCTGGACAACCATACTCCGGGTAGAGACCTCCGCAACCGGAGTAGAGACATCAGCATTGAAGGAAATAGGTGAATTATATATACATGAAACAAGCCATACTCACTTTACTACCATATGCTTCGAACAACATAAATACTGCCCACACCATAGGATCTGCTTTTTCCTCTTCAGCTATCAGATCTTGCAACCACCACATTCTGATTGAATGATGCTGACCCCACTTCTGAAGAGGAGAGTCCTTAAATCATACCTGCTTTGGTGACAAACATCACATATATACCCCTCATAAACATCCTGCAAAACAAGCCCTGCAAATTCCTATGTGCTGTATTATTATTTACTTTTAATTCTATTCTCATTCAGTCACTCTTTCGAGTAGATTGATTGCTTCAGCTGGGGTAAGGGTAATTAAAAGTGCAGCTTGGGAACCACACAGAACAATCTTTGAAACGCAACTGACTTGCACACTAAGATATGTCTTTCTGCTAACAATCTGACTGACTATAGAGGATTTCTATCACTCGGGCCGGATTTAGATCTTGGCGGATGGGTTACTCAGTCACAACACTGAGGGATATCTTGTCTGCCGTAATATAAATGCCATCATATCCTATGGGATTTATATTTCAGCGTACGGGATATCAGTCACTGTTGTGACGGAGTAACCCATCTGCCACGATCCTTGACATTTATCCTATCACACTATTATATAGTCATGCTCTTATTTTAACATTTGTTGGTATCCCATCCACAACCTGCCATTACATCAACTTCTGACCTACCAGTGTACCAAAACCCAGGTGCGCACCACTCAGCAGGTGGATGGTAGACACTGGTAAGTTAAATGTCTGCTCTTTGCTCATTGGATATAATCTCTTTGTTTATTACTGGCAGAGTAGATATATGGCTTTTCTCACTCTTCATTGGCACCATGCTTAATATGTAATGCAATTGTTTTAGATATTATATATAGTATTATGTATAATTGCCCTTAGTCTTGCCAATGCAAAGTTAGCACTGTATGATATGTGTCAGGCCTTGTCTTAACTTGCAGGAGAGCAATCTTTCTAGGTCTCAAAAGACTTTTGAAACCTAACATTGGCTAGGCTGGCTGCAACTATAATGGCTTACATCCCTATGTATGTTTCTTTATCCTGTCAGCTTCTGTCATACAACAGCCCTTAGTCTCCAACTTGAAAACCTTAGCATCAATTACATCAGGGGCATCCTAGCAGCTTTAAAACCCTGTGCGATCTGCCACTCAGACAAGTCTGAAAATCACTAATCTTAAATTCTGCACCTTATCGTTAGTCCTTACAATTGTTCATTTATCTCAATGTTTTAAGTATATTAAATGTTAAAAGGCTGCTGATTGAACGTGTTAGTTCTCCTTTCTTGTATGCATCTCTAATGTGTCAGCAATCGTGATCATGATGACTTTTATAGATTTACACTATCCATTGGATTTTTTTATCTCTATAGCTGCTGGATCTGAAGATACTTTGGAAACAATAGCTACAATGACACAGGCTCAGCTGCAGAACTTATGGCGGATCTCGAGAATTCAGATCTTGTTGCACGGATTTTGCTGGTAAAAAGCAAAACTGTATGTTAGGACGACAGGACATTAGAATGTAGGGATTGAGTCTCTCTCTACCAGATCAGTAACTTTCGGCCCAATCCTGACTAGCTCACAATGCCTCAACTGAGCTCCTAGCCTTCCCAGAGTAACAGGGGATTTCAGCAACCTCGAACATGACACTCTAGTCCCCAAAGGAACCATGAAAAAAAGATCCTCCCCTTTTGTTACTAAGTTCCTCACTCATGCATGCCCATAGTAAGCATAAGTAAGAAACAGAGAAAGTTTACAATACATTTATTAAAACTATCATAGTCTATTATGAAGCAAATGTACTGCGATCATTAGGCAGATGCAACTAAACAAAGTAATTAGCATTACTAACAGAGTATACAAGACAAACATCCCAATCATGGCAAATTATATATATATGTCTAAGTCTACCCTTACTGTGTGAGCACAGGTATATATTTGCGATCTCTGGGATTGGCCTAAGACCTCATACCTGCTTTAAGTAGTTTGGTGGTCCTGATCATGAGTGTAAAGTTAGTTTACGCAGGGCTGCATAGTTTACACAGGGCTGCATGTCATGCACTGCTGTTGTTCCAGAACAGTCCTCGCTGCCTGAATTCTCCTCTCTGCCTCCAAGGGGACAGTACACAGTTTATATGATAAAACCTATTGTGCTGGAGATGCAGCTATGCTAACATGTTATGTCTAAATGTTAGGAGCTGCTACTGAACGAGCAAAGAAAACAGTACACTATGGGGTCGATTCTGATCTCGGCCGGAAGCTCACCTAACACTATTCGCCCGGGAAAAAACCAAGCCGGACGCGTGTTCCCCGACCGATTCGAACATCCGTCCGAACGAACAAGTACGATGTGCATAACTGCCCAAATCCCGACCCAACCGTACTCACCCAATCCAGCTCCTGTTCCCCGCCCGAGCCGGATCCGTAAACGCAGAATCGAGTCGCACGGAAGCTAAAGTACAGCACCTTCCGGCCGGACTAGTACGATGCGCCTTCCGTACGTGCCGAACCCGTCACTACGCACGGCACGCCAGAGCATCCGGGAGAGGCGCACATAAGCTCCGATTCGCGCCACAAGACGATCCACGGCTACGAGACGAACACGCCAGCCACGAGTACGAGTCGAAGCAACGAGAAAGACGAACGAGACGAACCAGCCATGAATCCCATTGCGCAGGTCCTACCAATACTCTACATCTATTACCGGGACCGGTACGGACGCGTACGGCACAGAAGGTAAGTCAAACACCCACCACACAAACAAACGACACGTACCCGACACATAACACACACACATAGGGATGCAGAAATGACTTACAATAGCAACAGCAGAACCATAGGGGCGGGATGGCTATCACCAACGCCATATACACCCATAGGGGCCTGGATGCCTACCACTACCACCACCCCTACTCATGTGGGGCTGGATGCCCACCACTACCACCACCCCTACTCAGGGGGGCTGGATGCCTACCACTACCACCACCCCTACTCAGGGGGGGCTGGATGCCTACCACTACCACCACCCCTACTCATGGGGGGCTGGAGGCTTACCACTACTACCATCCCCACTCATAGGGGGATGGATGCCTACCACTACCACCACCCCTACTCAGGGGGGGCTGGATGCCTACCACTACCACCACCCCTACTCATAGGATGGGCAATGCATGACACAACCAGCATACTGCATGATAAGGAATGTAAGAAAAACACATCCCCCCAACACCATGACAAGCGTGTGTAGACTGTGTCATATGCCTACAACACTGAACATGAAATTGAACATACAATGTGACCCCTATCACATGTGTCACACATACATGTGTGTGGCATCCACAATGCAAGCAGACCATGACCACTGTGGCAATGGGGTCTAACACCCCATCATCACAGTGACCAAAAGGTAAGTGTGGGGTCCATAGCTGAAGCACATTTTGAACATTGTGACAATGGGGCCTAACACCCCATCATCACAGTGATCAAAAGGCAAGTGTGGGGCCCATAGCTGAAGCACATTTTGAACATTGTGACAATGGGGCCTAACCCCCCATCATCACAGTGATCAAAAGGCAAGTGTGGGGCCCATAGCTGAAGCACATTTTGAACATTGTGACAATGGGGACTAACCCCCCATCATCACAGTGATCAAAAGGCAAGTGTGGGGCCCATAGCTGAAGCACATTTTGATTATTGTGACAATGGGGCCTAACCCCCAATCATCACAGTGATCAAAAGGCAAGTGTGGGGCCCATAGCTGAAGCACATTTTGAACATTGTGACAATGGGGCCTAACCCCCCATCATCACAGTGATCAAAAGGCAAGTGTGGGGCCCATAGCTGAAGCACATTTTGAACATTGTGACAATGGGGCCAAACCCCCCATCATCACATTGATCAAAAGGCAAGTGTGGGGCCCATAGCTGAAGCACATTTTGAACATTGTGACAATGGGGCCTAACACCCCATCATCACAGGGGCACATGATGTACACAGGCAGTGCAGCGATGGCTATGAACAGTTTTCCAGCAGTTACTACATGGTATCATTGCCTGGGAAGTAAAACCTTGTTGGAATGCACTGTTACTGCACTATACCTGTCCAGTGCATGTAACTACACACTATGGAGGGGTGACAACTACTCAGTGAGCATGCTAGCCAGTGGCGTGCACACTGTAAGTCTTGCTAGTCAGACAACATGCACATTCAGTAAGGCAGTGGACAGCACTCTCACCTGCTCCCCTGCTTTCCCATACAGCTTGCTGTACTGTGGAAGGAGGCTGTCCAGCAGGGCCTGGTTCTCCTCAGTGCTGAAGGCTGGGGCTCTCTTCACAGTACGTGCCATTGCAGGATCCAGAGGATGCAGAGACAGCAGCAGTGGTGGTGGCAGATGTCATCCTGGAGCATGTAGTGCAGGCAAGTGAGCTCTCAGGGGTACAGCCAGCATTATATGTGTGCTGCTGAGGCAGTTACTGTCCCATGTGTCCAAAGTGATAGGTCCAAGTTGTTTGCATCTTCTGAATCTGGCCAATCCATGGAATTGCACCACTTACACACGCCCACAGCATCCTTCAAAAATTCAACTTCATGAGACCCATGATTTTGCAACATTGTTGTGGGTGGCCAACTGAATTCACAGCATCAGACTCGTTAAAGCTTCGAAAACGCGTCCGTTGCCATGCCAGGCCATAGCCAATGCGTGCACACCGATCGGTCCATTGCTGTACAACGCGTATTTCGAAAAACAACGCGTACCCACTCACAACATATGCAATGGCCAAGCCGTGCGCACTGATCGGTCCATTGCTGTACAACGCGTACCCGCTCACATCATATGCAATGGCCAAGCCGTGCGCACCGATCGGTCCATTGCTGTACAACGCGTACCCGCTCACAACATATGCAATGGCCAAGCCGTGAGCACCGATCGGTCCATTGCTGTACAACGCGTATTTCGAAAAACAACGCGTACCCGCTCACAACATATGCAATGGCCAAGCCGTGCGCACCGATCGGTCCATTGCTGTACAACGCGTACCCGCTCACATCATATGCAATGGCCAAGCCGTGCGCACCGATCGGTCCATTGCTGTACAACGCGTATTTCGAAAAACAACGCGTACCCGCTCACAACATATGCAATGGCCAAGCCGGGCGCACTGATCGGTCCAATGCTGTACAACGCGTATTTCGGTCCACATCATATGCAATGGCCAAGCCGTGTGCACCGATCGGTCCATTGCTGTACAACGCGTCCCTGTACAAGTCACTGGCATATGTCACCATGCCTGTCACAGGTGAACGTATGCCAGCCACATTTACTTTCCAGGGACTCAGGGGCATACCTACAACACCACAGCCTGTCCACACTGTATCCTAAGGCATGTAAGGCTGCATTACCATCTCTGTGTATGGGGGTCAACATGTGTTTGTTTGGGTGGGACTTGGGGGCAGCCACTCCCAGGCTGTGCACGTGTTCATGGGCACAGAATCCTTGGTGTGTTGTGCACATGACCACTGTGATGTGCAACTGTTCATTTCAGAGCATGTGGCATGGTCACATTTCCAGGTTGGGTATGTGTATGTCATGTCACATACCCCCTGAGTCCCATGTTGGACGCTATGTACGTCACAGAGTGGCCCATTGCCACGATAGTGATGGCCCTCCACAGTCTGTGTGCATGTTGTGTTTCAGATGTCTCTGATTCCATGTGCACAATGGGAGACAGTCTCCACATCCACGTTGTTTGTGCACAGACTTTGATGTTGTGCGTGTGTGTGTGTCACAGACGTCCATGTCTGTCGTGCAGAGGCAACAGGGACCACTACCTGTGGGGGTCATGGTTGTTTTGCTGTGGTGTATTCATGATACGCCATGTCATGCCAGTGTCCATGTGGCAATACAGGGTCCCTGGGAATCTACCTGTCAATGAGCTGTGATGCCTGGGGCACATCTGTCCTCACATGTCACTGTGGTGTGAGTTTGGAACGTGACAGCAGTACATGGGTACTGTGACACAGCCTAATGATATCCCATAGTACAACCTGGGACTTGTTGACAACACATGTTGAACTGTGATGTTAGATGGCAGTCATGTGGGTGCCATACATGTCCTTACAGAACGGCACACACATCATGTACTTGTGTCTCGTACTGATGTATAATGTGATATTGAGTATGGTCTATGCCACATATGTGGGGTGACTGACAATCTTTCTTTCTTCACCTATGCACTGCAGGGCACCAGCTGTCCATAGACCATTCAATGACCTTGCATCCATGGTTGAACGGGACTGCATCCGACGGTACCGCTTCACCAGGCCGCTGATTGAGGAATTGACGGTGCGGTTGGCCCCACATTTGCAACCTGGCCGGCCATACCCTACAGCGCTGACCCCCAAGGTGAAGGTGATGGCAGCCCTACACTTCTTTGCCACCGGTACCTTTCAACACGCTGGCGTCTGCTGGTGGGATGTCACAGACCATGTTCAGCCGTGTGCTACGCGATGTTTTGGAGGCTATGTTGAGATACCTGAACCAGTACATCTATTTCCCTAAACGTCAACAACTCACTGACATCAAGAGTGACTTCTATGCCCTGGGGAGGATGCCGCATGTCATTGGCTCCATTGATGGGACACATGTGGCTTTGGTACCACCACAGGCACATGAGCAGGCATACAGGAACTGAAAACATTACCATTCGGTCAATACTCTGGTGGTATGTCTTGCAGATATGTGCATCTCACACGTGTGTGCCCGTTTCCCTGGTTCTGCACACGATGCCTACGTGATGAGGAGTAGTCGCATCCCGAGGATGATGTCTCAGATGCGGAACCAGCGTGCCTGGCTTGTCGGTGTGTACTGACTTTGGACCATTGTGTGTGTTCTGCAATGTAGTATTCCACCCTCTTTTCAAACTCAGCTAATGTGCAATTGTCTGTATGTAGGTGACTCCGGATACCCCAACATGCCGTGGTTGCTGACGCCCCTCAGGAACCCTGTGACACCAGCCCAGATGCGCTACAATGAGGCACATGGTCGGACCAGGAGAGTGATCGAGCGGACATTTGGTCTCCTGAAGAGCCGCTTTCGCTGCCTGGACAAGACAGGAGGGGCCCTCCCATATGCCCCAGCAAAAGTGTGCAAGATTGTCATCGTCTGCTGCATGCTCCACAACCTGGCAGTGCGGAAGGAGTTGCCTCTCATCCTGGATGACGATGACCAACATCCGCCACCTGTGGAGGATCCTGGCCTGGGCCATGATGCCAGTGATGGTGATGATGATGAGGCTGATGTCCGCACACAGCTCATCACCAACTTCTTCAGCTGAATGTGAGTATCCAGAGATGTCATGTCAATGATGTGGGTTTGCGTGATATCTGTTGGTGGTGCTCTGGTGCTGTTTGAGTGTGGCCACGTGCTACTTGACTGTATGCGTGCAGCGATGTGTCCTTATAGGTAGTCTGTACTCCCCAACAGTGTTGACATGCTAACTTGGTTTTGTGTAGGTATCTTGTGACATGAATTGGGCATGAGTTTTGCAGTTCTGTCATGTTCTTCAGTGCTTTTGACTGTGTGTCATGTCTGTCCTTCACAGGGTACTTTCAGAGTTGTTTGCTCAACTGTGATCCCCCAACACTGTGAATCAACTTCCAGGGTGGAAGCTGTCGTTTCCCTACAGGTGATGTGCCACACACCCCTGGACCTTCTTTCTTCTACACTTGTTGACTGTGTGGCCACTGCCACGTGGGATTACCTTGCATCTGTGGTGGACACAACATGTTGCAAATGTGTAATAAACCTGTGCTTCACTTTGTGATGTGCGTTGTCTGTGGTCACACATCTGACTGACATTTGCTTACTGCACCTGTGGGCTAGTTAACACAGACTCTGAATAGGTGTGGTGTCTGTGCATTCCACTGTATTTCCTGGCAACATCAGTGTAGGCGATGATTCAGATGGCCCTGGTGTGTATGTGTTGTGTAGCCCTAGTGGTGTGTCTCCCTCATATGTGTCACGTTGCCATGACTCACATGACGGTGTAGAACTTACTGTAGCAGTTAGCATGCACAGTGTCATTTTGCAGATCATCATCTCCATGACAGAAACCACGATGGAATCACAACAGAGGCAATTATGGTGTATTAGTGAGTTTATTTACATACATGTGTGGGGATAGTGCACAGGATGGTGGGTGCTGTACATTGGGTTCGGAATCCAAAGTTCCCAGATGAGTTGGAAGTCTTGGTAGCAGAAATGTCCAGAGTAAAGTCCACAGTCATGTGATACATTGGTCCAACTTAAACTCCCCATGTCATGTGGGGGAGTTGGGTTGCATTCGACAGGGTGAACAGTTTGCACACAAAGGAGAATGTCCAGAACAGGTGTTGGGTTCCTGGGGGATGTGCGTGGCCATCGGCCTCTCAGTTTTCCTTCCTCGGACGACCCCTCTTCTTTGGGGGGGACCCTCACGTGCAGGCTGCTGCGGTGCAGAGGACTCTCCGCAAGAGTCATCCTCCCTCCCTGTGGCAGTGTCAGTTGTTGCAGCACCAGATGTTGTGGGCACACAGGGAGGTGTGGCCATGTTGGTGCTCATCTGGCGGAGGCATGTCAATATGTCCCTATGCACCGCTGTAAGTTCTTGCAATGTGTCCCACTTGGACTCCATGCGAGACATGTGTGTCTCCACACGGGACATGTGTGAGTCCAAGCGGGCATGATGGGCAGCCTGCTGCTGATGTATGTCCTTGAGGATCCCCACTACCTGGCTGACCTCTCCGGTGCTAGTCTGGTACACATCAGCAATGCGTACCAGTTGGGGGTCATCATGCAGTCCAGACCCCGCTGCAAACAGCGACCTATGTCTACCACCCCTCCCACCACCCCTGGCGACACGTGCAGGACCTGCGGTGGCACGCACAGGTGACCCTAGGCCCCCTTGGTGGTTGTTACTGGTGTTGTTGTCCGTTGCTCCGCGGTGGGCCTGGGTCCCTGTGCTGTTGTCATCGGTGCACCTTGGTTTGTCCGTGTCGGCGGGGGTGGTCTGTGTGTTGGCAGTTGTTGGAGGGGTGGGTGCAGGGGGTGCAGATGTTGGTCCTGCTGGTGCTGCATGATGACTCTCACTGGAGGGTCCGAGGTGGGCAGAGGCTGTTCCACACCAGTGAGCTCAGTGTCCCCCGGAGCCTGGGACAGGGACTCCTCCTCGTCTGCTGCTGTGTCCCCATCATCACCTGTTTTTGGAAGAGACACACAATGTATGTTATGTTTCTACAGGCATCAATGGTTCACACACCTGACAGATGTGACTGTACCTCTGGATGCGGACCTGTACATTGCATTGTCCTAAGTTGTCAGAGTCAGATGTTGATATTGGGGTTGCACATTGTCCTGCCAACCTGAAGCATTTCAATGTGAATGTTGAGGTGTGTGCATGGCCAGCATTTGTTGTATTTGGTGGACATCCGGCCCTCCTTCTCCCCCCAGCCCAGTTATCCTACCATGAAGCATGCCACCCTTGCAGTGTGTCCAGGTTGACTCTCAGGATGTCAGTCAGTGGTGTCCTGCTGTTGGTTGGTGCACAGTTCCCAGCAGGGCCTTGTGCTCCCCACAGCAGTACCCAGTGTCAGCCATCTTGTCAGTTGTTTTCCACTCCCTGTGATGTGAGCATGGTTCAGAGTGGTGTTGATGGGCCAATTGTGAGGGTGAGCAATATCTGTGCCTACAACTCCCATCATGCCATTGCCTACACCCCCCTTCCCAGCATGCCCATACTTCCTTCCTTTTGAGTGGACTTCACTGTGTGTGAGTGTGACAGCAATGGCAAGATGGCTGACAGTGTGGTCCTGTTGTTTGTTGGTGCACAGTTCCCAACAGGGCCTTGTGCTCCCAACAGCAGTACCCAGTGTCAGCCATCTTGTCAGTTGTTTTCCACTCCCTGTGATGTGAGCATGGTTCAGAGTGGTGTTGATGGGCCAAATGTGAAGGTGAGCAATATCTGTGCCTACAACTCCCATCATGCCATTGCCTACACCCCCCTTCCCAGCATGCCCATACTTCCTTCCTTTTGACCCTGCTTCCCTGTGGGGGGTAGTGTGCCTGTGCTGACAGGATGGCTGAGAGTGTTGTCCTGGCGTTAGTTTGGCTACAAGTCCCAAAAGTGTCCCAGTGCTTCACACAGCATAACCCATGGTGGTGGTTCTTTGTGGGATATTTAATGAAAGTGTGAGGCATTGCATTCTCCCAGGTGAGTTGTGTAGAGTTTGTGTTAAGGGTGTGTGTGAGAAAAGCTGCTTGTAACTATGGTCAGAGCTGTCAGTCCTCCTTCCCACCCAGCCAGATATCCCACAATGGAACGTGCTTCCATTGCAGGGAGTGCAAGTTGTCTTTCAGGATGTCAGTCAGTGGTGTCCTGCTGTTGGCTGGTGCACAGTTCCCAGCAGGGCCTTGTGCTCCCCACAGCAGTACCCAGTGTCAGCCATCTTGTCAGTTTTTTCCACTCCCTGTGATGTGAGCATGGTTCAGAGTGGTGTTGATGGGCCAATTGTGAGGGTGAGCAATATCTGTGCCTACAACTCCCATCATGCCATTGCCTACACCCCCTTCCCAGCATGCCCATACTTCCTTCCTTTTGAGTGGACTTCACTGTGTGTGAGTGTGACAGCAATGGCAAGATGGCTGACAGTGTGGTCCTGTTGTTTGTTGGTGCACAGTTCCCAACAGGGCCTTGTGCTCCCCACAGCAGTACCCAGTGTCAGCCATCTTGTCAGTTGTTTTCCACTCCCTGTGATGTGAGCATGGTTCAGAGTGGTGTTGATGGGCCAAATGTGAAGGTGAGCAATATCTGTGCCTACAACTCCCATCATGCCACTGCCTACACCCCCCTTCCCAGCATGCCCATACTTCCTTCCTTTTGACCCTGCTTCCCTGTGGGGGTAGTGTGCCTGTGCTGACAGGATGGCTGAGAGTGTTGTCCTGGCGTTAGTTTGGCTACAAGTCCCAAAAGTGTCCCTGTGCTTCACACAGCATAACCCATGGTGGTGGTTCTTTGTGGGATATTTAATGAAAGTGTGAGGCATTGCATTCTCCCAGGTGAGTTGTGTGGAGTTTGTGTTAAGGGTGTGTGTGAGAAAAGCTGCTTGTAACTATGGTCAGAGCTGTCAGTCCTCCTTCCCACCCAGCCAGATATCCCACCATGGAACGTGCTTCCATTGCAGGTAGTGCAAGTTGTCTTTCAGGATGTCAGTCAGTGGTGTCCTGCTGTTGGTTGGTGCACAGTTCCCAGCAGGGCCTTGTGCTCCCCACAGCAGTACCCAGTGTCAGCCATCTTGTCAGTTGTTTTCCACTCCCTGTGATGTGAGCATGGTTCAGAGTGGTGTTGATGGGCCAATTGTGAGGGTGAGCATTTTCTGTGACTACAACTCCCATCATGCTATTGGCTACACTGACTTGACCAGCATACACAGAATCCCTTCCTTTCAGTGTGCTTCCCTGTGAGGTGGTGTTCTGGTGGTGGCTATATATCTGACTGTGTTTGTTGGTTAGATTTGTGCCACTGCCTAGCTGTATTTGTTGTTGGGTTTGTACATGTCATGACACAGTTACATATCACTATGAGATGGCATGTATTGTGTTTATCTGACTGACATACACATCTTGGGATGATTATCTTTTGGTTGGTGTGGATTTGCTAAGGGTGCATGGTTTGACTATCCCCTTGACAGTGATGTGTGTGTATTGTCACACAATATTGTATATATTTGTTATGTACTCACCAGGCTCTGGGATGTTTGATAGTCCATATACGCTCACTGGTGGTAGGATGGCCTGCACCTTCTCCTCCCAGGGCCTGAGGTATACTGGTTTGGCAGGAGGGCCACTGCCGGTGTATTGGCTCAAGGTGTAGTCCTTCTTCAGTAGGTCCTTGACCCTCCTGCGCACATCATACCACCTGTTCTGGATGTCTTCCTTTGTGCGCAAACATGGTGATTGTGCGTTCACCCTGTCGACGATCCTCTCCCACATCTTGGTTTTCTGCGACATGGGGGTCTGTTGTACCAATGTACCAAACAACTGTGGCTCTACCCTGAGGATCTCATCTACCAGGACTTCCAATGCACTGTCTAGGAACTTTGGATTCTTCTTTGGGGGCATGGTGATGGGTGGTGGTGGTGATTGATGTATGTGTGGGTGTGCAAGTGAGGGTGTGTGAGTGTAGGTTTTGCTGGGTGTATGTGAGGGTGCTATTTGTTGAGGTGCTGATGGTGTGTGGCTTGTGTGATGGATGAGCTGTGAGTGTGTCTGTGGTTGCTGTCTGAAGGTGTTCTGTGCTGGCAGGTCAGTAGAATTTGCAAAGGATCATGGTCAGGATTTGTGGGCTTTATATGGGTGGAGTTGTGGGTGTGTCTTTGTTCCATGTTCCCCCCCCCCAGTATTTATTGGCTTTGTAATTGCTTGTTTGGCCCTTTTTTTGTATTTTTCCTTTGTAGTTTTTGTGCATGTAGGAGACATTCTTCTGACCGAGTAGGACGCTGCAGTTGTCTCGTGCAAGCTTCTCCGAGTCGTTCACGCTGTGTTTTTGCTGTGTTTCATGTGCGGCGTACGCGTCGGTCGCTGGGTTTTGGGTTGCTTCGGCTCGATTTTGTATGTGTATCGGTCGTACGGCTTGGGCTCCGTGCGACTCGGTCTGGTTTTCCACGCATTGCATCGTACTGCGCGGGTCGAAGTTCGCAGGTACGTTTCGTTCAGGTTCATTCCTGGACATGTCGGTCGGTTCGATTCGCGTGGTTTTCCGTCCGGATAGCTGTTTTCGGTGCGGTTGGGTCGTACGGCTTGTGTTCCGTACGAGTCCGTCGTGATTCACATGCATTTCATCGTACTACGCTGGTCGGGCAGCGCCGGTACGTGTCGGTCGGACTAAATTCCCGAACCGAGTCGGTTGGTACGTTTTCCGGCCCGAATCGGAATTGGCCCCTATGTTGTTATGTATTCCAAACAACCTTGTACAAGATGTGTAGACTAACTCCCAAGAAGAGTCCCTGAATAACAAACAACATGTACAGCACATTCCCAGAATGATGCCCTAAAAACAAAAGCATTATATGTGGCTATGCAGAGCGAGCAGAGGCAGCCTAAAATGTCTAAGACACCAAACCAAGGGAGAACCAAAGTGGGTCCAATAGGGAAATCACTACACCCACTCCTTGGTCGTGAAAGCAACTCGGCTACTAACAAAATAATAAAAATCACAAGCCAAGCAAATTCAATGCAATACTGTGATATATAATAACAAACAGTAGGCTCAATAAAACCAAAATTAAAGATTTAGAAAAGGGGCCGACTTAATATTAAAAGGAGGCACCCAAGATTCCTTCCACATAGTCATTATTTATTCAATCCAGAACAGATTCAACTTCCTCAGACAATGATTCCGCAATAGCCCTATTCAAACAGATGTGATCCTAGTTATCTGCCAATGCTGAGAAAGTATTTCTTTCTGCTGCATCTGTGTTATTAGAGTCAGAGTTTGAAAGTCTAGGAGCCGAAGCCCCAATTTCCCAAGAAGGGAGTGGCTCATATTATGCATCTTGAATCAACTGCAAGTTCATGGGACAACTCCGAAAATGGGTATCGGACTCATTAATTGGTCCATGTCCATAGAAACAGTCAATTTCATTGCGAGGCAAACATTGAGTGCCCATTCAAAGGGACACCATAGGCATTAAATACAGTTTGCATGCTGGTAAACCAGGCAGGTCTAAAAGACAACGACCAGTCAGTGTTGAGTTCCTGGAGCAGTGGGGCTCCAAAGAATCATATCATGCATTCACAGCACCACCGGACTGGTGGTAATTTCTATTACCAGTGGTAGAACATCCATTGCAAAACAGCAAAAACAGAACCACAATGCTAGAAAATGAGGAATAACGCCAAGAGTATTCCCCCAAAAATACTTGAAAACAGAGACTGTATAAAGACTGATATTTCTATAAAGTGTTTCTGGAAGGTACTGACTAAGCCAGTTCTCAATGTTTTAAAACGTGCACTTAACCGGCAGTATTGGAAGCAGTAAAAATATGATGCACAAGCTCACCAAAATGTGGGAGGTTAGTGCTGAAAACCGACTGTATTTTGTTGGATGTCTTTGCAACCTGTTCGGGTAGATAAGGCCACGTCCTTTTGAAACAATAAGGATTTACCTCTGCTTAGCCTGTTGAAATCAACCTTCAAAATAGGAATTGAAGGCCATAAGGAAATATCAGTAACCTTGTGCGTTAGAGAAAAAAGCACATTATTGCATCAAGTTTCTATCTGTGAAACAGAAAGGACACAGAGAATACCGGCTCTCATCCCAGAACAATCTTGGACATTTAACATCAAATAACTTCCTTTGGAAAGTAAGATAATGCGGGGGAGGATCAAAGGAGCTGGTTTCCCTTTAACAAAACAAACCAAATTAGCTACCAAAGTATTACATGCTCCATAAATTGTAATAGGTTTACAAATAAGTGAGTTGCTAACAGAAGAATTGCATTCATTTCCAGTAAGGAATACTTCTCAGTCTTACCTTTCACATCGATAAACAAAGGGAAGTGACCACAATTCATGAATGAAGCTCACTCCTAGGGGTTCATGTCTTACAACTGTAAAATGTTTCATGCAAGATGTAAACTTGAATGTTGAAATTGGCAAAGATATTACACCACGAATTGACCACACTGCTGAAAGTGCTTCAGCTATTGTGAAAGGCAGTTGTTCTAACTTCTTGATATGTAACATTGTGTATAATATTGTGTAAGTGGCATCTTTTTGTGCCATAAGTCACTGTTTATGCGTCAGGTTAAAAGGCAAGAATAGGTGCATAGAATTTAAATATTGCCATGGCATTTGGCCAGATTTTAATACCTGATGTGTCTAACTAAATTGCATAATAGATATAAGCTGACTTTGCCTATGGTAAAATGAAGTCTTGCCATTTTGCAGAATATCAATTACAGATGACACAACGTTATTCAAAACAACGTATTAATGCTAATGTCAACAACAGCAAGTACTTTATCCAAATTATCTTGATCAATTTGTCTTAAACGTACAGCTGCTTCTATCTGTGACAATTTCTAAATTTCATTGTAAGTGGAATAAATGAATCTTTTAGAATGCTGAGACTTAGGACCCCACAAGAAATCTGATATATCTATGTCATTTGACAGGAGAGAAAGATGTTGTTTAACTACAGATGGTGTGGAATGTTCCAAACATAGGGGGTCATTACGATGGAGGGCGGATCGCCACCGCCCGCATGGCGGTGGCGATCCGCCCTCCATTTCCCTCCGCCCGCCTCCCACTTACTCCCGCCATATTAGCATGGCTGGGCGGTCAGCGGCGGATGAAAATACCGCCCGCCGCGTTACCGCCTGTCGGATTCCCGACCGTGCGGTAAACGGGCCTAATATGGTGGCGGTGTCTGTGAGACACCGCCATCCATATTAGGATGCAGGCGGAGAGGTGTCTTATCATGGCGGCATTACCGCCATGAAAAGGCAGGCGGTATTCGCATTTGGGGGCCCGTTGCGGGCCCCCAGGATGTTGGGGGGGTGGGGGGTGCACATGGGGGGTACCTATGGTATCCCCCTGCGTTTGCATGCACAAGGTGGCAGGCACCGCACGGTGCCTGTCACGTTGTGCATGCAAAAGCACAACATGCATTGTGTACCTTGCGGCGGGTGCTGCTGACAGCACCACCCGCCGCAATGTAAACTATGCGGGATGCGCCCGCCAGTGTGGTGGGCGCATCGTAATGTGCCGGGCGGGACCGCCGTGACGTCAGCGGGCGGTCCCTGGCTCCGTTGCGGTGGCGGGCGGACAAAGTCCGCCCGCCATCATAATGGGCCCCATTGTTGGCACAATTTACCTACTGAATAGGTGGTGACTTTCCCTTAGTGGTGAGGTTGGGAATAACGAGGGTCTGGTTTGCCCGCCTTAAACCTCGGTGTGGAATTAAAAAAACAAGCATAACAACCATTTGTGTCCACTGGTCACAATAACTACCCGATTGGACCGGAAAGTGTGGAGTTGAATGTACCATTCTGCACCATACTATTGGGCTGTTCTTCACTTTAATTTAGTAAATGTTGCCAACTATCAAATGGACAATGGAAGCAATGTTAGGTGAATTCATGTCTTTAATTTTAGCAAATTCTAGACATGAAGGGGCCGATTCCGATCTGGGTCGGAAAACTCTCCGACCGAGCGGGATCCGGAGAGATTACCGACCGAGCCGGACTCCCACAGTCCGACCGAGCGAGTACGATGCGGCCGCATGCTGCCGGACTCGATTCGGTCGGACTCCCATTGAAGTCAATGGGAGCCGGTCGTACAACGCGTACATGGGCTCCCATTGACTCAAAGGGTACGACGCAAACAAGTGCGCCCCCTACAGTGTGTACGCGTCGGTGCAACTCGCACCGTACATGCATGTTTAGGGGGGACCCTTTGGTCCCCCCTGTGTTTGCGTCGTACGGCTACGGGTGCAGGGGGTCCGGCACGGACCCCCCAAGTCCGGCTCCGGGAGCTTTTTCGAGCCGGACGCTCCGACTCGCTCCGGCTGTCCGACGCGTCCATCGTACTCGCTCGATCGGAGAACGTCTCCATTGCGTGGTGCGATTCGTGTCCGTACGAGTCGGTCGGAGTGGTTGGGATCCGGAAACGAGTCGGTCGGAAACAACGCGTACACTCGCATCGAACTAGCTCGTTCGGACAGCTGTACGAGTCGGTCGGAAAAAACGCGCACGGCTCGTATTTTCTCCGGGCGAATCCCGTTCGGTGGCGATCCGCCCTAGATCGGAATCGGCCCCGTAGTCTGTTGAATTGTGTCATTTAGAAAAATCATTTGTGTAGAAATCAAGCTCGCCCTAAATAAGGTCCCTGTACCCTGAATTTGCCATGTTTAGTAACCCAAATTGATTTCAATTCAATGGTATGTTTCCAATATTCAAAGACTTTCAATGCTAAGTGTGGGACAAACAAATCTGTATATAATAACTTGGTTTGCGTTATCATTTATTTCTTTGATTTTATGGGGACAAGGTTAAAATAAAAAGATTTGGGGTCTGATGAATCATAGCCCCAAAAAATTGGGAATTTAGCCCTATATGTTTTGTGACTCCCTTGTGGGGGAGTTGGACAATGTTCTAATTGTGTGTGATTAAAAAGTGTATGTTGAACACTAGCTCTATGTAAATAATGAGGTGCATATTGATTATAACAGAACATTTCGCCATAATTAGCAGAATTTAGATATAAGTCCTCGCTTTCAAAAACAATATAATATTCCAGCTCCGAGAGCATGGAGTTAACAGTGTCAACAATTCAGTCATCAGAATGTAACCCAGGTTCAATAATATCACCCTTAGACACCTTAAAAAAATATGAAATCTGCAGAATTTCTGTATGCCTGAAAATATCATAGGGGATCTTCTCCCACACAATTGACTCAACATAGGAGAGTTACATCACCTGCCAACCTCACATCTCTGGCACAACCACCTGCCCCACCACCACCACCTCAACATTCAGCACAAACAACTCAACCACTACCAACTCAAACACCCACAATTTAGGCACAGTCTCAATCAAACTCACCACCAACATTGTTTAGGCGGAGTGGTAGGAGAAACACACCAAAATTATTTTTGATGAGTGAAAAAAGCAACTTATCCCTAACACGTTCACCGTAACATCTTTTGAGATATGCCATGCCGTGCAGAAACTGGGCATGCATGTGCACAGGGAGCACACCATGTGCCCCCCTGCATACATCCCCATGGCCCTGAGGCACCAGGGGTCCTTGTAGCCCCCCCCCTTAGTTTCCTCACCAGCAAAGTTTTTATGGCGGGTTCATCGCCATGAAAACTATGGCGTGAGGAAACTTGTAATATGCTTGGCGGTGCCGCAGCACCACCGGCAGCATACTGCGGGCCTCAGACCGCTGCAAGACTGCCAGGGATCGTGGATCTCTGGCAGCAGCAGTGGTCCTATGGGGGTGTGGCAGTGCCCACACTGTCACTGTGGCTACGGCGGTCCATCGGACCACTGTAGTCATAATCAGGCCCAGAGTCTTATAGCAGAGGGGAAATAATGAAGTAATTCCCTAAAGACAGAGTGGATGTCCAAATAATGTACTTGCCTTAGCGTAAAAGTCCTTGGCTGTTATAACTTTCTGTCTTTGCCCCAATGTTTGTGAAGTATTCCTCCGACACAGATGTCAAATTCGCTGCTTGTGCAAGGACCAGCCACCTCATGGGAAAAGGGAACCACAGAAGTAGCAGTGGAAATAGTTATCATAGATTAACTAGGAGAGGGACAGGAGGTGGGTAAGTTGCAGAGGCAGATACGATGTAAGATATAAAACCCAGGAGGTGTGGAGCCCATATAAACATCAGAGCTGTTGTGTGACTGTCTCTCTGAGTAGCTGGAACTCTTCAATTAAATCCCAACTATCCGTATTGGACCCTTTTCATCGGCCCTAGGACTTTGAGAGCAGCCAAGTACAGATATTCTGGGAAAGGGAGTGGGCTGCATAAGAAGTCTGTGGGGTGTTCGTGACTGAAGTGTCCCTCAACTGTTGGAATTCTTCTGGGCAGACACAGTGAGGAGGAGATGATGCCTGTGCGGGGGCTGCAGGCCTTGATAAAGTGGGGGCTTCTGGAGTAAATGATGGGCTCGGTGCAGGCTCAGATGCTGATGGGGCCTGCTCTTCGGCACCACAGGTTGTTGTTGTGCAAGGCTAGGAGAAACCCCAAGGTCTGCCTCCTCCTGGCTGGTGGTGTCTACATCCACTGCTTCCCCACTCCCTCAGTTGCATCTTCAGCCTCCTCCCAGAGTCTTTTGGTTTCAGATCATGTGTGCCTCCAAGAGTCTCACTACTACAGCTGGTGGTGGCTTCCTCTTCCTCCCTGCTTGTGGAAAGTCTTCATTCCTGCCTCGCAATTGAGGATCTTGTTCCTTGGGTCCTGTTATGATTTACCTTGGTCTGCCCAGTACACTAAAAATAGGAATGTGAAAAAAGAGAGAAATTCTGAATTATTATGTTCAATATTCCTCATGAACATGGCTGTTTTAAAGGGATATTTTATCTCTTAATACAAGAGCTGACACTATATAATCTTTAACAAACATTTTATAATCTACTAATTTAGTACAAATATTAGTGCCCTTCCAAATAGGTAGAAGTGATATTTTTAAATAGTCATGGAATCAGGCATTTAAAGTAGGAGAAAGTGCTGTGCTAAGAGCTTATGTATTTTAATAATACTGTGCTTAAATTAGAAAAACATGTTTGGCAATATCTTCCACACATTGGATATCTGAGATTAGAATGTATTTGTCCAAGGCAACAAAACATTCTAAAGGATTACATTTTGTTGTTGACTTTCATGTAATATTATTTCCAAAGAATCACTGACTAAATATCGAAGGTCAGAATATCGACCTACAGAAATATCGACGCAAGAATATCGAAGTCAAGAATATCGACATCCTATCTACATTATGGTAAGTACAAAAATATCGAAAAAAAATATCGATGTCAAAAATATCGTTGTTAAAAATATCGTTTTTTATTTAAGTTAAAAAAATAATGTAAAATAAAGTAAATAATACATATAATTAAAATAAACATAGTTAAACATATTTTTAAATGTTTAAAAATGATAAGTAATATATATGTAATGTAAAAATAAGCTAAACATATACATATAATAAATAATATATATACTTACTTACTAATAATTTTTAATAATTATTTTAATAACATATATTTTTTTAAATATCATACAAATTATAAATACATCTATACACATAAAACAATAATATAAATAAAAATTAAATAAATATATATAACAAATTAATTTATTTTTTTATTTTTAATCTTTTTAAAATTAATTATATACTACATTAAGTAAAATAATACAAAAATTATTAGATAGCGGAGGTAATAAAATTACTATTCCAACTCCAAACAGTGCAACAGTAGGGAAAATTTTGGATAGCGTAGGGGTAAAAATTACTATTCCCACCCCAGGGAGTGCAACAGTAGGGAAAGTGTTCGATAGCGTAGGGGTAAAAATTACTATTCCCACTCCAGTGAGCGCAACAGTAGGGAAAGTGTTGGATAGCGTAGGGGTTAAAATTACTATTCCCACTCCAGGGATTGCAACAGTAGGGAAAGTGTTGGATAGCGTAGGGGTAAAAATTACTATTCCCACTCCAGTGAGTGCAACAGTAGGGAAAGTGTTGGATAGCGTAGGGGTTAAAATTACTATTCCCACTCCAGTGAGTGCAACAGTAGGGAAAGTGTTGGATAGCGTAGGGGTAAAAATTACTATTTCCACTCCAATGAGTGCAACAGTAGGGAAAGTGTTGGATAGCGTAGGGGTTAAAATTACTATTTCCACTCCAGGGAGTGCAACAGTAGGGAAAGTGTTGGATAGCGTAGGGGTAAAAATTACTATTCCCACTCCAGTGAGTGCAACAGTAGGGAAAGTGTTGGATAGCGTAGGGGTAAAAATTACTATTCCCCCTCCAGTGAGTGCAACAGTAGGGAAAGTGTTGGATAGCGTAGGGGTAAAAATTACTATTCCCACTCCAGTGAGTGCAACAGTAGGGAAAGTGTTGGATAGCGTAGGGGTTAAAATTACTATCCCAACTCCAGTGATTGTAACAGTGTGGAAAATGTAGGATAGCATAGGGGTTAAATTAACATACTTATTAATTAAATAATTTTTGTAAAATAAATAACATTAATAATTAATGAACTAAAAAATTAATAATAAATACCAATAAAATTAAATTAATATTTACTTAAATAACATTAAATTACTTCCCACCCTATTCCCCCATAAACACACAACCCGCTACACATAAAAAGAACACAATTAATTTAATTATCAATTAATCAATTAATAAAAATGAATTACCAATTAATAATAAATTAACAATAAATTAATTAACAATAACAATAAATAACAAATAATAATAAATTAATTATAACTAATATAATTATAAATTAATCAATTAATACAAATTAATTACCAATTAATAATAAATTAATAATAAATTAATTACCAATAACAATAAATAACAAATAATAATAAATTGATTATAATTATAAATTAATAAAAAATAATTACCAATTAATAATTAATTAACAATAAATTAATTATCAATAACAATAAATAAAAAAATATTAATTAATTAATTATAATTAAATTACTTCCCAACCTATTCCCCTATAAACCCACAACCCGCTACACATAAAAATTAACATAATTCATTTAATTATCAATTAATCAATTTAAAAAAATTAATTACCAATTAATAATTAATCAACAATAAATTAATGATCAATAACAATAAATAAAAACATATTAATTAATTAATTATAATTAAATTACTTCCCACCCTATTCCCCTATAAACCCACAACCCGCTCTGATACTAAAATTTTTTACTAATTTCTAAACATTAAGGGGCCCATTACGATAACCGGCGGTAAAAAAAACGCCATCCACCATAGCCTGAAAAGACCGCCCGCCTGCACCATGGGAATACCTACCGAGCAATTATGATGACGCGAAGCAAACACCGCCCGCGGCGGAAAAAACACACAGAATACCGCCCGTCCATGTCAGAGTCTTATATAATCCGTCCGCCACGGACGCAATACCGCCCGAAAACCCCAAATACGACCGCGCTGACGAACTAGACACCGGCCGTCAAATTATGATCCCCCCGACATGAGCGCGGTAAACCAACATATTTCCCGCCCGCAACGGTGAACAACAGAAATGAATAACTGACAAGGCGGAAGGCCTGGCGGCCACGTCCGTGCACGGAAATCATTGGCGGCCCAAACAAATACACACAACACGGCCAACAAGTCCACACAGCAAACAACGCCAAAATACCCAGACTCAGAACCCATCCCAAAGACACATCCCCCAGGCAAAACAAAAAAAACACAAATCCCAGGACACCACGCCCAACACACCTGAAAACGACAGACCATCATGACACACCCACATAGGTGAGTACAAAAGCAGCCCCCTCACAGACCACAAACCCTTGCACCACTACAAAGCCCACACCACAGCAGAGAACACAGAGAGCCACAGAGGAAAGCAGTATACCACACGCACGCACACATCACCACCACCACCACCACCACCTAAACACCGGCATCACTAACCCCCTGCACATCACACACCAAACACACCACACCAGCACCACAAAAACTAAACCACGCACCATGGCAACACAACAAATGCCCAAGTTCACTGCCACAGAGTTGACGGTCATGGTCGACGAGGTCATCAAGGTGTACCCACAAATCTATGGGAACCAGGTCCAACAGACACCAGTAGCCACCAGAAACAGGATGTGGAGCAGGATCGTAGACCAGGTGAATGCAGTTGGGAACGTGCCAAGCAACCGGGGGGAAATCACCAAGAGGTGGCAGGTCCTGAAAAGCGTGGTCAGGAAGAAGGAGGCCAAGAACCGTGAGCTGGCTGACAGGACTGGCGGCGGAAATCCCGCGCCATTCAAGACCTTCAAGGCGTGGGAGGAGAAGGTGCAAGGCATTCTACATCCGGAGAGTCTCACCGGAATACCAGGGGGAGTGGAGGCTGGTAAGTACAAACAAATGTATACCAGCACACCGCAATGTACTGTCATGCACTACCACAATGCCATAGCTCCGAGGGCCGAACACCCCCATGTCCAGTACACAATCCACAAGACATCCCTCACACATGCAACAGACACTCACACACACTCAGCCCATAGGCACCAACAAACAAAACCATGGGGGCATGTGTACAGTCAGCCAGCACCACAACTCCCACCAGCTCCCCTTGTAGGCCAGATGCGCCAGAAGGAGCGCACCCCACACCCACACCCATGTGGCAGCCATAGCTGCACAAACCAACAAGTAACAGGTAAGCAGCCTTACCACAAGGCCCGTGTATCGGAGGGGGGACTGCAGAAGTACACCCCCCACCAGGCCCCCAGTCCTACAGCGCAGCAAGATGGAGCACTCCCCACACCCATGTGTCAGCCATTGCAGTGCACACCTTCACCCGACAGGTAGATATGTTTCTCTACATGGAGGGGTGTCTGTGGATGGTAAACCATCACCACAACTCACAACACGGCCCCCACACCCACAGACCAGCAAGATGGAGCACCCCTCCCTCTCATAACCATGTGGTAGCCATTGCATTGCTCCCTCCAAACCAACAAGTAGGTAGACTACTGTACAGGCGGGGTGTCTGTAGGCATGAGGACTGTACTACGACTAACATGTGGGACATGTCACGTAGCAGAGGAACAGGTAGCACTGCTCCCTGTCAGAATCATGTGACCAATGTGCACACGGACATCAATTACAGAGTCAGAGCCCACATGAGCCATCTCAAATACAGTAACACGTAAGAGTCACGTCTGCATTTTTATTTTATTTTATGTCATTTATAAAGCGCATGAATCACCCCGGATGGGGTATCTCCGCGCTAAGGGCGACTAGAAGAGGCACGAAAATCTAAAAGAGTGATGTTTTAAGTTTTTTCCTAAAAATCAGGTAATTAGTGCATTGGCGGATATCCAGAGATAACTGGTTCCATATTTGTGGGGCTAGGTAGGAGAACGCTTTGCCTCCTAATCTGGTTTGTTTTATGCGCGGGACGGTGAGAAAACCCTTATCTTTTGATCGAAGGGTACGCGAAGGTGTATATCTAACCAATTTGTCCGCTAGATATTTTGGTCCCATTTTGTTAAGGCCTTTGAATACCAAACAGCCAATTTTGAATTCAATTCTTTTACGTATGGGCACAAGTCTCACTGGAGTACTGACCCACATGGCGTGCAGTCATCACACACATCAGCAACACCATCCAAGTCTTGTCCATGTATTCGTGTCTGCTTGTTCCCTTGACATTGTACAACATCACCCATGTAAGTCTATCTTGTCTAAATGAAACAGAGTGGAACCCCAGTAATGTCACATACACAACTGGACCCATGAACCACACAGCTACACAATGCACATTCAAAATCTCATCCATCTCATCTTCCAGCCCCAGTGTCATGAAAGGTATATCATCTAAACCATGGGTACTCACAATCTTTCTCTCGGGGGCCAAATTTACAGTGTGGTTTGTGGCCGAGGGCCGCTCCGGTGGGGGCGGGGTCATTGGGGAGAGGGCGGGGCTAGAGCAAAACAAAACTGTGACCATGAGGTGGAACACAGGCCCGTGCAGCGGACGCCTTTACACTGAGCCACCGGACCCGGCATACACATCTCTCTCTCTCTTTCTCTCTCTCACTCTGTCTCCCTCCCTCTCTCTCTCTGTCTCCCTCCCTCTCTCTCTCCCTCTCTGTCTCCCTCCCTCTCTCCCTCCCTCTCTCTCTCTCTGTCTCCCTCCTTCACTCCCTCTCTCTCTCACTCCCTCTCTGTCTCCCTCCCTCTTTCTCCATCTCCCTCTCTGTCTCCCTCCCAGGCCTGAGCTCCCTGGCCTTGGCTCAACACTCTGACTACAGGCTGGCGGGAAACATCACATCACAGGCTCTTAACGCACACCTCACCCGGCTCTCACTCCCTGCTGCCCTCTGTCACCTCACCCGGCTCTCACTCCCTGCTGCCCTCTGTCACCCTCTGCCATCTCACCCGGCTCTCACTCCCTGCTGCCCTCCGTCACCTCACCCGGCTCTCACTCCCTGCTGCCCTCTGTCACCTCACCCGGCTCTCACTCCCTGCTGCCCTCTGTCACCCTCTGCCATCTCACCCGGCTCTCACTCCCTGCTGTCCTCTATCATTCTCTGTCACCTCACCCCGCATGTGTGGCAGCCCGGGCTGAGACAGCTTCCTGGGCACACACACAGCCGCACCCGAGTACTTCACAGGTCTTCAAAAGACCATTTGCATGATAACGAGGCTTTGTTGTATTTCACCTCTTCTTAGCGCCCCTGCAGCTCCACTCGGACTATCGCTGGAATCGCCCGGCCCCCATAGAGCAGAGTCTGTGTTTGCTGACACCGTAATAATTAAAGAAAGAAAACACAGGTACGATGTCTGCAAGGTCCGCGGGCCGCCAAGGAAGGCGTTCCGGGCCGCTGGCGGTCCGCGGGCCATACTATGAGTACCCGTGATCTAAACAGTTGCCCCATATACAGTAGTACAGCAAAGATTCCTGCCGATGACCAATAATGTGTCTGCTGTGTCTGAAGCGCACGTCACACTGTGAGTTACAACATACAAAATGTAGTCAACACCCCAAGAGCACTGCATTGCTGCACATGGCTGAGAGTAGCACGCACACCAAGGAATTGTCCCATCTGCAATACGTTGTGTGGCACACAACCATTACTCACTCACTACAATGCTTGCAGTGTAATGTCCTTAAATGACAACAGTGAGCAGATATGCTGGGTAAGTCAGACATACACACACCTTTGTCTCTGTAGTGTCGTGTGGCCAAAACACATGTCCCCTTCTGCACACATATGTCACAGTATGTACCACAGTACCATATTTCATCTCTAAAGCGTTCATGGGGCTGTACCCCTTCTGCCATCTGCGTTTCCGAGCGTTTCATGTGAACCCCAAAAACATATTTCAACACTAAAGCGTCCATGGGGCTGTACCCCTTCTGCCATCTGCGTTTCCAAGCGTTTCATGTGAACCCCAAAAACATATTTCAACACTAAAGCGTCCATGGGGCTGTACCCCTTCTGCCATCTGCGTTTCCAAGCGTTTCATGTGAACCCCAAAAACATATTTCAACACTAAAGCGTCCATGGGGCTGTACCCCTTCTGCCATCTGCGTTTCCAAGCGTTTCATGTGAACCCCAAAAACATATTTCAACACTAAAGCGTCCATGGGGCTGTACCCCTTCTGCGTTTCCAAGCGTTTCATGTGAACCCCAAAAACATATTTCAACACTAAAGCGTCCATGGGGCTGTACCCCTTCTGCCATCTGCATTTCCAAGCGTTTCATGTGAACCCCAAAAACATATTTCAACACTAAAGCGTCCATGGGGCTGTACCCCGTTCCCACCAAAGACACAAAATGTAGGGGTACTGCAACACACACCAATTGGCATTTCAAATCCGTCCCATGCCATATGCACCCATCACACTATTCCATTGCCTTGATCACGCACACACATTGTAGAGCCATACACACGCATCCGGGAAATCAGTGCACAAATGTGCACAAACTTTGCATGTCAGACATCTAACACAAACCTTGCAAGGTGCAACACAATAACCTTTCGTCTCCGCCCCACAGGTGACGAACAGCATGATGCTGCGGATGGAGACAGCAGCCATCACAGCCAGTCCACAAGCCCCCACCCGGACTCATGGATGTGGAAAACCTGGACACCTCTACGGACGAGGACTCCCGACCTGGCCCATCTGGTGTGGCAGGGCGCAACAGCTCCCCAGGACCCCTCCTACCCACCAACCCATCTCCCAGGGCTGGTGACCAGTCCCAGGCCCCTGCTGCCACGGTCATTGCGGCCACCACCACCGCCGCAACCACCACCACCATCACCACCACCAGGGCCTCCCTGACCACCAACCCTGCGCAAGAGATGGCACGCACCTCCACATCTACCCTGGGAGCCAGAAGGAGGCCTCGAGTGACCAATGTGGCGAGTGGGCAGGTCGGTGGCAGCAGTCCAGGTGGGAGGAGCAGGGTCAGGCCAACGCCAACAGAGCCTGGGAGCCAAGCCCTGCCGCAAATAGCCAGAGTCCTTGGGGCCTATGAAGAGGCCCAGGGACAATGGGCCAGGTCAGCTTCCGACACGAGGGAAGTCCTTGGGGTGTTGAGGTCCATGGACGCCCATATGGGCCAATTCGTGACCCGTATGGGCCAACTTGTGGACCTCATGGGCCAGCTAGTGGTGGAGGTGAGGGCCCACTCAAGGCCAACCACACCACCTCCGCCACCACCTGCTGGGGCGCAGGGACGTGCAACATCCAGTTCCCCTGCGTCCACAGCGAGTGGGCAATCCTCACCCACCACCAGCAGCCCACACACACAACCCCCCTCCCAAACGTGGAAGGGGCCATCCGAAGAGGAAACAGATGTCCAGGGAGGACTTTGCACGCTCCAAACGCCAGTGAGTCAGCCAGCCACGGTGGCCATCCCCTGCATTCACTTGGACTACCATCCTACCCCACACTGCCAGTTGAGTGGCAAATGTCTGTTGGACTGCGGACCCAGGACAACATGGGTACACCTTGACCATCACGCGGACATGACTGTCAACTCATTGTACAGCATGCACCACTTTCTTGATCACCTTTCCCACAAACACATGTCACCTTTAAAATAAATACACCTGTATCACATTCTATGTTATCTGCTCTGTTTAGTATCAAGGGTGCACAACCGTCAGCATGATCAGAAATGCATCTGTAGTGTGGTCTGTCGATAGGCCAGGAGAGGCTGTAGGGACCTAGGGGTGACAAACAGAACAAGAGTCCATTGAATGTGTGTGTTACACACTCATCACACAGTACTTGTCATCAGGCCTAAGCAATGTACACACATCTCACAGAGCAACAGGGCACAATGTCACAGCCACTGTCAGTGGCATACTACCCTGGACATGGACCATTGCCACACAGCACTCAGTGAACAATAGGCTGCCATGACAATGCACACATACACCTACACAACTACAGTGACATCAGCCGTCGAACATGGTCACTCACCGTCAAGTGAAGTAGCGGGCGATGAGCTGCTGACGCTCATTCACAACTTCCTCCTCTCCACTGTCCTCGTCACTGAACACGGCTTGGCCTGCATGCGGGGGCCCTGGCTGATCACCGTCATCCACTATCAGGGGGATCTGCCTGCGAATCGCAAGATTGTGCAGCATGCAGCATGCCACAACTATCTGGCACACCTTCTGTGGGGAGTATGCCAGTGCACCCCCGGTGCGGTCCAGGCATCTGAATCTGGACTTCAGGAGTCCAAAGTCCGCTCCACCACACGTCTGGTCCTCCCATGTGCCTCATTGTATCTGACATCAGCTGGTGTACGAGGATTGCGTAGTGGGCTTAGCAGCCAAGGCCCATTAGGATATGCAGAGTCACCTGGGTGTGAGAAACACGGAGAAACGTTGCATTTCCAACAGGATACAAGGCAGCATGTCACACCCAGCACGCTACACGAGTATGCATACTCACCAACAATCCATGCACGGTCCCGTTGCAGATTGGTCATCATACGTGGGAGGATGCTGTGGCGCATGATGTGCGAGTCATGGGTGGATCCGGGAAACTTCGCACACACGTGTGTGATGATCATGTCCGCCAGGCACACCACTTGCACATTCAGGGAGTGGAAATGTTTCCGGTTCCTGTAGATGTGCTCCATGGCCTGTCGTGCAACAAGGCCAACATGGGTGCAATCAATTGCACCAACAACCTGAGGGATGCGTCCAAGGGCATAGAAAGCACCCTTCACCGCCGCCAAATCACGAGCCCTGGGGAATCGGATGTACTGGTTCCTGTAGAGCATCATAGCTGACAGGACATCCCGTAGCACCATGCTGAACATGGGCTGGGACATCCCACCTCCACTGCCCACCGTGTGTTGAAAGGATCCGGTAGCGAAAAAATGCAGTGCAGCCATCACCTTAGCCGTGGGGGTGAATGCTGTAGGATACACCCTGCGAGGACGGAGGTGGGGTTCCAACATTGCACATAGGTGACGCAGGGTGGGTCGGTCCAGACAGAACTTCCTTATGACCTCCACATCCTCCATGTCTGCCAGCAATTGGTAGGGGCGATGTATGTTTGGTCTCCTCCTAGGACAGATGGAAGTGGACACATGTCAATGCAACACACCACATGGTATTTACACATACACAAAACAAAGATCACTGACAAAGCAATAGAATCACAGAACAGCTGACAAGTAGGGACAGCACAGCAACATTACTCTTACACAGGTCCCCTTACCAATAGCAAGGACTACTGACACATACCATTGCTATGAGCATGCACATGGGGATTTAGGCCATATTAGCTTGAAAGGCATGATGATGGATTCAGACTGCATATGTGGGAAGCGGCAACACCACGGCAATATACCTAGCTGCTGTGCCTGACACCGCTTCCGAGGCTGGGTGAGTATGGCACACACTAACAACACAACGTACACAGGCTGAGCGGTACACCAATCGCAGCAGCTTGGACACGCAGAAACAGCCCCAGGGGGCTACATCAGTGTGGGAGGGTGACAGGCATTGCCACAGCTTCCAGGGACTGCTGACTGGCATCCCTCAACAACACCTGCTGCTGCTGCCACCTGTCCACCTTCATGTCGACGACTCTGATGATATGTCCAGGTCCACTCACCAGCGAGGAGCTGGAGTTCCTGGATTCCGAGCTCCACGCACACTGCCCAAGGCGAATACCGGCAAAAGTCATGTGTGTGTAAGACAACTACTGTGTGTGTGGGAGTGCATGTGGGGGACACACATGTCGTTGATCCGCAGCACTATGAGTCAGAGCCTGTGGGGTTCCAACATGCACCGCTTACCATGCTAACTACAGGTGGAAGGGGTATGTAGGCTCTCTGGCGTTTTCCCATGCATGTCCCTCCCGAGTGGTGGTACATGGCATTTTCATGTCAGACATCCAGTGACGCAGCCACTTGGCAATGCATGATTCTGGGCAGCTATTGCTTGTGTGAATGGCTGGCTGGGTCCCTGCTGGCCTTCTCAGTCTCGGCAGACCTGGGCTGCACATTGACCGCCCAATCCTAGAAGGAAACTACACTGACTGTACAGTGGGTTACATGTGTCATCAGTTCACAACTCTCAGGAAATGCGCAAACACAGCCCTGACGATTGAACACTCCAGGCCTAGTGATAGTGATGTGTGTGAGAGATAGTGGCACTGAATGTGACCTCCATTGCGGGGTGAGCCATTCACAGGGCGAGTACGTTGAGGGCTGCGCAGTGTTGGACACAGTGAGTCCACCCACAAAGATGTGTAGCCTTGTGATCTATGTGTCGGTCTACCTGACACTGGACAGTATATGTGGGCAGACTACACATTGCTCAAAGTGCTGGCATCCTGCATGTGAATGGGATGGACAGGTACTGTGTACACACTCCCACCAGCATGCATTCACGTGTGGTGTACACATGCTGTTATGCCATGTCCGATACCGTCTTGGCTCTGTTACACGTCTCTGATCATTTAGGATGGGTCAGCATCATGCCACTGTGATTGGTGGATGTGGGTGATGATGAGAAGTGTATGAGTGATATTTCAACCCTCTTGTGTACCATCCCTGCAGTTGGAAGTCCTCCGGCCCAAGGCCTTGTGATGAGCCATTGCATCCAAGTTGATGCCTCTGTGTATGTGTAACCGACAGTGCAGCCAATCCCACAAAGGGTGTGACGTCATCTGCCGGATGTGCGACTATGTGGCGGGGACTAATCGGGGGATGCCCCCTCGTATTGTCAGGTTGGCACGGCGCTGCATTTCACCACTAATGGTCTGCTTCTTGACAGTCACACAGCCTGTGCCGGATGCACGTTTGTAGGGGCATCAGCAGCAAGCAGGTGTACAGTATTGTGGGATGGTGTCTTCTGCTGCGAGAGGCAGCATGTGTCCACAGCCTACCCATTATCTGGGTAATGTGATGTTTGTTGTGTGATGCAGTGGGTTGTAAGTGTACTCTGTGCTGGGTGCATCTGACATGCATATGCGATTCCTGAGGGTCAAGATGTAATTTGAGCACTCTGCATTGTCAATGCGTTCAGAGTCGTAGGCCTCAGGAACAGCCTCTAGTCTGCTGGAGTGGCAATTCACATGTATGTTTGAGGCACTGTGCCTACTCTGATTTCGTTCTGACATATGTGTGCGATGCCTCACCTCATATTCCTGATACTCACACATCCGGCACACTGTGCAACAGTAGTTGTGCTCGTGCGATAGACAGGTGTATGGCATGGGCTCATGACCATTGTGGACTGTCATGTTGCAGTCTGTGTGTGTGGTGACCCATTCTGCTCCATGCAGGTATGTCCTTGGCCTAATTACGTAGTGGTCATCCTTGCCACCATCAGGACAGTGGGTGTGCACACAGCGATTAGTGGCTATGGCCGCAGGGTGACACAGTCCGGGTGTTGTGCCATGTGCACAACACATGTGCCACTTATTAGCGGCTTCATTACCTGTACGCCAGCCATTACGTGTTTATTGTGGTAGCTGTATACAATTGCACAGGTATCGTGCAACATGTGCATTTGGGAATGTTCTGTGCTGGCTCCCTTGCACATGTCTGTTTATTTGATGCCAAATGAGTGAGGCCACCTCGCTCTCCCTCATGTAGCATCTCCCGTGTGTGCTGAGGGACAGGGGACGGTCAACAGTGGTGAGGCATCGGATGGAGCAGCTGCACAGGAGCTGGGTGAGACAAATGTGACCGGCGCCTCGGAGGGGGCAGACGTGTGCTGGATGAATCAAAGGCCGAGACGACAATTGCTGCGTCATCTGAGGACAGAGGTCATGCATCCATGTTTGCTAGCACAGGGGACGTGTACTCTAGCTCCTCTGCAGCCACGCGGAGGCCAATGCCCGCCCTCCCAACTACTTCCACTGGTGCAACACGTGTCGGCACAAGGATGAAGGATAGAGTGTCCTTCACACCAGGCACAGCTGCCCCTGCACATGTGACCCCTGCTGCCCTCAGTGCCGGGTCTGTTGAGCATGTGCGGCATCTCTGCGTGGGTCAGACAGCTCTCCTCAATAACTTCATTGCCCATGGCAACACCTTGCCGCAGGTGACATAGTTCATGGAGGGCCTACATTAACGCGTGGGTGGGCTACACCAGTCTGTCCAATGGTTGTCCCCCACAGTCAAGGTGGGCCTTCAACTGGGCCACTCTCAGGCTGACATTCCTGACCTTCCTCCACCCCCCTGGAAAGTGGCACATCTGACAACAGCAGGGCACAAGTCCTGACAACAGAGGTGGTGGGACGCTGACGTCATGACAGGAAGTGACGTCACGAAAGGTGGCTTGCACCATCAGACTCATTGCCTCCCCTCGCTCACCCCTTAGATGCGATTGCATCAGAGAAGCTCTCGCGTGAGCGGCAGCTCCAATCTCGCCCCAGAGAGGCCAAAGTGTGAATGTGTGGCTCCATTAGCTCCATTTATCGGGCTCACGGTAATATCAGTGGGAGGATGCTGTTCAGCCGCGTGGTACCCCGACTCGTGCCCTGGACAACAGTGACAATGCATGGCTGTCTCCGGAGTCCGGATACACCACATGCAACACACAGAAGCTGTAGCTGCCCTAGCGGGCCATGCCGCAAACACCATCCCAGACGACAGGGAGACAAACCCCGGCGCGCATAGTCATTACTTCCGCTGCCATTGACAAGGGACCCATAGAGTGAGATATGGGCCTCAGGGTGATGAGCCTCCGAGCCATCCACCGCCAACGAGTGTCATGCAACTCACACATTTCGCTAAGCCATTAGGACACTTTACCTGCACACCAGGGCTCGAGTCAGGGTACCATGCGGGTGTACGGCGTCCCCCCACTTATTTTACCGTGAGCTCGATGACCGGAGCGAATGGAGCCACACATTCACTCTTTGGCCTCTCTGGGGCGAGATTGGAGCTGCTGCTCACGCGCGTGCTTCTCTGATGCAATCGCATCTAAGGGGTGAGTGAGGGGAGGCAATGAGTCTGATGGTGCAAGCCACCTTTCGTGACATCATTTCCTGTCATGACGTCAGCGTCCCCCCACTTCTTATTTTGGACTTGTGCCCTGCTGCACACTGAGAATGTGTTGCCTGCGAGATGTGACCAGGAGCAGGGTGCCATGACCTCCCACCCACCAAGCTCCACTGCCATCCCGTGCCCTGGGTAGCCTGTGCAGGTGGACAATGTAGGGGGTACACCTGGAGGACAGGGGATGTAAATGCCTCAGCAAGGGCCTGGCAGATGCACAGCAGTTTCCAGCATGTCCCCAGAGGGAGGGCTAACGTCTATACCTGATGCAGCATTGATCATGTGCCCGCCTGTTGTGCCCACACGAGTACACATTCATCCCCAGACAGGTAGGCTTTCCAAATACCCAACTCAGTGGAAATCTACCCCTCCGGGATCCTCCCCACACAGTCTGTTTCAACACTGCATGTGTGCACCCACCCGTGCCACCCACCCACCTGTGCCAAACAGCCCTCCCGCTTCACATGGCACATGTGTGTCTTCCACAGTTGTGCTTCTCTCTCAGGGGCGGAGCTCCAAATGTCCCGTGGCATACAGACAGCACCGAGTCGGACTGGCATCCTGTTTGAATGGTAGGCACCCTCACACAACTACCTGTGACACAGTGGTGGCTGTGGTGGCTATTGTGACTGCCATGGCAGTGTTGCTGTCCATGGCAGGGTACACTCACACACAATGCATATGTAGCTTTTCGTATCAGTACTCTGCACATCGGACTGGCCACTGTCCCTGGTGTTGTACAATGTTGCCGCCTGTCTATGTATTCTGTGACTGGATGCTGTTGTTCCTGTAGTGGGTTGTGTCTGTGTAGTTGCTGATTGCAGTTGTTACTGTGTGTGCATAGTTAAGTGAGGCACATGCCGTGTATGGTACCTCAACAATTGCAATGTCTGGTCTCACATTCCTATGTGTCTTATACGTGGCTGGGACTTCACTTCTTTCAGACTCTGCTACTTGTGTGTGTGATGAAGACGTATGTCTGTGACACGGATTGTCTGCATGTATTTGGTGGTATTTCTATGTAAATGTATACGTGTCATGTTTGCGTGCAAGCTAAGGGTGGGCGTAGTTCGCGAAGTAGCGCTACGCGAAGCTACGCGAAGTGCACTTCGCACTACGCGATCTACGCGTAGCACTACGCGAACTGCGTAGTGCGCTGTTCGCGATGATTGCCCAGTGCCGGATGCTTGTCCGCACTGTGCAATCATTGAAAACGGCATCTTGCACAGTGCGAGCTGTCTTTTACTGACGCTCGAGTAGATTTTTACTCGAGCGGCAGCTTTCTCAACGCGGACTGGTAGTTTCTCATCGCGAGCGGTCGCGAGCATACGCAACCACTCGCAATGAGAAACCTGACCTCCCCGCGGTGAGAATCTCGCCGGGAGGTTTATTTCCACGCTCGCGATCGGCAACTTGATGTTGCTGATCGCGAACAGGAAAAAGTCTCGCCGGGATGTCATTTTGCTTGCTCGCGGTCGCCAATTTGACGTTGAGGACCGCGAGCAAGCAAAAAATTACTGCTGCACTACGCTACGCTGCGCTATGCGTGTTTGCACTGTGCTACGTGCAATTCGCGTAGTGCGAAGTAGCGCAAACTACACGAGCGTAGCGTAGTGCTTTGCCCACCCTTAGTGCAAGCAAAGCACAGGGTGTGAGTCTAGCCACAGGATGACAGGTAGCATGTGCGGAGTGTGCGGGTATGTGTGAGCTTACTTTCTGGCTGGCCAGCAGTGTAGGTGTATGTGTATCTTGTGATGAACATAGAGCCTGGGCACATGCCTTACTTTCAATGTGTGCATTTGGGAGGTGTAGGTGTGTGTGGTGTGAAGGGTGTGACTTTGGGGTAGTGTTGGTGTGTGTGTGTGCGCTCTGGCAATGTCGACTACACACATGTGTTACCCAGGGGCATGGTGGGTGTTTGTATCCTTGTTCAGGTCTGTGAATGTGAGCACATGTGTGTATTGTCTGTTGCACAGTGTGCAGTGTGCGGGTGTGTCCTTGCAGTTCAGGATGACTCCTACTTGATATGTATTGGCCATTGTGGGTCTGCAGGGTGTGTGAATGTGAAGATTGTGCCTTGTTTAATTGAGCATGTATGTGATTTTCGGCGGTTCGTACTCACTGTGCAGCCCTGCCCACCCACACTCATATCGTGTGTGTTTTGTCATGCATTGATGTGGCATGCTTCTTGCGTGGCTCCTATATTTGCTTGATGAGTGTGATGTCAGACTGTGAAGGTAATTGTACACATATGTAGGACTGTGCTTTGTAGTGACCAGGCCGTCAGTGTTGATGTGATGATCTGTTGGGCCACGTCAGACTCTGACATGCCAAGGCACACGACCTGTGGTATTTCACTGGGTCCACTGTGGCAGCAACTCATATGCATTGACATCCAATGACACTTGGCTACATGGTAATCTCACGAGTCCAGTGTACTTCACACACTCTCATCCTCTCTCATTCGTACTTGTCTACGATCAATAATTCTCCAGAGTCAGATATTTGCTTTAAGGCATGTATTTGAACTTACTTCCTCTGTGATGCAGGATGTGGACACTACTGGCAGCGAAATGCATGTGGAGGATATACTTAGCATGATTACACATACAAAAGGGGGTACAGGTAGATGTGATTAGTTGTTGATTGTGGAATAAAGGCTTCAGAGTTACGAATGCCCTGCCCTTGCTATGCTACAGTACATTTGCTCATTACTGAGGAGCTCTAGGCTTTGACACATACAGTATTGATTTTGCCTACCAGACAGCTTGACATCATAGGCACAATACATCTCAGTCCCATGGTACAGGATTACGACAATAGTGACTCCGACACACCTGCGTCAGAGGTGACATCAGAGCATGAGCCTACATGCATGCAGCATCGTCTCACATGTTGTTGCGATATGGTGGCTACTGAACATGACACAATGACTGGGGACATGTTGTAGGGTGTTGCATTTGTTGTCCATGCAAATGTCCTGGCACGGAAGTTCAGACGAAGGTGAGGTGACAGTTCTCACGTAATACAGCAGACAGATAAGCGTGCACTGACAGGAGCATGTGTTCAGGTGCGCAGAATACATATTGTAGCATAGTTGTTCATGCAGTATTGGCCATGTGGTCACTGTACACAGGTCCCATACCTCAGCCTCCCCCTGTTCATGCAGGGACACGGGATATGGTGATGGACAGGGTGCATGTCCCGGAAATGTCAGGTGTCATGGCAGTGGAGTTGATGGTAAGGTGTTTGTTGCCGAGTGCATGGTATAGTTGTTGCACAGCTTACTGCCCACTGCGTGTGGAAGCCAAGCATAGGTATGGTGTTGAACATGAATGTTCAATTGTGGGTATTGATTTGGGGACCCATGAATTGACAAGTTGTCAGGTATGCGATACCTTCCAGCAGAGCATCCCTCGCATTGGTGGTATTCATGGATGACATCCAATGAAGCGGATGGTGGGTTGCAACGTGTTCATCGTAAGTTGTCCCTTGTAGAATCCTGATGGGACATGTCGGATGACATTTGATGAAACTGTAATCCAGCATGCGTTGTGCGGAGGCACACTGGTCCCATTGCAGTGTGTGTCCGATTGCAGCCACAAACGCCATGCCCCCATACACTGAACAGTTCCTGTCGTGGGCGTCCAGGGGTGCAAACAGGTGTACCAAGTCCGCAATTGGACATGCCGGGTTGGAGAGACATAAATCCACAGGCCAGTGGTACGGGCACCTCCGACAGTAGAACACGGGGATGACGCAGCTGAACATTTCGATGCGGTAAGTTACTCGGTAACTTACATTCAGCATAGCCAGATTTGCACAGCCCACTATCTGTAGCAAGCTATCACTGTACAGCTGCATCTGTCTGGCGTAGGTGTGAAGCACTGGTGCAACAGCCATTTTGCTGCAGGGTGATGTGATGGCGTGCTCCGGCTGCCTGAGCTGTCTGCTGAGTGCAACCTCCGACGATGCTGGCTATTCTTGAATGGATGTTAGGCGGCAGGACTTTGGGTACGGCTTGGGAGGAGGACACAGGCCCTCATCCCACATGCTCCTATGAATGGTCAAGGCCAGTGGTGTCTGTCTCTTTCATGATTACTTGCATTTGAGCCACAAGGGGCAGTGGTATAATTGTATTTGGTGGTATTATCTTTCTTTCATGTTCGGCGTTATCTGCCACTGGAAGGTTTACTCAGCATGGCTATGTTTGGGTTTTGGTTGTTACAATGGCTCCATTCTCCTGCAGAATATGTTGCAATGTGATTTGAGTGTGGGAATGGAAGGACATTCACTGCTATCTGCTCTCCCGTGTGTGGGCGGGACACTTCGTTTCCGCTGTACATTGAGACTTGTGTGTGGGCGTAGTGATTGTGAACACCTGTTCTCAGGCAGCAGGGTTTATCTCTTTTGTACATTGCATGGCTTGTTATTGCGTGCAGGATGGTATAGGTATTTTTTGTTGTGACTGGCGTGCCTTTTGCGGTCAATGTCCATTGTTTGCGCTGTTCTGTAGCAGCCGCCGTGTGCTTCTCCATGTTTTGCACACAGGTGTGTGTCCTATTTCGACGTCACTTTACTCCCCTGTTCTGGACACTTGTGTGACTACGAGTTGACAACTGTGAGTTGTCGGTTGTGGACATTATTGATTCAGGGGGACCACGTGACATGTGCCTTCAGGGTGGGGCTGGTGTGTGTGGTGTGTAGTTGTGACCCTGTGGTGTTTGTGTGCAGCCCATGCGTGGCACTGTCGTTGGCCTCTGCGTTGTGTGCATGTGTACGTGCATCATCGCCGGGGCGCTGCGGTGCCGTGACGGGGACGTCCCCTCCTGGTCCCGGGTAGTGGGTGCCCAGGATGTTGCGAGTTGTTTTTATTTTACAGTTGGAACATGTGTGGGTACAGTGTTGGATGTATCCTGTCCCCACAAGGGTGTCTGGGGGGGGCCATGTACAGTTTTTCCGCCCTTGCATTGTGTGCGGTGTTTGCGTGCCCTTGTTGTGTGTCTGCCTACCTGCGTCGTCTTTGCGCGTTCACTCCTAGGTGCTGCATCAGGTACAGCATTGGGATGGCCTGGAGAGCAGGATTCATGTCGGAGTAGGCCGGGTTTGTGTTTCTGTACTCAGCAATCAGGTTTCCGCCTTGGTATCTCGTACGGTGTCTCTTTGCCGGTGAGGCGGTTTGGTTGTGTCATCGTAATTTGTACGCCGGGCGGTACGTCATTTCGTCGGACGGTGTGCCTCCGTTAGCTCGCGCCGCTACGTAGGCGGGCGCACTTTGATGGCGGGCGGCGTCGCGGGCTTACGGGCGGTATTTGCCTGACTTTTCACATCCTAATTTGGCGGGCGTGTGTGCAGTTGCTGGCGGACGGTAACTAGCGGTTTTTGCCTCCGACAGCACGGCGGTAGTGTTTCCGCCCGCCATCGTAATGGACCCCTTAATACATATATTTAAAAATAATAAAAATACATTACAAAAAATGTTAATCATACATATAAAATACAAACTAAAATACATAACACTAATATAAATATCGATATTATTAACAACGATATTTTTGCTAACGATATTACTTACTTTGATGTTACTTACTTCGATATAAAAAAACGATATTACTTACCTTAAGGTCGATATTCTGGTCACCGATATTCTTGACATCGATATTCTGTCCCTATGATATTAAAAACTCGATATTAGTGTAGGTCGATATAAAAAATCGATATTTTGACTGCGCACCACTTCCAAAATATTAATTGTGTGAATTATGAATGTGATGGGCAAATATTATATGGTGGTTGGAAAGTAAGATAAAAGAACACAATGCCAGCATCACATAAATAAAGTTTGAGAAAATAGAAATGTAACAGTTCACTAATGTGGAAGTTGTATTTTAACTGTTATTTTCTAAAGAAAAGTATATAGAACATTAAAAGCATTTCCATAACATCAAGATCATTTGATTAGTCTGCCCCCAAATAAAACTACAACTATACAGTATATAGTAATTTTAAACTTTCAATCTTTTCATAATACAGAAATTACACAGGTTAAACACAACATGGAAGAGTAGAATAAAGCTCAAACTGAACACAATACAGGACACCACTCTTAACACACATGTGTACTTAAGTGAATATTTAAAAAATACACTTACTGCCTGTCTGCTGCTCAAATGTTTACAGCTACCACATTAATGCAGCACCCAACATATCAGCTGAAGCACATTAACAACTCCAAGGCTGCTTCATCTCTTATGCCCACCCCTTTCCCTAGAATCCTGACAAATGTATCCTTCACAGACTTATCTCTTGCAGATCTCACCAATATACTCAACTACTTCAGAGCCACTTCTTATGAAGACAATGTCTTTCACTTGCCTTTCATCAAAGCTTTCTCTGTGGACACTCTCTCACCCCTACTCACTACTGTCAATGCCTCTCTCACTCAAGTCATCTTCCCAGAAGCTCTCAAGACAGACCTGATCCTCCCACTCTTAAAGAAATCTACATAAGATCCTAATGACCACGCCAACTACTGGTCCATTATTCACCTGCAGTTCATCAGCAAAATCATTGAAAAAACAGTCTATGTTCAACTCCAAGATCACATTAATGCTGACCAGATCCTTCACAGCTACCAGTCAGGCTTCAGATCACGCTGCAGCACAGAACTCCCTACCTTTCACATTTTAGATGGTGTTGTCCTGACTACAGATGATGACAGCTGCCTCCTGATACTGCTGGTCCTCTCAGCTGCCTTCAACACAGTCGATCATCCCAACCCCTTATGCATCCTGGAGCAGAAATGGGTTTCACTGACAGTGTCCTTCACTGGTTTTCCTCCATTCTTTACAACAGATACCTGTCTGTTTGCATGGACAACTCAATGTCACCAATAATCCCTATCAGCAGCATAATACCAGGGTTCCATACAGCCCCCTGCCATCTTCAACCTCTACATGGAGCTTCTAAGTGCTTTACTTGCATGTAACAGTATCACGTTCATAAATATGCAGATGATATGCAACTCTACTTGAAATTCTTCTCTGTTTAAGACATCCAGTGCCTCAAAAAATGCCTGCACATTATTCAGGCCTTGATGTCCAGCACCTACTTAAAGCTCAACCCAACTAAGGGCCAGATTACGATGCTGTAGGAAACAGCTCCGACCCTCGGTCGGAGCCGTGCCTACGGCATCGTAATTGGCTGTTCAGATTCCTTTCCGACCGACCCATTTTGATAGGATCGGTCGGAAAGGAATCTGAACCGGATTTCCGAATGGCCTCCGACGGGCTCGTAGAGCTCGTCTGCCATTCGGAAAGCCTCCAGTAATCCCTCGGGCAGCTATTTCCGCCTGAGGGATTACGATGGCAGATTCCCACAGCCTTTCTGTGCCGGCCTTTCTGACACAGAAAGGCTGTGGGAATCAGACTTAGGGGGCCCCCAGAAGGGCCCCCATAGGTGCAAGGCCTCCGGATGGCGGCCTAGGGGGCACCTATGGTACCCCCCTGTTGATCCCTGCACCCAGTGGCAGGTACCTTGAGGTGCCTGCCACGGGGTGCAGGGATGAACTGCACCTCATCTCTTTACAATGAGAGTATGCATTCCGGTCGGAATGCATTCTTCCACTGTAAAGAATAGGAATGCGACCGAACAGTGTTTGGTCGCACCCAAATTGCTGGGTTGGGACCGACGACAGGAGGTCGTTCGGTCCCAGTTCCCAAACGATGTCGGTCAGACTAAGGCCCGTCCGACATCGTAATCGGGGCCTAAGACAAAATTAGTGTTATTTCCCAACGTCAACAAACAAGAAAGAGTACCTTTCAACCTAGATCAATGACATGAACCGAAACAGTTTTGAACTTTCACTGAATGCCAAGTCACTTGGATTCCCCCTGGACACCAAACTCACCCTCATGGAACACTCTGGCTCAAAAATAATTGAAAATGGCCTGGTATTATCTTTCTCTTCTAAAAACTGTCATCAAGGACTGTAGACCACAAATGTAAAAAAAGAAACAAAAACAAGGCTGTAGACCCTTTCAATCTATGCACCCAGGATCTGAAAAAAACATCCCTGTATTCATCAGGAGCACCCCAATGCTGCCCCCATTTGGGAAAGATTGGACACCTCTTTAAAGAACACTACATCTCAATGCATTAACATTTTGAGAACCAGCTACCTCTCCTATTGCTTGTTGACTTTGTTTGTCTTTCACTCTGTACAGTGCTCCGCTGTCTTTTGCTTAGATTGACACTATAGAAATACCACATATAAATATACAGATTGTAAGTGTGCTCCTACTCTGGTTATATTTGTAGTTACATCGTTTTTAAAGTGCTATTAATACCGGAATAGACAGAGATACAAGATACTTCCAAAGAAAACTATACAAGTGCAAAAGTGTGCAACACATAAAGGGAAGAGCATAGAATAAGTAGTCAATCATAAAACCAAGATAAAAAACATTAATTATGCAGATTACAAACAAGCTCTTGGTGGTTTTGTAGATACATTTTAAATAGTATTTGAAACTATGTATAAAGTATATAGATACATAAATTGTTTTGGAATTTATCTATATAGGCAACTCCAAGCTGCACCGTCACCTTGATCTGGTCTTTCACCAATAACCATGGGTGTACAGACAGAATATCGAGTTGGAAATGTCGAACTACAAAAATGTTGAGTCAGAAATATCGTGAGTCAGAAATACCGACAGCAAGAATATTGTGGTCAAGAATATCGATTTTAAGGTAAGACATATCGTTTTTTAAATATAGAAGTCATTAAAATCGTTTGCAAAAATATAATTGTTTAAAATATCGATTTTTTAATTAGTGTTATGCATTTTAGTATATATTTTAAATGTATGTGATGTATTTTTTGTATAAGAATTGTTTATGTTTTTTGATATATGTGTTAAATTTTGCGTTTTTTAGTTCCGTAGCGGGTTGTGTGTTTATAGGGGAATAGGGTGGGAAGTAATTTAATTATAAAAAATGAATGATTATTTTTTATTTAATAATATTTATTTAATTGAGATTTTATAGTGTTAATTGTGGGAAGTAATGTTTTTATTAATTAATTATTAATTGGTTGTTAATTAATATTAATTAAGTAATTGCAAATTAATTGTGGCAATTTGTAATTATTTTAGGTGCGGGTTGTGGGGTTTATAGGGGTAAAGGGTGGGAAGTAAATTATTTTTAATTAATGAATAAGTTGTTAATTAGTATTAATTCATTAATTGAAAATTAAATATGGAAATTGTGTAATTAATTATAGGTGCATGTTGTGGGGTTTATAGGGGTAATGAGTGGGAAGTAATTTATTTTTGATTAATTAATAATTAGTTGATAATTGATTTTAATTAATTGAAAATTAATTATGGAAAATGTGTCATTAATTTTAGATGTGGGTTGTGGGGTTTATAGGGGTAAAGGGTGGGAAGTAATTTATGTTTATTTAATTATTAATTCGTTGTTAATTAATATTAATTAATTAATTGAAATTTAAATATGGAAATTGTGTAATTAATTTTAGGTGTGGGTTGTCGGTTTATAGGGGAAAATGGTGGGAAGTAATTTATGTTTAATTAATTAATAATTAGTTTATCAATAATATTAATTAATTTATATTTAATTAGGGAATTGTTTATTTTATGTGTGTGGGTTTTAATTTTCTAGGGGTAAAGGGTGGGAGTACATTAATTTTACTTACTTTATAATTAGTTGTTAAATACTATTAGTTTTTTAATTGAAAATTAGTTTTAGCTGTGCAATTGATTTTTCTACAGTTTAATTTTAGGTGTGGGTTGTGGGGATTATAGGGGTAAAGTGTGGGAAGTTAATTAATTTGTATGCGTTTTAATTTGTTTTTTAATTAATACTATTTCTTTAATTGGTAATTAATTATGTTAATTATGGAAGTACATTTTTTTAAAATGTATATGTGGGTTGTGAGTTGTGTGGTGGTATAGGGTAGGAAATAAAAAAAACTAAATTTATGTAATAATTAATGTTTTTGTTTCTAAATATTTTCTAATTAAAAATATTCATTTGTTTGACAATTATTTTTATTTTATTTAATATACAATTTGTAGGTATTTGTCATATTTATTTAACATTATAATGTGTTTTGAATGTTAAATATATCTGTATTTTAATGCTTAACATATTTATATATATATTGTTTTACTTTTTTTTTTGTTGTTAATATTTTGTTTGTTTTTAATTTTGAAGTGACTGGACTGGGAATATTAATTGTTACCCCTTTACCTACTGTTGCACTTATTGAAGTGGGAATAGTACATTTTATACCACCACTATCCAACACTTTCCCTTCTGTTGCACTCACTGGAGTGGGAATTGTAATTTTTACCCCTCCGCTATCCAACACTTTCCCTACAGTTACACTTATTGGAGTGCGAATAGTAATTTGTACCCCCTCCGCTATCCAACACTTTCCCTATTGTTGCACTGACTGGAGTGGGAATAGTAATTTGTACCCCTCCACTATCCAACACTTTCCCTACTGTTGCACTGACTGGAGTGGGAATAGTCAATTTTATTCCTCCACTATCCAACACTTTCCCTACTATTGCACTCACTGGAGGCGGACTAGTAATTTTTACCTCTCCGCTATCCAATACTTTCCCTACTGTTGCACTCACTGGAGTGGGAATAGTAAATTTTAACCCTCTCGGTAACCGAGTCACAAGAAATCTGAAAATAACATGAAAAAGAAGAAAAGGGGGCAGGGTAGAAACACCCTGACCCCTAGGCCTGCTCAGGGGGTCCCACAAGGACCCCCAGGGCAAAAAAAAGCATTTTTTGTTTTTAGAAACGGCAGAATTTGCGTTGGGGTCGCGAATCCTGCCGTGAAAATAAAAACAAAATGAAGCCCCCGGGTGGGCCAGGTCCCGGGGGCACTCGCCAATTAATTTGCGGGGGCCTGCGGGGGCCCCTGCAGCCCCGGGGACTGCCACCTCCCTGGGGCTTATTTCATTGTATGCGGGGAGCACTATGGCCCCCCGCAGACCCGGGGACCGCCACCTCCCCGGGGCTGTAAAAAAAAATGCGTGGGGGTCCCAATTCTCCCCACGCTGCCCCGGGGACCGCCACCTCCCCGGGGCTCAGTAAAAAAATTAAAATGATGTGTGGGGGGGAAAGAGCCCTGGGGACCACCACCTCCCCGGGGCACATACTAATTAAAAATGCGGGGGTCCGTAGCAGACCCCCTGGCCCCGGGGACCACCACCTCCCCAGGGCTTTAAACACATATGAGGGGGGCCGCGCGGCCCCCCTCCTGGAGCCCTCAAAGGCCCTGGGGACCGCCACCACCCAGGGCCGGCTCCTGCAGTGTCCCAGGGTGCCCACCCCCGGGACACTGCTGTTTGCTATGGCAGGGCGTGAGCCGTGCGGCTCCCGCCCTGTCATAGCAAACTCTGCTTTGCTTCATTGAAGCGAGAGCAGGAAACCTGCTCTCACTTCAATGAAGCAAGCAGAATTGCTTTGAGCAAGGGAGCTGCATGTCAGCAGCTCCCCTTGCTCCAAAAGCAATGCCGGCTCCCGCAGGAGGCAGGGAGCCGGCGGGATCGTGGGGGCATTGGGGCTCCCCCCACGGTCCCCAACGCAAAGGGCCGGCCCTGGGGGATGGGGTCCCCGGGGCCAGAAGTGGCCTGGGAGGGGGGCCACGCGGCCCCCCTCCCTCAATAAAAGTTTTTAAATTTTTTTTTTAAAAAGAGGCACAGCCCCGGGGGATGGGTCTTCATGGCTAATAGAGGCCTCAGGAGGGGGCCACGCAGCCCCCCTCCTTAAAAAAAGTTGTAAAAAAATAAATAAATATGTGGCCATGCCCCGGGGGATGGGGTCCCCGGGGCCGAAATTGGCCTTGGGGGGGCCACGTGGCCCCCTTCCCATTTCTTTTGTGATTTAAAAAAAAAAATAGGGGTCAGGCCCTGGGGGATGGGGTCCCCAGGGCCCCAAAAATGGAAAAAAAGGGGGGCCACACATGCCCCCCTTATGAAAAAAGAAAAAAAAAAAAAACAGCATTGCGCCGGAGGCCCCTCCCCCTCCCTGCAGTACTCTGCAAACGTGCCCCCAGGCGCGTTGTAAGTTGGGGAATTAATTCCCCTTGAATTCTGAGGGTCCCTGGGGGCCAACTAGCCCACCAGGTACCTCCAGTATGCGCCAGGGAGCTGCATTGTAGAGAGGTGGTCAAGGCCACGCCCCTTGTACACCACTCTGCAACGCAGCTCTGTGGCGCTTACTGGAGGTACCTGGTGGGCTAGTTGGCCCCCAGGGACCCTCAGTACTCAAGGGACTTAATCCCCAATTTACAATGCACCAGGGGGCGCGTTTGCACAGTGGTGCAGGGAGGGCGGGGCCTAACATAACAAGTGTGCAAGCGGGCCCCTGGCACATTGTAAATTGGGGATTAAGTCCCCTTCAATCCTGAGGGTCCCTGGGGGCCAACTAGCCCATCAGGTACCTCCAGTAAGCGCCACAGAGCTGTGTTGCAGAGAGCTGGTCTGAGGCCACGCCCCTTTTTACACCTCTCTGCAACGCAGCTCTGTGGTGCTTACTGGAGGTACCTGGTGGGCTAGTTGGCCCCCAGGGACCCACAGGATTCAAGGGGGCTTAATCCCCCAACTTACAATGCACTAGGGGGCACGTTTGCACAGTGGTGCAGGGAGGGGGTGGGGCCTGACATAACAAATGTGCAAATGTGCCCCCTGGCACGTTATAAATTGGGAGATTAAGTCCCCTTCAATCCCGAGGGTCCCTGGGGGCCAACTAGCCCACCAGGTACCTCCAGTAAGCGCCACAAAGCTGTGTTGCAGAGAGGTGTTCCGAGGCCACGCCCCTTTTTGCACCACTCTGCAAACGCGGCTTCTGGTGCACTGCTGATGGGGCGATGAGGTCCTCTTGTGTCCTGAGGACCTCAGGACACAAGTGGACTTCATCCTCCGAGCAGCAGTGCGCCAGAAGCCGTGTTTGCAGCGTGGTGTAAAAGGGACGTGGCCTCGGACACCTCTCTGCAACACAGCTCTGTGGCGCTTACTCGAGGTACCTGGTGGGCTACTTGGCCCCCAGGGACCCTCAAGATTCAAGGGGACTTAATCCCCCAACTTACAACGTGCCAGGGAGCGGCTTTGCACAGTGGTGCAGGGAGGGGGCGGGGCCTGATATAACAAGTTAGCAATCCTGCTGTGTGGGACTTACTGGAGGTTATAAAAGGGGTAGTTGACCCCCAAGGTTGACGTTGGGGGCTAACTATCCCTCCTGTTACCTTCGCTAAATCCCACACAGTGGGATTGCTAAAAGGTGTTTGGAGGCCACGCTCACCTTTCTCCACCACTCTGCAAACGCGACTGCTATGTTATGTTATAGTTAGAAATTAGCATTTAAAAAACCTTTGAAATTCACTGAAAAAACCATAGGTTTCAGGGACGTTATAGTTAGAAATTAGCATTTAAAAAACCTTAGAAATTCACTGAAAAAACCATAGGTTACAGGGATGTTATAGTTAGTCGGACATTTCACTCGTACAAAACCAGTGAAATTCCGCCGTTATAGTTAGTTCAGCTAACTATAACTCGCGCCCCCGCAATGCACTGCTGATGACGTCACATATTACATCATTCATGACATGGTCAGTGACATCACTGATGACATCACTGATGACATCTCAAATGACATCACTGATGACTTCATCCACGTGAAAATCTGATGCACCTCCTCACACCCTAATATAACCTTTGATACACCCACTCTAAAATACAGACTACCATTTTCGAAACCATAGACACACGAATACCAGTTACTACATAATCATTCACTGATTCCTAGGTCTACACACACATCCACTCATTCACCCATATAGTCACTCATACATACAGTCACTCATCAATACAACACTATCATATGCACTCATACACCTATACAGACACTCACACACCGCCACTCATCCAGAGTTGCTCACACACCTAGTCAGTCATGCAAAGAATCAATCACACTTCCATTTACTCACCTATACAGTTATACACACACCACCTCACTTATTCATAGAGATACTAATGCATACTTACTCTCTTATACAATCACTGATACAAGTACACACTCATCCATACAGCCACTCTCACAATCACTGACTCTCACGTATAGTCATTTATATACTCCAACTCTCACATACACTGCCTTTTAGATATGTAGTTACTTGGACATGTACCACTGAGACATCCATTCACTCACCAACACACCCATACACACACTCACCCACCCATACAGCTGTTTCCACATGCACTCTTGAACCCATACACCCAGTGAATCAACCACTCACATATCTATGCACAGAGTCACACACCTCCCACCCATGCACACATACACTCAGGCACCCATACAAATACTCAGGCAACCAATCAATAACGCATATAGACACTCATGTAGCTACTCACCAAACCATGCAGCAGCTTACACAACAACAGACAGACTAATACAGACATTCACACAGTTTAGTCACTAACCCATGCATTCAGTAAGACACATTTAATCACTCACTTATACAGTCAGTCATGCACCTACTAAATCTTCCATCCAGACACTTATACACCCTCTCATTCTTCAATACACCTTGGCATATATATAAAACATATTTAAACTTTATAGAAACACACAGTCACTGGATGATGTCATCAGTGATGTCATCAGTGATGTCATTTGAGATGTCATCAGTGATGTCACTGACCATGTCATGAATGATGTAATATGTGACGTCATCAGCAGTGCATTGCGGGGGCGCGAGTTATAGTTAGCTGAACTAACTATAACGGCGGAATTTCACTGGTTTTGCACGAGTGAAATGTCCAACTAACTATAACGTCCCTGAAACCTATGGTTTTTTCAGTGAATATATATATATATATATATTTATAAATTGATATTTTGTACAACTATATTTTAGACCACGATATTTTTTCCCCAATATTTTTGTACTTACCTGTTTAAGTATAGGGAGTCGATATTTTTGCATTCTATATTTTTACTTCGATATTTTTTGCTTCTATATTTTTGAGGTCGATATTTTGTCAGTGAACCTTTCTGAATTGCTTGCTGTTGCTTCAGATCCGGTAACCTGATTGCCGTACATTTTCATGTTAATGTGGGCTTAATGCAAACTCTTATTTAACAGTATGTGAGTTACAGGGTTTTGTGGGCTGATTGCTAAATCCTTCTGAAAAATAGATGGCAAAATTTTAAAAGATATGATTTGAAAGTCAAATGTCTGCTCCCAAATGATTGCTCATATAAATGGAGCACATTTCTGATGTTCCTGGGATTTACAAAGTGTCTTCTGAAACATTCACATGAATCATAGATTTCTGGAAGAGTAATCACACGAATAATACATATGGACAATTACAAATGTGTTTGACACAATTGTGCATCTGCAAATTTCATTGTTTTTTGTTTCACCTATGGGAGCATATTTTCCCTATGGGAAAATTCCTTCCCCTACATCTATTCTGAATATGTGGATGTTCCCTAAACATTCTCTCACTGAAAGCATACTCACTTCTGCTGACCGGGGTACATTTGCATCCTTGTTCAATGTAGAAAACTACCAGAAATATACTTTGAATACACATAATGTTATGAGTTATTGCTGCAACTCTAAGGTGCAGAATTACTGAAATTCTGTGCCAACTTTGGGGCCGATTCCGATCTCGGCCGGTAGGGCACCGAATCGGATTCGGCTTTACCGGATCCGATTTGGAGGCCTAGTTCCCGACTGATTCGTACGGGCGTCCGCTGCGAGCAAGTACGATGCGAGCGCACGCGAAACCGCCAACCGAATCGTTCCCGGGTCCGAACCGCTCCGACCGACTCGTACGGACACGGCTCGCACTACGCAATGGAGACGTTACCTGACCGAGCCAGTATGATGCGTGCCACGAACAGCCCGACCGACTCGTAGCGTCCGGCTCAGATGAGCTGTCGGAGCCGGACTTGGGGGGTCCGTGTTGGACCCCCCTGCACGTGTAGCCGCGCGAGTCGCACACAGGGGGGACCCATGGGTCCCCCCTACACGTGCATGTACGGCGCGACCCGCATCAACGCGAACCCGCTGTAGGGGGCACCCTTGTTCGCGTCGTGCCCATTGAGTCAATGGGAGCCCGTGTACGCGTTGTACGACCGGCTCCCATTGACTTCAATGGGAGTCCGACCGAATCGAGTCCGATAGCATACATACGCATCGTACTCGTTCGGTCGGGCTGCTAGAGTCCGATTCGGTCGGAAATCTCTCCGGGTCCGGCTCGGTCGGAGAGATTTCCTGCCCGAATCGGAATCGGCCCCTTTGTGTCACAAAAGTGTTGCAAACCAGGGCAAAATGTTAATTTGGAATTTACTTTCCAGCGCAAAACTTTATTTGCATTGGAAAGTTGCCTGATAGTAACGCACAGCTTTAAAGGGTGTTCCATGGGTGGTACATGATCGTTACAATGCAAACACCCATGTCATTTTTCCCGAAGCACTATCTACTAATAATGGTAGGCAGGGCTTTGCATCAAAATATATCTAGGCCTAGGAAAAATTTTAATTGCACTGGCATAATTTACGTAATTTTGGGAATTTCACGTTACCCTTGTGTTAGAAACTGGGTTTTTGGTTGGCAAATGTATGCACCCTGTCCTAGCAGAAGCCACAATCCTGGTCAGGATAAGCTAAAGACACACAAAAAGATAACTTGTGCTCACCCTCTGGTAGCTTGGCACAGAGCAGCCAGGCTTATCTAAAGCGGCAATGTGTAAAGTATTTCTGCAACATACACAGAGTAACAAAAGGAATACACCACAAAAAGACTCCACACAGGTTTAAAAAAATAGATTATTCTATTATAAACAGAAAAAGACCAAAATGACTAAACTCCAATGTATAGAAGTTGAGATATTGAATTTTAAAAGAATAAATGCAGTAAAAGTGCTTAGAAGCAAGTAGAACTAAAAGGTTACTTTAGGTTGCACTGTACTGGGGCAAAGTCAAACTACGGGGTGACCTCATGGAAGCACAGGCTGGTTACAGGACGCATGCATGCCCCGGTGAACAAAGCTCTATTCCTGGTCGCAAGCAGCGAATTATGTCGATCTTCTCCACACAGTGAAGGTAATGCATTAGTTCCGAAGACGCATGCCGTAGTCGAGAGGTGTCAACCGATGTGCCAGATTCAGCCATGCAGTTGAGGGGATGCATCAATCTCACCAAACTGCAGCAGCGGCGATACGCTGTCCGATGCATCAATCTCTGGAGGCAAAGCGCTGGTTTCGATGCGATGCACCGATTTTACTCCCGCTGTCTTGTGGTTTGTGGCCTCCTGGCCTGCCTGGATACGTTGGCATGGGCCTGGCTGCCATGATGACTTTTGCGCACGTTACTCTTAGCCGTTGTTCTGTTGCCCTCTGCTCCTGCCAAGTTATTTTACAACTGTCTAAATTTTTTGTCTCTCACCTTTTCTCCTGTTCCCTTTGGGCTCAGTCTGAACAACAGTTACAAGGTCGAAAAACAACGTCCCTAGTTCTTGCTGATATGGCCAGTCCTCGCACCTAGACATAACACTATGTACAGCTGCCATGGAGAAATTGGTGTGCTTTTAATATTGCGGTTTTCCCGCTTAGGAGGGACTTGGAGAAAATCCTTTCCAGGGAGAAGAGCTGTGATAGTCTGCTGATGTAGTCTTTGCATCTAGAGACTGAGTTATGGGGTTCGCTAGTCAAAGCCCAGAGGTCTTCTATGTGTATAATAAACTAGCTTCTAGCACGGGAGGGTGGTAAGGTCATTTAGCCATATAGCCACTGCTTTATGAAATGCTTTCCCGTTTGTATTCTATGGAGTTGTAACTACGCTGATTATATTATTCTTATGCATTATGCTGATAGTACTGACACGTGTACTGCATCTTAGAGCACGTATGTTGAAATAAACATTTTAACCTATACTGTGTCTCTTCTTACGCCCGTTGTGGACAAGTATGAGTGAGTGACGAAAGGGTGTTCTTGCTACTGCGAGACCTGAGAGAGAGAGATACCGTGTTCTGGGTTGTCTAATCGTTGGTACATTGCTACTAATGGGACGCTAAGGCTAGTTGGGTTGGGGTTTTAGGTGCTACGGCTTATGGTAGGCTCACCACTATATTCCGAGGTCCTATTATCCTGTGCATAGCTCTGTGTGTGCAGAATCCCTATAACATGGCGCGACCAACGGGTGGGGCTGCTTATCTGCGAGACGCTTGAGTAGTGCTTGTGCTTGTCCACAACTCCCCTCACAGACGCTTCCGGAAGCGTGTGTGACGGTGATACCTCCTATATCGACGTTTTTATAGGTTCTTTCAAGCTTGAAGTTGTAAAAGGTTTCTTAACTAAAACCCTATTTGTGCTGCCTCCTTTTAGATTGTCGACTATTTCTAGCCTACAATGGCTGTTAAAATTGCGGCACATAGCCGTGCAGCGCTCCGGGCTCACTTAACAGTGTATGGAGTGCCTGACGCGGGTGTCGAGCTGATCTTTGTGGTACAAGCCGATCCGGCTTACCACTTTGAGGTGTTCTACTCTTGGGTCACCTTTCCAGCGGTGGACGCTAACGATAATTTGTTCCATGCATATGATGCCACCACGGTTCCTGCTGTCTATAGACCTTATAGGAATCTTGAAGTACCGCTCACGGCTTGGCAGCACCGTGTTTGGTTTGATGGCGCCTCCCCAACCGGTTACCACAGTTCGTTTAGGCCCCTTATCTATTGATGGGGCCACTTGGCCTGTTTTGGCCGGGTACACCCCACATCCGCGATATATGACGATACCAGTCGTGGATCTACGCAACATGTATTCAGCTTTAGTGCGAGTGCATCGAGCCTTAGTGCAATATGTTACAGGCAACATCCAGGGAGCCCCACCTGGAGTTGCAGGCCATCCAGCTGTTGCAGGCGGCGTGACCATAAGTCCTGTCATGGTGAACTCGGTGATGGGCAAGCGCCCACAAAATAAGGATGATTTTCCTTATTGGCTTGCAGAGAAATTTGACCAGCTGGAGGCAGTTTTTCCAAACACCACACCGGTGGATAAACATAGAATTCTTACGATTAGTTTGCCAAAAGACTTAATCCCCGAGTTGGCAGCATGCAACAACTGGGGTAGGGTATTCGCAGCAGTGTATTCGAAGTGTTTCGGCACTCCTTCCATGACGGTTCTCCCCTCTGTAATTAAACGAGTGCAGGATGAACATGGCCCTGAAGCGGCTGTGGAATTAGGGATGAGACTGGTGGGAGTGTTCGAAGTAGAAGCTGAGTTGATCCTTGCGAATGTCAAGGGCGATGCAGTGAACTTTCAAGTAGCTAATGCATTGGCTTTGGTCCCAGAATTGGACAAGCCTCGCGAATTACCGAAAATTATTACCCAGGCTTACAAAACTATAGGCAGAAATAGCCTGGGCAATAAGCCTTTTGCAAAACAGCAAACACAATCGCAACAACAACAACAACCCAAACCTCAATCTGAGAAAGATGAGAAACCAGTCTTCACCAAAAAGAGCTGGAGGTTGAAGAAACAGGGTAAGCAACAAAAGAAGCCGGGGTCGAGAGGCGCATCCCCGGTTTGAATTTCCTCTGAACGCACTTATGATTTGCGCGATAGGGCGAGAATTAAATCTCCGGATAAATTTCAGATTCCTGATACGCGTTCTCCTCGTTCTTCACAGGCACAGACAACTTCGCAGGCCAGTGGAGGAGATCGCCAGGATAGGGGAAGGGGTTGAGAGGCTCCCCAGGGACGAGACCAACCTCGACAACAATTCACAGGGAAAGCAGAAGACTTTCAACGTTCTCGCCCACAATTTCAGAAGAAGAAAGTTGCCGCTGTAACAGCGAAATATGCCACAGACGTTGAGAACGAGACTCCTGAAATGGACGTGGGCAGTGACCCTCCTAGACAGCGCCGCGGAAGTTACCATAGTGCGGGAGGCGCTACGTCCTCATATGGAGGCGACAGCAACTGAAACATTCATTACTGTTGAGACAGCAGACACCAGAGTGGCACACCCTGACCGACTAATTAATATCGTCATTCAAATTGAAGGTGATATACAGCGTGTAATTAAAGGGATTTTTTGGGAAAATCTGACCTCTTCGTACGACATTTTGTTAGCGGAGGCGGATTGGCCACCCCCATTCGTACTTGTTGTGCGTAAAGTGGGAGGAGGTAATCCTTCCGAGCTTTTCTCGACATGTCCCAAAGGACAAAGCGGAGGCTCTTGCAGCTGAGTGGGCTGTGTCCCTGGCTCCTGCGTTATACCGCAACCACGTGGGTTGGGATGAAGGCTCTCCCCCCCATGAGATACCTTTACGGTCCCTACCGCAGCCACAAACCCAATATCCCATTAAGCGGGAAGCCAAAGGCCCCGTTTCCGAAATTCTGACTCAGTTGGAATATCAGGGAGTAATTGAAACATGCGTGTCACCTATGAACAATCCCCTTTTCGCGGTTTCTAAACCCGATGGATCGTACCGCTTAGTATTGGATTACCGGCATTTGAACTCTCATTGTCGGACCTTTGCGGTGCAAAATACCCATAGTTCTGCGCTTGTAGACAGTCTTGTTCGTAAAAAATATAAAACGACACTTGACCTATCCAATGGATTTTACACGCACAACTTAGCCACGGAGTGTAGCCAATGGAGTGCTTTTACCTCCGGTGGTAAACAATTCAAATTAAGGCGACTCCCTATGGGCTACAAAAACAGTCCAGGTGGGTTCGCTGACCGTGTTGTCTCTTTGTTAGACGATACAAAAGGGGATGATGGACGGAACGTTTGAGCCAATCAAACACTCACCCCCAGTCAACTGATCTGGGTTTAATCCATCATCATTCTTTAGCTCACTCCACCACCCCAGTTCAGACATGGCCATATGCAAATCAGTCTGACCCTGTGCCTCATGGGAACAGTCCAGCCCGAACTGCCAAGCCATGTCTTCCCTGGACCGGAAACAAGCATCCTAGGACCGGTTTCTGGCATTCCAGCCGTCATCAGCCAGGCTTGCTTGCATCCAGTGGCAAAGTGAGCAAGGGACCCACGTCTGGGCATACCCCACCAACTTAGGGCGAACAAAGCGATACAAAAGGGGATGATGGACGGAACGTTTGAGCCAATCAAACACTCACCCCCAGTCAACTGATCTGGGTTTAATCCATCATCATTCTTTAGCTCACTCCACCACCCCAGTTCAGACATGGCCATATGCAAATCAGTCTGACCCTGTGCCTCATGGGAACAGTCCAGCACCGAACTGCCAAGCCATGTCTTCCCTGGACCGGAAACAAGCATCCTAGGACCGGTTTCTGGCATTCCAGCCGTCATCAGCCAGGCTTGCTTGCATCCAGTGGCAAAGTGAGCAAGGGACCCACGTCTGGGCATACCCCACCAACTTAGGGCGAACAAAGCGATACAAAAGGGGATGATGGACGGAACGTTTGAGCCCTAAGTTGGCGGGGGTATGCCCAGACGTGGGTCCCTTGCTCACTTTGCCACTGGATTCAAGCAAGCCTGGGGGTGAGTGTTTGATTGGCTCAAACGTTCCGTCCATCATCCCCTTTTGTATGTCTCTTTGTTAGACGGCATAGACCCAGATGCATGTTCGTACATCGATGATATTTACCTGACAGACGACGAGTTATACCTGCATCTTTCCAGAGTGGACCGCATTATTCTCGAGTTTGCGGTTTTAGGTTACAAGTTTAACTTTGCCAAATCACACATTCCTGAATTAACAGTTTTGTTTTTGGGCTACGAGCTCAACAATGAAGGTAAGGGCTTAGCCCCCCATTTCTTGGAAAAATGTGCACTTTTGTGCCCTCCTACTACTCTGAAAAAACTTCAGTCTTTGCTGGGTTTCCTGAACTTCGGGCGTACTTATATTCCCGAATATGCCCAGCGTATCAAGCCATTGTATGCCTTGATACAACCAAACTTTTCGAAGTCTTGTTGGCTTCCGGAGCATTCCTCCATTCTGCAGTCTTTGCAGACAGACCTTCTTGAGTCTAAATACCTGTTGACGCGTGATAACCACACAAACCTGGTGATCAGAATAATTCCAGGGACAGTGGGTTTCACGTACTTAACCTTCTAACGAAGGTGACACAGTTCCAATCGCGTACAAGTCACATCTTTACACTTCCGCAGAAATGCGCTTTTCATCCGTGGAGAAAGTTCTGACTGCAGTGCAGATGGCGATCCTAAAGGAGGACGCACTGGCACAGGGAAAACGTATTCTGGTGGTAACACCCTATCCTGCCCTAGAGGCAGTGACTAAGGCAAGTGTACCAAACTCCAAAGCTTTGCACCCCCGTTGGATTCAATGGGCAACATCTTTGACGTCTCCTGATATCACTTTCATTTTTGATTCATCTCTGCAGACTCAGGAGTTTTTACAGTATGAATTCGTTCATCCTCCTCCTCTGTCATTGCTCCCGCTTGAGGATTACGACTGTGTGATCTACACCGATGGTTCGGCACAACCGGCCACGGGGTCCAAGCATGCTTATTCTGCAGCAGGTGCTATTGTTGCAGGTACCTTCATGAACGGAAAGTTCAAATCCACTGTAGTGCACACTCAGGCACTCGGGGACAGTACTGCACAATTGGCCGAGCTGCGCGCATTGGTGCTTGCGCTGGAGTTCGTTAATCCGGAGGTGACCACTCTTATTGTATGCGATTCTTATTACTGTGTTCAATCATACAATGACAATCTGTTCTTTTGGTCGCAAAACGACTATAGAGACGCTAAAGGTAGCACAATCAAGCATAAAATGCTTTGGGTTCGGGTGGCCGAATTGAGACAACATCTGCCACTCACACAGGTGGTTCACACCCTAGGCCATCAGCGGGTGGGCGCACACGCTGTTGGTAACGGTCTGGCAGACGAAGCTGCCAAATCAGCAGTAGTCACGTGTTCAGTAGCAGCAGTTACTAGATCCATGTCTAAAATTGATACTGATATTTTGGCGGCTATTGCTGCAACAAAGGAAGGTGCTAAATACCCTAGGGGTTTTCCTTCCAAATATTCTTACCAGTTAGGTCCCGAACAGGCTCCTTATGTAACAATACCCGACGTTGGTGATCGGCTGATCCCCAACGCGGACCGCAGACCTTCCTTGATAACGGCAGCACACGAAGGCATGGCTTCGGCTCATGCTGGAGTGTCTGCGACCGTTTCCATCTTGCAACAGCGTTACTGGTGGCGTGGTTTATATAAAGACACCCGTACATATGTGCTTTCTTGTGACTTTGTCAGCAGATTAAGCCTTCCACGGTTACACGACCACCACAGACCCCGCTCTGCATTTCTAACAGACCCTTTGGGTGTGTTTACCTGGATCACTGCAGTCCATTTTCTTCAGACACTGCCTATAAATATATCTTAGTGGCAGTGGACTCGTGCACACGTTTCATCTGGGTCTGGCCACAACGGAGTGCTGATGCTCGAAATGTCATCAGGGATTTGCGTGTCTTTGTGGGAATTTTCGCTTGTGGCACCTTCCATTCTGACCAAGGTCCAGCGTTTGCCTCTAAGGCTTACAAGGAAGCAATGGGTTCACTGGGGGTGCAGGTGAAATTTTCGTCTCCGTATCGGCCTGAGGGCAACTCAATTGTTGAACGAATGAACCGTGACTTAAAGCAATCCTTGACAGCTAGAGTCTTAGGTACTGGCAGGAACTGGCTGGCCCACTTGTATACTGTACAACGTGCACTTAATAATCTCCCTAGAAGACCTCTGGGAGGGCGGACCCCATACGAAATGCTTTTTGGCATACAAATGTTTGTGCCTGACCTTGATGGTCTAGACATGGCGGCGCAATCCGCCAAGTTTGATGTAGATAACCATTCTACTATGTTACAGGACTTACAAGAAGCCCGAGACAAACTTGAAATCGCACATTTACCTTCAGCCACAGACCCTGCTCAGCAGATTCCGGTTGCCGGCTGGCTTCCGAAGATTGGAGATCTGGTTCGAGAGAAGGTGGAGAACAAGAAAGAATTCGGCCCCTCTTATCGGGCACCGGTTTCAGTCCTGGGCTTGAAGGGAACACGTACAGTCATCTTACCACCGCTTCCTGGTCGCAAGGAGAACAGATACATCTCAGTGGAAAATGTCAAGCTACAACATCTGGCCGATCCTGAATAGTGTTACTAATGTTACAATTGAGATGGTTGATTTGCCTGAAAGTATACTCGAACCCCCTGTTTCCCCCTGCATCGACGAGAACGAGTATACCTATCCCGATACCGAATCGGTGGCACACCTACCAACAACGCCACTGAGTCCAACTCGTTGTGGACAAGTATGAGTGAGTGACGAAAGGGTGTTCTTGCTACTGCGAGTCCTGAGAGAGAGAGAGATACCATGTTCTGGGTTGTCTAATCGTTGGTACATTGCTACTAATGGGACGGTAAGGCTAGTTGGGTTGGGGTTTTAGGTGCTACGGCTTATGGTAGGCTCACCACTATATTCCGAGGTCCTATTATCCTGTGCATAGCTCTGTGTGTGCAGAATCCCTATAACACCGCAACTGGGGAGATGCACAGGTACTTTTACAGACAGGAGATGCGTCAAAATCCGGGTTGCAAGCATCTGGGCCATTTCCAGTGAGCCAGGTACAAGAGCAGTGGTAGAGACTTTAATTTCTCTGAGTCCCATGCAACAAGCCATTGGAAATCACCTGGAGTAAAGGCAGAGTCCAGCTCTCCTTCAGCTGAGTCTGAGAGCAGCAGGCATCAGGGCAACATGAGAGAAAAGCAGACCTCCCAAGTCTACAGTCCAGAGATGAGTCCAGAGATGAGTCCCTTAAGCAGCACAGCAGTGCATCCGACAGAAGGGTCAGTTCAAGATTCAGAAGTGTCTGTTTTGATGGGGTCAGAGACCCACTACTTATACTCAAAAGTGCCTTTGATGTGGGTGTGACTTCAAAGCAGCTCTTTGAAGTGCACAGGTTCGCCTTTCAGCCCAGTCCTGTCTGCCACGCTATCTTTGGGGGGTAGTCAGCCCTTTGTGTGGGGACAGGACGCAGTCTATTCAAGTGAACTGTTAGCCTCTCCCTTCCATCCTGCCCATATAAGGCCATCAGAATGCAGATGTATGATGGGTACTCAGACGCACCTATCCTTCCTGTGTTGTGGCTGTCTAGAGGGAATGCACACAATTTAGCTGTCTCCCACCCCAGACGTGTATTGCAGACAGGCTGTCAGGAACACAGACCAGTAAGTGCAGAGAAATGTCCACTAAAAGTGGCATTTCTAAAATAGTAATGTTAGATCCAACTTCACCAGTAGGTAGGATTAATCAATACCATTCCAAACATATGAAACATGAAAAGGCAACTCCTCTCTGATCAGGAATTACAGCCTAAAAGTGTATTAAGGAATTCCCAATGCTAACCTCTGAGAGGAGTAGGCCCCACAGTAGTGAAACATTAAATAGGCTGTTTGTCACTACCAGGACATGCAAAACATAAAAGTACATGTACTACCTTACCTACCATTAGGGCTGCTTAGGGCCTACGTTAGGGGTGACACATATGTAATAAAAGGGAGTTTAAGGTTTGGCAAGTAGTTTTAAATGCCAAGTCGAAGTGGCAGTAAACTGTACACAAAGGCCTTGCAGTGGTAGGTCTGAGACAGGTTTGAAAGGTTACTTCTGTGGGCTGCACAGTCAGAGCTGCAGCCACTAGTAGCATTTAACTTTACAGGCCTTGGCCATATGGAATACCACATTACAAGTGACTTACAAGTAAATTAAATATGTCAATCAGGTATACACCGATTACACACATTTTTAGGGAAGAAGCACATGCACTTTAGCACTGATTAGCAATTTTAAAGTGCTCAGAGTCCTAAGGCCCAAAAAAAAAATGTAGCAAAATGTGGAGGCAAAGCACAAAAAGCTTGGGGGAAGACTACCCTAAGACTCACAGGTCTAACACCTTGTTACACAAAGGTTCCAAAATTATGCCATTACACCACTTTGTGGAATCAAGTGCCATTTACAGTAAAGATTTACAGAACAATTCTCCATTCACTGTAAAAAAAAATCATGCATACAACTCAATCAAAATGGGTATTTATGGCGGTTTGTTTAAATTCATCCCTGCGTCAGAAATTAATTCGGGAACTCATTTTGCGCTAAATTATTGTGCTAAATGACGGATTCCAAATTGGTGTAATTATGGCAAAATATTGCAGAATTACACAAAAGCAAATTAAGTGAATGCGTTAAAAAGGAGAAAAGTTTTATTTCTCCAAACAGTTATGACTTTGTTATGTGTGCTCTATTGTAAAGCACACATCCAATTAATCCATCAATCAGTGGGCCTTGTAGAGCACAACTTGTCACCCCGGGGGGTCTCCAGTCACTGGGTGGTTGTGTGAGCGTCGGTCAGAGAGGAGGTGGTCAAAAAGCCAGGTCTTGAGCTGTTTCCTGAAGGCCTTCAATCAATCAATCAGGGGTTTGTTAAAGCGCGACTACTCACCCGTAAGGGTCTCAAGGCGCTAGGGGTGGGGGGGGTGCAGGTTCCATCCATCAAGGAGGGGGTCTGTCGAAGAGCCAGGTTTTGAGGTTTCTTGCGAAGATGGGGAGCGATGTTGTCTGTCTGAGGTGGAGCGGAAGGGCGTTCCATGCTTTGGCCTCGAGGAAGGAGAAGGAGCGGCCTCCAGATCTGGTCTTTCTGGTGCGGGGGACCACGGCGTAGGAGAGCTGGGCTGATCGTAGGGTCCTTTGGGGTGCGTGGAATTTGAGTCAGCTGTTCAGGTATGCTGGTCCGGTGCCGTGGAGGGCCTTGTGTGCGTGGGTGAGCATCTTGAAGGTGATTCTCGCCTCGACAGGGAGCCAGTGGAGTGTGCACAGGTGCTGGGAGATGTGGCAATGTTTTGGCAGGTTGAGGACCAGTCTTGCGGCGGCGTTCTGGATGTTCTGTAGCTTGCGGGTGAGGTTTTTGTTTATTCCGGCGTAGAGTGCGTTGACGTAGTCGAGTCTGCTGGTGACCAGGGCGTGAGTGACGGTCTTACGAAGGAGGCGGAGGGTGTGGAAGCAGGAAGACGAGACAGAGTTGATCTAGCGGTCCATTTTGAGCTCGGAGTCCAGGATGATTCCCAGGTTGCGTGCGTGGTCCGTGGGGGTTGGCGGGTTTCTGAGGGCGGGGGGCCACCAGGTGTCGCTCCAGGCATCGGGGTTTGGGCCCATGATGAGTACTTCTGTTTTGTTGGTGTTTAGTTGTAGGCAGCTGTTTTTCATCCATTTGGCGACGGCTTCCATGCCTTCTCGAAAGTTGCGTCTGGCGGTGTTGGGCTCGTTGGATAGGGAGAGGATGAGCTGGGTGTCGTCTGCGTATGACACGATGTTGAGTCTGTAGGTTCTGATGATGGGGCGAGTGGAGCCATGTAGACGTTGAAGAGCGTCGGGCTGAGGGAGGAGCCCTGGGGGACTCCGCAGGTGGTAGGTGTGGGGTCCGAGAGGAAAGGGGGAGTCTGACCCGCTGCGTCCCTGCCGGAGAGGATCCAGTCGAGGGCCTTGTCCTGGATTCCTGAGTCGTAGAGTCTGCGTATTAGGGTGCGGTGGGAGACTGTGTCGAACGCCGCTGATAGGTCGAGGAGGATGAGGGCTACTGTTTCTCCTTTGTCCAGTAGGGTGCGGATGTCGTCTGTTGCGGCGAGGAGGGCGGTTTCCGTACTGTGGTTTTTCTGAAGCCGGATTGGGAGGAGTCGAGGATGTTGTGTTCTTCAATGAATGTGGCGAGCTGGCTGTTGATGGCTTTCTCGATGACTTTCGCTGGGAACGGGAGCAGGGAGATGGGTCTGTAGTTTTTGAGGTCGGTGGGGTCCGCTGAGGGTTTCTTTAGGAGGGGTTGACCTCGGCGTGTTTCCAGTCGTCGGGGAACGAGGCGGTCGCCAGGGAGCGGTTGATGGTGTGGCGGAGCATGGGTGCGATGGTGTCGGCGGCTCTGTTGAAGATGTGGTGGGGGCAGGGGTCCGTGGGGGCCCCTGAGTGGATTGACTTCATTGTCTTCAGTGTGTCTTCGGTGGTGAGGGCTGTCCAGTCGTCAATCGCTGGTTTCTGGGTGTCAGGGGTGGTTGGTGAGGGTTCAGTGTGTTGGTTGTCTTCGTCGAAGTTGTCGTAGATGCTCTTGATTTTGTGGTGGAAAAAGGTGCTGAGTTTGTCGCAGAGGTCTTGTGAGGGAGGGATGTCGGTAGACTCGCTAGTGGGTTGGGCGAACTCCTTGATGATGCTGAAGAGTTCCTTGCTGTTGTGCGCGTGGGTGGAGATTCTGTCTTCAATCGCTTTTTTCCTCGTTTCTCTGATGAGTTGATGGTGGGCGTTGGTGGCGGCTCTGAAGTTGTCGTGGGCTTCTGTGGATTTGGTGTTCCTCCAGGCCTTTTCGAGGCGGCGGCATGTGCTTCTGGACTCTCGAAGTTCGGTGGTAAACTTCAGATGATGGGAAAGTGCGCAGTTAGAGGTTAAGGTCGTTCCAGGACTTTGCGGCAAGATAGGAGAAGGAGCGACCTCCGCAGCGGCTGCGACGTATGCAGGGGATGTGAGCCAAGGTGAGGGTGGAGGATTGGAGCTCTCTGGTTGGTCAGTGGAATGTCAGGCGGTTGTTGATGTCCAAGTCTAGTGTTGGAAAATATTTAAAATTTACCTAAGCATGGTATTTTGCAATGGAAAGTTACCCTCACTATGGTGCATGGGTGAGTGCATGGCGCTAGGCAGTCTGATAGTGCGTAGCAAAGGGAAGAAAGCAGGAACATCATATCTTAGTAGTCATGACGCTGTCCTACTCTCCCGCTCATGCAACACAGAGCAGCAACTTTGGTTGATGCGCTGCATAGTGTGACAACTTCGTAAGTCTGACCCTTAATTTACACATGAGTAAATGACACCATGATGGTGGAATTTCCCCATTAACAATTGCACTTTGCGAGTCTGCGAAAAGTAAAGAGAATTTGCCTTTGCAGACAGCTTTTTTATGCACCGCACTGACTACTCTACCACATCGTCCATTCGTTCTCAAAGTCTTTCCCTCGTATTTTGACTAGTGAATATCGCTTTGCTATGTACAGCGTTCCAGTTGTCTTCATACCTGTGCTAATATTTCCCTATAATTATTACCCCCACCTGTACTTATCTCGCACATCAAGCCGCCGCATCCTCTCTCATACATCAGGGACATTTCAAAGCCAAGGTGACTGCAGTATGTGCTGGTAATGAAAGCGCTGTGAATGGGTGTCTTTGGATTGTTAATAAAAAATGTTCCCCTTTTTCCAATTCCTATTGCATGTTTTGTAATACATAATTGAGCACCAGCAGACCAGTGGAAATGTACGAGATCTGCATTAAGCAACAGCAGACGCATCGAACGGCATTTAAAAGCATCTTAATTCTCTGTCCCTTTCATTTCACATCCCATAACCTATGGCAGTGAGTTACTTTCATCCTAATGTGTGTATTTGGATGCTGTCCAGTCCCATTTGATATCCACATGTTGATTTGCTCTCGAGCTGGTAAATGTTAATTGCCTCAAATCTCCCTGGGATTCACATAGTTTAGAAATACCAAAACAGCTACTGACGGGTAAAGTAGCTAATTGTACTCCCATTCAAGTGAATAAGGTGTCTGTTTATATATTTCAACAAAGTGCTAGAAACATAGGATAAAAATAGCTGATGATGCATGTGTCTCTCTGTATTGTGCATGCAGTGCGTTAATAGCAAGATAACAGAACGCGGCCCTAATTGCAAGCAGCTTTTTGTTCTTTATTCAGAATGAGGCAGAACTAGCCAGGCTGCAACATCTTCATTCCTGACTGTTTCTGCCTCTTTCTGAATCAGTGGCTCTCCCAGTGCAACACCTATTCCTGGGTGGGAGCTCTGACTGCCTTCTGAATTGTCCTTTGCAATTTCTTTAGTTCAACTTCTGCTTCCAATCTTTTGATATACATCTGGAAAGCAAAGCACTAAGGGGCCTATTCCGATCTCGGCCGGTGTGGCACCGAATCGGATTCGGCTTTACCGGATCCGATTCGGAGGCCTCTTTTCCGACCGATTCGTGCATGCGTCCGGGCGAGTGAGTACGATGCGAGCGTACGCGAAATCACCGACCGACTCGTTCGCGGGTCCGAACCGCTCCGACCGACTCGCACGGACACGACTTGCACCGCGCAATGGAGACGTTTCCCGACCGAGCCAGTACGATGCGCGCCTCGAACAGTTCGACCGACTCGTGCCGTCCGGCTCCAAAGAGCAGTCGGAGCCGGACTTCGGGGGTCCGTGTCGGACCCCCCTGCACGCGTAGCCGCGCGAGTCGCACACAGGGGGGACCCATGGGTCCCCCCTACACGTGCATGTACGGCGCGACCCGCATCGACGTGAACCCGCTGTAGGGGGCGCCCTTGTTCGCGTCGTGCCCATTGAGTCAATGGGAGCCCGTGTACGCGTTGTACGACCGGCTCCCATTGACTTCAATGGGAGCCCGACCGACTCGAGTCCGATAGCATACGTACGCATCGTACTCGTTCGGTCGGGCTGCTAGAGTCCGATTCGGTCGGAAATCTCTCCGGGTCCGGCTCGGTCGGAGAGATTTCCTGCCCGAATCGGAATCGGCCCCTAAATGTGGTATTTGCTGCAATACAATCTTTAATAAATGATTTATGCTCTCCAAGCAGCTCCTGTCTCCATGGCTTGAAAAGCTGGAATAATGCCATGAAGTAGAACTCTTTCCTCTCTTCTGTGTATCAGGAAAGTCTGCAGTGATTAATATGGCTTGGAGTGAGTCAACAGTTTAACCAAGCTACCTTCACAGCAATCTACCGCAAATTGACCAGTCTACTCATTTAGTGACACTCTCCTATGCTATGTGTGGTATTAAACTACTTCAAACAAGCAGGCATTTCGTAAAGCCGTGCTCCTTCGAGGGTAGTAGGTATCCAAAGTATTAATCTGGAATATGTCTGTATTTTCCCAGTCCAACAGAGCCACGTTTTCTAACTCACCAAAAGTCTTTAACACTCTGAGAGGAAACTGGACCTAATACAAGCTAAATGATGCTTGGACTTTATGAACAGCAGTCTCCCACCAATGAGACTGCAGGCCTCATATATTTCACATTCTCAGTGTGATTGCGTGCAAATGCTATAGATGTAAAGCTTTTGTTGTCATGTTTTCAGATGCAACCTCTTGCCAGAGACCTTATATCTCTGTTTTCACTGACATAGTAATGGACGAAGTCAAGTGACACCCCTAGCTACAGTAGCTGGGTTGCCTGCAACAAATTTTTGCATTACACATCGTCCAAAATATTTGGCTGTAGTCATCAGTGAATTTAGAAGATTCTTCATGGAGTATGCTGCATGTTTTCAATGGTGACGTCCTAAATACTGCATCAGCAGTGGCCTGTGCAGGTAAGAGTGGTGGGGCAGTGGGGCCGGGTGGGGGGCGATTATGACAGATGAAGAGAGGGAAAATTATTTATTTAAATTTCCCTTGCAGTCGCCTGTCTAACCCCCCCCCCCCCCAACTCGGCCACACCGCTCTTACCTGCACATGCAGCTCCTGCACTGTATGTCAGACTGCAGACATGTAACTGTTGCCTTCTCTGGAAACCAAAACCTGCAGTGAGTGTAGTACTTGCCGTTCTGTCGAGGGAGAAAACCTCTCCAGTTCTGTTTGTTTTCAGACTTCGTTGACATTGCACAGATGCCATGCTCCTCAATGACCTCCATAATAGCTTTATACCTGTCTTCTCCAATTTTAAGTGCATCTCTAATCCACAGTAACATAGGACAATGTGCTTAACCGTGTGCCATGCACAACATGGTGCATGGCACCCGGTGCACCGACGTGCAGGAGGTGCTGCACAGCATCTGCATGTGCTACGGCCCTTTCCCATGGCAGCAGCATGCCCCTGCCGTGTTTCTGACTGCCAGCCCGGCAGTCGCATCGCAATACGGCGGTCGGACTGCCCGCATGCTTGTTGGCGGCCGACTGCCATTGTAATCAGCCCCACAGCTCTTCACAATACAACTTGCTTGTCAGTTTGTTTTACAGACATTTACACTGTGCACTCATCAGGACATACCTCTGTGTCAGTGGGAAATAGTATGGAACAATTCAGTGCTTTTAATTTTTTCTTCCACACACTTACTAGCACCTATTGAGCCTGTTGCATCTGATACATCTCAAGAGCATCTCTCATTGTTTGTCTGCATTGCAGGGAAATGGATGGTGCAATGCTCATATATTTCTTCCTGATTTCTTTCCACAGCCTTAAGGAACTGACCTTTTTGCATCAGTCCTCTGTTCTACCGTAGATAAAATACCATCAATGTCTATGTCTGCAAAGTACTGGTAGTTTGTCTCAAAATATTCTAAAGCCTTCTTAATCTTTTCTTGACTAACAAATTCTTGCCAAATCTAAGATCTAAAGGTTAGTTTACCACATTGCCTCGAGCCCCTTCACTAATTTATGGGCTCCACATCTAGTATAATTAATATCACAAGAGGCACGAGACAAGGGTGTCCCTGTTCTCCTTTATTGTTTGCTATTTACATCGATCCTTTAATCAGGAAAATAGAGGAGAACCAAAAGATTCAGGCTATACATGCCAGAAGAGGAGACACCAAGATTCTAGCCTACGCAGATGACCTGGCAATAGTCACACCTAACCCGCGGGATGCCCTCATGGAGATAGAGAAAGAAGCTAGTCACTTTGGCAAGATCTCAGGCTATCACCTTAATGAAAGCAAAACGCTAATCGTCAAGAACGATAAAATAGATCTGGAAGACGTTCGAGTAGTTCGGAATGCTAGATATGTAGGGGTAGACATCAGCGCTAATGTGGATGAAATTGTTAATATTAATTTTGAGCCATTGATGCAGAAATCTAGATAGATTTTAATATGATGAATAATTTACATCTCACACTGCTAGGTAGAAGTAACGTAATTAAAATGCTTTTTCTCCCAAAAATTCTATATTTCTTAAGAGCTATCCCAGTAGAAATAAGTAAATCATGGTTCCTAGCGATGAACCAGTTGATCCCTAGATTTCTATGGGCGGGGCAGCGTCCTCGAAGAGCTTTAAAATATATGACTATATGCAGAGATCGTGGGGGCTGGTCAGTCCCAAATTTTCAAGTATACTATTGGGCAGCAGCTCTGCAACAGATGGCCGATCTGTTGAAAAGGGATTGTGGAGATATGAGGGAAACATCTAATATCTCCATTTATGAGCTAATATATGGGGTGGAGGTTAAAGGCTGTCTCATGCGACATATTGATTTCGCCTATTTCAAAAGGGTCTAATTGAAGGTATTATTGGGCGCATTCAAGGTCTGCATTGCAGTTCGTAAAAAACTGAATATCGGAAGAGTTCACAGATATTCCCCCTTAGCTAATAATGATTTACTTCCAGCCATATTTCATGATGGATATATGAAAATTTGGGCTGAAAGAGGTGTAAGGTATATGGGAGATTTAATGGAAGACAAGGACATTTTTTTGTTTGACACAATAAAGGAAAAATTCGGGATAGGGAATAATCACTTTTTCAAATATTTACAGATAAGGGATTTCCTGACTAAGATGATAGTTAGCTGTAGTAAAATCCCTCGGCTGGATATGATGTTTGGGGATCGCCCAACATTGTCTACAATATATAAATTAATTAATAAGGAAATGGGGGATGATTTAGCAAAACACACAAACCGGTGGCAGGAGCTTTTACAAGCAGGGATAGGGGAATGCGAAGATTCCCTTTTGCTAAGCCAGACAGCATTTATCTCGGCAAATCTTCAAGTATAGTGTTTTAAAACCTGGCTTAACTTATATATTACACCAGCACGGATTTTTAGATGGGGTTTCAGGCATACACTGTTCTCGATGTGGAGTGTTAGCCGCTGATAGCGTGTATATGTTTGCCACATGCCCTAAACTTGCTCCTCTGTTAACCGAGATAGGCCTACGTCTTATAAATATGTTGGGATATATGGTGGAGCTCACCCCCCAAGTGATAGTTTTGGGGGTAAGTAACCAGGAAATGGCTGAACCAAATCGGATTATGCTTTTCGCAGCTATGGCGGTGTTTAGATTATGCTTGGCCAGTGCTTGGTTAGACCAAGATCCCTCCTCGATACACTGTTGGCTGGGGAAATTGTTAGCAACATACAGGTGTGAGATTGTGATATACAAAAGAAGGGAATATAGAACAAAAAAAAGAGGTCTGGATATCTGGGCGCCTATAACTAGATGGATTAATGAGGATTGATATTTTGTTAAAGGTTAAGTAGCAGTAAAGTAATGTAATGTATAATGTCTTTTGGATCAAGAGGGAGGGGGGAGGGATAGCGCAGGAGGGGTCGGGACATTCAGGGAGCCGGGGGGATAAAATCTCAAAACTGGACATCGATTATATCTGTTTTGTGTAATGTATGATATGTCTTTGTCTCCCTTGTATGGTGCCTAAAATAAAGATATAAAAAAAAAAAAAAAGAGACTTTCTGGGGCAGAGGAACACATACAGTGACACACCCAAGGACACATTAATGCAGTCACTGACTCACTAACACACTTAGCGTATCTATAATACAAATATTCAAGAGAGGCAGATGGATAGAGAGTTATATCTGTGTACTGTAAAAAGGAGACCAAAAAATAAAAGTATGTCTTGTATAAATGAGAATAAAGTAATTTTTTTGTAGACTTTAATTTATTGTGTATTTTTTACAGAGATCTGATTTTATTTGAGAAACAAGATTTACAAAGCCTGACAAGAGAGAAAGATGAAAGAAACAGAGAAAACAGTTTTAGGAACTACAGACTGAGAGAGACAAACAAAATAAGGAGGAGAGTATTCAGAGGAAAAAAAGAGAAGCTGGTAAAAGTACCAAGCATTCTCTCAATAAAATATGTCACAAAATGCAAAATGTGACTCCAGTCTTGTCTCAAAATGGAATTTACACATCAAGTGGGAAAAAGGAAGGAGTACGTGTTTCTGAAAGTAAGAAATGCACTAAGAAATCAGGGACTTTGTCGTGGAGACAGAAACAGTTTAGGGAGTTAGGAGCTAAAATGTTTCGGACAAAAGTAATACAAACTTTGCTAAAAAGGATGAAGAAGTATAAGAGGAGAAGTGCTGCATTTAAGCAAATGGAACATATTGAGAGTGTTCTTGGGAAAGCATTTGCACTGAAGAGGAAAGGATTTATATAATTTGAATAGAATGAGGACACTAGACAAAATAGTATTGTGTATGAAGAAAAGAACTGTTAGAAAACGGCTTAATAATAAACTAATTTTTGCCAAAATTTTAAAGATGAATGGAAGGCATAACTCTAGTACAGAACCTTATTTTAATGAAGAAGCTATATTGCAAGAAAACACACTAGTGTATGCAGTTGATTTAGCTGGTCGTTGTTATGAAGTAAAAGATGGTATTCCTGTTGCAAAAGAGATGGTTTCTAGGAATGTAGAGGAAGTGGTAGTTGAAGAGGTGCAATGAAGGCGTACACAGGCCCCAGTATGCAAATGGAGCTGTAGTACTATTTGCAGTATTCGTCAGGAGTCAGTTGATTTATTAAAAAAAGTATATAGAATTTAATTACGCATTTCTAATGCGCACAGCTACTCATAAAGAGCGTCCCGGTGCTGATTCAGTAGGCACAAAGGATAAAGAACCGAGATAGAAGCCATTGTTCCCTGCTTTCCATCCAGAAATCTCAAATAGAACATTGCAATTTTGCAAGGATTAGATCCATGCAAAATGAGATAATATAGTAATTTACAGGGTCATTCATTGGCATGTCTTTCAAGGAAAGTTTGCTGAAGCACCTTTTATCATTTCAGGATGTTAGCTGATCACCATTCCAAAATATGAACTTTGGTTAGAAGACTTTACTATGTAAAAACTCCTGCCTTATGTTTGGGAAAAATGAATAGAGTTTTATTGTTTGGTACAATAGCAGAGGTAGAAAAGGTTTGTGAAGGTATTCAGTCTCAGTTGTTTGGTCCAGAAGAGGAGTCTAGGGAAAATGTAGAGTTGGTTACTAGAGGTGTAGAAGAACAGGATACAGAAATTAGTACTGAAAACTTTGCACAAGAGAGTGCAAAGTTTAACACAGTTTGCTCAGAGAAACCAAACTGTGTTTATATTTGTTAGTCGACGCACTCACTATAAAACGCAAACTCGCAATGTAGTTGTGTACTCAAAAGCTGAAAAAGAGAACAATTATAAGTGGCAAGAATTTGGTGCATATGTATTTGTTGAGAAAAGATTTGATTTGTACAAAGAGCAAATTTATGTAAGGATTGCTTTGATAAGTTATAGAATAATAAGATGCCAGCTAAACCCATATATAGTAGGTTAGAATTAGTGTCTGTTCCAGACGAACCTAAAGTATCAAATGTTTATGAATCAATTGTGTATTTCCCTTTAGATTTTAAACAGAATATAGAAACTATAGTGGTAGATACAGATATTGAATAACCTCTTATTATTTTAGTAAATGGTGTTCCAACAAAGAGTAGAATAATATGGCAAGAGTTAGTACATGTTAATAAAGTCAAAAAAGCAACATTACACCTAGCAAAAAATAATGTACTATACAAATGTTGATGTTGCTGAAAATATAACTTGTATAGAGGATGAGACATTAGCTTCAAATGGACAGATTGAAAACTGTATCAATCCAGATCAGAACAAATTTATGAAAACTACAGCTTCCATACCGTGCATTTTAAATAAATCATTGGTGATGTTATTGAACTTTTTCAAATGAAACAAGCAAAAGGAGCTCCCTTGAGTGTAGGGGAAAAAGTTAGAGGCTCGCTGTTTTCCCCTACTTTTTTCCACTGGAGCAGAATGCCGCTATGATGATTGTGCTGTACAGATACCAGCAGCTGAATACTGCTGAACACGATTATATTGAGAGGATCCAAGATTTCGTCAGTGCACTCCGTACATATTCTATCTTCTGTTTGAGATCAACTTGTCTGGACTTTCATATGCTGTGGATCACGTACTGAGGACGTGTGTTACTCTTCAAAAACTCTCTGCAAGGGAATTTGGTGATAAAGTTCAAGAAAAAGATAAAAACTTAGAATACAATTTAAGGGCATGCCAACGTGACACCAAAGAGTATTGGTATTGTCGACATGGAGAACTCAAATGTATGCTGAGAGGCCTGGGTGCGCAAACTTGATTTATTACACTTGGGGCCAGATGTACGACCATTTCATTTAGCACCTCGCAATTTGCGACACATTGCGAGTCGCAAATTGCGAGGCACTAAATGAAATGTACAACAGTGTGTTTAACACTGTTTGCGATTCCCAATGGGGTCGCAAATTGGGAGGCTCATTATTATTAATGAGCCTCTCGCAATTTGCGAGCCCATTGGGAATGCCAGCCCTCCCAGGGATGGTGGCCTGCTGGTCTCAGCAGACCACCATGTCTGGGACTGCTTTTAAATAAAGCAGTTTTTTTTTAATGCAGCCCGTTTTCCTTAAAGGAAAACGGGATGCATTTTTAAAAAAATGAAACATTTTCGTTTCATTTTTAAGACAGGCAGTGGTCCCTGGGACCACTGCCTGCCCTTCAAAAATAATTTTGCATGCATTTGCAAAGGGGAAGGGGCCCCCTAGGTAACCCTTCCCATTTGCGAATGCATTACCACCTACTTGAAGTAGGTGGTAATTGTGAGTGTTTTGCAACCACAATTGCGGTCGCAAAACATTTGTACATGGTTTTGAGACACGCTATTTAGAAGGGAACGCACCTTCCAAATAGCGAATCACAAAAAATTGCGACTCGCTAAATAGGCTATGTACATGGCCCAATAGGTTTTTGCATGCGCAAACGGGTTCGCAAACCCGTTTGCGCATGCAAAAACGGGTCGTACATCTGGCCCTTAGTTGTGCTGAATATACATGGGATGAGCTGCTTGAATTTGTAAGAGAGGCAAACTCGAACATTGAGGACGTCAACATAAAGCTAGCAGGAGAACTTTGCACTTTAAATCCTGCTAATGTTTGCAGATATTTTAACCACAAGTTCCAAGCCATGTTATCTTTTTTCTGCAACAAAAGTAAACCTGCTCTTGGTGAAGTAACTGATTTCTTTTGGTGTAAAGAGTACCACTCAAGAGGTGCTCCTCATATTCACATGCTGTTATGGATAAAAGATGTGCCAAAATTTGGAACAGATAGTAATGACTGTGTGCTGTCTTTCAAGGCAGTCTCGCTTCTGCCTTATTTTGCTAAAATAGCAGAAAAAGTGGTCAACACTCAACTGACTATGCACATTGACCAGCACGGCTTACTCCATCCGACACAATCGGGCTTTCGGGCCTCGTACTCCACGGAGTCAGCACTGCTTATGTCTACAGAAACCATTCGTAGGCATGTAGATGAAGGGCAGACGGTGGCATTGGTCCTGTTGGACCTTAGTGCCGCATTTGACACCATCGTCCACCCAATACTCCTACAGCGCCTCAAGGAAGGAGGGCTGGATAATCTGGCTTTGAAGTGGCTGAGATCTTTTCTACAGGACAGAAGTTTCCAAGTGTCCCAACGACCGCACTTCTCCAAGAGCATTAGGCTGGCTCAGGGGGTTCCCCAGGGCTCCATACTCAGCCCCACTCTTTTTAATCTTTATATGGCCCCTCTGGCAGACATCATCAGGAAATACGGTATTAGTGTTGTGTCATATGCGGATGACACGCAACTAGTAGTGTCTCTATCTCAATCCCACATAGAGGCAGCCACTACTTTCGCCTCCTGTTTACAGGAGCTGGCAGCCTGGATGTCAAATAACTGTCTAAAATTGAACGGCAGTAAGACGGAAGTCCTGATTGTAGGGAAGGCTCCCTCAATATGGTCATCAAGGTGGTGGCCGCAGACTCTAGGCACTACTCCCACCCCCAGTAACCAGGTAAAGAACCTGGGCATGTGGCTGGATTCTAAGCTCTCTTTTGATCCCCACACTAGGACGGTGGCCGGAAAATGCTTCGGAATAATGAAAGGCCTTCGGAAGATCTTGGATGTGCTCCCGTAGCCGCCAGGAAAACTCTAGTCCATGCGTTGGTAACCTCCCGCCTGGTCTATGGGAACGCTCTATACCTAGGAGCCAGTGGAAAGATTGTTCAAAGATTACAATGTATCCAGAACGCGGCGGCATGCCTTGTTCTGATGCTCCCCAGGAGAGCCTCTTCCAGAAATGCCCTGGCTGTCCTGCACTGGCTCCCAGTGAGGGAAAGAATCCTCTTTAAGGCCATGTGCGTAAGTCAGCGTATCCTGCAGGGAAAGGGACCTAGCTACTTACATAGTCTAATGCTACCCTACACTCCGACTAGGGCCCTGCGGTCCCTGGGGACGGGGCAGGTTAAAATCCCAGTAATTAAAAGAGCAAGAATGGGTGGTAGGTCTTTTCGCTATCTAGCCGCTAAGCACTGGAACACCCTCCCCCAAGATCTCCGGACGGAACCATTAGAAATCTCCTTCCGAAAAAAACTAAAAACATGGCTCTTCCAGATATAGATCATGCATCACACTGATATTTGCTGTCACAGAGCGGTCCAAGTAGCCTGCAGCGCGGGGACACACTAGCTAGTGTAACCAGGTGCTTTACAAGCTCATTTATTATTATAGAACAGAATGTGATATGCGCCATCCCAAAAGATACTACTGACAAAGGCTTGAGAGAACAAGGTTTGCGTTTCCAAACACATAGATGTGGAAAGTACTATTGTTGAAAATACAGAAGCAAAGGAAGATTTTGCACAAGATGTTGTTTTGTTTTTCAGGACTGGTTATTTCACAAGGAAGAGTCAACAGCTTATGATTGCAGGGAGACATATAATACCATGGAAATCATCGAAAAATACGTACAACCTAATAAGTACAGTGGCTTCCAAGTTCATTAATGATTATAATGCTATGACTCTTTAAATGTGGAATGCAAATATGGACATTCAGTTTGTTGCAGACAGCTCCATTGCTGTTGCTCATTATTTGACTTCGTACATTAAAAAATATGAGACGACTGAAATGAAACAGATGTGGCAGGAAAATTTTGCAGAAAAGTGTTTAATAAAAGAAGTTGTACACCTTTATTTTAAAAATGCTATCCCATAGACAGATGGGTTCTTATGAATGTTGTGACAGGTCGAGCTCGGACAGTTTATTCTTGAAGTCTGGGGGAATTGTTTGAGTAAGTTTATCCTAGCAAGCACGTGAAATAGAGTATTATAGTATTTCCAGGAAATTCAATATCTAACGGAGTTCGACACGGAAAGTACTGACATTATAAAATCAAACATGTTAGATGCATACTACCCAAGAAGAAGTGTACCTTTAGAAAATATGTGCTTATATGAAGTTTTTCAAAACTACAGGTACAAAAGCAATGTAACAGAAACATAGAAGAAGGCAAATTTGCAGTACTTGGATGTGATGTTTTTTAGTGAGACATGCAAAAGGAAATTTAATAAACCACAATATTTTGTTTTTATGCCTACACTTCAAGAGTGCGCCAATTTTAATGAAGAATTTCGGAAACAGGAGAAGAAAGAAATTTTGGAAGTTACAGCAATTGACAAAATAGAACACCAGGTAGTAACAATAGTGCAAAATGAAAAACTTCAAGGAAAACAGGATTCATTAGAGAAATCTATATCTAAGACTGGTGGATTAGAGAAGTGTTTACCTGTGTGTAAAAACTGTAGAGTAATTTTTGCAGTTTCATTTAAATGTTGAGGAAGGATTAAGAATGGTGCAATGGATAAACTTATTGATTTAATTAATTTTCCAAATAGGAATGAGGTTGAATACTTGGCCATAAAATGATTTCAGATTAATGGTATCAAACAGATTGGTTGATGTGTTATGCATTTTGTGCTACTGAAAGACTTGTATATGCGGCGCCAGCAGTTCCCAGTCTCTCTAGTGTATGCTGTAACTACCCATAAATCACAAGGTTTAAATGTAGATGTAGCTTTTATTAATATTGGAAGTATTGTATTCAAAGAAGGTATGTCATATGCAGCATTGTTGTGAGTTAGAACATTTGCCGGTTTGAGTTTGGTTGATGTTGATGAAAAGAAAGTTAGTGCTGATATTAGTTTTGTTAGAGAATACAATTGGTTAAGAAGTGTATATTCTCCTCAGTTAGGACAGTATCCTATTTATGAGAAACAAAGAATCTGTCCAAAACAGAAGCTTAGTAAGCAATCAAGGATGTACCTCAAAGTAGCAAAAAAAAAATAAGGATGAAGGTGTTTAAATGAACAAATTTAAAATTGACCGTAATATTGTAGGTTTTCGGCTGGAAAACAGTAATTATGTCAGCTCCTGTTCAAATGTGGTTCTGAATGTACTCTTTCATTTAACACATTTTGTAAATGAAATTCAACATAAAGAAGATAACAGAATCTGCTCTCATCTGTGTTCTTTGCTGGAATATTTATGTAGCGATAGGACTGTAGTACATTCTGCTTCAGGCATTGGAGATGTGGTAGACATGCAAAGTGGATTTGACCTATTTTAACTCAACAGTCAACAAGATGCTCAGGAATTTATTATGGTGATGCTTGGATGTTTGCAAGAAGAAGTTAATATTGATGAATTATTTAGACTGAGTTAACATGGAACCATGATTATGAAGATGGCTCCTTTGCAACTACTGCTCAAATCAATTTGCAAAGATGTATCTACTTATCATTAGCAGATTGTAAAACTGTGTATTTTGACAGGCTAATCAAAAGTGCAAATCAAAATATGACCTGCTCAAATTGTAGGTCAGATTGTATGTCTACCTTGCAGATACACAGAAGTGGAAAATACATTATATTGATGCTACAACAATGCAGAGCTGATGGATCAAAAATAGAAACTGAAATTACAAACTTCAACGCAGGACATATTTCAATTTCTGGAAGAACGTACACAACACTGGCTACTATGTTTCATGAAAGACTTTGTATAACTTCAGGACACCGTGGGTTTTAAAGATTCAACTGGATGGACAGAATGCAATGACTGCAAGCTCACTTTCAAACAAAAGCTACCTTTTAAGCTTTCAAATTCATATCCTTCTTTTTTCAGCCAAAGTTTTAAGGAAGATTAGCATTTAAAGAATGGTATACAGTGTTTGTTTTTATTGATGATTAGTGTGTAACATATAATTCGGCCTTAAAACGCTTGCTCTATTGGGCTTGCCTCTGGACTTCGGAGGAGCTGAAGCTTTATAGGGATGCCCTAACAGAACTGATGTCCCAGGACCATCAAGCATGGACCTCTGGCTTAAGTTTGTTAAAAATATGTTTAGAGAGATTAAAATGGAAGAGCTATGTGTTTTACCACAGAGGATCAGGTAGGGCAGCATCCAGGAAGTCAAACTAGCCTTCTGGGAATTTGTCTTAACGAAGATTTGGAATATGCAGGCTGCAGAAAATATGATGGGCCAGTTCTAAAAATCAAGCATTCTCCTAACTATGAGCAGTACTTGAATAGAATTTATCCTCACCCAGGCAAACCATCTCTATGTTAAATTTAAAATGGGTGTTTTGGCCTTGGATACAGTTACAGTTTAATACGGAAAAATAGGCCAAGAAATGTATGATTGTTGGCACTGTCCAGCACAAATTGAGACAGAAGAACATTGTTATTTCTTCTGTGCTAAATATCAAAATCCTTGCATAAAGTAGATCATCCCGTTGTGCAAGGCACTGGGGATCAGTAAATAGCAGGATACTCTAAGAATTCTGAAAAGCGATACAAGTGAACTGATTGTGTCTGCTGTATCTCATTTTTTGTTGTGGGCATGGAGACTGAGAGCGTAGGATTCTCCTACGTAGGCTCATCATTGAACTAACTTGAACATAAATAAAGTGGCCTTATATAGCAAATTAGCTCTTACTAAAAGATTTTTGATTGGTCTAGAAGCTGAGCATAACAGTTTACGGAGTGATCTTGACATGTATGACTATAGCGTGAGGGGAATGATAGTTTTACGTTTTATACCTTTCTAATTACATGCAGGCATTTTTATTTGATATTTTATATACTGGATTTTATTTTCACAGTCTTATTGACGAACACATTTGTGGTCCTTTTATATACATGTATTTTTTGTTGCCTGAGATATGTCCTTCTATAGTACACTTGCTGAAACAAAGATGTGTATTAGTATATTGCTATTTGTACAAGTGTCAACATTTAGTAATTCAAAGGTAGAGGTACATAACGGACCCTTAATTGAGGTTTTGTCCTTCTCTCTTGTTTTTCTTTTTTTCTTACTTGAGCATATGTTATTATAGATCATATTGCATTGATGTAGGGCATGAAATTTGTTAATCGTGGTGGCATTAGGTTCACTCTGATACTGTAATTTTTGCACAAACTTTGTGTAACTCGTAGAACTGCTTTTTAAACGGTTCTGTGTTTTCATTGTAGTACTTTTATAATCATGCGTGTTGAGTTTTTTGTGCTATGTCACTATGCACTTTAATTGAATGACTTTTTTCTTCCAATGCACTTTATTTTTATAACTTGGAATTTCTTGCCATGTGATACGTACATATTGCTGCCAATTATTATACCAGTGTGTATGTTTTATTTTGTACTTTTATGGCTACACGGCCGAAATAAAATTTTGCAATAATGCAGCCTAACAGGGGTGGTGACTTCAAAATAAAGTTTGGAATTTGTTACATCTATTTTGATTAATGGACTATTTCAGTATCATATCATTTTTTGGGGGGGATATATTCATTTACATTAGTTGAGTACCTTTAGCTAGAATAACAAATATAGGGGCCTATTACGATGGCGGTCGGGAAACCTCCCCGACCGCCATGGTAACGGGAAAAGACCGACCGCAAGGCCCGCGACATAACCGCCGGTCATATTACGATATTCCTTGCTCGAAATCCGACCGCTGCGGTCGGATCCCGGGCTATAACATTGCGGCGGTTGCTGATGCACGCAGCACCGCCGCAATGTCAAAAGGAGCATGTCCTGCATTTCCCTGCACTGCGTGGCAGGCACTGCACAGCCTGCCACCTGGTACAGGGAACTGTAGGAGGGGACCATGGGTACCCCCCCAGTGCACCCACACACCCCCCAAAACATTGGGGGCCCACAACGGGCCCCCGGAAGACAATCTACGCATGCCTTTCAATGGCGGTCTGACCGCTGAGGAAAGGCTGGCTACCGCCGGCATCATAATCCTGCCGGCGGAGCCTGCTCTGCACCGCCATCATTATCCCGGTCCTGCTCCATTCACCAGGCAGGAGTGCGGATGGCAACCGGCAGAAAAGCGGCGGTCGGATTTTCCCACCTCCGCGGTCACCACCGCCATCCTAATTTGACCGGCGGATTTCTGGATGGCAATCGCGGGCAAATGTCCACCGCCGGTACGGCGGGCACCACCGCCGGCCCGGCGGTGGACATCCAACCGCCATCATAATAGACCCCAAAGTGTTTGTAGTAAGTGTAAAGCATGGTATGACTTATTTGTAGCATAATACTGTGCAGTTCTGTTTTTTTGCTACAATCTAATTGACTGTTTTTTCCAACTGTTCAACGATGATTATTTATACAGTACATTGTGTATGATGTACAAGCATAAAAGCTGAGAACAGAAAAAAACAGAAAATGAAATGTTTAATGAAATATATGTGTTTTCCAGTGTTACAGTTGTGTACTGCTTGCATATTAACATAAATATTTATTTTTCAGAAATTTGAACTTTACTCTGAAACTTTTAAATATGTCATAATAACATGTATTTCTGTTTTCTCTCTTTTATAACAGATCAATGGATTCAGGTTTTGGAGATGTTTCGGTAATCAATTCTGTATATAATGGTTATAAAATATAATAACAGACACCTTGGGACCTGCTAATGCATACAGTAAGATACCCTTGAAAACACTAATGCATTCACTCACATGCTCACCCACTCACTTATACACACACACTGACATACTCTGTGACTCACTTTTACATACACTGACACACCCATGAACACACTAATGCATTTACTGATATACTCACTCACTCAGTGAAACACACTATGACACACCCTAGGTTTCTCTAATACAAACACTAACACACCCATGCACAGACTGATGCTTTCTCTGACAAAATCACTGACTCACTCATATATACACTGAGGCATTCAGGGACTAACTGATACATACACTGACAAATCCATAGACACACCAATCCATTCACTAACACATTCAAAAGTTACTCATTCACACCCTGACACACTCTAGGACTAACTAGTACATACACTGACACACCCATGGATTCACTAATGCATTCACTAACATACTCACACACTTACTTATACACACCCTCAAACAATCTATGACCCCCTAATATAAACACTTACAGAACTAAAATAAAATTAAAAAATACCTTAACATATTTTCAATAACAAAAATATTTGCAATCATTTTTATTTAAAAAAACAGTTAAAAATGTATTATAAAGGGGGGCGTGGTTACGTGCGCAACCAAGATGGGCGCGCTGTCTTAAGCTCCGACGGACTGCCGACGCGGTCGCTCAAAAAGAATAATATTCGGGTGACTTTTTGCTCACCATACAGCAGCAATGAACATCGGAATGTTTCAGGAACCCCAGGCATGAATTTTTGACGACTGGGTTCATCTTCTGGCACTGTGAGTGTCGCGCCGACTTTCTCCTCAAAGCTGGGTCCTCAAAATGGCGGCCGTTACGAAGGTTACAAGGCTTCGTCGATTCTAGGACTGAATGAAGGAGTTTATCGGTCGGTGTACCCTGGCTCCCCATGTTTTATTCATTCTACATGAGGTATGGTGTCAGCGTTCTCCATTACTGCCTCTGTGCTGTAATGTTCGTGGTGGTGGTATGGTTTCTGCGCATCCTGAACTCACGGAAGGTGTCTTCTGATTGAACTCTTTCGCCAGACATTACATTTATTCGGTGGCCAAACTGCTAGTTGGCTCTCCCTCAGTGTTGGTGCACTATTTTGAACACAACCGTTTGGGAGCATCATTTTTGGGTCTTTTGGCTGTTCTGACCTTGCAGCGTTTTTGTCAAAAGAGATGCCTGTCACAAAATGGCGGCTGTCATGGAGTCCCTGCTTCCTCTGAGCTTGTTGGCAGGCATTTAATCTTCATTTCCTGCATGGGCTCCTGAAATTCATCTTTAGGACGGTGTTGGCAGTATTATAAGGGGCAGTTTTTTTTTGTTGCAGTGGTGTCGTGTATTGGAATACTATTGCTGAGAATAGCCCGAACACATTACGATATCTGCTGACAGGCATCTTTTAGGTCCATAACAGCTAACTAGTGACCTTGTACTCAGCTGCGCATATTGCAAAGAAAGGAGGATATATTTCTTTTTGAGCAACAGTCTTATGGTGTGGCTTTAAGCGCGGTTGCCTGTTCTGGCCATGCCTGGCTGCGCAGAACTACGCTATTTTTTAGATCTGGTTTATTATCTGATCTGTTCCAATGGCAGAAGGCATGGGTGTCTCCTCAAAGGACAGAGATTCTAAGGGGAATTTGAAGAGGTCCAAACAAACTTCCCCCACTCCGGACTTAACATCTAAGGGCAATCAGGATTCTGTGGCTACATTGGACACTATCCTTCTTAGACTTAATTCAGTCCATGACATTGCACAGAGCACCAAAACGAACACTGATTTACTTCAGGTTGAAGTGGCAGCAATCCGGAATGATCTTAAAAACCTCTCTCTACGTGTTTCCAATGCAGAAACCCGAATAAGTACCGTTGAGGATTCTACGAATAAGCATGCTAAACATATGCAAAGTATGGAGTGCTCATTGGTTTCATTGCGGAGAGACCTCACTGATCAGGAAGACAGAAATCGTAGGAGTAACCTCCGTATTTTTGGCTTACCGGAGGATTGCGAAAAATCTGCTTAATCAGTTTTAGATTTTTTGCTTATTTGGATTTCTACGGTGTTAAACATTTCATTCCCAAAAAATTTTGAAATAGAGCGTGCTCATAGAGTGCCTACCTTTAAACCAAAATCCTTGGCCTCTCCGCGACCAGTGATTTTTAAACCCCTGCGACACCAACATTCTGAGCAGATTTTAGCTCAAATGAGGAAGATGAAATCCTTGCACTGGGAAGGTCATAGAATTGCTATATCACAAGATTTTGCTAGAGACACTGTCATTCATCGGAAAGGTTTTCTGAATCTACGTAGAAGGCTTCTAGAGATGAACATTCCATTCTCCTTTGCAGGTCCCTCATGCTTCAGAATAACTTACAGAGGTCTCACCCAGATATTCTATGAACCTTCAGATCTGTCCACTTTTTTGGATAATCAGTCTGAATCTCAGATGGACTCCGATTCTCTTCCTGGTACCTCTAATTCTTAACCTCTCTTCCTTCTGGATGGGCTGGTTCAATGCTTGCTGTGCCGTACCACTAGTCTGTAGCTACTGGTGCTCCTTTGGTTTCCTGTTGTAATGATGGTTATGTACGGTTAGAGTTATCAGCTTTATGCGGTTTATTCTTTGTGCTTACTAACTTTTCCTTTATAGGTTTCATGGTTGATCAAGATGGTAGCACTATTTTGGTATTAGCTGGTTACGTATGTGTGATAATTGTGTTTTTCTGTTCTTCTTTTCACATTCCTCTTTTGCTCTGCTGGTTCTGCTTATTCATGTTCTTTCTTGATATATTTCACTTTTTACTGCTCGTATTTCTTCACTCTTTATACTAGCTCTTGCTGGTCATAATCTTTTATGTGTCCCTACTTTCATTGTACGTTTTTCTATTCTTTGCTGATTATATATTGGTGATTATTCTTTTCCTGGGTGCGTATTACTCATTCGTTCTTTGTCCATTATTATCTTTCCTATATTCTTCTGCATTCTGTTTGTATAATCCATTACATATAAATTTATTATTATCTGGTTTGTGCATTGCTTCTGATTTTTATAGACGTAAGTTATGAACTACATTTTATGGGTAACATGATATTTATCTTTTATTCTACCACATACATTAATTCTGATTCCTTGATGACAATATTGTGGCTATTCATCAAATAAGTTAAATTTTATAGAATGTGTACTCTCTATTGTTACCTGCTACATACTTCCTATCATATCATAGACCCTAGTATTTTGTTTATGTGTGCTATCAACTGTTAAAGTGTTTGTTATATTGGTGCGATAGTTAATCTATTTTGCTTCTCCACTTTTCTCACTCTCTGCTATATATGAATTTATTTATTATCTCGATCTCTCCTTCCTTTCAGTTTTTACACATTTAATTAATGAGTTATGTCTTACGTGGGCTACGTTATCTATTTCCTCATTGTGCATATTCCTTAAGATTGATTTTTAGATGACAATATGTTGGTCACTTACTTCTCTTTCTCTTTCTAATTATATAGAGGTATCTACTATTTATTTCCTACCTGTTCATTGAATTTACCACCCTGTCCTAGTTCCTATCAATGTCTATAGTGTTTGTAATATTAATGCTCAGTGATTTTAATGGTTATTTAATATTTATAATCCCTCAATTTGCTACTTATTTACTATGCCACCTATATGTATTTATTATGCTTTAGACGATTACTTAAATTACTTGTTATTGTTATTTATAAGGTATTAACTTGATATTTATTGTTTATTTTTTGCTTCATTTTTATACTTAAGACATAATAGTGTGTAGGTCTTTCTTTAAATAACATATGTATACGTCTTGGAACTTTTATCGTTTAACTTTATTGACAGACTACTGAAATTGTAGTATATAGTACTTATTAGTATTTATTGTTCCGTTGCTCAACGCATTATCTTTTTGAGCGGTCTGCGATGTGTGTGCTGGCCTCTGTGGTTGCTCCTCCACGTTATACCTCCCATGTACTTTGTCTATTACAGACATCCCCTGGTGGGGTTCTTCTCTTTTTGGGTTCCTTTTTTCCTTGTAATATCTTTTTCTTTTCTTTTCTTCTTTCTAGTCTTTTCTTTCTCTCTTTATATCTTTTCCTCTCCCGGGACTCCTGCTTCAGCTTTTTCTTTAAGTCCTTTTTACCTTTCAGCTACCCCTACACCTGATGTTCTGTTAGATTGGTTTCCTTTTTTCCTACATCAAATAGTTTTATCTATGTTGGTTTACGTCTATTTATGTCTGGTCTAAATGTGCTCTCACTTAATGTGCATGGCCTGAATCACCCTGTCAAGAGGGCCAAGATTCTAGATCATTGCAAAAGCTTATCTGGTGATATTGTTCTACTTCAGGAGACTAAGATAGCCGTTAAGGAAGCCTTACTTTTACGGAAGGATTGGGTTCTTGATGTAGCTTGTTCTGAAGCCTCTGGTAAGAGAAATGTGGTTGTGACGTTGATCTCTAAAAACTCTGGTCTCTCCATTGTTACTGCAGAGCATGATTCTGAGGGCAGGTGGCTGCTTTCTCGCTTGTCCAATGGTTTGGTTGATTTATATATTATGAACATCTATGCCCCTAACAGTGATGATCAACTTTTTGGGCGTTCTATAAGTAAAAAGCTTTCTGACATTCCTCAAAATGCTAGAACAATTGTTGGTGGTGATTTCAATTTACCTTTGGACCCTATTTTAGATAGACACTCTGCTTTTAAATTTCGTCCCCCTAGGGCGCATAAACAATTGCTTAATATGTGTTCTTCTCATCAGCTTATTGATGTTTGGAGAATGCATAATCCTACGGGTAGTGATTTCACCTTTTTCTCCTCTCCACATTCTAGTTTTTCTCGTATCGACTATCTTTTAGTTGACGCAGTGCTTTTGAAGCATACTACAAATGTTATGATTCATCCAATAGTCATTTCTGATCACGCAGCGGTCTCATTCACTCTCCTTAATCTTACGGATAATAGTAGACCGCGTACTTGACGCCTTAATACAGAAATCTTGGATGATAATGATGAAGTTAAAGAACTAACCGGAGAAATTGACAATTTCTTCAAAGATAATGGGTCTTCAGTGAGTTCCCCAGTAGTCTTGTGGGATGCCTTTAAATGTACTCTTAGAGGCCATATTATCAAAAAAATTCGAAAAGGAATGCTGATATTAGGAAGTCACTCAAATCTTTGGGGGATGATATCAAGCGTAAAGAGATTTTATATAGAAGTTCTAATGATAAGTCCCTTTTACAAGACATCAAGAATTTAAAATACTCTTTTAATTCCATAGTTACTAAAAGAGCTTATATTGGTGTTCATGCTCAAAAATCGAGACAATTGTTGTTACGAAATAGAGCAGGTAAGATGTTAGCTACTACCTTAAAATATCAGAACACAATTGTTAAAACTGCCCAGATTTCCTTTATCAATGATAATTTTGGTTCTAGGAAATTTCATACCCAAGAAATTCTTGAAGTTTTTCGTGATTTTTATCAAAAGCTATATACGCCCAATGATCAATGCAACATCGCTAAATGTCAACAATTCTTGGCCTCCATCCCTACAAACACTATCTCTTATTCAGACATGTTGGCTTTAGGGAAACCAATTGACTCTGAAGAAATAATTCAGGCTATTAGGGCGACTCGGTCGAGGAAGGCTCCAGGGCCTGATGGGTACCCTATTGCTTTTTATAAGACATTTTTATCCTCAATAATAAAATATCTCAAGGAGGTTTTTGATAATTTTGTCATGTCAGGTAAGGTCTCTGGTTCAGCCGCTGAGGCTACTATTGTCGTGATTCCGAAGGAGGGCAAAGATCATTCTGACCCTAAAAATTTTCGTCCAATTTCGCTTTTAAATATGGAAGCTAAGATGTTTGCCAAGATCCTGGCTAAACGATTAGAGGGCCATATCCCTAGTCTTATCCATACCTCTCAGACTGGTTTTGTTAAGGGGAGACTAGCTAGAGATAATATCCGAACCTTTTGTCATATCTTGGAGAAAGCGAAACTTTCGGCTTTGCCTTCGGCAGCGATTGCCCTTGATGCCGAAAAGGCTTTTGATAAGGTTTCTTGGCCGTTTTTACAAGCAGTGCTTCAATCTCACAACCTAGGAGATTCTTTTATCAATATGGTAATGTCCTTGTATGTACAGCCTAAAGCTAATATTAGAATTAATGGAGCTACGTCTTCTTTTTTTAATCTCCATCAGGGCACTAGATAAGGGTGTCCGTTATCACCCCTTCTGTTTCTACTGTCTATAGACCCTCTCCTTCGGTTACTTAACTTAAATCAGGCTATCAAAGGCTTCCAATTTGGTTCGCATCAAATTAAAACGGCCGCTTATGCGGATGACGTTCTCATCTTTTCCGAGGACATCGCTACTGCAATTCCTGCCATTTCCAATACTATTGAAGAATTTTCGCTCGTCTCAGGGTATACTCTGAATAAGGAAAAGACGGAAATGTTTCCTCTTAATACGTTGTGTTTCCCTTCTCACATGGGTAATGCAGGTTTTAAATAGCAATCGACTCGTATTAAATATTTAGGAATTTGGTTCTGTAACAACCTTTTAGACACTATTTCTTATAATGAGTCTCATATAATAGCTAAGGTGAAAGATCTGTTGACCGTGTGGTCTCCAAAATATATCTCCTGGTAGGGATGATTTCAAACTATTAAGATGATGATAACTCTGATTGTTAATTTCTTGTCCTCCATGCTGCCTATAAAGTTTTCCTCATCCTTTTTCCATGAGATTGAGGTACTCACTTCAAAATTTTTGTGGAGTGATAAGCGGGCTAGAATCGCATATAAACATCTTAGAAAGCCCTATGTTCTGGGGGGATGTAATCTTCCGGACTGGAGCTTGTATCAGATTGCCTTTTTAGCGTCTCAAGGTGCTCTTTGGTTTGCATCGTATTCCCTTCATACCCCCCCGTGGATCTATATTGAACGAGATTTTTGCTCTCCTCTATCTACCCCTTCTTTTTTAACCGCTTCTAAGCTTGTTCTACCGCACTCAGGTCGTATTATTTCAGACACAATTAATGCATTAAAATATATAGACAAAAAGGTTTCCAAACCCATTCATAAATCGAGGTGGTCTTCATTATGGTATAATCCTAAAATTGTGACTGATATCGATCCTGCTACAATGTCCTCTTGGGCTCATAAAGGTATTATGTTGGTTAAAGATCTCTATGATTTCAATCATGATCCTATTCCCTTTTCCTCTTTGGCTAGAAAGCATAATCTTAATAATATGGATTTCTATTCCTTTCTGAAATTAAAGGTTGCCCTTTCTAAAATACCCCTTTGCCCAGACTCAGCTACTATCTCACTCCTTTCTATCTGGTTTCGGTCAGGTCATACTGCCTCCAGAATATATAAGTTTTTATCCGCTCCACTGCCTTCGCAGTCTACGATTACACAGGATAAATGGTCACATCATTTTGAACAAGATGTTTTCAAACATATTTCACAAGAGACCTGGCAGATGATTGGGAAGTTTTCTCTAAGGAATAAGATTGCTCCATCTCTTATTCAATCTAAATTTTTTACATTGAATCTCCTGCACTGGACCCTTGCGCGCTTGTATAAGCTGAAGCTTAGGGATAACGATCTTTGCTGGAATTGCAATTTGGTCTCTGGAACTCATCAACATATGTTTTTAGAATGCTCATTGCTACAACCTTTTTGGGAATTGGTTCAGAAACATTTATCACTAATCTTGGGTATTTCACTGGAGCTCTCATTACCTATAATCTTATTGGGTCCATGGGCTGCACCTACTCCTTTACCCCTTGATGATACTGATATGCAGTTATTGGATCTCCTTATATCAATTGCGGTTAAAGTTATATTGACAGAGTGGAAACCCTTTAATCACTTATCGTATCATACTTGGTGGGCATGGGTATTATATCTTCGTGGGGCTCATACTTTTGTTGAGGAAAAACACTATACTCCTTTCATTTCTAATACTGTTTGGAGGTCATTGGATAAATATATGAACTTGGCCTCGCAAGGGTTGGTAGCTCAGTATCCTTTTGTGTCCTCTTCTTAAATGGTTTCCCTCAATGAAGCAGGTGTCCCCTTCTACCGCTCATCCTCTCTTCTCTTCCTTTCTTTCCTCTTTCTTCCTACTTACTATTCTCTACTTTTTCTTTTTCTTTCTTTTATTTTGTTGCTTTACTTATCTAAACAAAAAAACTAGTTTGTAGGAGCTGTTCTTTTTTCAGTCTACGCTTATCCAGTTTTGATGATCTTTTACATATTATATTTATCATATATAATATATTTATATTTATTCAATTCTCATCTATTCATGGATTACACTGCTAAGTTGTATTGCATTTTATTATTACTGAATTAACTTGTGCTTTTTAAAATAATAAAGATATTGGAACAAAACAAAAAAAATGTATTATAAAATATAAAAAACACTTTTACAAATATATACAAAAACATCAAACCAAAAAAAGTTGTTTACATTTATAAGAAAATATAATGTATAATTTATAAGAAATATAAATTTATAATTTATAAGAAAATAAACTATGAACTGATATTATATATTTTATATTATATATTTTTCCAATTAAGCCATAATCAATAGAAGAATTTGGGAAAAAACACAGTTGTAAAATAAAACACTTTACAAATATTGAATTATTCTTCAAAGAATGGCAACTGAAATAGTATATAAAACTAAAAATGTGTAAACAAATAAATGTTATACTGAGAAAATAAAAAAATAAAAAATCTTAGAAATTCACTGAAAGAAATAAAGGTTACAGGGATGTACCACCCCGGACGTGCCTCTTTGCACTATTGCAGCTCCAAAGGTTCTGAAGGCCCAGACTGAAATAATGTCAGAGACTAGAAAAGCCAGGTCTTAAGAGATTTTTTTTAACTGTTTAATGTTCGTGCATGCATATAGATGGAATGGAAGCAGATTCCAGTGCTGGGGGCTAAATGTGAAAATGCACACCCACCATCCAGGTAGTGTGAATACACCAAGAAAGTAACAGGAATTTCCCACTGGATCTAAGACTCCGTGTGGGGGCATACCACTGCAGTTTACCCTGCAGATAAGGTGGTCCACTTCCATACTGGACTTTATGGACCAAACAGAGGAGTTTAAACATGGCCTGTTTTATGCGCAGCCAATGAAGGCTTCTGAGGGTGAGCGAGGCGGAAGATTACTGATTAGCCGTACCGCGCTATTTGGAACCACCTGGAGTTTGGAAGACAGTCCTTCATTCATGGCGACCATTAGAACATTCCCATAGTCCAGGTGGCTGCTTATGAGGGCCTGAACTAGTGATGTCCTTGCCTGCACTGGTAGCCACTGGAAAACCTTCCTGAGGAGGTATATGACTCCAAAGGAGGAGCCGTCTGTGATAGTGTTCACAAGTTCCCTCTTGGAAAGGTTTTCATCTACCTAGATTCCCAGGTTTCTTACTGTCACTCTTGGGGCAGGAGCTGGGCCCAAACCCTGAGGCCACCAGTCCTCCGACCACACGGAATGAGTGTTTTCAAAGAGCACAATCTCTGTTTTGCTTGTGTTTAATTGGAGACAATTGGACTGCATCCAAGAGGCGATCTTATCCATACAGTCATGGAATTTTTCTTTGGTAGAGTCCAGATTAGGTCCCATTGTGATGACAAGTTGAGTGTCACCTGCATAAGAGATGACCACAACCCAAATGATTTTATCACGTGTGTCAGTGGGGCCACATAGACATTGAAAGCGTGTGGCTCAAAGAGGAACTCTGTGGCACTCCCCTGTCCAAGGCTATGGTATGAGAGCAAAAGGACTATAGCTGTACTGCATGGGTGCGCTCACTCTAAGCCATCTCAAGGCCTTCCCACCAACACCTATTTTCTCCAGTCCTTGAATTAAGACTGAGTGGGAGATGGTGTTGATTGCTGCAGAGAGATCTAATAACACCACCATTGCTGAGTGCCCATCATCTAAGGAAAGTCTTATGTTGTCTAAGACTTGCACCAGTGCTGTTTCCATGCTAAAAGAGGCTTGAAAATTTGACTGGGAGTGATCAAGCAGGGATTGCCTTTCCGGAAACTCTTTCAATTGGGAATTTACCAGTTTCCATAACTTTCCCATGTAAAGGAATTAGGGAGATGGGTCCAAAATGTGCTAATACTTTAGCATTTGCTGTGGGGTTATTTAAAATATGTTTTAAATGTTTCCAAGCTCAGGGAAAGATTAAATAGCTAAGTAAGAGACTGAAGGAGTGCTGACACCATAGTTGCCATAATATAGGATGGTGCTGGGTCCTCTGGTGAGCCCAACTTGATTCTATTTATCAGTGTATTCACTTGGTCTGGGGTCCCCTTATTAAACTCCTCCAAAAGAACAGGCAAGATGTTTCAATGGGGGTCAGGACAGCTCTAGTTACCTGGTTAGTCTCCTTTGCAAAGGTACTATAGATTCAGACAATTTTATCCTCGAAATAGTAGGCAAGCTCATTGTTGCGGGACTGAGAGCCCAGAACAGATTCAGCGCAGTCTGTAGGACTGGTGAATTCCTTGAGAATCTTATACAGGTCTTTAGCAGAGTTACCTTTAGAAATTCACTGAAAAAACCAAAGGTCAGAGGGACGTTATAGTTAGCAGACATTTCACTCGTACAAAACGAGAGAAATTCAGCAGTTATAGTTAGCTGAGCTAACTATAATTTACGCCCCCACAATGCACTGCTTATGGGCTTACATATTACATTAATCATGACATGATCAGTGACATCACTGATGATATCTCAAATTACATCACTCATGACATCACTGATGACATCATCCACAGAACCACTCAAACACCGACTCACACACCCGAACAACCTCTAATACACCCACTCATCTACCCATACAGCCACTCACAGATCTATTAACTCACCCATACAGCCACTCACACACCCACTCATTCACATATACAGCCACTCACACAGCCACACACTTACCCATAAACCTACTCACACAGCCACTATTTTTACTCACCTATATAGATCTATACAGACCAGATACTATATAACTCTAATACACTGAATGACACTGTAGACATATGCCACTCCACTTCTCTCTATGACGTGCCACTCCACTATATGACTCAGCATTCCACTCTAAGACACTGTCCTACACTGTAAACTCTGTATCACTGTCCACTGTATGACAGATCACTCTATGACACTCCAGTGTACAACACTACACTCTGTGATACTCTCCACCACTCTCCTGAAGACACTCCACTCCAGAACACTGAACTGTACCACACTTTACTGTGCTGCAGTCCACTCCAGGGCACTAAATTGTATGACACTCTTCACCACACTATGCCACTGTACAACACTATACTCAACAACACTCTACTCCACCACACTGAACTCCACCACATTTCAGTCAATGATACTCCATTATACGACACTCAACTGTACTGTACAACATGCCACTTCACTGTACAACATGCCATGCCTCTCTACATTACTCCATTCCACTATACAACACACCTTGATACTCCACTGAATAACACTTTACTCCAATATACGCAATGCCACTCCACTCTACTCCAATCCTCTGTATTGCACTCTACAACACTAGACTCTATGACACTAGACTCTATCATAATAGACTGAATTACACTGTCCTTCACTATGCTCTACAACACTTCACTGAACAACACTCACAAAAAGGACACTTGAGACTACAATTTCAGACACATTTTTATTAAAATATAAAAAACATTTAATTTCAAATAAAAAAACAAAGGTTGAAGATAGGTTATATCTAGGAAAAAAATATTTATTCTTTCCATACAAACCCAACTTAAACTTTACAAATATTAGAAATTCTAAAGTCATAGTTACAAATTACATTTATAATTTATGCATCACCAGTTCTAACTTTAATTTATAATTTGCGCACCACCTTCAATTTACTATAAGTCATGCACCTCCGTACACAGTCTTGTTGCCTCACTCGCCACACTACATTAACTATAACTCGCCCCTTCTACATGCACTCGTTATACTCTTGCACATTTTATAACATATAGCACATGAAATCATAGTATTCATTACAACACTTATTGCATCTCAAATGACACAATTTCTAAGAACACAGTGGAATGTACAGTGGCCAATTATAATTAATATAGTATATAAAATATATAAAATAGGTAACACAATTCAGTTGCACTGAGCAGGGGGCCACAAAATCTGTCTGGCCCTGGGCCCCAAACAGTGTTAAGACATCACAGCCAATACATTCTAGGCTGTTTCTTGGTGCTTTTTAAACTTCTCATCTCCAGTTTCCTTGATTAGATAATACACATTTTGTGTAATTTTTCTTTCCCTTTTTCTTGATTTTTAGAAATTGTTTGTTAGATTTTTTATTGTGTTGTGTTTTGACATTTTGATTGCTTCGGTACTGTTAAATATGTTATATACTTTTCCTAAGTTTCCTATTTATAATGCTATTACTTGTGGTGGACTCACATCCTCAACACAAATTAACTCACTTTCTCACAAATGTACAACTTTATTTTTATTAAAGAAAAATATATGAAAATGTCTATGTAAAGAAGTTTAAATTATACATGTATAATTATATTTGTTATAATACAACAATTAAATTGTAAAAATGTTTATTTTTTAAAAGATTAATATGGGTTACACTACAAAAAGATGGCATTTTCCCCTATGTTACAACAATATACAAATGATTTTCATTTTTCAACATAATGTGATAATAATATTTGTTAAACACTGACTATTATTACATGTTTAATAAATCTATTGAACTAAAAAATGTCTTCTGGCATTATCTTATGCTAAATATAAAGAATCGATGACTAAATGTATAGAAAAATAATACAATAAAAGTACACATTTTCTATTACACAAACTTACATACTGCTAATTAAAAATAACCCAAACAGTAAATGCATAACACAAAAACAAAATGGAAGGCTCTATTGTAAGTTAATTCCAAACAAACTTATGGAAAATGCATATATTTAGGGATGTAAGTTATTATTCTAACTCAAACTGAACTGACATGTTGGAAAATACATACGGTTTGGGAGTCAGATTTAGGGGCATATTTAAAAAGAAGAGACAGAGTGCGGTGTTAGCCTTCTTGGCTCAACGCCATGCTCTGCCACTTCTGTAACGCAGGGGTGTACCGTAGTTACAACAATAAGGTGAAGCCCTGCGTTTTACCCCTGCAATTACACTAATTTCAGCTGCCTAGCGCCAACGCAGGCACCCTTGCACCATAGTGCAAGGGTGCCTGCATTGGGGGAAAAGATTGTTTACGTCCAGAAAGGTGTCCCTTCCTGCACATAAACAATCTTAAATGGCGATTTATAACTTCTATGTGTGCTGCTTTTTGCAGCACACTTACAAGTTGCAACTCATCATTTTTAAAATGTTTGTTTATGTGCAGGAAGGGACACCTTCCTGCACATAAACAATCATGCATGGCGTTTTGCTGTTTCTATGTGTGTTGCGCAATCCAGCACACATGAAACAGCAAAAACTAGGAGAAATAAAGCATTTCTCCTCGTTTTGGCGTGTTAAGACTAGGGTTTTTTTTACCTCAATTTAGGCACTGCCTCCTATTTACGCCACCCTTGTAATCAGGGGACAGCATCAAAATCAATGGGTGTAACGGTGGAACGCCCACTGCAACACCCATTGCCCACCCCTTCCACGCTAAGTATAGCGTGAAAGGGTGCCTTATTTGCAAGGCAGCGTTAAGTGATGTTAAGTGGCTTAACACTGCCTTGTAAATAAGGCAAAGCCCGTATTGCCACAGGAAAGTCTTTAAAAGTGACGTTTCTGTGGCGATAAGGGCTTGTAAATTTGCCCTTTAGTATTTTAACTCCAACGCAACTATCATTGGTGAAATTACAAATAGTTGATGGGCTAAAATTACATTTCTAATTCCAACCCACCTACCATTGGAAAAAGTGTATATAGCTGTGGGATTATCCTTACTAGTGTAATTCCAATCCCAAATAACATTGAGGAAAATACATATAGATGGGAGGTTAAAATTAGTAATATAACTCAAAATCAATTACCATTGTAGAAAATGGGGTTAAAATGAATATTGTAACTTCAACCCAACTAAAATTAGGAAAGAATCATATGGTGGGACGTTCTCAGATTAAGAAAATTAACTCTATCCCAAAAAATCCAACCCAAATAATATTGAGGAAAATGCATACAGATGACAGGATTCAAATTAGTACTCTAACATAATCTAACATCAGCCTAACTAACATTGGGGAAAATATCTTCAGTGGAAGGGGGGAGGTTAACATTTTCTAACTCTACAAACATTGTGGGAAATGCATATAGGCGAGGGCTTAAAATTGCTATTCTTACTCCAACCCAAATAAAATTGGGAAAGCTCCACAAGGCATTTGGAGGTGCGGGGGAATCAAGCTTAAAAACTGAACTCCAACCCAACTTACATTGGAAAGAATGGAAATAGTTTTGAGGTAATCTTTTACTATTCAAACTCTAACGCAGCTTACACTGGTGCAAAAGGGTTAAATAGGCATAGGAGTTGGGTCTCATTTATTATTCTAACTCCCACCTAACTACCATTGTGGAAAATGCTTATTAATGGGGGACCAGATTTACTATTTTACTCCAACTCAAATAAACATAATAAGAAATACATATAGTTGAGGGATCAGATGTACGACATTAATTCCAGCCCAAATAACATTGTGGAAAGAACATATAATATATAAAGTAAATAAAGAAAATGTAAAACAACAGCATAACAAAGCTAAATATGTACCCAATCAATAATCAAGGAATATTAATACATTAAATGTAAATATAATAAAAGGCTATTACAAACATATACAAAACTCTTTGAAAATTATGCAAATGTCAGAAATACTATAAAACAATAAAAATATTAATTAATATATTCAGTATTAAAAACGTATGTATATATATGATAACACTTTAATAATTTAACAAATACAGAGGGGCCGATTCCGATTCGGGCCGGAAATCTCTCCGACCGAGCCGGACCCGGAGAGATTTCCGACCGAATCGGAACCGTGCAGCCCGACCGATCGAGTACGATGCGTCCGTATGCTATCGTACTCGAGTCGGTCGGACTCCCATTGAAGTCAATGGGAGCCGGTCGTACAACGCGTACGCGGGCTCCCATTGCCTCAATGGGTGCGAGGCGAACAAGGGCGCCCCCTACAGCGGGTACGCAGTGAAGCGACTCGCGCCATACACGTACAGGTAGGGGGGACCCATGGGTCCCCCCTGTGTGCGACTCACGCAGCTACGAGTACAGGGGGGTCCGACACGGACCCCCGAAGTAAAGCTGCGACTGCTCTTTCGAGCCGGACGGCGCGTGTCGGTCGGACTGCTCGCGGCGCGCATCGTACTTACCTGGCCGGGGAACGTCGCCATTGCGCGGTGCGAGTCGTGTCCGAGCGAGTCGGTCGGTGCGGTTAGACCCGGGAACGAGTCGGTCGGAGCGGTTGGGAAGCCCGAACGAGTCTGTCGGCGAATTCGCATCGTACTCGCTCGTCCAGACACGCGTACGAATCAGTCGGGAAATAGGGCTCCGAATCGGATCCGGTTATGCCAAATCCGATTCGGAGCCCTACCGGCCGAGATCGGAATCGGCCCCTTAATGTTCTCAATAAAAATATAGAATGTAACATAAATTACACTGAATTAGTACGTTATTTTAAAATAATACAAATAATGTTATGAAATATATTATTAAATATTAAGGGGCCGATTCCGATTTGGGCCGGAAATCTCTCCGACCGAGCCGGACCTGGAGAGATTTCCGACCGAATCGGACCCGTGCAGCCCGACCGAACGAGTACGATGCGCACGTATGCCATCGGACTCGATTCGGTCGGACTCCCATTGAAGTCAATGGGAGCCTGTCATGCAACGCGTACGCGGGCTCCCATTGACTCAATGGGTGCGATGCGGACAAGTGTGCCCCCTACAGCGGGTACGCGGCGAAGCGATTCGCGCCATACACGTACAGGTAGGGGGACCCATGGGTCCCCCTGTGTGCGACTCGCGCGGCTACGCGCTACAGGAGGTCCCGACACGGACCCCCAAAGTACGGCTCCGACAGCTCTTTCGAGCCGGAGTGCGCGGCTCGGTCGGACTGCTCGCAGCGCGCATCGTACTTACCCGGCCGGGGAACGTCTCCATTGCGCAGTGCGAGTCGTGTCCGTGCGAGTCGGTCGGTGCGGTTCGACCCGGGATCGAGTCGGTCGGAGCGGTCAGGACGCCCGGACGAGTCGGTCGGCGAATACGCATCGTACTCGCTCGCCCGGATGCGCGTACGAATCGGTCGGGAAATAGGGCTCCGAATCGGATCCGGTTAAGCCGAATCCGATTCGGAGCCCTACCGGCCGAGATCGGAATCGGCCCCTAAATCTATAAAAATAATATTATCCAAGAACTACCACACAATTATGTTAAATATGTTAAATGAATACAAATAAAATATATAAATCATTTTATTACAAAACACGAACCACCATCCACCCAAATATAGCATGCAAACTCACCAAAAAAGAACAAAAAAACGAATTATGACAAAAATGTGGGTTTATATAAAAGCTAATATAAATTAATAAAAGCATTAACAATCTACCCACTCAAAACCAAAATAATACCTAACAACCTCAAAACAAAACAATCAGTACATAAAATTGCAGATAGCCAATATAACTTTAAAATGTATAAATGTAAAAAGTAATCAACAAGTTAAAAATGTAAACTTTATAATACTAATACAATACCCACCCAATACCCAAAAAAGGACTCTGAAAAACACCTAATACTAATACAAAAAAATAAATGTACATATAAGTTTTCAATAATTAAAATGAGTAACAATTTTAAATCTGGGTTTTTTTAATATTAGATTTTGTAAGTACTATCCATCCAACATCTCTGTAGATATCCAAAAACCCAAATCACTGTTATAAATTAAAAGTAAAAACATGCAAAATTGCTTTAAAAATGTTTACACAAAATATGCAAATGTATAAAATGCCATCTACCATTAGCACCCCTACAAAACCCAGCAACCCCCAAAAAATAATAATAAATAACAAAAATATAAATAATGCTTTAAAAACAATATAAAACACCGACAAATTACCTAAAATGCCACAGTGTTAACTTTATTGATACTTCTTTACTTTGATGTTATACTAGCCACAATGCTGTGCCATCAATATTAGGGACCATCAATGTTTGACAATATTATTCAGGATCTGCACCCAAGACATATATCAGCTCTCTACGATGTTGGTGGAAAACCAAACCGTCTGACTCCGTGTCGGATTCGGTTCCGACCGACTAGTGGTTCTGACCGACCAATTATGCTGCTTCCGAACACCGTTCGGAAGGACTACCATTGACTTCAATGGGAGCCTGTTTTCCGACCGACAACACAGGCTCCTATGGGGAAAATGGGTGTCTGTGGAAAACCTTACACCCTGTGGTGGGCACCCCATGGTGCCAGCCACATTGTGCATGGTTTAACAAGAGCATCCCTTGGGTATCCCCACAGACCCCAACCCAAGGCCTCAGGATGAAGGGGGCCGGCTAGGGGCCCCCTAAGTCAGTTTCCGACAACCTTTTCATGTCGGACAGACCGAGTCGGAAAGGCTGTCGGAATCCGACATAGTAATCGGTCGGTTGGAAACACGGTCGTGGAACTGTACAAATTGGCTCAGACCGACTCAAACTCTCCGAATGCCAGTCGAAAATTATTCAGAATGACCGAATGGTTCCCCTGCATCGTAATCGGTTGGTCAGAACTGTTTTCGACCAAGTCGGGCGGATGGGTTCCAAGCCGGTCTAGGAGATTCCGACTGTTGGTCGGAGGCTTTCCGACCGACATCGTAATGAGCCCCATAGACTTTCAAATTCCTATAATTAGATTTGATTAACTTCTACTACTTATATTTTCATTAGTGCCTTGTTTTCAGAAGAATGCGATTGCTACATATCAATGCTGGAGCATTTAAATGTGAAAAATGAAAATATATATACCTATTATAGCAGTAAGGCTATATTTTATGGTAGTTCAATACATGTAGACAGGTTTAATGCTGCAAATCGTACGTTCACAAGTTCATTAAGAAGCCTGGGCTGTATGATTCTGTGTTTTTTTCTCTTTGCTCCTGGCCCTGGTAAGTGTCCCAGACTCATGAGACATAGGAATAGGTAGACAATGTGTGCATGTTTGTTCTTTATTTATAACTAGTTGGTATTTAACATGATATTGGAGGATATATCAGCATTTTTTACTTTTCACTAATATGATATTATTGTAGTCTTTGAGAGAAATGCTTTTATTGTTTTAAAAAGTGCAGAATTGAAACTAATTACAGCACTAACATCTTGCATCATATAATTGAGGAGGTGGGAGGAATCAAAGTTGGTGAGAGGAGACGAAGCAGACAAGGTACGATTAGGTCAGTACTTAGGCAGACAAAAAGAGTAGGGGAATTAGGGGAAGATCAAGGCGCAGCGTACATCATTTCAATGTGCAAGTCAAACAAAGAGTAGGAGAGATAGGCGAAGAGGTAGAGAGTTGTGGAAAAGATGAAGTTAAGGGAGGACATAGAGAGATACAAGAGAAGACTGATGAAAAGATAAAGGTGTGTGATACATCATTTCAAGGTCCCAGGACATTTGGAAAGTACCTCAATAGAAAGGTTTTAAGTTTCTTGCAGAAAGTTAAGAAGTCTTCATGACATCTGTTGTCTGCTGAAAGAGAGTAACATAAAGATAATGCAACACCAGAGATCCAATACAGTCAGGCAGAATGAGCTTTCTGGTTTTTACATTTCAGTCTCAGAATTTTTTTGTTTCTTAGATGCTTCTCTCCTCTAGAGATTCTTGTGATGAATCCTAGATAACCTGGCTGAGTAGACTGAATGGCTTTGAAGCTATGCAGGCTAAATTGCACTTGATATTGTCCTCAATGGGAAGCCATTGTGGTTCTGGTAGTATTTGAGTAATACAGACATTTTCTACGGTGTCTGAGACTAGGCAAGCCGCTGAATGGATTTATAAACATTCTTTATAGAGACAACTAAAATAATTAGCAGTTTTTTTCATTTGATATTGAAAGTATACTGTATTTATCTGTAAAGTTAAATGCAACTGCTATTGTAAATATAAACTCACTCATTCAATACACTATGACATGAACAACTTTTATACTAGACAGTATATGAAAGCATTATGTGAATGTTGTGTGTACTTTATTCATTGCAGGACATTTTCATTGTAAGGCTGAAAGTGCCATCCTTCTTTTTACCCTTTTGGTTTCACTTGTGTGCCAACACAGTGATTTTCCACAGTGAGGTCCATATCTGGCAGTCCACTGGAGCTTCTCAATTGTGTTTCATGATTATTTTATCAGCAGAGCACCGGTTTCTGTTGAAATGACAGTACAAGTAAAGCATAAGGTCATCCACAGTGGGCGTGCCTGCTGCTTTTCTCACAAGCCATAGGGATACTGACATTTTGTGGTTGTTGAATTTCTAGTATGGGATATGGGATATAGTAAGAGGAAACAATTAAAAACACCCTGTGGAAAATCCATTTTTTTCACAACTTGGGACCTTTGTTTTCCCCAGCATGAACTTTGGTGAGTTGTTGTGAGTATAATGTATGTTGTGCTATGTATGAAAGGCACTTTGCAGAGCGACTGATGGAGTATCAGCTTAAGGTTTCCTTGTGTATGTTACAACTTACTTACAGTTTTTCCCCAGTAAATCATGTCGCCCATAGCCTAGTAAAGAGGAATCAACATGCACATCCTACCAGGTTCATGCTCCTCCAGAGGATAAATACCTGTTGGGGTGAATAGGTGAACCCCCTATCTGTCCAGAGACACTTAACCTATGATTTCGAACTCTACACTGGCTCTGTTTAATATGAATCTCTGTGATCATCTGTAGTCTTCACTTTAAAATTGCACCAGAAGCTCAGATCATCTGCAGTCTCACATGTTATAAATATTTTTAACCAGTTGGTGTTTCCCTCTCTGCTCTCATCTAGGATATACAAAGACAGATGAACATTTGGTTGACTGGGTTTATGGCTTTTTAATAAGATGGCCTCAAAAGAAAATCGTCTGTTGCACTCTGTATCACCAGAGAGTGCGAGTGGACCTTTACTGCCCCCTCACTCACCCAACTTTGTGGGAACTTGTACTACTCTTCACCCTGCCTGAGAAGAGCACATTTTATTTCTCATTGACCAAAGGTTCTTGGGAGTATTTTGCATTGGCTAATGGTGGTTGAACTGATTCTAGACTTTTTCTAAAATTAGGGTGCATATTGACAAGATGTGTAGTTCAAGGCAGTGCAGCAAGCCACCTTGCTGCACTGCCCTGAGTCACAGGGAAAGGGCGAGAATGCACTGTATTTATCCAATACAGCACATTTCTGTCCTTTCCCCCTGTGCTGGCGCCATTTTGGCAGCCTAGTGCCAATGCAGGCTGACCTTCCTGGACAAAAACAATCCTGAGAATGCAGCAGACATAGAAAGAGTTAAAAATAAGGAGAAATACAAATATTTCTCCACCTTACACCTCACCTGGGGAAGTGTATCTTTTTGGCACATTCCCAGGTTTACCAGGCTTGAGAAAACTGGGAATGCCTCAAAAACTATGGGATGTGTGTGCGAACTGCAATGCCGATGGAACGCCTCCCTTGCGTAGAGTAATGCAATAGAGCGATTTGCGCTGCGTTGCATTACTCCATATTTTTGAAGCAATTCAATGCCACGCAAAGTGGCTTTGCGTGGCATGAATAATATGACTCTGAGGTTTGCGTCGTGCATGTATCATGTTGCGCAGTGCAAGCATGACACAAAGCTCTCATAAATATGCCCCTAGGTGTCAATGATGTACAATTGAGAATATATCATTTTTGTGCCCTGAATATCAATACTTTCTGGCCATGACCAGCCATCTATGAGATACCCATCCCTAAAGTTCAGTACAAGTGTGACTAATACTTTGCATATTAAACTAATTTCCCAAATCAGTAATCCCCTAGTTTGAACACTGAATATTGACACTATTTGGAGCTGCAAATGGTCTCCCATGAACTTTGATTATCACTTTCACTGACCACTGGCTATCCAGAAGCCCTGTGGAAACTATTTGTTTGACTTGGAACCAGTTTCTACTGACAATCAGAAACTAAATTTGTTGCGCAATGGGCATCCCTATTCGTTTTTGGGTCACAAGTTTTTTTAGGCTATGGAAGATTATCAGCAAACTAACTTTATTGCTTTTCAGTGTTCACAAACTGCACTTTTTTAGTAACTTACACTATTGTAGTAACTTACATTTTAGTAGTAAGTCCAACACTACTGATGGTAAACAACTGGTAGTTCAACACATTCGCATACTAAAAAATAATAGCAGTAGGGACTTGCTACTAAAGTGTAAATTACAACAAAAGTGTTGTTTGTCAATACCAAAAAGTAGTAACCTTACTCATAAGTGTAAATTACTATAAAGTGCAGCTTAGTCCATTGGGCCTTCTCTCCTCAAACAAAGCGCAGCTGAGCTACCAGGTAAAGGACAATCACATATCACAGGAGACATTTAATAAAACATTTTGCCTTCTTATTTAGTCAGTAGTTGACACTCCCCATACCAGCGAATTGAGACTCAAAGTGTTCTGAAGATTGCTGACAACTTGTGGTCTCAGGACTATAGGATAAAACTGTACATAAACTCCAATGTCTTAGCATAGAAGTTTTATAAAACAGGTTGGATTATATCTCAGCCCCTAGGATAATCTCTTTTCTGTGCTGCTCATCATTGGAACTGCCTTACATACTCATCTATAAATGAAGACATATTTTAAAAGATATAACTGTGCCTAGAGATTGAATGTGTTGCCTGTGTCTAAGGTCAAACTTATTCTATGGGGAAACAGCTTTAACAACGCGGGCTGAACCACGCCTGCTGTTTCCATGCAAGCCAAACCATGCTTGCCTTAACCATGCATATGCCTTAACCACACACATGCTTGGTTAAGGCAGTGCATGGTCTAGATGCTGGAATGGGCAGGCACAGGAAGAGGAAGGATCGGGAGAGGACACAGTCAGGTAAGTGGGTCTGGGGCAGGGGCTTGGTTTTGGGGGGTAGTTTTTCAGGTTGGGGGTAGTTTTAGGGCTTAGGGGGCCAGGTTGTTTTTTGGGCAGGGGGCCGGGTGTAAGGGCTCAAGGCAGGGAGGATCGGGGTAGCTCAGGGCAGGGATAGGGGTCAGTTTTTAGGGCTCAGGGTGGGGGGGCTGGGGGTTGGGGTCAGTTTTTAGGGCTCAGTGCTAGGTTGGGTAGGGACAGTTTTCAGGGCTGGGGGTAGTTTTAGGCCTCTGTGGGGAGCTGGGTCGGGGGTAGTATACAGCGGTAGGGGACGGGTTTTAGGGCTTCAGGGCAGGTGGGGCTGGGGTCGGGGTAGTTTTAGGGCATGTGGTACATTTTTAGAGCACGGGGTGGGGGAAGGAGACAGTATTCAGGGCTGGGAGAAGGAGTGTGATCTTTACCACACATGTCCTTTACCAATCATGTCTTTACCATGAAATTGTGTCGTAAAGGCATGCATTGAGACCACGTGGTTCAGGCATGCTTTGTTGAGGCATGCGTTGCACCATCATACAACCAATTCTTTGATCAAACTGAATACCACCCTTTGCAGTTAACTGTGACTGCTTGACCAATCAATTCTTTTGAGAGCCAGGAGAATAAAAGGATTATCTTGGTTATACAATTGGAGTAGCTTAGGCTTAAGGCCTTGGAGCACTAGAAGCAAATGACCTTGCCCTCCACGGATAATATTCAATAATACTAGTAATTACTACCTCTCCAGAACCGACAGCTCACAGAAAAAAGCTTTACAGTTATGATCCCCCATCATATTAATACTCTGGGCCTGATTATGAGTTTGGTGGACAGTTACTCCATCACAAACGTGACTGATATCCCTTCTGCCATATTACGAGTTCCATTATATACCATTGGATATAATGGAACTCGTAATACAGCGGACAGGATATCCGTCACGTTTGTGATGGAGTAACCCGTCGGCCAAACTTGTAATCAGGCCCTCTGTGTCCTGCTGTTTTCTCTAAAATACTAATATACCTGCTGCCATGTCCTCTGATCCCTCCAAACAATTAGGTTACAGGTATATTATTCTCCCAATTGTCTTCACCTCCAAAATCACAGATGCTCAGGTGCCATGTTCAATATACCGCAAATGCCTGATGCGATGCTTTTCCAAGGCCAAATCAGTGAGGTACTTCACATCTCCAAAATCCCTCAACACTAAGTAAAAAACCTGGTATCATTCTCTCCTTCTTCTAATTTCCTGGTTTCATGCTTCCCAAGATTTCAGGGCTCATAATATGTAAAAGTCTCTCTGTGTCTGATTGTGCCCAATGCACCTAGTGCACCGGGTGCAAACAGGGATGGTATGGCCCGATACAGATGATGCGCTGCCCCAGAGCAGATATGATTTAATGGCTGCCCCCAGCACGATGCATTTGTGAAAGGTGGAGTGGCTGTTTGAAACAGCCCCTCTGTCTTTCACAGTGCAGGTGGTATAAGGCTTAATTTACAAGGGTGGAGGAGATCTCCCTGTGGGAAGCTGCAATGAGTGCTGCAGGGGTGTCTGGGGGTTCCATGGGACTCCCCCTTCCCTCCTTTCCAAGAGCACCTTCAGAGAGCACACTGACTGTGTGCCACCTCTTGGTGGCACACATTCATTGCGCCTTCTGCCAGCTCTTTGCCTTAGTGCCAGCATCCATAATACAGCACAGGTGCAGAGGCAATGTGTTTATGTTATTTGTAAGAGCTATATATCCATGCACATGAGGGAACCCCACCTTTGTATCACACTGGTGTTCTATGTGTCCTGTGGCAATCTATATTACATTAAGCGTCTTTTGCCCCTTCTGTAACACCATTGTGCCCCCATTGGTACAAAAATTGAATGCACACACTTGTACTGTCCCTGGGTACTTTTGTAATGCCAAGCCTGGTGTCATGCACGTCCCTGCATGTTTTCATGTTACCTCCACAGTGCTCTTCCAATTACATCAGCACTAGTACTAAGTTTATCTCTAGTTACTCTCAATGACTGGTGGTTAGCACTTCGTCAATGTGCGACCCTGTAGGGGGACATCCGTGCTTCCACTGCTGGTGACAAACTCATGAAGTGCTGTTACACCAGCCAACCAAATTAGAATATTTATTCAGGAAGCAATGGTGGAAAGTGGGGCAGCATTAGGAGTTGTGAGGACTGATTTCTTGGGCAATAATTCACCAGTACTGAGTTCTGATGACAATTTCTTATTTCTGCCAGAAATTTTGCATTGAATATTGTAGGCACAGGGCGTAATATAAATGTGATCCTGGTGGCAAAAAAAACAATGAGGAAGGTGTAGGGAGTTCGCCCAAAGCTAGAGTATACCATGACATCTCAAGACAATGGTTGTTTGTTGGATTAGGAATAAAGCAAAGGATTAGGGAAGAGACATTGTGATTAACATACCATGGGGTGATAATTCATAAGTATGTGTTGCGATCTGTATCCTCATGTCCAATTCCGGACACCGTAGTTATCACATACTCTGTCACCAGCTGAGTTCTGGAATGTTGACAGTTCACAGCTGGTTACCGAGGGAGCTGCTGTCCTTTCCTGAGCTCCACACCTTTGTGGAGTCTGTGTTGGTATTTCACAATAAAGAAGTTCTACATCCCAACTTTGCACGAGTCTAATTCCGTACAATTTTGGCGATGAGCACCAACACAGGAACCCACGTGAATTCAAGCAAGGAAAAAAAAAATCATTTAAATATGGGACTGCTGGATTGCAAATGAGGAAAACAAGTAAATATATGAAAAGCAACGTGTGTGATACATTTTCGGAAGATCACTTCATCATCTAATCTCACAGTGTGATCCTACCACTACCCCTGCAGCAGGTCAGTCAGAAAACTTGCGAGAAAACTTTGCGCCTTTAAAAAAAAATCCACCTTGCGATCTGTGGAGGTTTAGTGACTTTGTGTACTCTGCGCATTCAAGTGTAATTGACGTATCACCCCTCGGTAGCCTGTGGTGGTGAACTTATTCGTCTGTGTAGCGAATCTTCATTTTAAGCGCAGACGTATCTATTGACCCAGGTCAGAGTGTGAATTGCGCAGTGCATGTGATGGTTTGATCTGCGCTACTTCAGTTCTCTTTTCGCGCATTCACTGTGGCGTGAGTATTTTCGTTGAGGTGACTGATACGAGAAAATATCCTGTCAGCAGCAAGTGTTTCTGTTCAACGGTCAGCCAATGTCCTCAGCTGAGGTAACTGCTTCGTTGTTACCTAGTTACCACGCACGCTCCAGCACGTCATCCAACGCCATCTTAGATTTCCTGAGGTTGGTGTTCCAGTTATTTCAACCAATGCGTCAAAATAATTCTACAAAGAGCTGCAGTTCCACTAGTCGTTACTAGATGTCCCTCACGAGTCAAATGCAAAAGCTTCATGAAAGGGTTTCAATGCTTTTGCATTTGACTCGTGAGGGACATCTAGTAACGACTAGTGAAACTGCAGCTTGATGTATTAATAATTTCAATGCTTTTGCATTTGACTCGTGAGGGACATCTAGTAACGACTAGTTGAACTGCAGCTCTTTGTAGAATTATTTTGATATTGGACACTATAATATTCACTGCCCACTGCTAATCTCGTCCCATAATGCTTTGCAGGGCCTTTGGTTGGGATTGTATTTTTGCCCATAACTGTGCTTGGGGTGGTCCTAGGAGGAAGGGACCACCACTGAATCGTTCACATGATATGCTTTTTGTGTTCAAGGCATCTGCTTGGTCCTCCCCTAGGTTAGGGGGAACCCAAAATCATCACCTCTCTCATTGCTTGATATTTTCATTGTCAAAGTTCACTTTTGTGAATTTGTTATATGCTTTTAGCATAGAAAATTGCTTTAACAAAGCATTTGTATGTGTTTAATATACTGCTGCTACGCTACGTCGATTAGCACAGTTTTTTACTCTGCTACGTGCAATTTGCGTAGTAACATAAACTTTGCATGTTCCGTGAGCGTAGCAAAGTATTATGCCCAGGGTTAGTAACGACACCACAAAAGGACACAACTCAAGTAAGTATAGAAAAATAATATCTTTATCTAAGGTTTAGTACAAGACTCTCAAAAGCGTTTTAACCAGTCACAATGCATGTGTTAGACTTGGCACCATTGGCGTGGGTCTCCCTTCCCTTTTTTTGCTGTTGCCTCTTATGTTTTGCTGGTTTTAGATGCTTTTGGGCACTGTGCCACTGCTGTTCAGTGCCACAGTGCAAGTGCTCCCTACTGTAAATTGATGTATGGATTAGTGACTCCATGATTGGATGATTGGTTTTCTTGTCAGTCCCTAGTACAGTGCACTGAGTGTGCCCAGGGCTTGTAAATCCAATGCTGCTGGTGGGCTTGCAGCACTGGTTGTGCCACCCACAGAAGCAGCCTGTAAAGTGTGTCTCAGGCCTGCCATCGCAGAGCCTGTGTGCAGCCTAGGGCTGCCATGTCGACTTGGTGAGTACACCCACTCACCAGTCCCTAAACCTTCCCTTTACTGCATGTTGGTCACCCTAAAGTAGGCCCTAGGGCAGGGTGCATTGTAAGTATAAGGTAGGACATGCCCTGGTGTGTGTGGCCTGTCCTAATAGTGAATTACAGCCATTTTCGTTTTTCACTATTGCAAGGCTACCTGTTCTCCATAGGCCAGAATGGGCAGTTTGATTATTACACCTTATAATCCTAACTGACCCAGGGAACATGGTAGAAAAACGAATTTAGTATGCCTGAACTCAGGATGATAAAATACATCTTTTAGTGAAGTTGGTTTTAACATTCTTTGTTTGAAAATACCACTTTTAGAAAGTAGGTATTTTCTTGCCTAAACCATCCAGCTGCCTCTGCTCAGGTTGTGTATTGTGTGTCTGGGTTTGTGAGTGACAGGGGCTGGGGGATTCCAGGAGGCAGGGTGAGTCAGCACTAGGCTGAATAGGTCTGCCTGAAGGAGGATGGGTGGGAGGAGTTGCACCTGGGTCTGAATAGGGCTGTGCCTGCCTTCCACAATGCTGGCTCCACCTCCTGCCGGGCGTCTGATGGCTCTGCCCCTCACTCTCAAAGGAAAGAAGGAGTCAGAAAAACAAAGTGCTCCAGGACTGACCAGAACTGGTTTGGACTAGGCAAAGGCCTCTCTGCCTTCAGAGAACAAAGGGAAAAGGTGTATAAAAGGGGACCCAGACCCCTAGGAAATTAGATCACTTCTGGGAAATCAAGAAACCTGTTGCCAAAGAGAAGAACCGGAGAAGCTGAAGGAGGAGTACTGCCCCTGTGCTGTTTTGCTGATTGGGGTTGGCCTGCAGTGGTTGCTTTCTGCCAAGGACAGGAGAAAAGACTTTGCTGTGCTTTGTCATCTTGAAGAAGGGAATCTCCAAGGGCTTGAACTGAGCTTGCCTCCTGCCTGAAGTCACAGGGACACAAAGACTTCACCCCTTCTGTTTGCCTGCATCTGGAACTGCTGTTTTAGCTGCTAACAGAGGAAATTGCAACACCGATGCCGACGAGCGACGCCATAACCTGCACCGAAGCCGTGGGCACCGCTCGTGAAGAGCACGACGCACCGCCCGACTTGCACCGTAGGCCCGACGCCTGCCGGCGCCGTGCGACATCGACTCCGAAGCCGTCATCGAGGCCGCTGCCTGCACCGGGCCGAGGACACCGCTCGTGGCGCTCACGGCGCACCGTCCCGACTCGCACCGCAGCCCCGACTTCACCGGCGCCAGGGCTTCATCATCGCGGAGCCGATCCTCGGCGTGGGTGACCCCGAATCCATCGACGCCGCACCATCGTAAGGAACCGACGCCTCGCCGCCATCCGTGGCGTCACCTCCCGACACAGTAAGGAACCGACGCCTCACCTCCCCTGCGCTGCAGTAAGGAACCGAGACATCACCTCCCCTGGGGTCGTAAGGAACCGACGCCGCCGGCGCCAGCGAAGCATCACCTCCCCGACGCCGTGCACCGTCTTTGTTTTCATCGAATTCCAGGTACTGTTCTTTGTGGGTCTGCTCGACTCCGGGCCCGACGCCGCGCACCTCGCGGTCGGCGCCGTGCTCTGGGATTTCCACCGGTCACGACGTCGTGATAACTCCAAGTGGAGTTATTTGTTGCTACAAGCTTTATTTGATTGACTATCCTATTTTTGAAGATAACGTGAACTGTCTCTATCATTTTAAGTCTATTTTTGAGTACTGTATTGTGGATTTTTGCTATTGGGTCTTGTGATAAGTCTATATAAAGATTACTTATTTTTACATAAACGACCTGTGTGGTGTCCATCTGTAGTGTTTTCACTGTATTACTGTATGTGGTCACAAATGCTTTACACACTGCCTCTGAGATAAGCCTGTCTGCTCGTGCCAAGCTACCAGGGGGTGAGCAGGGGTTATTTTAGGAGTGTATCCCCCTTATCCTGACTAGAAGCAGGGGTCCCTATTTGGACAAAGGTGCAAACCATTGCCAACTGGAGACCCCCAGTTCTAACATTGGTGGTCAGCGGTGAGGATTTGGACTTGCATTTGTGATTCATATACAGTGATTGGTGTACACTACTAGTGAGTGCAGACCAATACGCGACCACATACATTTTGATAGGATTTTTTTCCTTGGAACCCTTATTTTGGTTGAGAACTGCCAATTTTCACCATGAGCAAAAAGGATCCATTGCACCTGCAGATATTGAATTTGAAGAAGATAGGGTTGATACCTACACTGTGCCAGAACTCAAAGCTGTTTGCAAAAGTTTAAAATCTCTATGAGAGGCCTCACCAGGAAGGAGGAGTTTCACAAGGCGCTAAGGGCCTGGTTGGAAGCATGGAATGCCAGTGGGCAGTCCGAGGAGCCTGTGGAGGAGGCAGAGAATTTAGATGGGCAGCTTGAGGGGCCATTGGGCTTACCTGGGAGGGAGTGCCTTCCAGGGAGGGCAGCAGTGTTTCTCAAAGGGCCTGTCTCCAGAGGAGCTGGAGGACAGGGACAAAAGCAGGATGCATGAAATGGAAATGGCCAAACTGAAACAGGGAAGCCATGATAGCCTTGAGCATAAGAAATTGGAGTTAGAAAGTAAGAGGTTGGCCATGGAAGAAAAGAAGATGCTTTTAGAGCATGAGAGAGTGGTGAGGAGCTAGAGCTAAAGGCTAGGAGCCTAGAGATCACTCCCTCTGGTGGCAGCACACCTCCAGTGCCTGTAGAAAGTAAAGTGTACATCCCCAAGGAGGTTATTAAGGATTTCATGAAGGGGAGGACATTGGGCAATGGTTTAAAGCCTATGAGATCGCCATGACATCACACCGGGTCCCTGAGAAGGATTGGGGAGCGGGGTTGTGGGGCCGCTTTGCAGGTGAGGGAAGGGAAACCTTGCTAGCCTTGCCCGCAGTGGATCAGATGTCCTATGCCCACCTGAAGGAAGCTTTAGTGACAAGGTATGGGTTAACTCCAGAGCTGTATAGGCAGAAGTTTAGGAACTGCAAAAAGCTGGAGTCTAGTACCTGGGTGGAGTATGTGTCTTATTTTTGCAGAGCATTGGATGGATGGGTGAAGGGTAGCAAAGTAAATGACTTGCAGGAGTTCTATGATTTAATTGCATGGGAGCACTTGTCCAGTAGTTGTTTTCCAGAGCTACGCCAGCACCTAGTTGACAGTAAGCTAACTAATCCTAGAAAGCTTGCTGAAGAGGCGGACCGCTGGGTCAGTACCCGGGTCCACAAGGGTCTTGTGGGAGACTCCGCCAAAGGTGGGCAGGGTCCCCAGCAGAGGAGTGGGGGGGACAAGGGTAAACAGAAGGAATTCCAAAAGGGCCCCAAAGTAAACCCCAAGGGAACCAAGGTAAGGGTTCCCAGCCTCCCACTGAGAAAAGACCATGGGTCCCAACAGATAAGTCTGTTCAGAAGGGGCCCAAAGCATGTTTTAGTTGTGGTCAGGTGGGTCACTTTGTAGGAAGTCCCAAGTGCCCCAATACTGTGACCACTGCACCCACTGGTGCACCACCCCGGCAGATGGCTAGTGTAGCCCTGGGGGAGGAGTTGGGTGCCCAAGGTGGGTGGGGTCCCGCAGAGATGTCCCTGGTCTCTTTAGGAGACAGTGAGATGGTCCCTAGGACCCAGCTGCCTGATAACACTAAGAAATACAGGCAGTGGGTGACCATCAATGGCCATAGGGTGGAGGCTCTGAGAGACACCGGGGCCAGTGTGACAGCTGTCAGTTGTCGGCTGGTGTCTGAGGAGCAGGTGGTCCCCAATGTATTCTACCCCTGTAGTTGCCGCTGACAACTCAGAGAGCCACTGCAAGGTGGCCCAGGTTCCCTTTGAGTGGGGAGGGGTCTCAGGTATCCTTCAAGTAGCTGTGAGGCCAGCCATGCCTGTTGACTGTCTGCTAGGCAATGATTTGGAGAGCTCCCCTTGGGCGAAGGTGGAGCGGAGGTCTCATTTGGAGATGTTGGGTCTGCCAGAGTGGGCGTGTGTGACCACTCGGTCAATGGCAGCCGGTAAGGGTATTCAAGAGGACCTGGAGCCTGGAAGAAGGGCCCAGGTGCCTGCCTTAAAGAGAGGAGGCAGGGGCGCGGGAAGCCGGCCCCCGAAGTTCCCACGGTTCAGGAGGAGGCAGACCTTGAGGGGGATGCCCTGGAACCAACAGGGGAACAAGTGGCTGAACTGGGGGACCTGCCTGAGCTGACCCATTGGCAGCAAGAAGGAGGCCCCTCCAGGGAGGAGTTCTGCGAGGAGCAGAAGAAGTGCCCTTCTCTTGAGGGCTTGCGGCAACAGGCTGCAAGCCAGGCAGCAGGTGATCAGTCTGGATCACACTGGATCTACTGGGAGAATGGTCTCCTGTATAGTGAGCCTAAGGTTGCTGAGCCTGGGTCAGCCCGTGTGCTGGTGGTACCCCAGCGCTTCAGAGCCTTCCTACTGGGTCTGGCTCATGATGTGCCTTTAGCAGGACATTTGGGGCAAGACAAGACCTTTCAAAGGCTTGTCACCCACTTTCATTGGCCCCAAATGCGCAAGAGTTCAGATACTCATTGCAGGACCTGTCAGACTTGCCAGGCAAGTGGTAAGAGTGGGAGGAAGCACAAGGCTCCTCTCCAACCTTTCCCTGTTGTCAGTACCCCCTTTGAGAGGGTGGGTATTGACATTGTGGGGCCTCTGGATCCCAAGACAGCCATGGGCAACAGGTTCATCCTGGTCTTGGTGGACCATGCCACCCGGTACCCGGAAGCCATCCCTCTTCGGACAGTGACGGCCCCCGTGGTGGGACGTGCACTGATGTGGATTTTCTCCCGTGTGGGGTTCCCCAAGGAGGTGGTGTCTGACCGTGGTACCAACTTCATTTCCAAGTATATGAAGTCCCTGTGGCAGGAGTGTGGTGTAACCTATAAGTTCACCACACCTTACCACCCCAAGGTAACGGGCTGGTTGAGAGATTCAACCGGACCCTTAAGGGCATGATTATGGGTCTGGAAGAACCCATGAGGCGTAAGTGGGACGTCCTCTTGCCATGCCTGCTCTTTGCTTACAGAGAGGTGCCCCAGAAGTCCTTAGGGTTCAGTCCCTTTGAACTGCTGTATGGCCATCCTGTAAGAGGACCTCTGAGTCTGGTCAAGGAAGGCTGGGAGAAAGCTCCCAGGAAAACTCCCCAGGATGTATTTAGTTACATGCTGGCCTTCAGGAACCAGACTCGGCGTTTCAGACAACTCGCTGAGGCGAATCTGGAAGCCAGCCAGGAAGAGATGAAACGTTGGCATGATCAGAACGCCACTCTGATCGAGTTTCATCCTGGACAAAGGTTTGGGTCATGGCCCCAGTGGAGCCCTGTGCGCTCCAGGATAAGTGGACCGGACCATTTGAGGTGGTGGAGCGCAAGAGTGATGTCACCTACTTGGTGGACTTGCAGTCTCCCAGGAACCCCTTGCGGGTCCTGCATGTGAACCGCCTGAAGCCCCACTTTGAGAGGTCTGAAGTGGGCATGCTCTTAGCAACAGATGCTGGGATGGAAGAGGAGACTGAACCTCTTCCTGACCTCCTGTATGCAAAAGAGCAAGATGGGTCAGTGGATGGTGTGAACCTCTCTCCCACCCTGACCCCGGAACAGCAGAATGACTGTCGCCAACTGTTGGGACAGTTTTCTGATCTGTTCTCCCTGACTCCCAGTATCACTGAATGGTGCATACATGATGTGGATACTGGGGACAGTCCTCCTATGAAGCATAAAACTTACAGAGTGACTGACAGGGTGAGAGCTTGCATCAAGGAGGAGGTCTCCAAGATGTTTGCCTTAGGGGTGATTGAGTCCTCTAACAGTCCTTGGGCCAGCCCAGTGGTCTTGGTCCCAAAGGCTGCCGCGCCTGGTGCCACACCTGAACTCCGGTTCTGTGTGGACTACCGAGGACTCAATTCAGTCACCAGGACTGACGCGCACCCCATCCCCAGAGCTGATGAGCTCATTGATCGGTTAGGGGCTGCCCAGTACAATGGCACGTTTGATCTAACGTCTGGATACTGGCAGATCGCCTTAACGGATGGGGCCAAAGAGAGGTCAGCATTCTCCACACCAGATGGGCACTACCAATTCCGGGTGATGCCCTTTGGGATGAAGAATGCCCCTGCCACCTTTCAGAGGTTGGTCAACCAGGTGTTGGCTGGGCTGGAGGATTTCAGTGCCGCCTACCTGGATGACATCGCAGTGTTCAGTGCCACTTGGGAGGAACACCTGCACCACCTCTGGGAAGTGTTGAAGGCGCTGCGGAAGGCAGGCCTCACGATCAAGGCGAGTAAGTGCCAGATCGGGCAGGGTTCTGTGGTGTGCTTGGGACACCAGGTTGGGAGCGGCCAGGTGGCGCCCCTACAGCCCAAGATAGATACCATCCTGGCTTAGGAACCCCCAAAACCCAAACAGAGGTGAGGGCCTTCTTAGGACTCGCCGGGTATTACAGGAGGTTTGTCAAGGGGTATGGCAACATTGTTGCACCCTTGACTGAGCTGACTTCCAGGAAGCAGCCCAGGAAAGTGAACTGGACTGATGCCTGCCAAAGGCTTTTGATGCCCTGAAATCTGCCATGTGCACGGCGCCCGTGCTTCAGGCTCCCAACTTCTCAAGGGAATTCATTGTGCAGACAGATGCTTCAGAGCATGGTGTTGGGGCTGTGCTTTCACAGATGAATGAGGAGGGCCTAGACCAACCTTTAGCCTTTATTAGTAGGAGGTTACTCCCACGGGAACAGAGGTGGAGTGCGATTGAACGTGAGGCATTTGCTGTGGTCTGGGCGCTGAAGAAGTTGAGACCATATTTGTTTGGGACTCACTTCCGGGTTCAGACAGACCACAGGCCCCTCAGATGGTTAATGCAGATGAGGGGTGAGAATCCAAAACTGTTGAGGTGGTCCATTTCCCTACAGGGGATGGACTTCACGGTGGAACACCGCCCTGGTACAGAACACGCCAATGCTGATGGTCTGTCCAGATTTTTCCGCCTTAGTGATGAGAACTCCCAGGAGGAAGGGTAGTTCTCCCCACATTTCAGCTGGAGGGGACACGTGTTAGACTTGGCACCATTGGCGTGGGTCTCCCTTCCCTTTTTTTGCTGTTGCCTCTTATGTTTTGCTGGTTTTAGATGCTTTTGGGCACTGTGCCACTGCTGTTCAGTGCCACAGTGCAAGTGCTCCCTACTGTAAATTGATGTATGGATTAGTGACTCCATGATTGGATGATTGGTTTACTTGTCAGTCCCTAGTACAGTGCACTGAGTGTGCCCAGGGCTTGTAAATCCAATGCTGCTGGTGGGCTTGCAGCACTGGTTGTGCCACCCACAGAAGCAGCCTGTAAAGTGTGTCTCAGGCCTGCCATCGCAGAGCCTGTGTGCAGCCTAGGGCTGCCATGTCGACTTGGTGAGTACACCCACTCACCAGTCCCTAAACCTTCCCTTTACTGCATGTTGGTCACCCCTAAAGTAGGCCCTAGGGCAGGGTGCATTGTAAGTATAAGGTAGGACATGCCCTGGTGTGTGTGGCCTGTCCTAATAGTGAATTACAGCCATTTTCGTTTTTCACTATTGCAAGGCTACCTGTTCTCCATAGGCCAGAATGGGCAGTTTGATTATTACACCTTATAATCCTAACTGACCCAGGGAACATGGTAGAAAAACGAATTTAGTATGCCTGAACTCAGGATGATAAAATACATCTTTTAGTGAAGTTGGTTTTAACATTCTTTGTTTGAAAATACCACTTTTAGAAAGTAGGTATTTTCTTGCCTAAACTCATCCAGCTGCCTCTGCTCAGGTTGTGTATTGTGTGTCTGGGTTTGTGAGTGACAGGGGCTGGGGGATTCCAGGAGGCAGGGTGAGTCAGCACTAGGCTGAATAGGTCTGCCTGAAGGAGGATGGGTGGGAGGAGTTGCACCTGGGTCTGAATAGGGCTGTGCCTGCCTTCCACAATGCTGGCTCCACCTCCTGCCGGGCGTCTGATGGCTCTGCCCCTCACTCTCAAAGGAAAGAAGGAGTCAGAAAAACAAAGTGCTCCAGGACTGACCAGAACTGGTTTGGACTAGGCAAAGGCCTCTCTGCCTTCAGAGAACAAAGGGAAAAGGTGTATAAAAGGGGACCCAGACCCCTAGGAAATTAGATCACTTCTGGGAAATCAAGAAACCTGTTGCCAAAGAGAAGAACCGGAGAAGCTGAAGGAGGAGTACTGCCCCTGTGCTGTTTTGCTGATTGGGGTTGGCCTGCAGTGGTTGCTTTCTGCCAAGGACAGGAGAAAAGACTTTGCTGTGCTTTGTCATCTTGAAGAAGGGAATCTCCAAGGGCTTGAACTGAGCTTGCCTCCTGCCTGAAGTCACAGGGACACAAAGACTTCACCCCTTCTGTTTGCCTGCATCTGGAACTGCTGTTTTAGCTGCTAACAGAGGAAATTGCAACACCGACGCCGGCGGCGACGCCGTAACCTGCACCGAAGCCGTGGGCACCGCTCGTGAAGAGCACGACGCACCGCCCGACTTGCACCGTAGGCCCGACGCCTGCCGATGCCGTGCGACATCGACTCCGAAGCCGTCATCGAGGCCGCTGCCTGCACCGGAGCCGAGGACACCGCTCGTGACGCTCACGGCGCACCGTCCCGACTCGCACCGCAGCCCCGACTTCACCGACGCCAGGGCTTCATCATCGCGGAGCCGATTCTCGGCGTGGGTGACCCCGAATCCATCGACGCCGCACCATCGTAAGGAACCGACGCCTCGCCGCCATCCGTGGCGTCACCTCCCGACACAGTAAGGAACCGACGCCTCACCTCCCCTGCGCTGCAGTAAGGAACCGAGACATCACCTCCCCTGGGGTCGTAAGGAACCGACGCCGCCGGCGCCAGCGAAGCATCACCTCCCCGACGCCGTGCACCGTCTTTGTTTTCATCGAATTCCAGGTACTGTTCTTTGTGGGTCTGCTCGACTCCGGGCCCGACGCCGCGCACCTCGCGGTCGGCGCCGTGCCTGGGATTTCCACCGGTCACGACGTCGTGATAACTCCAAGTGGAGTTATTTGTTGCTACAAGCTTTATTTGATTGACTATCCTATTTTTGAAGATAACGTGAACTGTCTCTATCATTTTAAGTCTATTTTTGAGTACTGTATTGTGGATTTTTGCTATTGGGTCTTGTGATAAGTCTATATAAAGATTACTTATTTTTACATAAACGACCTGTGTGGTGTCCATCTGTAGTGTTTTCACTGTATTACTGTATGTGGTCACAAATGCTTTACACACTGCCTCTGAGATAAGCCTGTCTGCTCGTGCCAAGCTACCATGGGGTGAGCAGGGGTTATTTTAGGAGTGTATCCCCCTTATCCTGACTAGAAGCAGGGGTCCCTATTTGGACAAAGGTGCAAACCATTGCCAACTGGAGACCCCCAGTTCTAACAGCATGTAAATCAGTAGGGACTTAAAAAGGCAATAACTTGTTCACCAGAACGTGGCACTGACTGAGTTCAAGGCCTGGGTCTACGCGACCCGTTGCGCACCAGATACCTGCCGTTGGACGGGGAAACAGCACGTAGCTTCTCGAAGAAGCGGAGACGGTGACAGGCGGACTCCCAACGGCCACAGTTCTCGACTGCAGTGGTCCGCAACGTGCACTCACAATGATTTGGGCACTCTGGGACAGGCGGGCCCTCAGCGGCAGCAGCACGCGGCTGCGGCGGCCCGGGCTGATGGTAGTGATGACTCTCGTCGTGCAGCTCCGTGGTGGGCTCACAGCGGCAGCAGCTCTCTCCTAACTGCGGCGGCCCACAGGACGATTCCGATGAGGCAAAGTTAGCCAAGGTGCAGGCACTCAGCGGCAGCAGCTCTCTCTTAGCTGCGGCGGCCCACAGGACAAATCACAATGATGCAAAGTTGGCAAAGATGCGAGAAGTCAGCGGCAGCAGCTCTCTCTTAGCTGCGGCGGCCCACAGGGCAAATCACAATGATGCAAAGTTGGCAAAGGTGCGGGCATTCGGCTGTGGCAGCTCTCTCTTAGCTGCGGCGGCCCGCAGGACAAATCACAAGGATGCAACGTTGGCAAAGGTGCGAGCACTCAGCAGCAGCAGCTCTCTCTTAGCTGCGGCGGCCCACACTGATTCAGCGAAGGTTCCAAAGGTTCAACTTAAGGCGGGTGCTCAGCGGCGGCAGCTCTCTCTTAGCTGCGGCGGCCCACACAGATTCAGCGAAGGTTCCGGAGATTCAAATTAATGCGGGAGCACAGCGGCGGCAGCTCTCTCTTAGCTGCGGCGGCCCACACAGATTCAGCGAAGGTTCCGGAGATTCAAATTACGGCGGGCACTCAGCGGCGGCAGCTCTCTCTTAGCTGCGGCGGCCCACACACAGAGTTAACAAGGGTTACCAGTCTGCGTTCCTCACAGTAGAACTAGAGGTTCCGGATTACTCGACGGAGGCCTCACCTGCAAGTAGAATCCCTAGCACAGGAATTCAGACGGCTGACGGGGTGAAGTCTAATGTCTCTGAGACTTCAGCAGGAGGCGCTCTCAATTCAGGCCCTCGGGTAGTTTCTTCGGCAAGCTTGGTGAAAGTTTCAAAGTCCTTTCCTCTGTCCACTCGGACAGAGTTTCGTCTTGACATCCAGAAGGAACACACTTGAAACAGGTTTCAGCGCAGCGTTTTATACCTAAAAAGTCTTTGTTCTCTGCAGTCACAAATCACTGCATACAGCCAGAACCAGTTCGGTGGTGTCGGGGAGCACTTGGTTTATGAGGCGACATCCTGCCCTTTGAGAATCTGGGGGTCTGCTATCAGACGCCCAGTGGGAGGTGGAGCCATCATTCACCTTGCCAGGCACAGCCCTGCTCAGATCAAAGAGTCACCCCTCTCCATACTCTAAATGCCGATCTCTCTCTCCAGCCAGGTCTGACCCAGCTGGCCCTGCTGCTCCAAAACCAGACGGCCAATACACACGCTAGCAAAGCCTACAGGAAAGCTGAGGCCAGAAAATACCTCGTTTCTAGCAGAGGCATTTTCGAACACGGGCTACGTAAATAATCCTTACTAAAAGATGTATCTCAATGTCCTGAGCTTAAACATATCAAATTCGATGTTCCTATCAGGTTCCTAGGGCCAGGTAGGATTAGGGCATGTAATACTCAGCCTGCCCATTCCGGCCTATGAGAACGGATAGCCTCACAAAAGTAAACAGTGAAATGGAGGGTAACTCGCTATTAGAACATGCTACACGGACATACTTTGAAAGCTGCTTCGGTGGGTAGCGCAAATCAGCGCTGCCGGCCCACCAGCACTGATACTAGGGACTGACAGGTAAACCAAACGAGCCAATTATGATTATCCCAATTATCTTTACACAGGGAGCATTCGTGCTGTGTCACTGATTGGCAGTGGCACAGTGCCCAGAGCATCTAAATCCAGCCAGCATAAAAGGTAAGAAGCGAAAAGAGGAAGGGAGACCCGCGCCAATGATGCCAGGTCTAACACGCGTCCCCTCCAGCTGCAATGTGGGGAGAACTAACCATTCCCTTGGGAGTTCTCATCACTAAGGCGGAAAAACTTGGACAGACCGTCAGCATTGGCGTGCTCTGTACCAGGGCGGTGTTCCACCGTGAAATCCATACCCTGTAGGGAAATGGACCACCTCAACAACTTTGGATTCTCACCCCTCATATGCATCAACCATCTAAGGGGCCTGTGGTCTGTCTGAACCCGGAAGTGAGTCCCAAACAGATATGGTCTCAGCTTCTTCAGCGCCCAGACCACAGCAAATGCCTCACGCTCAATTGCACTCCACCTCTGTTCCCGGGGAAGTAACCTCCTGCTTAGGAAGGCTACCGGTTGGTCTAGTCCCTCCTCATTGATCTGCGATAGAACAGCCCCTATACCATGCTCTGAGGCGTCTGTCTGGATAACAAATTCCTTTAAAAAGTCGGGCGCCTGAAGCACGGGTGCGGTGCACATGGCAGTCTTCAGGGCGTCAAAAGCGTTCTGACAGGTGTCAGTCCAGTTTACCTTCTTTGGCTGCTTCTTAGAAGTCAGCTCAGTCAAGGGCGCAACAACGTTGCCATATCCCTTGACAAACCTCCTGTAGTACCCCGTGAGTCCTAAGAAGGCTCTCACCTGCGTCTGAGTCTTGGGGGGTTCCCACGCCAGGATAGTTTCAATTTTGGGCTGAAGGGGCGCCACCTGGCCACTCCCCACCTGGTTCCCCAAATACACTACAGAACCCTGCCCAATCTGGCACTTACTGGCTTTGATTGTGAGGCCTGCCTTCCGCAGTGCCATCAATACCTCCCAGAGGTGGTGCAGGTGGTCCTCCCAAGAGGAGCTAAACGCCGCAATGTCATCCAGGTAGGCGGCACTGAAGTCTTCCAGCCCAACCAACACCCTGTTGACCAGCCTCTGAAAGGTGGCAGGGGCATTCTTCATTCCAAAGGGCATCACCCGGAACTGGTAGTGCCCATCGGGTGTGGAGAAGGCTGACCTCTCCTTTGCTTCCTTGGTCAAGGCGATCTGCCAATACCCAGACGTCAAGTCAAAAGTGCTGAGGTATTTTGCAGCCCCTAACCGATCTATGAGCTCATCAGCTCTGGGGATGGGGTGCGCGTCAGTCTTCATGACTGAATTGAGGCCCCGATAGTTCACGCAGAACCGAAGTTCTGGGGTGGTACCAGGCGCTGCAGCTTTTGGTACCAGGACCACTGGGCTGGACCAAGGGCTGCTAGAGGACTCAATCACCCCAAGGGCCTACATTTTGGTAACCTCATCCTTAATGTAGGCCCGTACCCGGTCAGTCACTCGGTAAGCCTTGTGCTTAATGGGAGGACTGTCCCCGGTGTCCACGTCATGGACACACCAATCAGTGACACTAGGTACTAGGGAGAACAGATCACTGAATTGCCCCAACAGTTGGCGACAATCACCCTGCTGCTCCAGGGTCAGTGTGGTGGAGAGGACTACACCCTCCACTGACCCATCTCGCTCCCCTGCACACAGGAGGTCAGGAAGGGGCTCACTCTCCTCCTCCATCCCAGCACCTGTGGCCAGAAGCATGCCCACTTCAGACCTCTCAAAGTGGGGCTTCAGGCGGTTAACATGCAGGACCCGCAAGTGGTTCCTGGGAGACTGCAAGTCCACCACGTAGGTAACAGGACTCTTGCGCTCCACCACCTCAAAGGGGCCGGTCCACTTATCCTGGAGCGCACAGGGCTCCACCGGGGCCATGACCCAAACCTTCTGTCCAGGCTGAAACTCGATCAGAGTGGCATTCTGATTGTGCCAGCGTTTCATCTCTTCCTGGCTGGCTTCCAGGTTTGCCTCAGCAAGTTTCCTGAAGCGCCGAGTCTGGTTCCTGGAGGCCAGCATGTAACTAAACACATCCTGGGGAGGTTTCCTGGGAGATTGCTCCCAGCCTTCCTTGACCAGACCCAGAGGCCCTCTTACCGGGTGCCCATAGAGCAGCTCAAAGGGACTGAACCCTAAGGACTTCTGTGGCACCTCACGGTAAGCAAACAACAGGCATGGCAAGAGGACACCCCACTTACACCTCATGGGCTCACCTAGGCCCATAATCATGCCCTTGAGGGTCTGGTTGAATCTCTCAACCAGCTCGTTACCCTGGGGGTGGTAAGGAGTGGTGAACTTATATGTTACCCCACACTCCTCCCACAGAGACTTCATGTACTTGGAGATGAAGTTAGTTCCCCTATCGGACACCACCTCTCTGGGGAATCCCACACGGGAGAAAATCCCCATCAGTGCCCGTCCCACCACGGGGGCCGTCACTGTCCTGAGCGGGATGGCCTCAGGGTACCGGGTGGCATGGTCCACCAAGACCAGGATGAACCTGTTGCCCATGGCTGTCTTGGGATCCAGAGGCCCCACAATATCAATGCCCACTCTCTCGAATGGGGTGCTCACAACGGGAAAGGGCTGTAATGGGGCCTTAATCTTCCCCCCACTCTTCCCACTTGCCTGGCAAGTTTCACACGTCCTGCAGTGAGCATCTGAGCTCCTGCGCATCTGGGGCCAATAGAAGTGGGTGACCAGCCTCTCAAAGGTCTTGGTCTGCCCCAGATGTCTGGCCCGTGGCACATCATGAGCCAACCCCAGTAGGAAGGTCCTGAAGTGCTGGGGTACCACCAGCACATGGGCTGACCCAGGCTCAGCAACCTTAGGCTCGCTGTAAAGGAGGTCGTTCTCCCGATAGATCCAATGTGAACCTGTCTGATCACCTGCTGCCTGGGAGGCGGCCTGTCGCCGCACCCCCTCAAGAGAAGGGCAGGTTCTCTGTTGCTCGCAAAATTCCTCCCTGGAGGGCCCCCTTCCTGCTGCCACTGGGTCAGCTCCGGTAGGTCCCCCAGTTCGGCCACTTGTTCCCCTGTAGGTTCCAGGGCATCCCCCTCAAGGTCTGCTCCCTCCGGGACTGTGGGAACCGCGGGGGCCTGTTTCCCGCGCCCCATACCCCTTTTCTTTAAGGCAGGGGCCTGGGCCATACTTTCAGGCTCCAGACCCTCTTGAACATCCTTCTGAGCTGTCATGGACCGAGTGGTCACACACGCCCACTCAGGCAGACCCAACATTTCCAAATGAGACTTTCTCTCCACCGTAGCCCACGGGGAGTTCTCTAGATCATTGCCCAACAGACAGTCTACAGGCATGGCAGGCCTCACAGCCACTTGAAGAGTTCCTGAGACCCCCCTGCACTCGAAGGGAACCTGAGCCACTTCACACTGGCTCTCTGAGTTGTCTGCTGACACTACGGGGCAGAATGCATGGGGGACAACCTGCTCTTTGGACACCAACTGGGAGCTGACAGCAGTCACACTAGCTCCGGTGTCCCTGAGAGCCTCCACCCTATGGCCATTGATGGTCACCCACTGCCGGTACTTCTGAGTGTTATTCGGCAGTGTGGGGTTAGGGACCTTCTCAAAGTCTCCTAGCGAGACCAGGGTTAACTCTACGGGATCCCACCCACCTTGGACATCTACCTCCTCCCCCCCAGGGCTACACTGGCAATCTGGCGGGATGGTGCACGAGGGGATGCATTGGGGTCCCTCTGGGGACACTGGGGATCATAATACCGGTGGCCCACTTGACCACACTTGAAACAAGTGAGTGGCCCCCTCTGAACAGGCCTACCTGTCGGGGACACTGGCTTCTTCTCAGGGGGAGGCTGGGACACCACTGCTTGGTTCCCTTGGGAATTACTTTGGTTCCCTCTCTGGAACTCCCTCGGCTTACCCTTGTTCTCCCCACTTCTCTGCTGGGGACCCTGCCCACCTCTGGTGAAGTCTCCCACAAAACCTTTGTGGACCCGGGTGTTCACCCAGTGGTCCGCCTCCTCAGCAAGCTTCCTAGGGTTAGTCAGCTTGCTATCAATCAGGTGCTGGCGTAGCTCTGGAAAACAGTTACTAGAAAAATGCTCCCACGCAAACAAATCATACAATTGCTCAAAAGTTTCCACTTTGCTACTCTTTACCCAGCGATCCATTGCTCTGCAGAAAAAAGACACATATTCAACCCATGTGGTACCCTCTAACTTCTTACAAGTCCTAAACCTCTGCCTGTACATCTCTGGGGTCAAACCATAACGGGTCATCAAAGCTTCTTTCATATGGGCATACACCATCCTGCTCTCCTCAGGCAGGTCCAACAGGGTATCCCTACCATCACTCACAAAGCGCCCCCACAATCCCGCTCCCCAATCCTGCTCAGGGACGCGGTGGGACACCATTGCTATCTCATATGCGGCAAACCATTGCCCAATATCCTCACTCTTATGAAAATCCTTAATGACATCCTTAGGAATATAAACTCTACTCTCAGGAGTTACTAAAGGTATGCTGCCACCAGAGGGGGAGACCGGGACACTCCTCGCCCTGATCTCTATCTCCCTCAACATTCTCTCATGCTCCATTCTCATTTTCTCAAGTTCAATTGACAATCGATTCTTCTCAATGTCTAACTTCTTACTCTCAAGGTCCTTCTGACCTTCCAATTTAGCCATCTCCAAACTATGCCTCCTATGTCTCTCCCTGTCCTCCAGCTCTTCTGGGGTCAGGCTCCTTTGGGATACACTAGTACCTGGATTGGAGGGTGTTCTATCTCCCCCCCCTCTACTGCATCATCCTGCTGCCCTCCAGCATTTTCTTCCTCATCCCCAGCGGACTCTCTCGCTTCCCACCAGGCCTTCAGCACCTTGTGGTACTCCTCCTTCCTAGAGAGACCTGTCACGGGGACTGCGAATTGCTTACAAAATGACTTTAGCTGTTTGGCAGTATAGGTATCTAATCTTTCCTCCTCAAAGGTGAGATCCTCCGAAGCATTGGATGTTGGCCTTCCCATATTAGCAGTACTCATGGCTGCAATCAACAATTCAATACTAAAACAACCAACCCAAAAAAAAAAATCGAAGAGGGAAAAAAAATCTGCGCGTGTCTGCGCTTTGGTCTGTACTCACTAGTGGTGTCTACCAGTTATTGTACGTGGATCATAAATGCAAGTCCTGATCCTCACCGCTGACCGCCAATGTTAGAAATGGGGGTCTCTAGTTGGCCATGGCTGGCGCCAATGTCCAAATAGGGACCCTTCTTCCTAAGTCAGGGCAAGTGGGCTACCCCCTTTGATAACCCCTGCACAACCCTGTGGTAACGTAGCACGAGCAGTTAGGCCTATCTCAGAGGCAGTGTGTGAAGCATTTATGACCATGCACAATAAGGCAGTAACGACACCACAAAAGGACACAACTCAAGTAAGTATAGAAAAATAATATCTTTATCTAAGGTTTAGTACGAGACTCTCAAAAGCGTTTTAACCAGTCACAATGCACGTAAATCAGTAGGGACTTAAAAAGGCAATAACTTGTTCACCAGAACGTGGCACTGACTGAGTTCAAGGCCTGGGTCTACGTGACCCATTGCACACCAGATACCTGCCATTGGACGGGGACACAGCACGTAGCTTCTCGAGGAAGCGGAGACGGTGACAGGCGGATTCCCAACAACCACAGTTCTCGACTGCAGTGGTCCGCAACGTGCACTCACAATAATTCGGGCACTCTGGGACAGGCGGGCTCTCAGCGGCAGCAGCACGCGGCTGCGGCGGCCCGGGCTGGTGGTGGCGATGACTCTCGTCGTGCAGCTCCGTGGTGGGCTCACAGCGGCAGCAGCTCTCTCCTAGCTGCAGCGGCCCACAGGACAATTCCGATGAGGCAAAGTTAGCCAAGGTGCAGGCACTCAGCGGCAGCAGCTCTCTCTTAGCTGCAGCGGCCCACAGGACAAATCACAATGATGCAAAGTTGGCAAAGGTGCGAGCACTCAGCGGCAGCAGCTCTCTCTTAGCTGCGGCGGCCCACAGGACAAATGACAATGATGCAAAGTTGGCAAAGGTGCGGGCATTCGGCGGCGGCAGCTCTCTCTTAGCTGCGGCAGCCCGCAGGACAAATCACAAGGATGCAACGTTGGCAAAGGGGCGAGCACTCAGCAGCAGCAGCTCTCTCTTAGCTGCAGCGGCTCACAGGACAAATCACGATGATCTCAACCAGGCTGGCACAACAGCGGGCACTCAGCGGCTGCAGCTCTCTCTTAGCTGCGGCGGCCCACACTGATTCAGCGAAGATTCCAAAGGTTCAACTTAAGGCGGGCGCTCAGCGGCGGCAACTCTCTCTTAGCTGCGGCGGCCCACACAGATTCAGCGAAGGTTCAGGAGATTCAAATTAAGGCGGGCGCTCAGCGGCGGCAGCTCTCTCTTAGCTGCGGCGGCCCACACAGATTCAGCGAAGGTTCCAGAGATTCAAATTAAGGCGGGCGCTCAGCGGCGGCAGCTCTCTCTTAGCTGCGGCGTCCCACACACAGAGTTAACAAGGGTTACCAGTCCGCGTTCCTCACAGTAGAACTAGAGGTTCCAGATTACTCGACGGAGGCCTCACCTGCAAGTAGAATCCCTAGCACAGGAATTCAGATGGCTGACGGGGTGAAGTCTAATGTCCCTGAGACTTCAGCAGGAGGCGCTCTCAATTCAGGCCCTCGGGTAATTTCTTCGGCAAGCTTGGTGAAAGTTTCAAAGTCCTTTCCTCTGTCCACTCGGACAGAGTTTCGTCTTGACATCCAGAAGGAACACACTTGAAACAGGTTTCAGCGCAGCGTTTTATACCTAAAAAGTCTTTGTTCTCTGCAGTCACAAATCACTGCATCCAGCCAGAACCAGTTCGGTGGGGTCGGGGAGCACTTGGTTTACGAGGCGACATCCTGCCCTTTGAGAATCTGGGGGTCTACTATCAGACGCCCAGTGGGAGGTGGAGCCATCATTCACCTTGCCAGGCACGGCCCTGCTCAGATCAAAGAGTCACCCCTCTCCATACTCTAAATGCCGATCTCTCTCTCCAGCCAGGTCTGACCCAGCTGGCCCTGCTGCTCCAAAACCAGACGGCCAATACACATGCTAGCAAAGCCTACAGGAAAGCTGAGGCCAGAAAATACCTCGTTTCTAGAAGAGGCATTTTCGAACACGGGCTACGCAAATAATCCTTACTAAAAGATGTATCTCAATGTCCTGAGCTTAAACATATCAAATTTGACGTTCCTATCAGGTTCCTAGGGGCAGGTAGGATTAGGGCATGTAATACTCAGCCTGCCCATTCCGGCCTATGAGAACGGATAGCCTCACAATAGTAAACAGTGAAATGGAGGGTAACTCGCTATTAGAACATGCTACACGGACATACTTTGAAAGCTGCTTCGGTGGGTAGCGCAAATCAGCGCTGCCGGCCCACCAGCAGTATTTGGTCTACCAGCCCTGGGCACACACGGTGCACTGATACTAGGGACTGACAGGTAAACCAAACGAGCCAATTATGATTATCCCAATTCATACAGTTATCTTTACACAGGGAGCATTTGCGCTGTGTCACTGATTGGCAGTGGCACAGCACCCAGAGCATCTAAATCCAGCCAGCATAGAAGGTAAGAAGCGAAAAGAGGAAGGGAGACCTGCACCAATGATGCCAGGTCTAACAGGAAGAGTGTACCATTGCTTTTGCATCCCGCTCTTTGACCCCCACGGAAGAAAAATACTACGTCACTAGCATGTGTTTGGGGGCTTGAGCATTTCCGACAATTTGTCTGGGGAAAAAAGGTAATCCTTCGTTGCGACCACAAACCACTTACCAAAGTATTTACTGCCAAAGGCTTATATGCAGCTTCTCCCAGACTTGCAAGATTGTCTGTTCGCCTTTTTGATTTCAACTATATAATCCAGTATGTAACCGGGGTCAAAAATGTGGTTACTGGCTTCTTGAGCCGCATGCCTATTTGCACTTTGGCATCCTGTGATCATGAAGAGGTAGATGAATCATGCATTGCCAATATACATGAAGAGTTACATGGAGTTTCTATGGATGAATGGATGCATGAGCAAAACAAAGATGCAGTTGTTTGTGAGGTTCTGAACATGTTGTTCAAGGGCTGGTCTAGTAAAAGTAAGATGTCTGAATACCTACGCCCCTTTTGGGAAGTCAAACATGAATTATCTGAAGAAAATGGTTTGATGTTGAGAGGTGGTAGGGTGGTTCCCCCCTCCAGCCTTAGACTGAAAATACTAGAAATATGCAACGAAGGGCATTTGGGCATCGGCAAGACAAAGAGTAGAGTCAAAAACTGGTATTGGTGGCCAGGCATCAGCATTGCAGTCGAAAGAATAGTCAGGGACTGTGCGCTTTGTGCCAATTCAGACACAACCCAAATCACTTTCAGACCTCCCCTACATCCCATCACATGTCTCAGCATGCCTTGGGAAAGAATTTATGTGGACATCATGGGGCCCATTCTTGATCAGGGCGAGCAAGTGTACACGATAGCTCTCATAGATCATTTTTCAAAGTGGCCTGAGATGAAGTTTGTCACCAAGCCCGATGCACACAGTGTTGTCAGTTTCCTTGATGACGTTTTCACCCGTGAAGGCTTACCCAAGTGCATAATTAGCGATAATGGACCCCAATTTACCTCAGACCTATTCAAGAACTACCTAGACAGAAACAAAATATGCCATAAAACCACCTCAGTCTACCATCCAGCTGGTAATGGTGCCGTTGAACGTTTTAACAGGGTCATCAAGGGCATCATCCAATTAGCCAACAATAACAGGCTAGTGTGGAAACAGGAAATCCTCAAAACGCTTTGGACCTATCTCATTACACCTTGCAGCAGTACTGGCCACAGCCCCTTTGAAAACATGAGAGGTAGGACACCTTTGTCAAAGGACAATGTGTGTTGGTTATTGGCTGCCAAGAGAGTTCATTGGTCTGCCGACCAAGTGAAGGGTAGGCTGGCAGAGGCACAATCCAGTTACAAGGACCGTTATGACAGGAAACATGGTTGCAGACCGGTCAGATTAAGGACTGGAGACATGGTCAGAGTAAAAAGGAGTGGACACACTAGCAAAGGAATGAACAGGTTCTCACAACCCTTATCAGTGCGCAAGGTATTTTGCAACACAGCACTCCTTAGTGATGGCAAGGTGTGGCATTTCTCTGCGCTCTCTTTGTGCAGACAAATCCCTGTAGAGTGTGCTAGTGCCAACATCAGCAGTCACACATGGAATAGCGACTGCAACAAGGAGTCACGCACACCAACCCAGGGAAGAGCATTTAGTGATGTGTCAGATGAGGAAATTGACTGTGATTCCTCTCAAACCAACATTGAGGTACAGGCATCACCTTTCGAGTCCAATGCCACTCCCTTGCAAAAGACCTGTAACACAAGCAGAGTTGGTAGAAGGTTGGTGCCGCCATTGAAACTCTCGGATTATGTTTGTGAATAGTACTTAACTGGTACGCTATGCTATCCTTTGCTCAGGCCTGTAAGGTTATGTTACTATGTTTAACCCCTCCTACCTTTGTGTCCCCCTCCCCCACAACCCCTTCCTTCCTCTTCCCTTGCCCCTGTTTCACAAGGGGGAAGATGTGTTGCGATCTGTATCCTCATGTCCAATTCCGGACACCGGAGTTATCACATACTCTGTCACCAGCTGAGTTCTGGAATGTTGACGGTTCACAGCTGGTGACCGAGGGAGCTGCTGTCCTTTCCTGAGCTCCACACCTCTGCGGAGTCTGTGTTGATATATCACAATAAAGAATTTCTACATCCCAACTTTGCACGAGTCTAATTCCGAACAGTATGTGTTTCTATACCTCTCAGCTCACTCGCCTTTGCCGGGTGTCACATACACCCTCCTGCCCGCCTCCCTTCTTCACCCACCCGGGAGGATTTGCTGCTGTATTCCACAATCTCCAGTTTCGAGGCTCCCCACTATTGGCACTCGGGACAGGCTGCCTACCGAGAGTTTTACAGCGAGAGATAAGAGCAGCAGTCGGAGGCACATAATCAAAACAATGCAACCTTGGAAAAAATCATGGCCTCGATGGAATCGACAATTATTCAGTCGTTCGAATGAGAACAAAGAATAGATTGCCCAGCAATGCATGGGGAAAAATATTTATCAAAGCCCTGTGGGCTTAAAAATAGGGCTCGAAAAAGGCAAAATAATTGTTATTTAGGGATTTAAAAACATCCGGCGTTTCCATGAGTGAAAATTCAAGTGAGCGTTGCCATGTAGGAGACTATGGGGCATATCTACAAGGGCTTTATCTCCGTTTTCTGGCTTTAAAAGCCAGAAAAACGGAGATAAACTATCGCCCTATCAACAAGAGGGTGCTAACATGCATAATCGCATGTTAGCACCCTTTCCAACGCCCCCTTTGCATCTCTAATGAGATGCAAAGTGGCGTCACTGAGCGTACCCGGATGGACTGCCTTGAAAATATCGCTGATGTTCACATCGCGATATTAACAAGGCAGCCCATAGGATTCTAGCAGACGTTAGATTTTGGCGAAACGGCCGTTTTCGCCAAAATCTAACGTCTGCTAAAATCTGACTTACTATGCTTAACATAGGGGATGGATTATGCTGATACGACCACAGGGTCGTATCAGCAAGGTTATCGCCGTTTTGCAGGGAACATCGCTGGAAAACCAGCGATGTTCCCTGCAAAACGGCGATAACCTCGCTATCTCTGGAATTCTTATCGCCCTGGGGAAACGCGTTGTTAATAACGCGCTACCAGGGCGATAAATACCAGAGATAGCCTGCGTTAGGAATTCAGCGCTCAGCACGGCCAGCGATAATTATCGCTGGCCGTTGATAATATGCCCCCAAATTCTGAAACCAAACCCACTAAGCTGCTGCAAAAGGTGAGAGGTATGCATTGCGCACAACTCAGTATTAAATAGAAATTGCACATCTCAAAATTACCTGGGTGTCTGAAGTTTTGGAAGTGTCATTGCTACACCCGATTAAATATGCACTTGGAATGGGGACTTCATTTATGCATCCACTGTCAAGCTTGCAAATGTCTCGGTAAGATCTGCAAGCCACATACCCCGGAAGACAAATTTTTTCTTCAGGGTGCACAGTTGTTTCATAGGGTACATGTTGATACGCTTACGATGTGTAAGGCATGTTTACAATTTAAAAATCCTTCCACAAAGGACTTTTAGCTTCTCTGTTTTTCGGACAGCTTTGATAACAGAGCTGTTATCTGTCACTGTTCCTGCAAGAGTAGGCGGAGCTATTCTGCTGCCTAATTTCTTTCTCATATTTTGTCAGGCAGCCGAGCAAACAACTTGGCAATGAAAGGGAAAAGGAATCAAAAGGAGCCCAACAGATGTCTCTGTACCATAAAATTTGCATTGTAGTAATGCTTAATATGTAGATCCCAGGTTAGGGAGGCAGCCGAAATGAAAGAGAATAAACAAGAAAAGGCAGACTCCAAAATGTTTTTCTGATTAGTATTTTATTGCTGTTCAAAACTGCAGCATCCTATAATGGCTTATATATTGCGAAATACGGTATTGGAGAAGAATAAAATCTGAAGTTCGGGAGGGAGTGCAAGGGTAAAAATTGAGACAATAAGAAAAAAGCTGGTATTATGAGCTGAGCTATTTTACATGACACTAGAGAAATAATTGATAATGTAGGTCTTAATGGCGGTCAAGGTGATATAGTCATATCTTTAACCATCGGGTTCCTTGTGCTGCATTTACTAGTGTTGGCATATATATTTGTTTTTGCTGATAGACTTTTTTGCATATGGTTCAGTGAATCGAAAAAACTCTTTTCTACAGGAATTGTGTCTGAAGTTGTGTATGTAATCAGCAGTGAAAATGTTGCTAATAATTCAAAGAAATGTGTTGCACACCTATGGCCCTCGTTACAAATTGCCCTTATTTTACACCGAGCAATAACTCTGGGTGAAATTTTGGATCTCGAAATTCTGAGTCTCTCCAGTCCCACAATTATTGGGATCGTAAACCCCAGACCCAATACAATAACTCCTGGCCTGGAGACTCCGGGCCTGCCTGTTCTGCTGCAGGGGCAAGGCCGCATCACAGCCTGATCCCCGGCCCTCTCCTGGAGCAGTAAGGGGCGAGCAAACAGTGTTCCCCTCGGACAAGCATAAGCTTGCCCTGCAACCCTGCCCCCACACCAACTCAACACTCCCACACACGCCCTTCCACTGACACTTCTGGCAGAGCAGTTTGAAAATGTCAGCAGTGTTTCTCCCAGAAGCCGGGAAATACTGCTGACAAAGGACCCGGTATTACCTGGTGTGAAGAGTTACTCGCTATTCTGGGGAAAGAAATCATAATCACTGAAATGTGGTTCTGGAATACCAGCCAGAATCGTAGATTCCAGCTCCCTGGCGTCCCAGGGCCACATTCCATGATACTCATAACGGGAGCCCATGAGTTTAAAATATTATAGCGCCCTTATGGAAGGTGCTTCAGACATGATGGATGGGCAATCCCCCTAAAGATGGCATATACAAGGTTTCCAAATGATTTAATATTACAAGCCTTTTGACCATCATATTTGTATCATGCATCCATTGAATATAGTAATATGAATGAAATATATCTGAAAAGACAGCAGGTTATAAGAGCACATTCATTTTGAAAATATATTCAGTGATGGTTTTAATGAACAGTGTTTAGTCAATGCATTCACAATTGTATTGTATTCTAATTGCATTTATAGCACTTGCTTTCCCTGAAAAGGTGTTGAATTGCTTTATGCTGTTTGATATTGTTGTAAATTTGCTGATAATTGCGTTAGACTTGTGATCTGAGGAACTGTTTGAAGCAATTCTGCAATCTTTAGTCGTGGATTAAGTTAATTTGAATTAGGTTTGATTATTAAAGTGAGTTCATGCAAGTAAACAAATGGGATAAGTACATAGGAGTACGAGGTTACAAATTGTGAGGTTGCAAGGAGAGGTCACACAGAAGGAGAATTTGTGACTTATGAGAGTGGGATGAGTATATAGGTTAGATATGGTTAGGTATTGCAGAAATGGTTACTCAGACAGAGTTTATGAATTGTAAGTGGGATATAGTTAGTTTCCTGAAGTATAGAATAGAGTAAGGTGGCAGGCAAGTGATAGAGTAGGGCACACTCAGAGGTACTAAGGCAGGCAGAGGATGGGGTGTCATAAGAGTACACTCAAATCGAAAGGCAGGAGAGAGAATAACTCCTAGCTATCGATGAGGTTAATATATATTCTGGGTCTTTCAGAAATATTGACATAGGAACCAATCTGGGGAAGTATCAAGTTAACGTGCAAAATCAGACTGGGTAACAGTTGAGAAGAATCCTGTAGGAGGAAGGGGCGACCCTGGCCTGATATACAAAGGCACAACTGCAACGGAATGCAATAAGAATACCTTTATTCTGGAGATTCTCCGGGTATGGGCAGTGTAATCTTAAGGATTTTGAAGCCCCGGGCAAAAGATATTTTTGAGGCACCTGTTTGGAACAACATTTAATTTTATTATCCAGTTTTTTACTAATTCAAACCCAATGTTGCCTAACAATATTGAATTAAGGGCTAAGACAGGGAAATAAACAGAAGTGAGCTAGAGAGAAAGATCACTCTCCCAGTGAGTCCCTTGGAAGGTGGGAGCCCCTGGTAATTGCCCACTTTGCACATTCCTTAAAATGTCTATGGGCATGGGTCTCCACTCACAAGCATCTGGACGTCCACGCATATCTAAACAAGCATGCCCCAATCTGAAACAACAAAGCGGTTCTGATTGATGGTGGCTTGATTGACTGGAGAGGAAGACCAGACAAGAGAATCCTTACAGGAGGTCAAGTGATGAGCAGAAAGAACATGGAGCCTTTTGCAGTACTTCAGGACAAACTACAGTCAGAGCTACAACAGCAATGGAGATACATTCAGTTGAGACACTGCCTACAGCAAGCCCTATTGCCACTGGCTGACACTTTACCCACCTCTGAAGTGCATGAATACTTAAAAAGATGGAGCGTTTACACGATTCTTTACAAGAATCTGCTCGAAGCACTTCCGTCCTCTTCAGATCTACTTTCAGGACAAATGGCATAGCAAGTAGGAAAAGGTATACTCAGATTCGGATTGTACCGAGCTGCTTGACATGCATGACTGAGGCCCTAGGAAGGAGATTGAAATTCAGTTTCTTTAAACTACTGCACTATTGGCATTGGACTCCCTAGAGGCTGCGTGAGGCCAGTCCAACTCACAAGTAGGTTTACTGGAGATGCAGCACCAGGATGAAGACATAATACATTTGATATGATCCTGCCCCCTCTCCAATTATTCTGGCAACAAGTGACAGTCATTATGAACTCATGAAATCCTTAACACAGCAAGCAACCTCAGAACTAATTTTCTTGCATGACGCTATGTTGAAAAGTGGGATTCTTCTTCAAAGATGAGAAGAGGGCTTGTAGTTATAAGAGAAGTATTTATTTCTAGGTAGTAAGAAAAGACAGCTCAGCCACCCAACTGGCTCTGTCTACAGGTGATCTTCAAGTCCCTAGCAACATTCTACAGCCAGCCAAGGACTGGCAAACAATTCTAGAACTTACACATGTAATGTGATAAAGAGATACAGCAGAAGCACATTACAACACACTACTAACGCCCTCGATCTGAACTGGCATACAAAGAGATGGGTTGACAGACCCGTCCCTGGTGGTAAGCAGAATGGCTATTTTATGACACTGGAAGCAAAGTGGTGTTTCTCCCTCTGCCTTCCCCCTGCATGAAGAGTGGATGGAAGAGATGGTAATAACAGCATTCTGTAAACAAATTATATACTTTCTAATGGAGCAGACTTCTGTTTTTGATTGCATCTGAAACTTCTTATTTTCAACGAGAATCCTAGTATGAGAACAGTTTTGATGACCCATTTCGCTGCATGGCTTCTCCAGCTATGTTTAAACACCATGTAATCAGTGGGCCTGATGCAGCAATAGAGGACACTCCGCCCCCCCACCGTGTGATAGAGGTGCTTTCTTTATTAGAACCTGGTGATATCTTTGCTTTTTCTCAAGATATAAGGGGCAGATTTACAAGGCCTGTATAACTTTTTTTGACGCTCCGGTGCCACACAATATTTAGAGCCATATTTAGAAGGCAATGCAAAGCCACCCTGAGTGGCATTTCATGGCCTTGTAAATATGGCCCCCTTTCACGCATTATTCACAAAGGTGTCCCTTCCTACACAAAAACAATCATACATGGTGCAATGGTGTCCTGAACACCTCCATCACCTCAGCCTCCTTCCCTGAGGACTGGAAACATGTTGGAGTGAGGATCTTCTGAAGAAACCATCCGCCGATCCAACAGAACCAAATAACTACTGGCCCATCTCCCTGTTCCCCTTTCCAGCTAAGGTTCTCGAGAAGGTAATCAACCAGCAACTCACTGAACACCTGGACACAACATCCTGGCCCCTCTCAATCTGGATTACATGCCAACCACAGCACCGAGACAGCCCTGATCGCAGCCACCAACGACATCAGGGCCCTCCTGGACCACAGCAAAACTGCAGCCCTTATCATCTTGTAAGCTGCCTTCAACACCGTCTCCCATCACATCCTGATCAACAGGCTCCACCACCTCGGAATCCATGGAGATGCCCTAAAATGGATCACCTCATACCTCACCGGAAGAACCCAGAGAATACGTCTCCCACTGTTCACCTCAGAACCCAAGAAGTTCATATGCGGCATCCCTCAAGGATCCTTCCTCAGCCCCACCCTCTTCAACATTTACATAATACCCCTAGCCAACACCATCAGATTGCACTGACTCAACATCATCTCCTATGCCGACGACACTCAGCTCATCCTCTCGCTGTCAGAAGAATCCTCCACCACTAGAGCCAACTTCCACAGATGTATGATGAATGTTGTAGACTGGATGAAGGACAACTGTCACCTTGAGACCCTCACAGGTGATTTACTGCACTTCATAAATCCTGATTGATTAACTGATCATGGACACTTTAAAAGGAGAAACAAAAATAGTCAAACATTTGGTAAATTTCATATACTTAAGTATGAAAGTAAAGATAAATGCCATTGGCATATGTAGCCCTTGATCTGCTTCTTTTTCTCACATTTGTTAATGAGATTTGCAATCAAGCATAATTTGTAAAAATAAATAAATAAAATAAATTAATTTTTTGTCACCTTTTCTATATTGGTCTGCTAGGGCATTCTTCTTTGTTTCTTTCAGGAGGTGGTGGTACAGGATGAGTGCTGTCTTGAAGGTGGTATGGTCTGTTTCTTTGCTTGTGTGCCACTTCCTTTCTAGTTGACGGCAGTTGCATTTGGCGGATCTCAGCTCCGTGATGTACCAGTTAGCTCTTCTGGCAGGTCTTTTGAATTTGGCTGGCTTAGCAGGGGCGATTGTGTCGACACATTTTGTGATCCACTGGGAGAAGTTCCTCGCAGCCTGTTCTAGTTTGGCCATTGTGTGTGGGCAGTGAAAGTTGAGAGCTTTGTTCCACTGGCTTGATATCTTTTTCCGGTTTATGCGCATGGAGTTGGGGGACATGGTGCCAGTGTACGTAGGTCCTGGGATGGTGAAGCGGACTCTGTCGTGGTCGGTCAAAGTGAGCTGTGAGATGTAGTTGTACATGACAGTAATCAATTCACAGATATGTCTTCTTCACATTTCTTTAGAATAAGCCAAGAAACTTTAAGACAGTAAGCATGCTGCGATGAATGTATTGCATTTATCTAATTCTCCAAGACCCTCTAACATCAAGGAAAAACGAAATCAGCAGAATCTCTTTACAAACTAACCTAATATCAAGGAGAACCACACTCCCTAGAAATGTACCACTCACACTCAGTTGTAACTTCGTTTCTACACCTGTGTGAAGCTCAGTAAAGCCTTAGCATTTTTGCACAGGTGCACGTATTTTAAACAATTTTCCATTTTGTTATCCTGTGTTGTACTTTGCACATGTTAGCTTAAATGGCTTAGTACGTGTAGCCTCATTCTGAAGCTGGCACAGCAAACTGAGAAGTTCAAAAAATAGCAGAGGCAGTCTGTTGCTGGAAGAAACGTGTAGCAGTATCCCAAGGTCTTCTCGAATTGTCCCAACAAGAAGAGCCAAGCACCTGTCCATTAGCACCTCTTTGTGGCTTCTAGTCTGTCATCATGTGTCCCCGCCTCCATACACTTCCATTGAGAACAAGCATTGGCAATGCCAATAGGTCCAGCTTCAGAGGAATGTTGTATGGAAACGTGACGCATTACAAATAAATAGCATGGAAATAGTTAAGTATTTGTGTGGAAGCAAAGAACTGTAGAATAATACCGGTAGAGGTTAAAATGTCAGGCGACAGTTGCACTGTCAAGCCAGGCCTAAAAATCCATATAGGATAATGACTGCCCTCTTTCCATCTGTGCTACTGCCAGAGAAAAATAACATAAAATATCAAGCTCATCATCATCATAGAGTCTTTATTTGGCCAATCGTGGCCATTAAAGAGATAAATCAACACAGTACTATCAAGAATAATCATAAAACAAGAATTAAAAACATCATCCTCATCATCATCCACTGCATTATTACGTGATACTAAAAATAACACACTAGCCCTAATTTCTTACAAGCAACACACTTGGCAGTATATTAATAGCAACTTATAAATCAGACTATTAGAAGCATACGAATAAAGTGCATTTAAACTATAAATAAAACATAGTCAAAAACAATTAATATCTAAAATTAGGGAGCTATCATGTCAGTAAAACGATTATTATCATCCTTCCATTGTTTTCCTTGCTTGGATTGCTGCTTTAAGAAAAGCACTCACCCTAAAGCAGATAACTGGCATATTCAATAATTGCAGATTGCACAGGGCCTGTACTTCTACGCCCATATCCAGGAGCCTCAGCCACAACTTGCATCTGTTAACCGAGTCAAACGCTGTTGAAAGTTCCATAAAGGCCATAGAGAGCAGACAGCATTTGACTGAGATATGCTTATTGATTATTAAGCTCAGATTCAAACATTGCTCAATCGTTCCCAGTCCTGCACACAACCCAAATTGAAATGTAGACAAGATGTGCTGCTCCTGAGCCCATTCAGTAAGAAGGTTGTAAATAACCCAACCAATGATTTTAACAGTGCTATCTAATAAAAAAAATAGGTATGTAGCACTTTGGGGACATCCAATCACCTTTCTTAAAAATAGCTACATTTGTTGCCAGTTTCCATGATTGGGGAATGTGGACATTTAACGAATAATTAAAAACATTAGTAATCAGGGGACCCCAAAGAGTGACATTACATCTTAATAAGTCAATTGGGGTCCCATCTGGACCTGGGACCTTTCCACCTACACTCTCATGTATAGCCAATTCAACTTCAGGCAGGTATATTATCATAGGGAGAGAATTAATTAATCTACTACGCAAGAGATCAGCTACCTCTTCATCTTCTTCTAGATGGTAAATAGCCGAAAAGTGAGCCGCCCAATCAGATCCAAGGATATTACATCGTAGCAAAGAATTATCAGGGACATTTCTTGACCTGATTGTATTAACAACATCCCAAAATGTTTCCAGGGTTTCCCAATCCAATTTGTGCAGGGTCTTCTTTCTAACTTTGACAGGTAGATTGTGTGCGTGACGAGCAAGCCGCACCTCAGATGGCACTCTCAGGGAGACAGCTAAGGCTAGCCTTACGTGACGATTTACCACCAAGCGGTGCTTGCCAAACCATGAAGGGCCCCCCTTGACTGGCTGCACGGGTTTGTAGAGAAATGTTTAATGGCCTGAGCTACTACATCATGATGATCTAACATAACACACCCACAAGCTTCTGATAAACAGTTGAGAAATAAATCCAGAGACTGAGTTGGAATGGAGCCAAGGGTGACTAAAGGAACTTTAAGGTGCTAAACAAGTCTAAGCCCATCTGTGGAGTGCTGAGTGGGTATGATATCACTAGTTGGTTTAAGCCTCTTTACAGGAAACAACCCTGAGATGGACAATGCATTGTGGTCCCTGCATTCCGTTTGCATGACCCCCCCTTAAAAAAATGATCCTTTAGATTCCTAGTTATAAAGATATAACCAATAGTCGATTGGCGACCATGACCCCTAAAAGTTGGCAGAAGACTCTTATCCTCATATAAGCGCAATAGTTCTCTGCAGTATGATTGCAGAACTTTGGGAAGGAGCCCCAGGTGACATTACAAAGGTTTTAGGGGTAATTTGACAAGGAGAGGGCAGGGGCAGAAATTCATCAACAACCCTTGATTGGTTGATACGAGGACCCACAGGGCTAAATCTGTTCTGACGATAAGTAATTGGTGGTTTATAGAAAAAGTTCAATGGGACAAAGGTGACAGCGCTCCTCGGAGCAGTGGATGAACAAAAGCCAAACAATAAGTTGTGAACTAAAAACGGAAATCTAAAATTGATAATAATGCAGTCACTGGTGGGATCTCCAGGGTCAGGCCAATCCATGTACATCTATGCACCATTAAAATATCTTTAGCTTTGGTTAACGGGAATCTTTTATGCCCGACTAACCACTCCAATGTTTTTTTATACAGGACCTCATAAGCTTCAGACTGGGCCATGCTCAAAGGAGGAACCCCGATGAGTACAGCCACGTATGGACATGCTGCAGGCGGTAAATTTATTACAATTTTGTCAGGCACCAACTCACCCCCTGTGGGGCCCTTATCCAACTTTAAAGCCTGAGAACTCACGCTAGAGTGCCCCAAAACTGTGGCTGCCTTAGCGCAAGTGTGAGTATCTTGTTGGATAGCCCTAATTTAGCCTGATATTCTAATGGTTTTTGCTGACATGCTTCTCACGTGGAGGATTCCTGATCGGAGTTGAGCCCATGGGTGCCTCAGTATTGAAAATCAAGACAGGAGCCTCGCTGTTGAGCAAACTTGCGCTTACATATCCTGGAATTGGGGGATGTCAGGAGTTCTCTTTGCAAGCAGAGGCTGATGAACAAGAACATGCCAGGGCTGAAGCTATTTTAGTTTCCAGGGTGTCTAAACGTGAGAACAGAGTAGAAAGTTCCAACTTAAGCCAGGTCTGAAGCTGTTCAAAAAAGCCTTCCAACTGGTGAGACAGGCTATCGCTAGCCCGAGCTGAGAAGTGCCCCCCATTGGTCTGTAGGGAAATTGACTGAGGTGCCGGGTCAAAGATAATGTCAATACAGCACTGCTTGCGAGTCCCCCGTTTTGACTTTCTTAGTGAAGCTACCGCTTTTGATGAAGGGGGGGCTTGGTGACTTCAAGGGATTCAGACTTAATAAGGACACACATGGTGAGATGCCAAGCCCGCCCGCAGCTGAGGCAGACAAACAATCCACCAAAAAGGGATTTGACTGACTGGGTCCCGCACTGCAGCTTTGACCACCACCAGCGCCAGCACTTATGGAAAGCCTCCTCTCAGAGAGCACAGTCTCTTCACTAACAACGCTGATAGCCCACTTCAGCATACAGTCAAAAGAAGTAGTTTTAGCAAGTGGGGTACTAACAAAACTGGGCCAAATAGCCTTCCTTTTCCCCATGATGGTTAAATCAATCGACAGTAGGCAAGTAGCATAAATGCAGGGCAAGAGTCCCCGATGGCAAACAATCAAAAAGGTCACAAAAGTGGACTCCAAAAATAATGGTGACATGCAGAATAAAGGCCACCATAAAAACTGTACCTTCTGTTACCTTCTGGTGTGGCGGGCCAAGAGACCAAGCCCAGCCCAGCCTCTTCTGGTCAATGATGGGTGAAGACAGGCCTGCCGTTGGCCCTGGCCTTTGCCCGGGCTAGGCCCGTGCACATCCCGCACAGTGGGGAAGCCGGTAGCGCTGTACGTGCTAATTTTAGGGTAGTCCCGCCCCCTTGGGAGAGACTTTGAGTTCGTGCCTCTGGGCTCTTGGGAGTCTGGTAGATGGAGTCTCCCTGCAACAATCACCTTATGGGGTGTTCTGAACCCCTTAAACTCTTCTGGCACATCCAGTGCAGAGGGGAAGCCAGTAGCTCTATAAGCACACATTGCAGGGCAGTCTCGCCCCCTTGGCAGAGACTCAGAGTTCGTGCCTCTGGGCGCTTGGGAGCCTGGTATATGGAATCGCCCTCCAGCAATCACTTCACAGGGGCTCAAAACCTCCTTAAAGTCCTTTGGCTCGCCCTAGTTACCAAGGACACTTCAATAGCATTCTAATGTCATGTGTGAGCCCCAGAATGTTCAAGCTTAGGCAGCTGGATAGATAAACAAAATGATCTCAGCTGGTGGAGGGCAAGCACTTATTTTGGTGGAGGCACAAAGATTCTGTCCAATCAAAACATGTACTCTTGGCTTCCAATATGTGGGCAGAGCCAAACTCTCTCTCAGATGATGCTCACATAATTGTCTGATGACAGCTGTTCTGTCAAGCCAGATAATAAAAAGTGTGTAGAAATGTAAAACAGAAGTGTATGTATTTTAGCATTACATGCTCCGGCTGATTAGAGGTGAAGCTCTGCTCTGTTGACTTGGTAAATGATTTCTTATTTTGAATGCTTGCTGGCTATTTTTGCATCAAGCATATGTTAGACTTCTATACACGATTCTAAGTGTCCGTTTTCTTTTACATCAGTATGGGCATTTGTGGAAATGTTATTTCTAATCTTCTGAGCTTTACTTACAAATAGATGTTTTGTGACTGAGTTACACTTGTGCTCTGAGATTTGTAAGTTTCAGCAACATGTAGGTACGTACATAAGATTTTGTTTGTTCTGCTATGATCTGTGATCTGATTTCGTATCTAGTAGTTTCGGAATGAAGTTGTCCAATGAATGCATGCAAACATATCTGAAGGCCCAAATACTTGTCACTGCCTGAACAAGAATATTGCCTCATTAAAGACACATTTTGGTAGAAACAGGGTACGACTCATGTATTTACAAAGAACAGGATGGACTGGATAGTTCAAGCTGCACTGCCCTCTATGAGAATATTATGGGAGCAAAGGAATATATATATATATATATATATATATATATATATATATATATATATATATACATATATATATATATATATATATATATATATTCACTGAAAAAAACATAGGTTTCAGGGACGTTATAGTTAGAAATTAGCATCTAAAAAACCTTAGAAATTCACTCAAAAAACCACAGGTTTCAGTTCAGGGACGTTATAGTTAGTTGGACATTTCACTCGTACATAACCAGATAAATTCGGCCATTATAGTTAGTTGAGCTAACTATAACTCGCGCCCCCGCATTGCACTGCTGATGACATCACATATTACATCACTCATGACATGGTCAGCGACATCACTCATGACATCTCAAATGACATCACTGATGACATCACTGATGACATCATCCAGTGACTGTGTGTTTCTGTAAAGTTTAAATATGTTTTATGTATATATATATGCCAAGGTGTATTGAAGAATGAGTGGGTGTATGAGTGTCTGAATGAATGATTTAGTAGGTGCGTGACTGACTGTATAAGTGAGTGATTAAGCGTGTCTTACTGAATGCATGGGTTAGTGACTAAACTGTATGAATGTCTGTAACAGTCTGTCAGTTGGTGTGTAAGAAGCTGCATGGGTTGGTGAGTAGCTACATGAGTGTCTATATGGGTTAATGATTGATTGCCTGAGTGTCTGTGTGGGTGGGTGGGGGGTGTGTGACTCCCTGCATGGATGTGTGAGTGGGTGATTGTAGGAGAGTAGGATCTGCCTCTTATGTTGCCCCCACTTTTTTTCTGATGTTTACACTGGTTTCTGGCTATAGTCTGGCTGGGCCCCTGCTAATCAGGGCCCCAGCCTCTCTGTTCTCTCTAAACGACTTGGAGTGCACTCTAGGTGCGCTAGTAATTGGATACTGTGGTACCTTATGAGTCCCTAGTATATGGTACCTTAGGTACCAAGGGCATAGGTACTTCACAGGCCTACCAGGGGCTGAAGCATGTATTATGCCACCCCTGGGAAGCAGACTAAATCTGACACCACAGGCCTGCTACTGCAGCCTGGGTGAGGTGGTGCTAGCACTCCTCACTGAGATATAGGTCCCCTATATCTCTCCTGCACACACATATGAACCTATCAGTCACCCTAAGGCAGGCCCTATCAATACTGAGGGCAGGGTGCTTGGCTTCTATGTGAGGGGGTGCCTCTGCCTGAGCAGGGCCCCTCTGCAGCTCTCAGAGTCCATTCTCTGGTGCTGTTTGTGGATGCGGTTAAACCATATACTTTTAAGTGCATTATATCCTCGCGGTAAAATGCTAACTTTGGAATGGCTGCATCGAAACATGTCGTGTTTGGTGTCAAACATCTTGGAATACTACCCCCCGCCAGTCCTGGCGGCGGGGGTAGCATTCCACCCTTCTAGAGGGATAGACATGTACCTACTGTGGAAACGCGGTAGAATCCTGCAGAGCCCTGGCATCACAAAATGGATGCCACCAGTCACAGACACTGGGCTGCCCTCCTGCTGATGACCAACACTCGCAGTGGAGGAAGCCCAACAATAGATATCCTGTCCCAAGGGGTGTGACCACCTCCCAGACAGGGTTTAGTGTATTGGGGCTGGGTGGGTGCACTCTTAGAGTGCTTTGAAGTCCTGCACTGGGGGAGCAGAAGGCTCCTCTGTGCATATGCCAGTTCAAACCAGCTCAGGGGCTACCTGCCCCTGCTCTGGCATGAAACTGGACAAAGGGAAGTGGGTGTAGCCACCCACTCCCCTGACCCTCCCATAGGTAGGGTCATAGAGCTAGTCCATCCCTTTCGTTTAGTATAAGAGGGGGAACCTGTGCATTGCACCCTAGATTTCCCTGGACGACGCTCTGAAGAAGAATCCCGGACCTTCGATGTTCCACTACCTTTGGAAGACTGAAGAATCTCCCTTGGAGTCAAGGAATGACTCCCCTGCTTGGCAGGCACCAAAAACTACAAACGACGGTCGCAAACTACACCGCTCCCGCCGGAGTCCGAAGACCCTGCAGCCCAAGAAGTGGATTTTCTGACTTCTCAAAGGCCATCGTGAGTCCCCAGCAAAGCTGAGGCCAGTGAACCCCAAGAGTAATGAGGAACCGCGACCCCTGGGTACCGTGCACTATTGTCAAGTGCAACCCCTTCACAACGTTCCACGAACTTGTGCTTTGGACCACATGTGGTCCCAGCCTCCAGCAGGAATCTTTCCTAAGATCAGAGGCCTACCACGTCCCGAGTGACTGTGGGCCCCTGTGAGCGGATCCTCCCAAGGCGTCTTTGCGATCTCTTGCCAGCCAGCTTGTGGGTCCCCAGAAGACTTTCTAAAGAAACCAAAGGGCTCTCCTGATTGCTCCAGACCTGTCCTGACTTACCCTTGCTGGGTGAGTCCCAAAAACATTGCTGGTCTGCGCCATTGTCTCTTCACACTTTCCCCGAGACTTGCTGTTACCAAGGCTTGTTGGCTCCGATCGAGTCGCCAACACCGCAGTAAGCTGCAGACATTGTGAGACACGCTGAATCCAGCTCCTGGTCATCGTCGACGCCTCCTGGACCTCGTGGCTGAAGAGTCAAGGCAACTGCGAACGACCTGAATCTTGCGACGACGGTGGGCATCCATCTTCCGTGCCCCGAGTCACTGCCAAGTGACTTTGAACACTGTCCCCTCTGCTTTCAGGTCTTCCATCTTCCGAATCCAGGCTTGGATTCCTCCGGACACTTCTCCTGTCGCTGCAAGCAGCAAGTCTTCACTGGCTCCCATTGAAAACGACGCCGCGACCCGACACCAAGAACACCTATGCACCCGGCTCCCTGGGTGAGGTAACTTCAGCACTACGGTGCTCCTGTGGGTGTGGGCCCTAGAACTACTTACCCTGTAAGTGACTTGCTTGTAGCTTCCCTCGAAGTGTCCTAGAACTCTAACTTTCTAAGTGCGACAATTGCGCTGACTCGTTCAGGGTTCGCGTCTGTGTTAGACACACCGCGTCCATCTCCTTTGCAACACTATCTAGAACTGTATCCTTCGACTCGTACGGAGTCCGATCGGTGTTCGCCTCGAACACACAAAGGGACTGTAGCACTGAGATCTCCATTGCATTGACTCGCACAAGGTTCGCGTCTGTGTTAGACACAGCGCGTCCATCTCCTTGCAACTCTATCTATAACCGCGTCCTTCGAGCTCGTACAAGGACCGATCGGTGTGTTCGCCTCGAACACGCAAGGGACCTTTAACATTGAAATCCCAATCGCGTCTGAGCGCATAGACTCGCACAGGACTCGCACCGGTGCCAGGTCACTGCGTCCGTGCCCTGTGGGTCTCCTACAACTACCTGGGGTGGTTCTTGGGGGTCCCTCGATTCTAGATGCCCTAGACCTAGGTCTAGCAAACTAAGATTGTGAGATTCGATTGTGCTAAACTTATTTTGATAACATTTGACTTGTACATATGTTCCTGACTTCTAATCTCATAAAGAGATTAGTAGAGAGTGTTTATTAATAAATACATATATATTTGATATATATACCTGTGTGGTGTCTTTTCATTTGGTGATTCAAGAGATTGTGTGGTAAAACAAGCTGCTTTACATTCCTTCAAGACTTAGCCTGAAGGCTGCTCTCCACAGCTACCACTAGGATAGCTTTCTATAAAGGTTGTCTTAAACCTATCTACCATAAGAGTCGAATTGTTCTGGTGCAAGGTGTCCACTTTAATTAGTGAACAGCATATACCAAGCCAACTTCTCACATTGGTGGCAGCGGTGGGATTCCAGCTTGCTATTGTTTTACCAGAAAATCTCTATTTGAATTACTAACTGAAAACCACTATAGGTACTTAAGGTACATATAAAGTCAAGCTTAGTATCAATAAGTTCTACTGAACTTAGAGATTTGTGCCAAGGGATAGCACACCCTTTCTACAGCTCAAGCTAGTATCAGTAGGCCACAAACTAGTGTAGGTAGTACAACACTGCACAACACTAGAATGTCCTTAAAGGGTGGAACCAGTGGATCCACTCAGCCTCAGTATAAGGACATGGCTTTCTCTGACTTGAGAGCCATGTGTGTTGAAAGACACCTGAGGCTAGGACAGAGTCCCTCAACCCTACACCTGATAGATCTGCTGACAGCAGATGATCTTAGATTGGCTCTAGGAGCTAATGGGTCTGAATCAGTGGGTGGGTCAATTACAGTATCTGGGTCAGATGATGGACATCAGAATGACCAGGACTCTGTGATTGAAGGGCCAGGCCTCAAGGGGCCTGAAAAGGACAGAGGAATCCTCCCTAAGAGAGCTGACAGAGTGGAGGAGAGGCATAGGTCCCCTTCGAGGGAATCTGACCACTCTTATCACTCTGGCAGAGAATTTGTCCACCAGAGGAACTCATACTTTCCCATAAGAGAGACCTCCTCTGAAAGAATGTGCAAACTGCTGCAGTATGAGGAAGCACGAGTTGCCCTCAGAACCAAGCAGTTGGCACTGGATAGAGAAGCCCTGGAGATCCAGAGAGCTTTTAGAAGAGAGGGGTTAGAACCCCTTGGTGGCAGCAACAGTGTCCCTAGAGGCAGAGAATCTATTCCAGACCATAGGAACCTGAGCAAGGTTGTTCCTCCCTACCAGAGTGGGGATGATATCCACAAGTGGATAACTGCCATGGAGAGGGCCTGTAGAGTACAGCAAGTCCCCCAACAGCAGTGGGCAGCAATCTTGTGGCTCTCCTTTTCAGATAAAGGTAGAGACAAGCTCCTCACTGTTAGAGAAGAGGATGCTGACGATTATGAAGTCCTGAAGAGTGCACTGATAGATGGGTTTGGCTTAACCACTGAACAGTACAGGTTGAAGTTCAGAGACACCCAGAAGGCACAGACTCAGGACTGGACTGACTTTGTTGATTGTGCAACCAAGGCTTTGGAGGGTTGGCTGGTTGGCAGTAGGGTTACTGATTTCAAGGGATTGTATAATCTGATGATGAGAGAACAGATCCTTAATAATTGCCAGAACCAGTTGTTGCATCAATACCTGGTGGACTCGGATCTGACCTCTCCCCAAGAATTAGGAAAGAAGGCAGACAAATGGGTCAGAACCAGGGTGAGGCAGAAACCCCAGAACCAAGGGGGTGACACTAAGAAGCAAGATCCTAAGGGCTCTGAGAAAGGTGGGGATAAGTCAAAAGACCAGAAGTCTTCACAAGGGCCCCAAAAATCTGCATCTGGTGGGGAGTCACAATCCAACAAGGGAAAAGGCCAAAAGAAGCCCTGGTGCAAATTCTGTAAACAGAAAGGGCACTGGACTTCTGATTGTAACAAGTCCAAAGACCAAACCACCACCACTCCTGCCCCTAAGGCAACTGTTCCCCCTAGCTCAGCTACTGGTGGAGGTGGTACACAGAATAAGGGTGTAGTAGGGTTGACCCTGGGTTCTGAAGTGGACTCTGACCTAGTCAGAGTGCCCACTCAGGCAATGCTGATTTGTGAGGGAGACCTTAATATGTCCTTCCTAGTGAGCCCCAGTAATCTGGGCAAATACAAACAGCAGCCTGTAATAAATGGCAAACAGGCTTTGGCATTTAGGGACACAGGTGCTAGTGTCACCATGGTGGCAGAGGATCTTGTGGACCCTGGACAGATCATCCTGGGTGAAATGTACCAGGTGACCAATGCAAGCAATGTCAGGACCAACCATAGTCTGGCAGTTGTGAATTTCTCCTTGGGAGGGGTAACTGGCCTCAAGAAGGTTGTAGTCAGTGCAGACCTCCCTGTCGAATGTCTATTGGGCAATGATCTGGAGACTTCAGCCTGGTCTGAAGTAGAGTTATGGACTCATGCTGAGATGTTGGGCATCCCTGCAGAAGGTATTTGCTGTGACCAGGTCACAAGCAAGAATGCATGACACTGAACCAGCTCTGGATCCTGGAACAATGGACCAGATGCTTCCCAAGAGGAGGAGCAGTAGGGTAAAGGCAGTGCCTTCCCCTCTGTCTCAGATCACAGATTCACCCCCAGAGGGAGGTGAAGCAGATCCTGAAGAAGGAACTGCCCCAGAGGAACTTGAGCCTGATCAGGTTGAGTTCTTGGGGGCAGGGGGCCCTTCTAGGGAAGATCTGAGTAAGGAGCAACAGTGCTGCCCCTCTCTTGAACCCCTCAGACAGCAGGCTGCTGCTGAGGCTGCTGGGAGTGCTAGTGGGTCCCATAAGGTTTATTGGGATGAGGGACTCCTATATTCTGAGGTAGAGACCCAGCCCCTGGAGCCACCAGGAGGTTGGTAATACCTCAGAAGTTTAGGGGTTCCTCTTGACCCTAGCACATGACATCCCTTTAGCAGGACACTTGGGCCAAAACAAGACCTGGGACAGGCTTGTTCCACATTTTCATTGGCCACATATGTCAGAGGACACAAAGGAGTTTTGTCGCTCCTGTGTCACCTGCCAAGCCAGTGGTAAGGCAGGTGTCACAACAAAGGCCCCCCTGATACCACTACCTGTGGTGGGGGTACCCTTTGAAAGGGTAGGGATTGACATTGTTGGTCCCCTTGACCCTCAAACTGCATCTGGGCACAGGTTTATCCTGGTGGTAGTGGATCATGCCACCAGGTACCCAGAAGCAATTCCCCTGAGGACCACCACAGCCCCTGTGGTGGCAAGAGCCCTCATTGGAGTTTTCTCCAGAGTGGGTTTTCCAAAGGAGGTCATTTCTGACAGAGGAACCAACTTCATGTCAGGATATCTGAAAGCAATGTGGAAGGAGTGTGGTGTGACTTATAAGTTCACCACCCCCTATCACCCACAATGCAATGGTTTAGTTGAACGTTTCAACAAAACCTTGAAAGGAATGATTAAAGGACTCCCAGAGAAGCTTAGGCGGAAATGGGACCTTCTTCTTCCTTGCCTGTTGTTTGCATACAGAGAGGTTCCACAGAAGGGGGTTGGTTACAGCCCATTTGAGCTTCTGTTGGACAACCTGTGAGAGGTCCACTGTGTTTGGTAAAAGAGGGCTGGGAGTTACCTCTCAAGCCCCCCAAACAAGATGTGATGGACTATGTACTTGGTCTCCGCTCCCGGATGGCAGAGTACATGAAAAAGGCAACCAAAAACCTAGAGGCCAGCCAAGAATTACAAAAAGCTTGGCATGACCAGAAGGCTGTACTGACTGTATACCAGCCAGGACAGAAGGTGTGGGTATTGGAGCCTGTGGCCCCAGCAGCCCTCCAGGACAAGTGGAGTGGCCCCATACAATAGTTGAACAGAAGGGAGAAGTCACCTACCTGGTGAATCTTGGAACTATGTTGACAGGGCTGACATGGGCTTGCTCATGGCAACTGATGAGGACCAGGAGGAGGAGAGTGACCCTCTCCCTGACCTGCTCTCTCAGAACCCTGATGATGGGTCAGTAGATGGTGTTGCTTTGGCAAGCAGCCTCACTGACCATCAGCAAACTGAGTGCAGACAAGTTCTGCAACAGTATAGACATATGTTTAGCCTGACCCCTAGTCAGACTTCCTGGTGCACCCATGAGGTGGACACTGGAGACAGTCTGCCTGTCAAGAATAAAATCTACAGGCAACCTGACCATGTCAGGGACTGTATCAGGACTGAAGTCCAGAAAATGTTGGAGCTAGGTGTAATTGAGCCTTCAGATAGCCCTTGGGCTAATCCAGTAGTCCTGGTACCCAAGCCTCATACCCAGGGTGGTAAGAAAGAAATGAGGTTTTGTGTAGACTACAGAGGCCTCAATGCAGTCACTAGGACTGATGCCTATCCCATACCAAGGGCAGATGAGCTGATTGATACTTTGGCCTCAGCCAAGTATCTATGCACGTTTGACCTAACAGCTGGCTACTGGCAGTTCAGATTAGCTGATGATGCAAAAGCCAAGACAGCATTTTCGACCCCTGGTGGGCACTACCACTTTGTGGTGATGCCCTTTGGATTGAAAAATGCACCTGCCACTTTTCAGAGGTTGGTGAATAAAGTTCTGGCAGGGATGGAAACTTATTGCTCAGCTTATCTAGATGATATTGCTGTCTTTAGTTCCTCCTGGCAGGATCCCCTGGTCCACCTCAGGAATGTTTTGGAGGCCCTGCAGAAAGCAGGCCTCACTATCAAGGCCACTAAGTGCCAGATAGGGCAGAGTCAGGTTGTGTACCTGGGCCACCTTGTAGGTGGAGGCCAGGTTCAGCCTTTACAGAGCAAAATCCAAACCATAATGGAATGGGTTGCTCCAACCACCCAGACACAGGTGAGAGCCTTCTTAGGCCTGACTGGGTACTATAGGAGGTTTGTCAAGGGATATGGATCTATAGTGACCCCCTTGAATGATCTGACCTCAAAGAAAATGCCAAAAAAGGTTCAGTGGACAGCTAGCTGTCAAAAGGCATTTGAAGACCTAAAGCAGGCCATGTGCACTGCCCCCATCTTACAGAGTCCAGACTACACCAAAAAGTTCATTGTCCAAACAGATGCTTGTGAGCTGGGTGTGGGAGCTGTACTGTCTCAACTGAATGATGAAGGTCAAGACCAGCCAGTAGCTTTTATTAGCAGAAGGCTGACCCCTAGAGAGAAACGTTGGTCAGCTATAGAGAGGGAGGCCTTTGCTGTGGTGTGGGTCCTGAAGAAGCTGAGGCCATACTTGTTTGGCACTCACTTCATAGTTCAGACTGACCACAAGCCCCTCCTATGGCTTAAACAAATGAAAGGAGAAAACCCAAAACTTTTGAGGTGGTCCATTTCCCTACAGGGGATGGACTATACAGTGGAACATAGACCTGGGACCCAACATGCCAATGCAGATGGACTCTCAAGGTATTTCCACTTTGAACACGAAGACTCAACTGGTCAAGGTTAGTTTAGTGTCCCTGCGTTTGGGGGGGTTGTGTAGGAGAGTAGGATCTGCCTCTTATGTTGCCCCCACTTTTTTCTGATGTTTACACTGGTTTCTGGCTATAGTCTGGCTGGGCCTCTGCTAATCAGGGCCCCAGCCTCTCTGTTCTCTCTAAACGACTTGGAGTGCACTCTAGGTGCACTAGTGATTGGATACTGTGGTACCTTATGAGTCCCTAGTATATGGTACCTTAGGTACCAAGGGCATAGGTACTTCACAGGCCTACCAGGGGCTGAAGCATGTATTATGCCACCCCTGGGAAGCAGACTAAATCTGACACCACAGGCCTGCTACTGCAGCCTGGGTGAGGTGGTGCTAGCACTCCTCACTGAGATATAGGTCCCCTATATCTCTCCTGCACACACATATGAACCTATCAGTCACCCCTAAGGCAGGCCCTATCAATCCTGAGGGCAGGGTGCTTGGCTTCTATGTGAGGGGTGCCTCTGCCTGAGCAGGGCCCCTCTGCAGCTCTCAGAGTCCATTCTCTGGTGCTGTTTGTGGATGCGGTTAAACCATATACTTTTAAGTGCATTATATCCTCGCGGTAAAATGCTAACTTTGGAATGGCTGCATCGAAACATGTCGTGTTTGGTGTCAAACTTCTTGGAATACTACCCCCCGCCAGTCCTGGCGGCGGGGTAGCATTCCACCCTTCTAGAGGGATAAACATGTACCTACTGTGGAAACGCGGTAGAATCCTGCAGAGCCCTGGCATCACAAAATGGATGCCACCAGTCACAGAACACTGGGCTGCCCTCCTGCTGATGACCAACACTCGCAGTGGAGGAAGCCCAACAATAGATATCCTGTCCCAAGGGGGTGTGACCACCTCCCAGACAGGGTTTAGTGTATTGGGGCTGGGTGGGTGCACTCTTAGAGTGCTTTGAAGTCCTGCACTGGGGGAGCAGAAGGCTCCTCTGTGCATATGCCAGTTCAAACCGGCTCAGGGGCTACCTGCCCCTGCTCTGGCGTGAAACTGGACAAAGGGAAGTGGGTGTAGCCACCCACTCCCCTGACCCTCCCATAGGTAGGGTCATAGAGCTAGTCCCTCCCTTTCTTTTAGTATAAGAGGGGGAACCTGTGCATTGCACCCTAGATTTCCCTGGACGACGCTCTGAAGAAGAATCCCGGACCTTCGACGTTCCACTACCTTTGGAAGACTAAAGAATCTCCCTTGGAGTCAAGGAGTGACTCCCCTGCTTGGCAGGCACCAAAAACTACAAACGACGGTCGCAAACTACGCCGCTCCCGCTGGAGTCCAAAGTTCCTGCAGCCCAAGACGTGGATTTCCTGACTTCTCAAAGGCCATCGTAAGTCCCCAGCGAAGCTGAGGCCAGTGGACCCCAAGAGTAATGAGGAACCGCGACCCCTGGGTACCGTGCACTATTGTCAAGTGCAACCCCTTCACAATGCTCCACGAACTTGTGCTTTGGACCACGTGTGATCCCAGCCTCCAGCAGGAACCCCTCCTAAGATCAGAGGCCTACCACGTCCCGAGTGACCGTTGGCCCCTGTGAGCGGATCCTCCCAAGGCATCTTTGCGATCCGTTGCCAGCCAGCTTGTGGGTCCCCAGAAGACTTTCTAAAGAAACCAAAGGGCTCCCCTAGTTGCTCCAGACCTGCCCTGAGTTACCCTCGCTGGGTGAGTCCCACAGACCTTGCTGGTCTGCGCCATTGTCTCTTCACACTTTCCCCGAGACTTGCTGTTACCAAGGCTTGTTGGCTCCGATCGAGTCGCCAACACCGCAGTAAGCTGCAAACGATGTGGGACACGCCGAATCCAGCTCCTGGTTGTCGTCGACGCCTCCTGGACCTCGTGGCTGAAGAGTCAAGGCAACCGCGAATGACCTGAATCTTGCGACAACGGTGGGCATCCATCTTCCGTGCCCCGAGTCACTGCCAAGTGACTTTGAACACTGTCCCCTCTGCTTTCAGGTCTTCCATCTTCCGAATCCAGGCTTGGATTCCTCCGGACACTTCTCCTGTCACCGCGAGCAGCAAGTCTTCACTGGCTCCCATTGAAAATGACGCCGCGACCCGACACCAAAGAACACCTATGCACCCGGCTCCCCTGGGTGAGGTAACTTCAGCACTACGGTGCTCCTGTGGGTGTGGGCCCTAGAACTTCCCTCGAAGTGTCCTAGAACTCTAACTTTCTAAGTGCGACAATTGCGCTGACTCGTACAGGGTTCGCATCTGTGTTAGACACACCGCGTCCATCTCCTTTGCAACACTATCTAGAACTGTATCCTTCGACTCGTACGGAGTCCGATCAGTGTTCGCCTTGAACACACAAAGGGCCTGTAGCACTGAGATCTCCATTGCATTGACTCGCACAAGGTTCGCGTCTGTGTTAGACACAGCGCGTCCATCTCCTTTGCAACTCTATCTATAACCGCGTCCTTCGACTCGTACAAGGACCGATCGGTGTGTTCGCCTCGAACACGCAAGGGACCTTTAACATTGAAATCCCAATCGCGTCTGAGCGCATAGACTCGCACAGGACTCGCACCGGTGCCAGGTCACCGCGTCCGTCCCCTATGGGTCTCCTACAACTACCTGGGGTGGTTCTTGGGGGTACCTCGATTCTAGATGCCCTAGACCTAGGTCTAGCAAACTAAGATTGTGATATTCGATTGTGCTAAACTTATTTTGATAACATTTGACTTGTACATATGTTCCTGACTTCTAATCTCATAAAGAGATTAGTAGAGAGTGTTTATTAATAAATACATATATATTTGATATATATACCTGTGTGGTGTCTTTTCATTTGGTGATTCAAGAGATTGTGTGGTAAAACAAGCTGCTTTACATTCCTTCAAGACTTAGCCTGAAGGCTGCTCTCCACAGCTACCACTAGGATAGCTTTCTATAAAGGTTGTCTTAAACCTATCTACCATAAGAGTCGAATTGTTCTGGTGCAAGGTGTCCACTTTAATTAGTGAACAGCATATATCAGGCCAACTTCTCACAGTGATTCACTGGGTGTATGGGTTCAAGAGTATATATGTGGAGAGCTGTATGGGTGTGTGTGTGTGTATGGGTGTGTTGGTGAGTGAATGGATGTCTCAGTGGTACGTGTGAGTAACTACATATGTGAAAGGCAGTATATGTGAGTGTTGGACTATATAAATGACTATATGTGAGAGTGAGTGATTGTGAGAGTGGCTATATGGATGAGTGTGTGCTTGTGTCAGTGATTGTATAAGAGAGTAAGTATGTGTTAGTATCTGTATGAATAAGTGAGGTGGCGTGTGTATAACTATATAGGTGAGTACATGGGAGTGTGAGTGATTCTTTGCATGACTGACTAGGTGTGTGAGTAACTCTATGAATGAGTGGCGGTGTGCTAGTGTCTGCGTAGGTGTATGAGTGCATATGATAGTGGCTGTTTTGATGAGTGACTGCATGTATGAGTGACTATATGGGTGAGTGAATGGATGCGTGTGTAGACCTAGGAATCAGTCAGTGGGTATGTAATAACTGGTATTGGTGTGTCTATGGTTTTGAAAATGGTAGTCTGTATTTTAGAAGGGGTGTATCAAAGGTTATATTAGGGTGTGAGGAGGAGCATCAGATGATCACGTGGATGATGTCATCAGTGATGTCATTTGAGATGTCATCAGTGAGGTCATCAGTGATGTCACTGGCCATGTCATGAGTGATGTAATATGTGATGTCATCAGCAGTGCATTGTGCGGGCAAGAGTTATAGTTAGCTCAACTGACTATAACGGCTGAATTTCCCTGGTTTTGTACAAGTGAAATGTCCAACTAACTATAACGTCCCTGAAACCTGTGGTTTTTTCAGTGAATTTCAAAGGTTTTTAAATGCTAATTTCTAACTATAACGTCCCTGAAACCAATGGTTTTTTCAGTGAATTTCAAATGTTTTTTAAATGCTAATTTCTAACTATAACGTCCCTGAAACCTATGTTTTTTTCAGTGAATTTCTAAGGTTTTTTAAATGCTAATCCCTAACTATAACTTCCTTGAAACCTCAGGTTTTTTCAGTGAATTTCTAAGGTTTTTTACATGCTAATTTCTAACTATGCCTACATAGGTAGGACATGTGCAGAAAGAGGAAGAAAGGTGCAGAAAGAAACTAGAGAAGTGCAGAAAGAGGCAAGAGAGGTGCAGAAAGAGGCAAGAGGGGTGCAGAAAAAAGCAAGAGAGATGCAGAAAAAAGCAAGAGAAGTGCACAAAGAAGCAACGGAGGTGCAGAAAGAGGCAAGAGGGGTGCAGAAAGAGGAAAGCGAAGTGCAAAAAGAGGAAAGAGAGATGCACAAAGAAGGAAGAATGGTGCAGAAAGAGGCAAGAGGGGTGCAGAAAGAAGCAAGAGAAGTGCAGAATTAAGCAACAGGGGTGCAGAAAGTAGCAAGAGGGGTGCAGAAAGAGGCAACAGAGGTGCAGAAGGAGGTAAGAGAACTGCAGAAAGAGGCAAGAGAGTTGCAGAAACAGACAAAAGAGGTGCAGAAAGAAGCAAAAGAGGTACAGAAAGAGGGAAGGCGGTGCAGAAAGAGGCAAGAGAACTGCGGAAAGAGGCAACAAAGGTGCAGAAAGAGGCAAGACAGGTGCAGGAAAAGGGAAGAAGGGAGCAGAAAGAAGCAAGAGAGGTGCAGAAAGAGGCAGGAGGGGTGCATAAAGAGGGAAGAAGGATGCCGAAAGAGTCAAGAGGGGTGAAGAAAGAAGCAAGAGAGGTGCAGAAAGAAGCAAGAGAACTGCAGAAAAAGGCAAGAGAGGTGCACAAAGAGGCAGGAGAGGTGCACAAAGAGGCAAAAGGGGAACAGAAAGAGGTAAGAGGGGTGCACAAAGAAGCAAGAGAAGTGCAGACAGAAACAACAGAGGTGCCGAAAGAGGCAAGAGAGGTACAGAAACAGGCAAGAAAGGTGCAGAAAGAGGGAACAGGGGTGCAGATAGAGGTAAGAGGGATACAGAAATTTGCAAGAGAGGTGCAGAAAGAAGCAAGAGCAGTGTAGATAGAAGCAAGAGAAGTACATAAAGAAGCAAGAGAGGTGGAGAAATAGGGAATAGAGGTGCAGAAAGAGGCAAGAGGGATGCAGAAATTTGCAAAAGAGGTGCAGAAAGAAGATAGAGCAGTGCAGAAAGAACCAACAGAGGTGCAAAAAGAGGCAAGAGGGGTGTAGCAAGAGGTCGGAGAGGTGCGGAAAGAAGCAACAGGGGTACAGAAAGAGGCAAGAGAGGTGCAGAAAGAGGCAGGAAAGGTACAGAAAGAGGGAACATGGGTGCAGAAAGAGGCAAGAGAGGTGCAGAAAGAGCAAAGAAGGGTGCAGAAAGAGGTAAGAGGGGTGCAGAAAGAAGCAAGTGAGGTGCAGAAAGAGGCAACAGAGGTGCAGAAAGACACAAGAGAGGTGCAGAAACAAGCAAGAGAAGTGCAGAAAGAGACAAGAGAATTGCTGAAAGAAGCAACAAAGGTGTAGAAAGAAGCAAGAGAAGTGCAGAAAGTTGCAAGTGAGATGAAAGAGGCAAGAGAGGTGCAGAAAATGGCACGAGAACTGCAGAAAGAGGCAAGAGGGATGCAAAAAGAGGAAAAAGGGTGCAGAAAGAAGGAAGAGAGGTGCAGAAAGAAGCAAGAGAAGTGCAGAAAGAAGCAAGAGAGGTGCAGAAAGAGGGACGACGAGTGCAGAAAGAGACAACAGGGGTGCAGAAAGAAGCAAGAGAGGTGCAGAAAGAGGCAATAGAAGTGCAGAAAGAAGCAACAGAGGTGCAGAAGGAGGCAAGAGAACTGCAGAGAGAGCCAAGAAAGTTGCAGAAACAGGCAAAAGAGGTGCAGAAAGAGGGAACAGGGGTGCAGAAATTTGCAAGAGAGGTGCAGAAAGAAGCAAGAGCAGTGCAATAGAAACACCAGAAGTGCAGTAAGAGGCAGAAGAGGTACACAAAGAGGCAAGAGGGGTGCAGAAAGAGGGAAGAGAGGTGTAGAAAGAGGCAAGAGAGTTCCACAAAGAGGCAAGAGGGGTGCAGAAAGAGGCAAGAGAAGTGCAGAAAGAAGCAACAGAGGTGCCGAAAGAAGCAAGAGAGGTGCAGAAACAGGCAAGAAAGGTGCAGAAAGAGGGAACAGAGTTGCAGAAAGAGGTAAGAGGGATACAGAAATTTGTAAGAGAGGTGCAGAAAGAAGCAAGAGCAGTGCAGAAAGAAGCAAGAGAAGTACAGAAAGAAGAAAGAGAGGTGGAGAAAGAGGCAAGAGGGATGCAGAAATTTGTAAAAGAGGTACAGAAAGAAGCAGGAGCAGTGCATAAAGAACCAACAGAGGTGCAAAAAGAGGCAAGAGGGTGTAGAAAGAGGTAGGAGAGGTGCACAAAGAGGCAAGAGGGGTACAGAAAGAGGCAGGAGGGGTGCAGAAAGAAGGAAGAGAAGTGCAGAAAGAAGCAACAGAGATGCTGAAAGAGGTGCAAAGGGTGCAGAAACAGGCAAGAGAACTGCAGAAAGAGGCAAGAGAGTTACAGAAACAGACAAAAGAGGTGCAGAAAGAAACAAAGAGGTACAGAAAGAGGGAAGGCATTGCAGAAAGAGGAAAGAGAACTGCAGAAAGAGGCAACAAAGGTGCAGAAAGAGGCAAGACAGGTGCAGGAAAAGGGAAGAAGGGAGCAGAAAGAAGCAAGAGAGGTGCAGAAAGAGGCAGGAGGGGTGCAGAAAGAGGGAAGAAGGGTGCCAAAAGAGTCAAGAGTGGTGCAGAAAGAAGCAAGAGAGGTGCAGAAAGAAGCAAGAGAACTGCAGAGAAAGGCAAGAGAGGTGCAGAAAGAGGCAAGAGAGGTGCACAAAGATGCAAAAGGGGTACAGAAAGAGGTACTAGGGGTGCAGAAAAAAGAAAGAGAAGTGCAGAAAGAAGCATCAGAGGTGCTGAAAGAGGCAATAGGGGTGCAGAAAGAGGCAAGAGAAGTGCAGAAAGAAGCAACAGAGGTGCCGAAAGAGGCAAGAGAGGTGCAGAAACAGGCAAGAAAGGTGCAGAAATAGGGAACAGGGGTACAGAAAGAGGTAAGAGGGATTCAGAAATTTGCAAGAGAGGTGCAGAAAGAAGCAAGAGCAGTGTAGATAGAAGCAAGAGAAGTACAGAAAGAAGCAAGAGAGGTGGAGAAGTAGGGAAGAGGGGTGCAGAAAGAGGCAAGAGGGATGCAGACATTTGCAAAAGAGGTGCAGAAAGAAGCTAGAGCAGTGCAGAAAGAACCAACAGAGGTGCAAAAAGAGGCAAGAGGGGTGTAGAAAGAGGTCGGAGAGGTGCAGAAAGAAGCAACAGGGGTACAGAAAGAGGCAAGAGAGGTGCAGAAACAGGCAGGAAAGGTACAGAAAGAGGGAACAGGGGTGCAGAAAGAGGCAAGAGAGGTGCAGAAAGAGCAAAGAGGGGTGCAGAAAGAGGCAAGAGGGGTGCAGAAAGAAGCAAGTGAGGTGCAGAAAGAGGCAACAGAGGTGCAGAAAGACACAAGAGAGATGCAGAAACAAGCAAGAGAAGTGCAGAAAGAGACAAGAGAATTGCTGAAAGAAGCAACAAAGGTGTAGAAAGAAGCAAGAGAAGTGCAGAAAGATGCACGTGAGGTGCAGAAAGAGGCAAGAGAGGTGCAGAAAATGGCACGAGAACTGCAGAAAGAGGCAAGAGGGATGCCGAAAGAGTCAAGAGGGGTGCAGAAAGAAGCAAGAGAGGTGCAGAAAGAAGCAAGAGAACTGCAGAAAAAGGCAAGAGAAGTGCAGGAGAGGTGCACAAAGAGGCAAAAGGGGAACGGAAAGAGGTAAGAGGGGTGCAGAAAGAAGCAAGAGAAGTGCAGACAGAAGCATCAAAGGTGCTGAAAGAGGCAAGATGGGTGCAGAAAGAGGCAAGAGAAATGCAGAAAGAAACAACAGAGGTGCCGAAAGAGGCAAGAGAGGTACAGAAACAGGCAAGAAAGGTGCAGAAAGAGGGAACAGGGGTGCAGAAAGAGGTAAGAGGGATACAGAAATTTACAAGAGGTGCAGAAAGAAGCAAGAGCAGTGTAGATAGAAGCAAGAGAAGTACAGAAAGAAGCAAGAGAGGTGGAGAAATAGGGAATAGGGGTGCAGAAAGAGGCAAGAGGGATGCAGAAATTTGCAAAGAGGTGCAGAAAGAAGCTAGAGCAGTGCAGAAAGAACCAACAGAGGTGCAAAAAGAGGCAAGAGGGGTGTAGCAAGAGGTCGAAGAGGTGCAGAAAGAAGCAACAGTGGTACAGAAAGAGGCAAGAGAGGTGCAGAAAGAGCAAAGAAGGGTGCAGAAAGAGGCAAGAGGGTGCAGAAAGAAGCAAGTGAGTTGCAGAAAGAGGCAACAGAGGTGCAGAAAGACGCAAGAGAGGTGCAGAAACAAGCAAGAGAAGTGCAGAAAGAACCAACAGAGGTGCAAAAAGAGGCAAGAGGGGTGTAGCAAGAGGTCGGAGAGGTGCGGAAAGAAGCAACAGGGGTACAGAAAGAGGCAAGAGAGGCGCAGAAAGAGGCAGGAAAGGTACAGAAAGAGGGAACATGGGTGCAGAAAGAGGCAAGAGAGGTGCAGAAAGAGCAAAGAAGGGTGCAGAAAGAGGTAAGAGGGGTGCAGAAAGAAGCAAGTGAGGTGCAGAAAGAGGCAACAGAGGTGCAGAAAGACACAAGAGAGGTGCAGAAACAAGCAAGAGAAGTGCAGAAAGAGACAAGAGAATTGCTGAAAGAAGCAACAAAGGTGTAGAAAGAAGCAAGAGAAGTGCAGAAAGATGCAAGTGAGATGAAAGAGGCAAGAGAGGTGCAGAAAATGGCACGAGAACTGCAGAAAGAGGCAAGAGGGATGCAAAAAGGGAAAAAGGGTGCAGAAAGAAGGAAGAGAGGTGCAGAAAGAAGCAAGAGAAGTGCAGAAAGAAGCAAGAGAGGTGCAGAAAGAGGGACGACGAGTGCAGAAAGAGACAACAGGGGTGCAGAAAGAAGCAAGAGAGGTGCAGAAAGAGGCAATAGAAGTGCAGAAAGAAGCAACAGAGGTGCAGAAGGAGGCAAGAGAACTGCAGAGAGAGCCAAGAAAGTTGCAGAAACAGGCAAAGAGGTGCAGAAAGAGGGAACAGAGGTGCAGAAATTTGCAAGAGAGGTGCAGAAAGAAGCAAGAGCAGTGCAATAGAAACACCAGAAGTGCAGTAAGAGGCAGAAGGGGTACACAAAGAGGCAAGAGGGGTGCAGAAAGAGGAAGAGAGGTGTAGAAAGAGGCAAGAGAGTTCCACAAAGAGGCAAGAGGGGTGCAGAAAGAGGCAAGAGAAGTGCAGAAAGAAGCAACAGAGGTGCCGAAAGAAGCAAAAGAGGTGCAGAAACAGGCAAGAAAGGTGCAGAAAGAGGGAACAGGGTTGCAGAAAGAGGTAAGAGGGATACAGAAATTTGTAAGAGAGGTGCAGAAAGAAGCAAGAGCAGTGCAGAAAGAAGCAAGAGAAGTACAGAAAGAAGAAAGAGAGGTGGAGAAAGAGGCAAGAGGGATGCAGAAATTTGTAAAAGAGGTACAGAAAGAAGCAGGAGCAGTGCATAAAGAACCAACAGAGGTGCAAAAAGAGGCAAGAGGGGTGTAGAAAGAGGTAGGAGAGGTGCACAAAGAGGCAAGAGGGGTACAGAAAGAGGCAGGAGGGGTGCAGAAAGAAGGAAGAGAAGTGCAGAAAGAAGCAACAGAGATGCTGAAAGAGGCGCAAAGGGTGCAGAAACAGGCAAGAGAACTGCAGAAAGAGGCAAGAGAGTTACAGAAACAGACAAAGAGGTGCAGAAAGAAACAAAAGAGGTACAGAAAGAGGGAAGGCATTGCAGAAAGAGGAAAGAGAACTGCAGAAAGAGGCAACAAAGGTGCAGAAAGAGGCAAGACAGGTGCAGGAAAAGGGAAGAAGGGAGCAGAAAGAAGCAAGAGAGGTGCAGAAAGAGGCAGGAGGGGTGCAGAAAGAGGGAAGAAGGGTGCCAAAAGAGTCAAGAGTGGTGCAGAAAGAAGCAAGAGAGGTGCAGAAAGAAGCAAGAGAACTGCAGAGAAAGGCAAGAGAGGTGCAGAAAGAGGCAAGAGAGGTGCACAAAGATGCAAAAGGGGTACAGAAAGAGGTACTAGGGGTGCAGAAAAAAGAAAGAGAAGTGCAGAAAGAAGCATCAGAGGTGCTGAAAGAGGCAATAGGGGTGCAGAAAGAGGCAAGAGAAGTGCAGAAAGAAGCAACAGAGGTGCCGAAAGAGGCAAGAGAGGTACAGAAACAGGCAAGAAAGGTGCAGAAATAGGGAACAGGGGTTCAGAAAGAGGTAAGAGGGATTCAGAAATTTGCAAGAGAGGTGCAGAAAGAAGCAAGAGCAGTGTAGATAGAAGCAAGAGAAGTACAGAAAGAAGCAAGAGAGGTGGAGAAGTAGGGAAGAGGGGTGCAGAAAGAGGCAAGAGGGATGCAGACATTTGCAAAAGAGGTGCAGAAAGAAGCTAGAGCAGTGCAGAAAGAACCAACAGAGGTGCAAAAAGAGGCAAGAGGGGTGTAGAAAGAGGTCGGAGAGGTGCAGAAAGAAGCAACAGGGGTACAGAAAGAGGCAAGAGAGGTGCAGAAACAGGCAGGAAAGGTACAGAAAGAGGGAACAGGGGTGCAGAAAGAGGCAAGAGAGGTGCAGAAAGAGCAAAGAGGGGTGCAGAAAGAGGCAAGAGGGGTGCAGAAATAAGCAAGTGAGGTGCAGAAAGAGGCAACAGAGGTGCAGAAAGACACAAGAGAGATGCAGAAACAAGCAAGAGAAGTGCAGAAAGAGACAAGAGAATTGCTGAAAGAAGCAACAAAGGTGTAGAAAGAAGCAAGAGAAGTGCAGAAAGATGCACGTGAGGTGCAGAAAGAGGCAAGAGAGGTGCAGAAAATGGCACGAGAACTGCAGAAAGAGGCAAGAGGGATGCCGAATGAGTCAAGAGGGGTGCAGAAAGAAGCAAGAGAGGTGCAGAAAGAAGCAAGAGAACTGCAGAAAAAGGCAAGAGAAGTGCAGGAAGAGGCAGGAGAGGTGCACAAAGAGGCAAAAGGGGAACGGAAAGAGGTAAGAGGGGTGCAGAAAGAAGCAAGAGAAGTGCAGACAGAAGCATCAAAGGTGCTGAAAGAGGCAAGATGGGTGCAGAAAGAGGCAAGAGAAATGCAGAAAGAAACAACAGAGGTGCCGAAAGAGGCAAGAGAGGTACAGAAACAGGCAAGAAAGGTGCAGAAAGAGGGAACAGGGGTGCAGAAAGAGGTAAGAGGGATACAGAAATTTACAGAGAGGTGCAGAAAGAAGCAAGAGCAGTGTAGATAGAAGCAAGAGAAGTACAGAAAGAAGCAAGAGAGGTGGAGAAATAGGGAATAGGGGTGCAGAAAGAGGCAAGAGGGATGCAGAAATTTGCAAAAGAGGTGCAGAAAGAAGCTAGAGCAGTGCAGAAAGAACCAACAGAGGTGCAAAAAGAGGCAAGAGGGTGTAGCAAGAGGTCGAAGAGGTGCAGAAAGAAGCAACAGTGGTACAGAAAGAGGCAAGAGAGGTGCAGAAAGAGCAAAGAAGGGTGCAGAAAGAGGCAAGAGGGGTGCAGAAAGAAGCAAGTGAGGTGCAGAAAGAGGCAACAGAGGTGCAGAAAGACGCAAGAGAGGTACAGAAACAAGCAAGAGAAGTGCAGAAAGAACCAACAGAGGTGCAAAAAGAGGCAAGAGGGGTGTAGCAAGAGGTCAAAGAGGTGCAGAAAGAAGCAACAGGGGTACAGAAAGAGGCAAGAGAGGCGCAGAAAGAGGCAGGAAAGGTACAGAAAGAGGGAACATGGGTGCAGAAAGAGGCAAGAGAGGTGCAGAAAGAGCAAAGAAGGGTGCAGAAAGAGGTAAGAGGGGTGCAGAAAGAAGCAAGTGAGGTGCAGAAAGAGGCAACAGAGGTGCAGAAAGACACAAGAGAGGTGCAGAAACAAGCAAGAGAAGTGCAGAAAGAGACAAGAGAATTGCTGAAAGAAGCAACAAAGGTGTAGAAAGAAGCAAGAGAAGTGCAGAAAGATGCAAGTGAGATGAAAGAGGCAAGAGAGGTGCAGAAAATGGCACGAGAACTGCAGAAAGAGGCAAGAGGGATGCAAAAAAGGGAAAAAGGGTGCAGAAAGAAGGAAGAGAGGTGCAGAAAGAAGCAAGAGAAGTGCAGAAAGAAGCAAGAGAGGTGCAGAAAGAGGGACGACGAGTGCAGAAAGAGACAACAGGGGTGCAGAAAGAAGCAAGAGAGGTGCAGAAAGAGGCAATAGAAGTGCAGAAAGAAGCAACAGAGGTGCAGAAGGAGGCAAGAGAACTGCAGAGAGAGCCAAGAAAGTTGCAGAAACAGGCAAAAGAGGTGCAGAAAGAGGGAACAGGGGTGCAGAAATTTGCAAGAGAGGTGCAGAAAGAAGCAAGAGCAGTGCAATAGAAACACCAGAAGTGCAGTAAGAGGCAGAAGGGGTACACAAAGAGGCAAGAGGGGTGCAGAAAGAGGGAAGAGAGGTGTAGAAAGAGGCAAGAGAGTTCCACAAAGAGGCAAGAGGGGTGCAGAAAGAGGCAAGAGAAGTGCAGAAAGAAGCAACAGAGGTGCCGAAAGAAGCAAAAGAGGTGCAGAAACAGGCAAGAAAGGTGCAGAAAGAGGGAACAGGGTTGCAGAAAGAGGTAAGAGGGATACAGAAATTTGTAAGAGAGGTGCAGAAAGAAGCAAGAGCAGTGCAGAAAGAAGCAAGAGAAGTACAGAAAGAAGAAAGAGAGGTGGAGAAAGAGGCAAGAGGGATGCAGAAATTTGTAAAAGAGGTACAGAAAGAAGCAGGAGCAGTGCATAAAGAACCAACAGAGGTGCAAAAAGAGGCAAGAGGGGTGTAGAAAGAGGTAGGAGAGGTGCACAAAGAGGCAAGAGGGGTACAGAAAGAGGCAGGAGGGGTGCAGAAAGAAGGAAGAGAAGTGCAGAAAGAAGCAACAGAGATGCTGAAAGAGGCGCAAAGGGTGCAGAAACAGGCAAGAGAACTGCAGAAAGAGGCAAGAGAGTTACAGAAACAGACAAAAGAGGTGCAGAAAGAAACAAAAGAGGTACAGAAAGAGGGAAGGCATTGCAGAAAGAGGAAAGAGAACTGCAGAAAGAGGCAACAAAGGTGCAGAAAGAGGCAAGACAGGTGCAGGAAAAGGGAAGAAGGGAGCAGAAAGAAGCAAGAGAGGTGCAGAAAGAGGCAGGAGGGGTGCAGAAAGAGGGAAGAAGGGTGCCAAAAGAGTCAAGAGTGGTGCAGAAAGAAGCAAGAGAGGTGCAGAAAGAAGCAAAGAGAACTGCAGAGAAAGGCAAGAGAGGTGCAGAAAGAGGCAAGAGAGGTGCACAAAGATGCAAAGGGGTACAGAAAGAGGTACTAGGGGTGCAGAAAAAGAAAGAGAAGTGCAGAAAGAAGCATCAGAGGTGCTGAAAGAGGCAATAGGGGTGCAGAAAGAGGCAAGAGAAGTGCAGAAAGAAGCAACAGAGGTGCCGAAAGAGGCAAGAGAGGTACAGAAACAGGCAAGAAAGGTGCAGAAATAGGGAACAGGGGTTCAGAAAGAGGTAAGAGGGATTCAGAAATTTGCAAGAGAGGTGCAGAAAGAAGCAAGAGCAGTGTAGATAGAAGCAAGAGAAGTACAGAAAGAAGCAAGAGAGGTGGAGAAGTAGGGAAGAGGGGTGCAGAAAGAGGCAAGAGGGATGCAGACATTTGCAAAAGAGGTGCAGAAAGAAGCTAGAGCAGTGCAGAAAGAACCAACAGAGGTGCAAAAAGAGGCAAGAGGGGTGTAGAAAGAGGTCGGAGAGGTGCAGAAAGAAGCAACAGGGGTACAGAAAGAGGCAAGAGAGGTGCAGAAACAGGCAGGAAAGGTACAGAAAGAGGGAACAGGGGTGCAGAAAGAGGCAAGAGAGGTGCAGAAAGAGCAAAGAGGGGTGCAGAAAGAGGCAAGAGGGGTGCAGAAATAAGCAAGTGAGGTGCAGAAAGAGGCAACAGAGGTGCAGAAAGACACAAGAGAGATGCAGAAACAAGCAAGAGAAGTGCAGAAAGAGACAAGAGAATTGCTGAAAGAAGCAACAAAGGTGTAGAAAGAAGCAAGAGAAGTGCAGAAAGATGCACGTGAGGTGCAGAAAGAGGCAAGAGAGGTGCAGAAAATGGCACGAGAACTGCAGAAAGAGGCAAGAGGGATGCCGAATGAGTCAAGAGGGGTGCAGAAAGAAGCAAGAGAGGTGCAGAAAGAAGCAAGAGAACTGCAGAAAAAGGCAGAGAAGTGCAGGAAGAGGCAGGAGAGGTGCACAAAGAGGCAAAAGGGAACGGAAAGAGGTAAGAGGGGTGCAGAAAGAAGCAAGAGAAGTGCAGACAGAAGCATCAAAGGTGCTGAAAGAGGCAAGATGGGTGCAGAAAGAGGCAAGAGAAATGCAGAAAGAAACAACAGAGGTGCCGAAAGAGGCAAGAGAGGTACAGAAACAGGCAAGAAAGGTGCAGAAAGAGGGAACAGGGGTGCAGAAAGAGGTAAGAGGGATACAGAAATTTACAAGAGGTGCAGAAAGAAGCAAGAGCAGTGTAGATAGAAGCAAGAGAAGTACAGAAAGAAGCAAGAGAGGTGGAGAAATAGGGAATAGGGGTGCAGAAAGAGGCAAGAGGGATGCAGAAATTTGCAAAAGAGGTGCAGAAAGAAGCTAGAGCAGTGCAGAAAGAACCAACAGAGGTGCAAAAAGAGGCAAGAGGGGTGTAGCAAGAGGTCGAAGAGGTGCAGAAAGAAGCAACAGTGGTACAGAAAGAGGCAAGAGAGGTGCAGAAAGAGCAAAGAAGGGTGCAGAAAGAGGCAAGAGGGGTGCAGAAAGAAGCAAGTGAGGTGCAGAAAGAGGCAACAGAGGTGCAGAAAGACGCAAGAGAGGTACAGAAACAAGCAAGAGAAGTGCAGAAAGAACCAACAGAGGTGCAAAAAGAGGCAAGAGGGGTGTAGCAAGAGGTCGGAGAGGTGCGGAAAGAAGCAACAGGGGTACAGAAAGAGGCAAGAGAGGTGCAGAAACAGGCAGGAAAGGTACAGAAAGAGGGAACAGGGGTGCAGAAAGAGGCAAGAGAGGTGCAGAAAGAGCAAAGAAGGGTGCAGAAAGAGGTAAGAGGGGTGCAGAAAGAAGCAAGTGAGGTGCAGAAAGAGGGAACAGGGGTGCAGAAAGAGGTAAGAGGGATACAGAAATTTGCAAGAGAGGTGCAGAAAGAAGCAAGAGCAGTGTAGATAGAAGCAAGAGAAGTACAGAAAGAAGTAAGAGAGGTGGAGAAATAGGGAATAGAGGTGCAGAAAGAGGCAAGAGGGATGCAGAAATTTGCAAAAGAGGTGCAGAAAGAAGCTAGAGCAGTGCAGAAAGAACCAACAGAGGTGCAAAAAGAGGCAAGAGGGGTGTAGCAAGAGGTCAGAGAGGTGCGGAAAGAAGCAACAGGGGTACAGAAAGAGGCAAGAGAGGTGCAGAAACAGGCAGGAAAGGTACAGAAAGAGGGAACAGGGGTGCAGAAAGAGGCAAGAGAGGTGCAGAAAGAGCAAAGAAGGGTGCAGAAAGAGGTAAGAGGGGTGCAGAAAGAAGCAAGTGAGGTGCAGAAAGAGGCAACAGAGGTGCAGAAAGACACAAGAGAGGTGCAGAAACAAGCAAGAGAAGTGCAGAAAGAGACAAGAGAATTGCTGAAAGAAGCAACAAAGTTGTAGAAAGAAGCAAGAGAAGTGCAGAAAGATGCAAGTGAGATGAAAGAGGCAAGAGGGTGCAGAAAATGGTACGAGAACTGCAGAAAGAGGCAAGAGGGATGAAAAAAGAGAAGAAGGGTGCAGAAAGAAGGAAGAGAGGTGCAGAAAGAAGCAAGAGAAGTGCAGAAAGAAGCAAGAGAGGTGCAGAAAGAGGGACAACGAGTGCAGAAAGAGAGAACAGGGGTGCAGAAAGAAGCAAGAGAACTGCAGAGAGAGCCAAGAAAGTTGCAGAAACAGGCAAAAGAGGTGCAGAAAGAGGGAACAGGGGTGCAGAAATTTGCAAGAGAGGTGCATAAAGAAGCAAGAGCAGTGCAATAGAAACACCAGAAGTGCAGAAAGAGGCAGAAGGGGTGCACAAAGAGGCAAGAGGGGTGCAGAAAGAGGGAAGAGAGGTGTAGAAAGAGGCAAGAGAGTTCCACAAAGAGGCAAGAGGGGTGCAGAAAGAGGCAAGAGAAGTGCAGAAAGAAGCAACAGAGGTGCCGAAAGAAGCAAGAGAGGTGCATAAACAGGCAAGAAAGGTGCAGAAAGAGGGAACAGGGTTGCAGAAAGAGGTAAGAGGGATACAGAAATTTGCAAGAGAGGTGCAGAAAGAAGCAAGAGCAGTGCAGAAAGAAGCAAGAGAAGTACAGAAAGAAGAAAGAGAGGTGGAGAAAGAGGCAAGAGGGATGCAGAAATTTGTAAAAGAGGTACAGAAAGAAGCAGGAGCAGTGCATAAAGAACCAACAGAGGTGCACAAAGAGGCAAGAGGGGTACAGAAAGAGGCAGGAGGGGTGCAGAAAGAAGGAAGAGAAGTGCAGAAAAAAGCAACAGAGATGCTGAAAGAGGCGCAAAGGGTGCAGAAACAGGCAAGAGAACTGCAGAAAGAGGCAAGAGAGTTACAGAAACAGACAAAAGAGGTGCAGAAAGAAACAAAAGAGGTACAGAAAGAGGGAAGGCATTGCAGAAAGAGGAAAGAGAACTGCAGAAAGAGGCAACAAAGGTGCAGAAAGAGGCAAGACAGGTGCAGGAAGAGGGCAGAAGGGAGCAGAAAGAAGCAAGAGAGGTGCAGAAAGAGGCAGGAGGGGTGCAGAAATAGGGAAGAAGGGTGCCTAAAGAGTCAAGAGTGGTGCAGAAAGAAGCAAGAGAGGTGCAGAAAGAAGCAAGAGAACTGCAGAGAAAGGCAAGAGAGGTGCAGAAAGAGGCAAGAGAGGTGCACAAAGAGGCAAAAGGGGTACAGAAAGAGGTACTAGGGGTGCAGAAAAAAGCAAGAGAAGTGCAGAAAGAAGCATCAGAGGTGCTGAAAGAGGCAAGAGGGGTGCAGAAAGAGGCAAGAGAAGTGCAGAAAGAAGCAACAGAGGTGCCGAAAGAGGCAAGAGAGGTACAGAAACAGGCAAGAAAGGACAGGCAAGAAAGGTGCAGAAAGAGGGAACAGGGGTGCAGAAAGAGGTAAGAGGGATACAGAAATTTGGAAGAGAGGTGCAGAAAGAAGCAAGAGCAGTGTAGATAGAAGCAAGAGAATTACAGAAAGAAGCAAGAGAGGTGGAGAAATAGGGAAGAGGGGTTCAGAAAGAGGCAAGAGGGATGCAGACATTTGCAAAAGAGGTGCAGAAAGAAGCTAGAGCAATGCAGAAAGAATCAACAGAGGTGCAAAAAGAGGCAAGAGGGGTGTAGAAAGAGGTCGGAGAGGTGCATAAAGAAGCAACAGGGGTACAGAAAGAGGCAAGAGAGGTGCAGAAGTAGGCAGGAAAGGTACAGAAAGAGAGAACAGGGGTGCCGAAAGAGGCAAGAGAGGTGCAGAAAGAGCAAAGAGGGGTGCAGAAAGAGGCAAGAGGGGTGCAGAAAGAAGCAAGTGAGGTGCAGAAAGAGGCAACAGAGGTGCAGAAAGACACAAGAGAGGTGCAGAAACAAGCAAGAGAAGTGCAGAAAGAGACAAGAGAATTGCTGAAAGAAGCAACAAAGGTGTAGAAAGAAGCAAGAGAAGTGCAGAAAGACGCACGTGAGGTGCAGAAAGAGGCAAGAGAGGTGCAGAAAATGGCACGAGAACTGCAGAAAGAGGCAAGAGGGATGCCGAAAGAGTCAAGAGGGGTGCAGAAAGAAGCAAGAGAGGTGCAGAAAGAAGCAAGAGAACTGCAGAAAAAGGCAAGAGAAGTGCAGGAAGAGGCAGGAGAGGTGCACAAAGAGGCAAAAGGGGAACGGAAAGAGGTAAGAGGGGTGCAGAAAAAAGCAAGAGAAGTGCAGACAGAAGCATCAAAGGTGCTGAAAGAGGCAAGATGGGTGCAGAAAGAGGCAAGAGAAATGCAGAAAGAAACAACAGAGGTGCAGAAAGAGGCAAGAGAGGTACAGAAACAGGCAAGAAAGGTGCAGAAAGAGGGAACAGGGGTGCAGAAAGAGGTAAGAGGGATACAGAAATTTACAAGAGAGGTGCAGAAAGAAGCAGGAGCAGTGTAGATAGAAGCAAGAGAAGTACAGAAAGAAGCAAGAGAGGTGGAGAAATAGGGAATAGGGGTGCAGAAAGAGGCAAGAGGGATGCAGAAATTTGCAAAAGAGGTGCAGAAAGAAGCTAGAGCAGTGCAGAAAGAACCAACAGAGGTGCAAAAAGAGGCAAGAGGGGTGTAGCAAGAGGTCAAAGAGGTGCAGAAAGAAGCAACAGTGGTACAGAAAGAGGCAAGAGAGGTGCAGAAACAGGCAGGAAAGGTACAGAAAGAGGGAACAGGGGTGCAGAAAGAGGCAAGAGAGGTGCAGAAAGAGCAAAGAAGGGTGCAGAAAGAGGCAAGAGGGGTGCAGAAAGAAGCAAGTGAGGTGCAGAAAGAGGCAACAGAGGTGCAGAAAGACGCAAGAGAGGTACAGAAACAAGCAAGAGAAGTGCAGAAAGAGACAAGAGAATTGCTGAAAGAAGCAACAAAGGTGTAGAAAGAAGCAAGAGAAGTGCAGAAAGATGCAAGTGAGATGAAAGAGGCAAGAGAGGTGCAGAAAGAAGCAAGAGCAGTGTAGATAGAAGCAAGAGAATTACAGAAAGAAGCAAGAGAGGTGGAGAAATAGGGAAGAGGGGTGCAGAAAGAGGCAAGAGGGATGCAGAAATTTGCAAAAGAGGTGCAGAAAGAAGCTAGAGCAATGCAGAAAGAATCAACAGAGGTGCAAAAAGAGTCAAGAGGGGTGTAGAAAGAGGTCGGAGAGGTGCATAAAGAAGCAACAGGGGTACAGAAAGAGGCAAGAGAGGTGCAGAAACAGGCAGGAAAGGTACAGAAAGAGGGAACAGGGGTGCAGAAAGAGGCAAGAGAGGTGCAGAAAGAGCAAAGAGGGGTGCAGAAAGAGGCAAGAGGGGTGCAGAAAGAAGCAATTGAGGTGCAGAAAGAGGCAACAGAGGTGCAGAAAGACACAAGAGAGGTGCAGAAACAAGCAAAAGAAGTGCAGAAAGAGACAAGAGAATTGCTGAAAGAAGCAACAAAGGTGTAGAAAGAATCAAGAGAAGTGCAGAAAGATGCACGTGAGGTGCAGAAAGAGGCAAGAGAGGTGCAGAAAATGGCACGAGAACTGCAGAAAGAGGCAAGAGGGATGCCGAAAGAGTCAAGAGGGGTGCAGAAAGAAGCAAGAGAGGTGCAGAAAGAAGCAAGAGAACTGCAGAAAAAGGCAAGAGAAGTGCAGGAAGAGGCAGGAGAGGTGCACAAAGAGGCAAAAGGGGTACAGAAAGAGGTACTAGGGGTGCAGAAAGAAGCAAGAGAAGTGCAGAAAGAAGCATCAGAGGTGCTGAAAGAGGCAAGAGGGGTGCAGAAAGAGGCAAGAGAAGTGCAGAAAGAAGCAACAGAGGTGCCGAAAGAGGCAAGAGAGGTACAGAAACAGGCAAGAAAGGTGCAGAAAGAGGGAACAGGGGTGCAGAAAGAGGTAAGAGGGATACAGAAATTTACAAGAGAGGTGCAGAAAGAAGCAAGAGCAGTGTAGATAGAAGCAAGAGAAGTACAGAAAGAAGCAAGAGAGGTGGAGAAATAGGGAAGAGGGGTGCAGAAAGAGGCAAGAGGGATGCAGAAATTTGCAAAAGAGGTGCAGAAAGAAGCTAGAGCAATGCAGAAAGAACCAACAGAGGTGCAAAAAGAGGCAAGAGGGGTGTAGAAAGAGGTCGGAGAGGTGCAGAAAGAAGCAACAGGGGTACAGAAAGAGGCAAGAGAGGTGCAGAAACAGGCAGGAAAGGTACAGAAAGAGGGAACAGGAGTGCAGAAAGAGGCAAGAGAGGTGCAGAAAGAGCAAAGAGGGGTGCAGAAAGAGGCAAGAGGGGTGCAGAAAGAAGCAAGTGAGGTGCAGAAAGAGGCAACAGAGGTGCAGAAAGACACAAGAGAGGTGCAGAAACAAGCAATAGAAGTGCAGAAAGAGACAAGAGAATTGCTGAAAGAAGCAACAAAGGTGTAGAAAGAAGCAAGAGAAGTGCAGAAAGATGCAAGTGAGGTGCAGAAAGAGGCAAGAGAGGTGCAGAAAATGGCACGAGAACTGCAGAAAGAGGCAAGAGGGATGCAAAAAAAGGAAGAAGGGTGCAGAAAGAAGCAAGAGAGGTGCATAAAGAGGGAAGACTAGTGCAGAAAGAGACAACAGGGGTGCAGAAAGAAGCAAGAGAGGTGCAGAAAGAGGCAAAAGAGTGCAGAAAGATGCAACAGAGGTGCAGAAGGAGGCAAGAGAACTGCAGAAAGAGGCAAGACATTTGCAGAAACAGGCAAAAGAGGTGCAGAAAGAGGGAACAGGGGTGCAGAAAGAAGCAAGAGAGGTGCAGAAAGAAGCAAGAGCAGTGCAAAAGAACCACCAGATGTGCAGAAAGAGGCAAAAGGGGTGCAGAAAGAGGCAAGAGAAGTGCAGAAAGAAGTAACAGAGGTGCACAAAGAGGCAAGAGGGGTGAAGAAAGAGGGAAGAGAGGTGTAGAAAGAGGCAAGAGAGTTGCACAAAGAGGCAAGAATGGTGCAGAAAGAGGCAAGAGAAGTGCAGAAAGAAGCAACAGAGGTGCCGAAACAGGCAAGAGAGGTGCAGAAACAGGCAAGAAATGTGCAGAAAGAGGGAAGAGGGTTGCAGAAAGAGGTAAGAGGGATACAGAAATTTGCAAGAGAGGTGCAGAAAGAAGCAAGAGCAGTGCAGAAAGAAGCAAGAGGAGTACAGAAAGAAGAAAGAGAGGTGGAGAATTAGGGAAGAGGGGTGCAGAAAGAGGGATGCAGAAATTTGTAAAAGAGGTGCAGAAAGAAGCAGGAGCAGTGCAGAAAGAACCAACAGAGGTGCAAAAAGAGGCAAGAGGGTGTAGAAAGAGGTAGAAGAAGTGCACAAAGAGGCAAGAGGGGTACAGAAAGAGGCCGGAGGGGTGCAGAAAGAAGGAAGAGTAGTGCAGAAAGAAGCAACAGAGGTGCTGAAAGAGGCTCAAAGGGTGCAGAAAGAGGCAAGAGAAGTGCAGAAAGAAGCAACAGAGGTACAGAAAGAGGCAAGAGAGGTGCAGAAACAGGCAGGAAAGGTGCAGAGAGAGGGAACAGTGGAGCAGAAAGAGGCAAGAGGGGTGCAGAAAGAGGGATGAGGGGTGCAGAAAGAGGCAAGAGGGGAGCAGAAAGAAGCAAGTGAGGTGCAGAAAGAGGTAACAGAGGTGCAGAAAGACGCAAGAGACGTGTAGAAACAAGCAAGAAAAGTGTAGAAAGAGGCAAGAGAATTGCTGAAAGAAGCAAAATAGGTGTAGAAAGAAGTAAGAGAAGTGCAGAAAGATGCAAGTGAGGTGCAGAAAGAGGCAAGAGAGGTGCAGAAAATGGCACAAGAACTGCAGAAAGAGGCAAGAGGGATGCAAAAAAGGGAAGAAGGGTGCAGAAAGAAGCAAGAGAGGTGCAGAAACAAGGAAGAGAATTGCAGAAAGAAGCAAGAGAGTTGCAGAAAGAGGGAAGACGAGTGCAGAAAGAGATAACAGGGGTGCAGAAAGAAGCAAGAGAGGTGCAGGAAGAGGCAAAAGGAGTGCAGAAAGAAGCAAGAGGGGTGCAGAAAGAGGCAAGAGAAGTGCAGAAAGAAGCAACAGAGGTGCCGAAAGAGGCAAGAGAACTGCAGAAAGAGGCAGGAAAGTTGCAGAAACAGGCAAAAGAGGTGCAGAAAGAGGGAACAAGGGTGCAGAAATTTGCAAGAGAGGCGCAGAAAGAAGCAAGAGCAGTGCAAAAGAACCAACAGAAGTGCAGAAAGAGGCAAGAGGGGTGCAGAAAGAGGCAAGAGAAGTGCAGAAAGAAGGAACAGAGGTACACAAAGAGGCATGAGGGGTGCAGAAACAGGGAAGAGAGGTGTAGAAAGAGGCAAGAGAGTTGCACAAAGAGGGAAGAAGGGTGCTGAAAGATGCAACAGGGGTGCAGAAAGAAGCAACAGAGGTTCAGACAGAAGCAAGAGAAGTGCAGAAAGAAGCAACAGATGTGCAGAAAGAGGCAAGAGGGGTGCAGAAAGAGGCAACAGAAGTGCAGAAAGAAGCAACAGAGGTGCAGAAAGAGGCAAGAGAAGTTCAGAAAGAGGCAAGAGAGGTACAGAAACAGGCAGGAGAGGGGCAGAAAGAGGGAACAACAGGGGTACAGAAAGAGGCAAAAGAGGTGCCGAAAGAGGGAAGAAGGGTATAGAAAGAGGCAAGAAGGGTACAGAAAGAAGCAAGTGAGGTGCAGAAAGAGGCAACAGAGGTGCAGAAAAAGAAAGAAAGGTGCAGAAAGAAGCAACATAAATGCAGAAAGATGCAAGAGAGGCGCAGAAAGAAGCAAGAGTTGTTTACACTCCATTAGTACCAATTTAATACCCACATTTAGCAATAAGTAACAGGTGACAATTCTAGGTTTGCAAAGGGCCTTCCACCATGCTGTAACACTTGTCGCTGCATTTTTGGTAACGTTTGAGCAGTTTGAGCTAGAAACAAGGTTTTTTGTTCAAATCTGCAGATTATGCAGCAGATGATGGATTATGTGGCAAATGTGGAAAATGTATAATAGTGCAAAAGTCGGTGCAGCCAAACATTCGCATAATTCCAGTGGCCCTGCTCATACCTCTGACTAGGTCCAGACGTGCTCCTCAGTGGTTCCTTCTTTTTTTTGTCTCATTGAGCTTATAGTTTAGCTTCTATGGAAATGAGGAAGACTAAATCTGAGGTTACCACTCCACAACACACACACACACAATTACTCTCCATAACACATAATCCCACTCTACATAATTCCTATAGACTAAATACCACATACTTTCTATCCACATAATTTCACTGCACAACATACCACATAATTCCACTACTCACAACCTACATTCACTCCACTCCAAGAAACATTAATAAAACACTTTTACATTTACAACGTCAATACCTCTAATTCTCACAAATACGAAACCTATTACATTGCAAATTCTTCTTTAACTATTAGTCGTGTTTGCAGAGAGTTGGAGAAAGGGGGCTGGGCCTCCGACCACCACTCAAGAATTCCGCTGCGTAGGACTAACACGAGGTACCAGGAGGGCTTCTTGGCCCCCAAAGTCCATCAGGATAAAAGTGGACTTCATCCCCCAACCCGTAGTGTGCCAGGAGGCGCGTTTGCAGAGGGGTGGAGAAAGGGGGGGCATAGCCTCTGAAGACCTCTTAGCAATCCCACTGTGTGGGACTTACTGGAGGTAACAGGAGGGGTAGTTGGCCCCCAAGGACAACGTTGGGGGCCAACTACCTCTCCTATTACCTCCAGTAAGTCCCACACAGCAGCATTGGTAAGTTCTCATAGCAGGCCACGCCTCTTTGCCCACCAGTCTGCAAACACCCTCCCTGTCACGCTCTTCAATGGGGATTAAAGTCTCCTTTGCTGCTGGGGGTGGTTAAGGGCCAACTAGCCTACCTGTTACCTCCAGTAAGCCCCACACACTGGGATTGCTGAGAGGTAGACACAGACCACTCCCCCTTTGTCCACCACTCTGAAAACGTGCCTCCTGGTGCGCTCTCGGTTGGGGGATGAAGTCCCCTTGCCTCCTGAGGGTCTCTGGGGGCCAACTAGCCCTCTTGTTATCTCCAGTAAGCCCCACACAGCTGGATTGCTGAGAGTGGTCCGAGGCCATGCCCCCTTTTTACACTACTCTGCAAACGTGCCGCTTGGCGCACCTGCTGCTCGGGGGATGAAGTCCACTTCAGTCCTGAGGTCCTCAGGACACAAGAGGACCTCATCGCCCCACCAGCAGTGCACCAAGAGGTGCGTTTGCAGAGTGGTGTAAAAAGGGGCATGGCCTCAGACCACCTCGCAGCAATCCCACTGTGTGGGGCTTACTGGAGGTACCTGGTGTTTTTTACTGTTTTCTTGTGACTCAGTTTTACCGAGTCACAAGATGTCTGCCAACACTTCCTGGTTTGGAGTGTTGGCAGCAAATCAGAATCAAGCTTGTGATCGGGAGGGTTTGCGAATCCTCCTCGGTCACCAGATATCAATAGTTTTTATTTTTAAATTTCTCAGGAACTACTGAATGGATTTACACCATTTAAAGCAAAGAGTGCACTCTGGACCAAGAGCTACCTCTCTGCCAAATTTGGTGTAATTCCGTTCAGCAGTTCGGGCTGTAGCCGCGACAAAAGTTCCTATAGAAATTAACATGGAGAAAACGCGTTTTGGGACCCCCCTTTTTCTCAGCCCCCGCTCAACGAATTACTCCGAAACTTTCAAGACAGGAGCTGACCAGAGCACCCCATTAGTTTTGAAAATTCCGCAAAGATTCGTCAAACGGCGCCAAAGATATTGACAAATCAAAAAACGCTTTTCCCATGGAAACTAGGCCCTATCTATAACTACCTACTGGTGACCGCCAGTAGGTAATATATATATATATATATTATTGAAACGAAGGACGCGGCACTCAAAGCTTGGATTTAAGCTTACTTTATTTCAAGTTAGGTTCAGCACTCAGACCAACGCGTTTCAGCCTACACGGCCTTGATCATGGTTAGTGAGTCTTTCTTTGTTTCTACTATTTATCCCATATTTGCCTCAATGTAGCATTATGGGAGTTGTAGTATATATACTTTCAATTAACTTTATTTACATTTATACAAACAAAAAAGAGAGAAGGCATTTTTTCAGGTCTTTCGTATTTGATTAAGGCAATCTACCTAGTCTCAATTATAATCCTAAATTCTGATATATCAGTGGTATAGTACCGAGAGCTTAATCATTCATTTCCCTCATGATTTGTACAGTTAGTGCACTCTTGCTTTGAATTTCAATAACCATTTTCAATGATATAGTACCATATCTGTAAAACAACCTTACCATTTATGTGTTATACATACTGTCATCACTAAATTCAAGTGCACCAATTAACAAATCACTTCGTGTCTAGTCAGTTGGAATATCTATCCTAAATGTTAAAATTCTAGCTATACTTTTCATATTGGTGTATATCATATATATAGTTCAAGATTAGTTGCTCAGTCCAAATGTACATAAAGTTCTTCATCATTATTGATCCCTCCGGGGGTTTTTGTTCTTAATCGAATAATGAAACGTGATTCCATTTGTCTTAGTTTTTTTATTCTATTCCCCCGCGTTCATCTTGGGGTATCATGTGAATTCCATAGTACTTCATGGCTCTCCAATCACTTTTTTGACAGGACGCCATGTGCTTGGCAGTTGCATACGACATATCCTTGTTCTTCACTGCTCGGATATGTTCAAGAATTCGCTTCTTTAGCATGCATATGGTATTCCCTATGTAAGTCATACCGCAATTGCACTCAATCACATAGATGACAAAAGTTGACGTACATGAGATTTTTTGGTCGATTTTAATGATGTTTCCATTGGGGTCCGTGATAGAGCTTTTGTTCATCCCAATCTTGCAGGCCTTACAGAGATTGCATTTTTAAACCCTTTTTGGTGGATACCAAGCCAATTGTCTGATCCCACTTCTTTAAAATGACTTGATACCAATACATCTTTAAGCGATTTTGTTTTCCTGTAGGTGACCTTTGGTTTACTTCCAAGTGTTTTTCCAATGTCCGGATCCCCAGAGATTAGATGCCAATATTTCTTGATTTTGTTCACGATTTGTCCACTTTCCTTGCTGTATGTTGTTATAAATCTTGGTGGACCATGTTTTTCTGGCTGTTTACCTTTAGGTCTCAGTATCTCAGTTCTTGTCTTGCCATCAATTCTTCTCTTATTTCTTTGTAGGTTTCTTTCGTTGTATCCCCTCATTCTCAATCTGTTCATTGACTCCTGGATTTTTTCTTCTGCATCTTTTTCTATTGAACAGTTGCGCTTCATGCGAGTGAATTCTCCATATGGTATACTTGCAATCAATGATTTGGGGTGGAAACTCGTTCCATGCAGAATACTATTTGTGGCTGTTTTTTTGCGAAAAAGTGTGGAGTGTATCTGATTATCTTCAATGTATACTTTAGTATCCAGGAAGTCTATCTCTTTTTTGTTTACTGTGCATGTGAAAGCCAAGCCGATGGAATTGTTACATAGTTTGGAGTAGTATTCTTTGAAGCTCTGTTCTGTTCCGTTCCATATTAAGAATAAGTCATCAATGTAACGAATCCAAAGTATTATTTTATCCAGATCTTCTTGATTTGTCGAATCCCATGCAAACACGCCACGGGGCCTGTTTGCACACATGTCACCTGAAGCCCCGCCCCCTCCCTTCACCATTGTGCAAACGCGCCCCGTGGCGCGTTTTAAGTTGGGGGATTAAGTCCCCTTGAATCCTGAGGGTCCCTGGAGTCCAACTAGCCCACCATGTACTTCCAAAAGCGCCACAGAGCTGCGTTGCAGAGAGGTGTAAAAGGGGCGTGGCCTCTGTACACCTCTCTGCAACACAGCCCCTGGCGCATACTGGAAGGTTCCTGGTGGGCTAGTTTGCCCCAGGGACCCCCAGTATTCAAGGGGAATTACTTCCCCTTCTCAAAACGCGCCAGAGGGCGCGTTTGCAGACTGCTGCAGGGAGGGGGGCGGGGCCTCCGGCACAATGCCGTTTTTTTTTGGGGTTTTTTTATTGGGAGGGGGGCTGCGTGCCCCCCCTTCCCTCAGCCACTTTTTGCACCGGGGACCCCATCCCCCGGGGCCTGAGGAGTTTTTTTTTTTTTTTAAATAAAATTTTAAAAAACGGGAAGGGGGCCGCGTGGCCCCCCTTCCCTGGGCCTGTATTGGAGGGGGGCTGCGTGGCCCCCCTCCTCAGGCCAATTAAGGCCCCGGGGACCCCATCCCCCGGGGCCGGCCTTTAAATATTTTTTTTTCAATATTTTTTTAGGGGAGGGGCCACTTATGGCCCCGGGGACCCCATCCCCCGGGGCCTGGCCTCTCGTTGGGGACTGTGGGGGGGTCCCCAAACCCCCCCCAGTCCCGCCGGCTCCCCGCGTCCCTTGGGAGCCGGCATTGCTTTTCCACATGGGGAGCAGCTAAGATGCAGCTCCCCGTGTGGAAAAGCAATTTGCTTTGGATATTGGAGGCGAGAGCAGGTTTCCTGCTCTCGCTTCCATATCCAAGCAGGTTTGCAATGACAGGACGGGAGCCGCGAGGCTCCCGTCCTGTCATTGCAAACAGCAGTGTCCCGGGGGTAGGCACCCGGGACACTGCAGGAGCTGGCCCTGGGGTGTGGCGGTCCCCAGGGCCACCACAGGCTCCAGGAGGGGGGCCGCGTGGCCCCCCTCCCCACATCTAGAAAGCCCCGGGAGGTGGTGGTCCCCGGGGCTTCGAGGGTCCAAAACGGACCCCCATTTTAAATTTCTTAGTGCCCCGGGAGGTGGCGGTCCCGGGCGTGTAGGGGGGCTGGAGCCCCCCACACAGGTTAAATCATTTAAAAAAGAAGCCCTGGGGAGGTGGCGGTCCCGGGGCAGCGGGAGGGCAAGAGCCCTCCCGCACCATTATTTTTAAAGCCCCGGGGGTGACGGTCCCCAGGGCTTGGGGAGCCTTGGAGGCCCCCACATATTAAAAGGAACCCCCATGCCCCCGGGACTTGGCCCACCCGGGGGCCAATTAAGAACGAAGCGCGGGAGACCGTGCTTCATTTTTTTTTTTTTCGGCGGGATCTGCGCACTCTGAGTGCATCCCGCCGATTTTTTTTTTTTTAAATTGCTTTTTTCTGCCCAGGGGTCCTTGTGGGACCACCTGAGCAGACCTAGAGGTCAGGGTGTTTCTACCCTGCCCCCTTTGTGCGTTTGCGCACTTGTTTCTTCTGGGTTTTTTTCCTAATCGGCAGGATCCGCGCACCCTGAGCGCATCCTGCCGATTTTTTTTAAAAAAATGCTTTTTTCTGCCCAGGGGGTCCTTGTGGGACCCCCTGAGCAGACCTAGGGGTCAGGGTGTTTCTACCCTGCCCCTTTTGCGCTTTGCGCACTTGTTTCTGTCCCTCGGTTCTACCGAGGGACAAAATGGCTGCCAACACTTCCTGATTTGGAGTGTTGACAGCCACTTGACAGCCAATTAGCATGCAGCTCGTGGTCGGGAGGGTACGCGGACCCTACTCGGCCATAGATATATATGTGACTTAACTTTTGAATTTCTCAGGAACTACTGAACGGATTTACACCATTTAACAAAAAGGGTTCTTTCTGAACCAAGAACTACCTCTTTGCCAAATTTGGTGTAATTCCGTTCAGCAGTTCGGGCTGTAGCCGTGTCTAAAGTTTCCTATGGGAAAATGAATGGGGAAAACACGTTTTGGGACCTCCCTTTTTCTCGGCCCCGCTTGACGAATCACCCTGAGACTTTCAGGGTAGGAGCGGACCGGAGCGGGCCATAAAGTTTGAAAATTTCGCGAAGATTCGTCAACCGACGCAAGAGGTTATTTCAAATAGAATGTCGTGGATTTCCTATGGAAAATAGGTCCTAACTATAACTATCTACTGGCGACCGCCAGTAGATAACATATATATATGTGTATATATATATATATATATTCACTGAAAAAACCATAGGTTTCAGGGACGTTATAGTTACTTGCGCATTTCACTCGTACAAAACCATAGAAATTCGGCCGTTATAGTTAGTTGAACTAACTATAACTCACGCCCCCACAATGCACTGCTGATGACGTCACATATTACATCATTCATGACATGGTCAATGACATCACTGATGACATCTCAAATGACATCACTGATGACATCACTGATGACATCATCCACGTGAAAATCTGATGCACCTCCTCATACCTTAACAAAACCTTTGATACACCCATTCTAAAATACAGACTACCATTTTCGAAACAATACAGACACCAATACCAGTTACTACATACGCACGCACTGATTCCTAGGTCTACACACACATCCACTCATTCACCCATAAAGTCACTCATACATGCAGTGACTCATCAATACAACACTATTATAGGCACTCATACACCTATACAAACACTCACACACCGCCACTCATCCAGAGTTACTCACACATCTAGTCAGCCATTCAAAGAATCAATCACACTTCTATTTACTCAGCTATACAGTTATACACACACAACCTCACTTATTCATAGTGATATTAACATATACTTACTCTCTTATACAATCACTGATACAAGTACACACTCATCCATACAGCACTCTCACAATCACTGACTCTCACGTATAATCATTTATATACTCCAACTCTCTCATGCACTGCGTTTTACATATGTAGTTACTTGGACATGTAGCACTGAGATATCCATTCACTCACCAACACACGCATACACACACTCACCCACCCATACAGCTATTTCCACATGCACTCTTGAACCCATACACCCAGTGAATAAAGAACTCACACATCTATGCACAAAGTCACACACCTCCCACCCACTCACACACACACTCAGGCACCCATACAAATACTCAGGCAACCAATCAATAACCCATATAGACACTCATGTAGCTACTCATCAACCAATGCAGCAGCTTACACAGCAATCGACAGACTGATACAGACATTCACACAGTTTAGTCACAAACCCATGAATTCAGTAAGAGACATTTAATCACTCACTTATACAGTCAGTCATACACCTACTAAATCCTCCATCCACACACTTATACAGCCACTCATTCTACAATATACCTTGGCCAATATATTTATAAAACATATTTAAACTTTACAGAAACACACAGTCACTGGATGATGTCATCAGTGATGTCATTTGAGATGTCATCAGTGATGTCACTGACCATGTCATGAATGATGTAATATGTGACGTCATCAGCAGTGCATTGTGGGGGCATGAGTTATAGTTAGCTCAACTAACTATAACGGCCGAATTTCTATGGTTTTGTACGAGTGAAATGTGCAAGTAACTATAACGTCCCTGAAACCTATGGTTTTTTCAGTGAATTTCAAAGGTTTTTAACATGATAATTTGTAACTATAACGTCCCTGAAACCTATGGTTTTTTCAGTGAATTTCAAAGGTTTTTTAAATGCTAATTTCTAATTATAATGTTCATTAAACCTATCTGCTGTGCGATCCAAAAACAAGCTGGTGCTTGTAGTGTTGTTGACAGTGGACGCAACCATGTTACCTCAGGCAGTGGGGAAGATCTCGGTCATGAACCTGTGTTGTCGCCCCCTGTAAGCGGAAGCGCAGTGGGCTGGTCCAATGTACGCCACTCCAGCGTAGAAGTGTGAATAAATAGGCCGGGGTTCTGGGCGTGGTTCATTTGTGTGAAAGCCAACGCGTCTGCCAGAGCGGCGACCCTCACCCTGCCACGTGGCTGCCGCCATGACCGCGGGCCTCCTCGACACAAGCCCCCTGTGAACACAGCGGCACAGCACTGCACAGTTATGTCTGTACAGACTACTGCCTTCGATCTACACTGCGGACAGCAGGGCTCACAATTCAGATTGAGTCGCGATTCCAGATGACGCAGTCCAGTAGGCATGACACATTGCTCCCAGTGTGGCCCGCCCAGACCACGCATCATCGCAGGCTGCGTACACGCTGAGCGCCAGAGGTACCACTAACTCAGTGCACCACAAGTAAATGCCACGTGGCCTTATTAAGGCAGAATTCATTAAACAAAAAACATTGCTACCAGTGCGGCCCACACGGACCACGCATCATCGCAGGATGCGCACACGCTGAGTGCTTCAGGTGCCACTAGCTCACTGCACCATAAGTCATCACCACGTACCCTTAAACCTACATAATATCCTTTTAGTATCCTTGCTTCAAGAACTTTTTTGATATCAATTATAGCTTTAGTACAATGACCAAATTCATCTTGCAAGTCCAAAGGAACACTGAATGGCAGTCTACACTGGGGATAGCAGAGCCCACAATTCGAATTCAGTTTTGATTTATTTATTGCAGAGTGAACTGTACTTTATGCCGTTGGATTTTCTCAAGAGGAAGTCACAAAAAGCATTCCTCGATGTCTGTGCTGACTACTGCCTTCGATCTACACTGCGGTCAGCAGAGCTCACCATTCAAATTCAGCCTTGATTTATTAATTGGACAGAGAATTGTACTCTATGTCGTTGAATTTTCTCAAGAGGAAGTGACAAAAAGCTTTCCTCGATGTCTGTGCTGCCTACTGCCTTCGATCTACACTGCGGACAGCAGGGCTCACAATTCAGATGGAGTTGCGATTGCAGATGACGCAGTCCAGTAGGCAACAGACATTGCTACCAATGCGGCCCTCCCGGACCACGCATCATCGCTAGCTGTGCACACGGGGAATGCTTCTGATGCTCCACCACAACTGATGGACCCTTTATGACAGAATATTTTGTGTATAATTTCCGATCTGGTGCCCCTAACTTAGTGTAGCACAAGTCATGGACCCTTTATGATTGAATCTCTGGGTGTGATCTGATGATTACTGTTGTACTTGTTACCAGCACCAACCATTCCCGGGGGGCTAGCTTACACTCACCCCACATGCATCCAGCACAGACGTCACTGGACATGTGACCCTGGTAATAAAAAGGAGTCGAGTGCACGTGCTCGTACCCAGTTCCACTATCTATCTGTGTCCGTGTGTTCATTATGTATGCAACATGCTGCCCCTGGGCCCCACCACATTACATTGTGCTCTGGACAGCGTATTCAACCAACTTACCTTTGACAGTGGGAGAAAACTTTGGTTATGTAACTTTGTCTCGGTCATTGTACAAGTACGTACTCAGAGACTGGATGATTAGAGTACTGCAAGGAGAGTGTATAGTGAATTTATAAGTGCGTGGGGATTGGCGGAGTGATTGTATAAGTACATATGTTGGCGCACCATAACTCCGACAACGAGCTTGTCTCTAATTGGCTGCCCTACATGTCCCAAAAACTGAAATTTGGATTTTGCATGGCCCAGTATTGCTACAGCTGCAATACTCCACTGAATGTGCAATAAACATTCACACCCACACAGATGTGTCATGTCCACCATCTTTCTTGTGTGGAACTATGGATGAATGTAGGGTCAGTGATTCCCCGTACCTTCCATGTTGGCTATGTTCAGGGACTTGGCTCACAGAGTGACACATTGACGCTTGCGACCCATGTGACGGCAGCACTACAACAAGAACACCCGCATGGCATCAGTTGATTCCTCATACAGCTCACGATGGAGCCACGCCCATAGCTCCGGAGTCATTCTTCACAGCCTCACGCAGGACTGGCATACGCCAGGCCAGCCCACTCCGCTTACGCTTACAGGGAAGGACAACAACGCTACATGGCCCAGATTTTCATTGCAGTGATCTGCTGGTCACACCCTAGTTGTCAGTACACCACAGCCACTCCCTCACGGCTAGTATACACCCACACCACACCCATCCAGCACAGGCGTCACATGACACGTGACCCTGCCAATAAAAAAGACTGGGCGCACGTGCTCAATGCCATTTCAGAATTGCTTGCACCGGATGCACTGCGGCCGGCACAGGCACACCGGCACGGGACAGTGACTTTCGGTCCACTGAGGTACGGGTACTGTAACTGCTGAGCGGGTGTACAGCCTGCGGTGATGGCCCGTCCCGGCGGTCTGGACAGCTCAGGTTTTGTGTGCCCTGCTGGACCGCAGTGTAGGCCTGAGCCACCGAAAAGGGAGGCCTACCACCACGTGCGTGGCCTCACTGTTCACTGAGTTAGTGGCACCGCAAGGACTGAGCGGGTGTGCAACCTGCGATGATGATAGGTGCACTAGTATGTCCTCTGGCATGGCAAAATCAAGACGCAGCACCAAATGTGAGACCTGTTGGCCTGCGGAGCAGGACTGCATGATGCGGAGGGTGCCCTGTCCGCGAAAAGGTGAGCAGTGAGGCCTGGGTGCGCAGCGGTGGGCAAATACGTCTGGGTGGCGGGAGTGGATACACAAAGGCGGCACAGCGATTTAGGCGTACGCAGTCGTATATACTCTCCCATTACTAATTCTGTACTATGTTTAGTTGTGGGAGCTTGAGGGCTCCACTAGGTCCCGGCACGTGGTTGGAGACACAGCACTCACTGTCCCTCTTCATCTCTTCCTTTCTTTCCTTCACACTCTTTCTCTCTCTCTTCTCCTCTCACTCTTTCTCTCTGTCTTCCTCTCACTCTTTCTTTCTTTTTCTCTCTCTCTTCCTCTCACTCTCACTGTTTCTCTCTTTCTCTCTGTATTCCTCTGACTCTTTCTTTCTTTTTCTCTCTGTCTTCCTCTCACTCTTTCTTTCTCTCTCTATCTCTCTTTCTCTCTCCTTTGATGGATGCATGATGCACAATCTCATCTTGCATTTTGTCTTGCAGGCCTGCGATGAAGCGTGGCCATCCTGCAATCAACACTCAACCTGAATTGTGAGCTCCGCTCTCCGCGTGTACGCAACGGGTGAGGAGGTTTCTTCGGCACGTGGTGGACCCTCTTCGACACACGCCGGTGGTGTAAGGTGAGCAGAAAGGCTTGTTTGCGCAGCGGCGGGCAGTCACGCTCGGGCAGTGGGAGTGGATGGGGTGCAGCATCCTGGGTGCGCAGCGGCACGCAGTCACCTCCGGGCAGTGGGAGTGCATGGGGTGCAGCAGCCTGGGTGCGCAGCGGCTGTCATACACCTCTGGGCAGTGGGAGTGGATGGAGTGCAGCAGCCTGGGTGTACAGCAGCAGGTAGACACCTCTGGGCAGTGGAAGTGGATGGGGTACACTAGCCTGGATACACAAAGGCGGGACAGCGATTTAGGCATATGCAGTTGTATGTACTCATCCATTACTGATCCCATTTTTATGTTTCAGATGACTAAGCTTGAGGGCTGCCCTATATCCCGGCATGTGGTTGGAGACACACCAGTGACAGAAAGGTGAGCTGTGAGGATTTTCTCCACAGTGTCAACACATACTCTCCCTCTCCATCTCTTCCTTTCTGTCACTCACACTCTTTCGCTCTCTCACTCTCTATCTCTTTCTTTCTCTCTCTCACACTCTTTCTCTGTCTCTTCCTCTCTCTCTCATTCTTTCTTTCTCTCTCTCTTCCTCTCTCACTCTTTCTCTCTCTCTTCCTCTCTCTCACACTGTTTCTCTCTCTTCCTCTCTCTCACACTGTTTCTCTCTTTCTCTCTTCCTTGTATCTCACTCTTTCTCTCTTTCTCTGTCTTCTTCTCTCTCACACTTTCTCTCTTCCTCACTCTCACTCTTTCTCTCACTCTCTTCCTTTCTCTCACTCTTTCTCTCTCTCTCTTCCTCTCTCACTCTTTCTCTCTCTCTTCCTCTCTCTCACTCTTTCTCTCTCTTTCTGTCTCTCACTGTTTCTCTCTCTCTTCGTCTCTCTCACTCTTTCTCTCTGTCTTCCTCTCACTCTTTCTTTCTTTTTCTCTCTCTCTTCCTGTCACTCCCACTGTTTCTCTCTTTCTCTCTGTCTTCCTCTCACTCCTTCTTTCTTTTTCTCCCTGTCTTCCTCTCACTCTTTCTTTCTCTCTCCTTTGATGGACGAATGACGCACAATCCTATCTTGCTTTTTATCTAACAGGCTGTGATTCACGAATCGACGTGTCCCCCCACACCACCACAGCTGAACGCGTGTACAAACTGCGATGATGCGTGGCCATCCTGACAACGCCTGACAAAGTTGCTTCAGCACGTGGTGCACCCTCTTACACACACGCCGGTGGCGGAAGGTGAGCAGAGATACTTCTTTCCGCATCAGTGGGCAGTCACCTCTGAGCGGTGGGAGTGGATAGTGTGCAGCAGCCTGGGCGCACAAGAGCGCACAGACACCTCCTAGCAGTGGGAGTGGATGGGCTGCAGCAGCCTGAGTGCGCATTGCCAAAACAGATAATTAGGCGTGTGCAGTTGTATGTACTCTGCAATTACTAATTCTATACTATCTTTCAGATCACTAAACTTAAGGCTGCACTATGTCCCGGCACGTGGTTGGAGACACACCGGAGGCACAAAGGTAAGCTGCGAAGATTTTCTCCAGTGTCAACACTCCCTCTACATCTCTTCCTTTCTCTCTCTCACACTTTCTCTCTTTCTCTGTCTGTTCCTCTCTCTCATTCTTTCTTTCTCTCTCTTCCTCTCTCTCACTCTTTCTCTCTTTCTCTCTCTCACACTGTTTCTCTCTCTCTCTTTTCCTTGTATCTTACTCTTTCTCTATCTCACTCTTTCTCTTTCTCTATCTTTATCTGTCTTCCTCTCTCTCACTCTTTCTCTCCTCTCTCTCACTCTTCCTCTCTCCCTCTCTCTCACTCTCTCTCTCTCTTCCTCTCTCTCACTCTTTCTCTCTCTCTCTTCCTCTCTCACACTATTTCTCTCTTTCTCTCTCTTTCTCTATTTCTTTGTCTTCCTCTCTCTCTCTCACTCTTTCTTTGTTTCTCTCTTTCTCCCTCACTCTTTCTCTTTCTCCTTTGCTGGATGCATGATGCACCATCTTATCTTTCTTTTTGTCTTACAGGCTGTGATTCACAAATGGTCCAGCGATGACACGACATGGCTGTACATAGTTTTATTTGTTGTTGTTTTGTTTTAATAAAATGTTTTATATGTAAATCCATACATGACTAAGATTCTTATTTGTCCAACCTAACGTGACTGTCACATTTGTTTGTGGGGGTGAGGGTGAGGGGAGATGGCGGACAAGGAGTTCCTACTGGGGGATGTCGGAGCAGTGTTGGGTGTCCGACCTGCATGATCGTTGCCTCCATTACATCTGTTCTCAGAGACTTAAGAGCCGGCGGTCTGGCTCGTAGATGAAGAACTGCGAGCCAACTAGCAGGCTCATAGAGGGAGAACTGCGGCCCATCAGTTCGCAGAGGAAGAGCTGCGGGCCAGCTCGCAGAGGAACGCCTGCGGGCCGACTAGTATAGGGAAAGGTGCGGGCCATCGGCTTCCAAAGGGATAGCTGCAGAACACTGATGTGGGGAGAGGGAGCGTGAAGAGCGTATCTCGCAGAGAGATACCTCCGGTATATTTCCAGTATTGGCTTCACAGATACAACTGCGGGCCCGAGAACTCGCACCCGAAGAGCTGTGAGCCGACAAGTGGTTCGCAGAGGCACACTTGCGGGCCCAAGTATGTTGTTGGAGGTATGCTGTTGATGGTGGAAAAGGGTGCGTTACCTGCTGATGTAGGGAGACGCAGCGTGAAAGCGGTATCTCGCAAAGGTTAGAGCTCCGGTATATTAAATTGCCCCCGGGACCTTTCTTTTATATTTTCACTCGATGCGAGGCACAAGATGGCTGCTAACACTTCCTGGTTTGAATTGTTAGCAGCCAATCAGAGGCAAGCTCGTGCTCGGGAGTTAGGCACAGTCCAGATATATATATCTTTTTTCCTTTAATATCTCAAAAACTACTGAACGGATTTACACCATTTCCACAAAACCGCGCTTTCTGCACCAAGACCTTTCTCCCTGCCAAATTTGCAATTCTTTCTTTGTCACACAGTACATGTAATGCACCGCTCTCATCAAGAATGGAATCAGTAATGGCACAATTTCCCTGTTGCTCCACACATAAATACATGTAAAGAACAAATCAGAATAGTTCCTTTATTTTTTCAAATTGCAAAACTTCTCTCTATTGGTTATTTTTGAACTTTCCATATAAACAGTTTTTTAAACATTTAAGAACACATACAGGTGAGAAGTTCAACGTATTCTATCAACAAACTTTCTAGAACATTCTACGACACGTGCAGGTTAAAAGTTCATCATTTTTTCAAACCTAACGATATTTTTTGCAACATTTTCTCGAACATTTAAGGGCACGTGCAGGTTAAAAGTTCACCATTGTTTTAAGTTCGAAGAGTGCCTTCCAAATGCAAGTAGCAGGTGTGGTTGAACTGAGCAAATTTTATCCTATCATATGAACTCTACGTTGAAACTGCTTTTTATTAACCAATGACAAAGATGCTTTTCGACAAACTAATATGCACCCTACTTTTTAGTAAACAATGTTTTTCATCTCCCAATCAGTTATCGTTTTGTATGAGAAAAAAAGTAGTTCCCCATCTTTAAACATATCTCTTATTCTACGAACGGACTGCATGAGCTACAGACATCTATCCATATCTTCCAGCTACACCTTCAAAATGCTAGTGTGGATCGTAGGACATAGCTATGTTTTCTGGTGCAAGAGGTATGCAGAACAGAGACGTATTGACTTAGACCTAGGTTTACAAAATGTGGACATTAAATGGTTTGGACAGAGAGGATTGAAGTGGCACCAATTACTCCCTTTGGTTAAAACCTGTTTGCATCTCCAACTACCTGACCTCATGATTGTGCACTGTGGTGGAAATGACCTAGGCACAATGACTGGGATAGGTTTGGAAATGCTAATGAAGGACACCTTTAGACAATTGATGTTGCTTTTGCCTCAAACTGTCTTTGTATATTCCAATATATGCCAAAGACAGAAGTGGAAATGGTCAAACAAATGTTGTCCTCAGATTGAAAAATCTAGGAAGAATGTCAACAAATCTGTGTCTGCATACCTCAGAGACCATAGAATGGGGTCGATCTACAACAACAACATACGTTATGATATGGCTGATATCTACAGAAGTGATGGAGTACACTTCACAGATCAGGGAAATCGAGTTTTTCTGAAAAACCTGAAGCTGTGCATCCGCACTTATATGTAGCTCCAACTAATAAACACAAAGGCTCTTTTTAGAGCCGCCTTATATTCCCAATATCGGTTCGCAGACTGACAACTGCAATCTGGCTAGCACAGGGAGACCTGCGGGCCATCGGGCAGCCTCGCAAAGGGAGAGCTACGGCCCGTGGGCTCGGCTTGCACAGAGAGAGCTACGGGCCGTTGGCTCGCAAACGCAGAGCTGTGAGCCAATGGACTGTTAGTGTTTTATGATTTAGGGTAGTGCAGTGGTGTTTGTGTAGTGTAGGTTGTCCTGCTGTGGGTAGTGTTTTAGGGTTTACGGTAGTGCAGTGGTGTTTGTGTAGTGTAGAGGGTGGTGCTGGGGGTACATTTAGGGTTTAGGGTAGGGCAGTGGTCTTTACGTAGTGTAGGGGGTCCTGCTGTGAGTAGTGTTTTAGGGTTTAGGGTAGTGCAGTGGTGTTTGGGCAGTGTAGAGGGTCGTGATGGAGGTAGCATTTTATGGTTTAGGGTAGTGCAGTGGTGTTTCTGTAGTTTAGGGGGTCGTGCTGGGGTAGTGTTTTAGGGTTTAAGGTAGTGCAGTGGCGTTTCTGTAGTGTAGGGGGTCGTGCTGGCAGTAGTGGTTTAGTGTTTAGTTACGTAGTGCAGTGGTGTTTGGGTAGTGTAGGGGTCGTGCTGGGGTAATGTTTTAGGGTTTAGGGTAGTGCAGTGGTGTTTCTGTAGTGTAGGGGGTCGTGCTGGGGGTAGTGTTTTAGGGTTTAAGGTAGTGCAGTGGTGTTTCTGTAGTGTAGGGGGTTGTGCTGGCAGTAGTGGTTTAGTGTTTAGTTAGGTAGTGCAGTGGTGTTTGGGTTGTGTAAAGGGTCGTGCCGACAGACTGACTCACAGAGCTCCGAGCCAACGGACTGGCTTCTAAAGGCATAGCCGCGACCTTGTGATGTGGGGAGAGGCAGCGTGAAAGGAGTATCTTACACAGACACAGATGCCAGTGTTGCCTCGCAGAGGTAAAACTACACACCCGATGGCTTCTACACGGAGAGATGCGAGCTGACGGACTAAGTCACAAAATGGCTGCCAACACTTCCTAGTTTCAACCGTTCACAGACAATGAGCCACGAGCTCGTGCTCGTAACCCTCAGCCAATCAGATGTCAGAATTCGCAAATATCGATATCTGTAAAATTTGATATTTCTCAAAAACTACTGAACGGATTAACACCATTTCAACAAAAGCGCGCTTTCTCGACCACAACCTTTCTCCCTCACAAATTTGGCGTAATTCCGTTCAGCAGTTTGACCTGTAGCCTTGTCTAAAGTTTCCTATGGAAAATGCATTGAGAAAACACATTTTGGGACTCCCCTTTTTTTTCTCAGCCCCCCCTTGACCAATCAGCCCCAAACTTTCAAGATAGGAGCTGATCAAAAAAGAGAAACTTTTTTGAAAATTTCGTAAAGATTCGTCAAACGACGCCAAAGTTATAAGCACATGGAGGGCTCCAGGAGAGGGACCACGCAACCCTCCTCCCAACATGAGTGAAGCCCTGGGGCTGTGGGAACCCCAGCGGGCCCCCGCAGCCCCAGCGACCCCCAGCTATTATTTTTTAAGACATGCCCGCAAGACCTAGCCCACCCGGGGACCTCATTAAAATAAAACACGGGAACCCGTGACCCCAGCGCGAATTGCGCTGATGTTTTATAAAAAATGCTTTTTTTGGCCCTGGGGTCCTTCTGGGACCCCCTGAGCAGGCCTAGGGGGTCACAGTGTTTCTACCCTGCCCCTTCTCTTGTTTTATACCTTTGTTTCTCTGTTTTCTAGTGACTCGCTTCTACCGAGCCACAAGATGGCTGCCAACACTTCCTGGTTTGGAGTGTTCGCAGCCAATCACAGTGAAGGTCGTGCACGGGACTTAGGCTCCGCCCAGATATCGAAACTTTTATTTTTCTTATTTCTCAGCAACCACTGAATGGATTTACACCATTTTACAAAAGGTCGCTTTCTGAGCCAATCACTACCTTGTTGCCAAATTTGGGGTAATTCCGTTCAGTAGTTTCGGCTGTAGCCTTGCACAAAGTTTCCTATGGGAAATTGATTTTTTGACTTATTTTTTGTATTTCTCAAAAACTACTGAACGGATTTACCCCATTTAAAAAAAGGTCACTTTCTGAACCAAGCTCTACCTTTCTGCCAAATTTGAGGTAATTCCGTTCAGCAGTTAGGGCTGTAGCTCGTCGCAAAATTTCCTATGGAAATTAACATGGAGAAAACGCGTTTTGGGACCCCCCTTTTTTCTCAGCCCTCGCTTGACAAATCACCCCCAAACTTTCAAGATAGGGGCTAACCTAAAAAGTGCAACTTTTTGCAAAATTTCATAAAGATTCGTCAAACAACGCCAAAATTATTAGCAAATCAAAAAATGCTTTTCCTATGGAAACTAGGTTGTAACTATAACTACCTACTGGCGACCGCCAGTAGGTAATATATATATATACATATGTATCACTCCTTTCCGTTACCTCCAGGATATCTCCAAACACGGATTCGGACTACTCTGTAGGTGCTTTAAAATCGATTTGTTGCATCGTCGCCATTACGCGTTTCGGCTCGAATGAGTCTTGTTCACATGACATGGCAAACTGATTTCCGCTTCATTTTAAAGTGACAAGTGCAAAATGTGATATATATATATATATATATATATATATACATATAAATATATATATATATATATATTTATTTTTTTTACGGCCCCTGGAGAAGGGCCATCAAAGAGGAATATTTATATATATATTCACTGAAAAAACCATAGGTTTCAGGCACGTTATAGTTAGAAATTAGCATTTAAAAAACCTTAGAAATTCACTGTAAAAACCATAGGTTTTAGGGACAGTTATAGTTAGTTGGACATTTCACTCGTACAAACCCAGTGAAATTCCCCCGTAATAGTTAGTTCAGCTAACTATAACTCGCGCCCCACAATGCACTGCTGATGACGTCACATATTACATCACTCATGACATGGTCAGTGCCATCACTGTTGACATCACTGATGACATCTCAAATGACATCACTGATGACATCACTGATGACATCATCCAGTGACTGTGTGTTTCTGTAAAGTTTAAATATGTTTAATATATATAGGGAAAGGCGTATTGAAGAATGAGTGGGTGTATAAGTGTCTGAATTGATGATTTGGTAGGTGCATGACTGACTCTATGAGTGATTAAACGTATCTTACTGAATACATGGGTTAGTGACTAAATTGTGTGAATGTCTGTATCCGTCTGTCTGTTGGTGTGTAAGCGGCTGCATGGGTTTGCGAATAACTACATGAGTGTCTACATGGGTCATTGATTGGTTGTCTGAGTATCTGTAATGGGTGCCTGAGTGTTTGTGTGGGTGGGGTGTGTGTGACTGTGCATAGATGTGTGAGTGGGTGATTCACTGGGTGCATGGTTTCAAGAGTGCATCTGTGATGGACTGTATGGGTGGGTGAGTGTGTGTATGGGTGTGTTAGTGAGTGAATGTATATCTCAGTGGTACATGTGTGAGTAACTACATATGTGAAAGGCAGTATATATGTGTGTTGGAGTATATAAATGGCTATAAGTGAGAGTGTGTGATTGTGAGAGTGGCTGTATGGATGAGTGTGTACTTGTATCAGTGATTGTATAAGAGCATAAGAATGTGCTAGTATTTGTATGAGTAAGTGAGCTGGTGTGTGTATAACTGTATAGGTGAGTAAATGGCAGTGTGATTAATTATTTGCATGACTGACTAGGTGTGTGAGTACCTCTATGGATGAGTGGCGGTGTGTGAGTGTCTATGTAGGTGTATGAGTGCATATGATAGTCCTGTACTGAGTGACCATAAGTATGAGTGACTGTACGGGTGAGTGAGTGGATGTGTGTGTAGACCTAAGAATCAGTGAGTGGGTATGTAGTTATTGGTGTTGGAGTGTCTATGGTTTTGCGAATGGCAGTCTGTAATTTAGAGTGGGTGTATCAAAGGTTATATTAGGGTGTGAGGAGGTGCATCAGATTATCACGTGGATGATGTCATCAGTGATGTCATCAGTGATGTCATTTGAGATGTCATGAGTGATGTAATATGTGACGTCATCAGCAGTGCATTATGGGGCGCGAGTTATAGTTAGCTGAACTAACTATAATGGGGAATTTCACGGGTTTTGTACGAGTGCAATGTCCAACTAACTATAACTTTCCCTAAAACCTATGGTTTTTTCAGTGAATTTCTAAGGTTTTTAAATGCTAATTTCTAACTATAACGTGCCTGAAACCTATGGTTTTTTCAGTGAATTTCAAAGGTTTTTAAATGCTAATTTCTAACTATAACGTGTCTGAAACCTATGGTTTTTTCAGTGAATTTCAAAGGTTTTTTAAATGCTAATTTCTAACTATAACGTGCCTGAAACCTATGGTTTTTAAGTGAATTTCAAAGGTTTTGTAAATGCTAGTTTCTAACTATGCCTACAGAGGTAGGATATGTGAAGAAAGAAGAAAAACGCACAGAAAGAAGCAAAAGAAATGCAGAAAGAAGCAACAGAAGTCCACAAAGACGAAGAAAAGAGCAGGAAGAAGCAAGACATGTGCAGAAAGAACCAACAGAGGAGCAGAAAGAGGCCTTGTTGCAAAATCATCCTGTGCCCACAACTTTTCAGACGGGTACTGGTGGTAACTGACTCGGACTAACCAGGCCTAGAGCCAGTGCTATGCTAAAAGACACTTAGAATACAGTGAAAACACCTACATACACTAGGGAACACTATGCGTTGGGGTACCCCTGTGATTAGCATGACCTCCTCTGTAAGGCCCTAGTACATAATAGGGCAGGGGGATTAAAAGTTCCTCTTAAAACGCGCCCGGGGCGCGTTTGCACAGTGGTGAATGGAGGGGGGCCCGAGGTGACATGTGTGCAAACAAGCCCTGTGGCCGTTTTAGGTTGGGAGATTAAGTCCCCTTGAATCCTGAGGGTCCCAGGGTCCAACTAGCCCACTAGGTACCTCCAGTAAGCGCCACAGAGCTGCGTTGCACAGAGGTGTAAAAGGGGCGTGGCCTGGACCACCTCTCTGCAACGCAGCCCTGTGGCGTGCACTGGAGGTACCTGGTGGGCTAGTTGGCCCCCAGGGTCCCTCAGGATTCAAGGGGAATTAATCCCCAACTTAAAATGAGCCACAGGGCGTGTTTGCACACATGTCACCTGAGGCCCCGCCCCTCCCTTCACCACTGTGCAAACGCGCCCTGTGGCGCGTTTTAAGCTGGGGTATAGGTCACCTTGAATCCTGAGGGTCCCTGGGGCCCAACTAGCCCACCAGGTACTTCCAGTAGCGCCACAGGCCTGCATTGCAGAGAGGTGGTCTGAGGCCATGCCCCTTTTACACCTCTCTGCAACGCAGCTCTGTGGCGCTTACTGGAGGTACCTGGTGGGCTAGTTGACCCCAGGGACCCTCAGGATTCAAGGGGACTTAATTCCTCAACTTAAAACACGCCACAGGGCGTGTTTGCACACATGTCACCTCAGGCCCCGCCCCTCCCTTCACCACTGTGCAAACGCACCCCGCAGCGCGTTTTAAGTTGGGGATGAAGTCCCTTGAATCCTGAGGGTCCCTGGGGTCCAACTAGCCCACCAGGTACCTCCAGTAAGCGCCACAGAGCTGCGTTGCAGAGAGGTGTAAAAAGGGGCGTGGCCTGCACCACCTCTCTGCAACCCAGCCCTGTGGCACGCACTGGAGGTACTTGGTGGGCTAGTTGGCCCCCAGGGACCCCCAGTATTCAAGGGGAATTAATGCCCCAATTTTTTTTTTGTAGAAGGGGGGCTGTGTGGCCCCCTTTCTTTTTTCCTTTTTTGGGCCCTGGGGACCCCATCCCCCAGGGCCAGACCCCTTTTTTTATTTAAAAAAAAAAAAACTGAACAGGAAGGGGGCCGCATGGCCCCCCTCCATTGGCCAATTCCGGCCCCGGGGACCCCATCCCCCGGGGCATGGCCACATTTTTAAAAAAATTTAAGGAGGTGGGCTGCGTGGCCCCCCTCCTGAGGCCTCTATTGGCCCCGGGGACCCCATCCCCCGGGCCAGCCTTTTTTTTTAAACATTTTGGGGAGGGGGGCCGCGTGGCCCCCTCCAGGCCACTACTAGCCCCGGGACCCCATCCCCGGGGCAGGCCCTATCCGTTGGGGACCGTGGGGGAGCCCCAATGCCCCCACGGTCCCGCTGGCTCCCCGCGTCCTGCAGGAGCCGGCATTGCTTTTCCACATGGGGAGCTGCTAACATGCAGCTCCCTTGTGGAAAGCAATCTGCTTTAGATTTTGGAAGAGAGAGCAGGTTTCCTTCTCTCTCTTCCAAAATCCAAAGCAAGTTTGCTATGGCAGGAAGGGAGCCGCGAGGCTCCCGTCCTGCCATAGCAAACAGCAGTGTCTCGGGGGTGGGCATCAATAACCCATATAGACACTCATGTAGCTACTGACCAACCCATGTAGCTGCTTACACAACAACAGACAGACTGATACAGACATTCACACAGTTTAGTCACTAACCCATGCATTCAGTAAGACATGTTTAATGAGTCACTTATACAATCAGTTACATACCTCCTAAATCCTCCATCCAGACACTTATACACCCACTCATTCTTCAATACACCTTGCCATATATATAAAACATATTTAAACTTTACAGAAACACACAGTCACTGGATGATGTCATCAGTGATGTCATCAGTGATGTCACTGACCATGCCATGAATGATGTAATATGTGACGTCATGAGCAGTGCATTGCGGGGGCGCGAGTAATAGTTAGCTGAACTAACTATAACGGTGGAATTTCTATGGTTTTGTACGAGTGAAATGTCCAGCTAACTATAACGTCCCTGAAACCTATGGTTTTTTCAGTGAATTTCTAAGGTTTTTTAAATGCTAATTTCTAACTATAACGTCTGTAAAACCTATGGTTTTTTCAGTGAATTTCAAAGGTTTTTTAAATGCTAATTTCTAACTATAACGTCTCTAAAACCTATGGTTTTTTCAGTGAATTTGATTTTTTTTTAAAAATATTAAACTACTATTCTGCTATTTGTCATTAGTACTGTTTTTTCTGACTTTTCCACTACTGAAAAGAAAATAAACTGTAAAACTGTTGTGTAATGTAATATATTTCACAAATTACACTGTTACTTATCAATTAATACAACATAATATAACATTTTCAAAATATATTTTTCTCCCTTTTTCTGCTGTTATCAGATTCTACTTAACTTCACTATTCACAGTGATGTCAGTGTAGTATCATCATAAACAGCTGGGAAAAAAACCAATCAACTAGATTGTTAAAAAAAACAAATGACTAACTCTTACAACCACAATAACAAATCAACACAAATAACACATCCAATACTATTTCCAATTTTTAAATCTTACCTTTACTGTGTAGTTTCTGTTGACATTTTTCCTCAAGGCCAAATAATGTGTGGAATTTTTTTTGGGAAATCATCCAGTATCAATTCCTTAAAGCATCTTCCCGTTTTCCCTCTAGGCCGAATAATGTATCTAAAATTTTTGTTTCAGAAATATCAAGTATGAGTTGGGTAATTCATAAGGCAATCTCGGTTTAATTTCCAAGTGTGTATTGTTGCAGTGACTCCAATCATTTTTGCATTTCAAATATACAGTATAATGTCCACATGTGGTAGTACCTCCAGCATGGAAAACCATAGCCAGTGTTGTGAAAGTTCTTCCAGAAATAGATACTTGACTAGCAACAAAATGTTTAATTTTCGTTTCCATTTTTCTTCCATTTGGTCTACAGCGTTGTAGCATTAAAATTACATATTTTCCATATCTTTCTAGGCATAATGTATATAACATTTTTGATTGACAACGAGAACATTTCATATCATGATTTTCTTCTTTTACTAATTTCGGAAAAGGTACAGATTTGCAGTCAGGTATTGTTAAATATAGAAATCGTTCTCTGTCAACTATAGTACTAGAAGTTAATGAACACTGTTCACATTTGTGATCCCATTTGTAACTGAGTCCAAATAAACTCTCAATCTGGATTCCTTCATCTTCTAATCTCCAAGCATAACAATCAGAAACTCTTGTGCATCTTGTTGTATATTAGGACTGAACGTTAAAGATCCAGTACATGTATCCAAGAGTTGTCGAATACCAGAAGCAGTATGGATCTTACTTCTGTCAGTTCTCAATTGTTCAAATAAAGTATAAAGTGCAGAACATAATCTTTTTTCCTGACTTTTCATAATTTCACCATAAAGATCTTCTAGATAAAATGTAACGTTTAGAATAACATTACCATAGCAGTTGACACCAGAAGCATTTTCCAATTGGTATCCCACAACATCATCACTTGTTTGTATTTTCTGTTTCTTTGCATCTTTTCTTTTCTCTTGAATTTTTTTCTGCTTTTCAACCACACTTGATTCATCAACATGTTTGCATTTTGAACACACAGCACGTTTTTCATAAATAGGATATTCACCTAAAGTTGGTGCATAAAGTCTTCTTAAACGATTATATTCTCTTACACAATTTACATCAGCACTAACCTTGTTTTCATCGAAATCAATTAAATACAAATCAGACTGTGTTCTAACTCAAGATAATGCAACGTCTGCCATTCCCTCTTTAAACACAGTTCTTCCAACATTTACTAAAGCATTATCTACACTTAAACCTTGAGATTTATGAATGGTTATTGCATATGCTAAACAGAAAGGAAACTGTTTTCTACGAACATACAAGTCTTTTACCAGCAGAAAACTTACAGCACAACGCCCAAATTGTTTCACCTCTGCAATCTGATCAAATTTAATGTTCAAGAATTCAATTGCATTTCTGTTTTGATATTTTACAAATTCAACAACTTTCCCTATTGCTCCATTCACTAAACCTTGTTCTATTTCAAATTACGCCTCAAAATTACCCGACAGTGTATACACACATCTAAAAAAAATTCTAAGCCAGCAGTTTTTGATACAGACTTTTCCAAAGAATCCAATTTAGTCTGTAGTTTATTTGAAAGAAGAATTGTTATTCCTTGATGCTCAATTTTATCAATAGCTTCAATGTGAACTATTTCTTGATTTTCCAATTTCAGAAGCTCTTGATTAAATGTATAACACTCTTCCAGTGTAGGCATTAAGCAAAGTATAGACTTTTTTTCTGCAATGTTCTTGTACAGTACTGCTGCTGGTGTGTTTTCAGTTGTAAACAAGTACTTTAGTAGACGACTTTGTAAAGTTCGTTTACCATGTTTGCTTAGAACACCAATTCTTACATCTTTCAGAATATTTCCATAATCTTCATCACTTGCTTGTCGCATATTCTGAGTGAGTTCTTTATATTCAAAATTTAACCAGAGATTCACATTTCCAATACTTCCCAAAGATTTCCTAGTGTCTTCATGTAGAAGAGTTTTAAAGACTGGTTCTCCTTTTACAAGAGTTAGTTGTAGCAGATCTCCAAATACAATTAAATGTTTTCCTCCAAAGAGAACGTCATAATCTGTTTTTAATACCTGTTGCATTCTTAAATGCACGAAAGCAAGCATTAAGTTTGAGACCATGCTCACCTCATCAATAATTAAAAGTTTCATCTTCTTCAGCACTCTTAACACTTCATAAGAACCTTCTCCAGACAACTTCTGATATTCTAATTTATTATCATGCTCAACTGGTAACATTTGTAATCTATGCAAAGTAATTCCTTTAACATTGTGCGTAGCTAATCCAGTTGGAGCTGTTACTACACAAGATAAATGTGAACCAGTAGTTTTTTTAAGATAACTGGTCAAAACTTTAATTAAAAAACTTTTATCCGTTCCAGCTTGACCACTGATGTACATCAGAATAGGTTTAAATGATGAACATACACATTCTTTTTTTTCATGCAACAAACCATGTTCTATCTGTTCTCTCACTTGTACATATATTTCTTTCCGTTCAATATTTACTTGTTCTTCTAACTTTTCCAATGTAATATTCTCCTCTTGTGCTTGTTGCATTGCAATTTCCACTTCATGCATAGCAATCGCTGCTTCATTTTCCATTATTGGTTGTCCAAGTGGATCTTGACTACATGGACCAGAACTTTGGCTATCTTGAGAACTTTCATTTGCAACTTCAGCTGTAATAGTTTTTTCCTGTTCAACTTCATCATTCAACATTTTTAAATATGTAGGGAAAATTGAACATGCAATGCTATCTTTACATGCATTAAAAGAATCTTCGTAGCAGTCGAAATCTCCAAGTAATTCACTTTCGCTACGCCATGGTTTGAACAGTTGGAGAAGTGCTAAATAGTAAAATTCTCACTTGTCTGGAGTTTCACAACTGAGTTTCTTTTGGTTGATAAGGTTACCTTTTGTGCGTTTTACTAAACATCCATGACATCCAAGTACTGCATATTTTCCTTGTTTTAAATTCTGTTTAACATTTCTTTTGAAGCTGTAATGTTGAAGTACTTCATACAGACATAGCTGTTCCAGATGTCGACTCCTTTTCGGATAGTATGTATCCAACATATTAGTTTTAAGAATTTCTGTACTTTCTGGTTCATTTGCTGCTAAGTATTCAATTTCTTCTAATGATTTCAACACTCTATTTCGTGAGCAGGCAAGACCAAATGATCCCTCGTGATTTTGAATATAAACTTGAAGAGGACAAGCGGTCTGAACATTCATACGATCCAATTTCTCTGTGGGAAAGCATTTTCAAAGTAAAGCTGTACAATTTTTTGCTAAGGCTTTTCTCTTGTGCAATTTCTTCCCACATTTGTTTCATCTCGGTTTTTTCTGATTTAGTTATATATGATGTAACGTAGCGTGCAACAGCAATTGAGTTGTCTGCAACATACTGGATGTCCATATGTGCATTCCACATTTTTAAAATAACCGGATTGTAGTCATTAATATACTTTGACAGTTCTGTTCTTTTCAAGTTGTAGGTATTCTTTGGATATTTGCGAGTTATTGTGTGCCTTACAGAAGAAAAAAAAGAATTTACTCTTCCTTTAGAAATTACTGGACGTGGAAATCCAAACTGACACTTGGTATAAAATTTTCCTTTAGACTTGTATTTTCGTCGGCAGTACTTTCCACAACGGTGACTTTGGAAACGTAAAACTTGCTGTCTCAAGCTTCTATCTCCTCCTTCTCTTTGAATCTCACATGTCACATACTGTTCAATGAAAGACAATACTATTTCATCTGAATAAGTTCCAAATTTAGGTCCATCCTTGATCCACAATAGCATATGTATATGAGGAGCACCTCTCGCTTGGTACTCCTTTCTCCAAAAGAAATCGGTAACTTCTCCAAGAGGTGGATTCTTTTTATTGCAGATGAAAGACATCATAGCTTGAAACCTATGATTAAAATATCTGCACACATTTACAGGATCCAAAGAACACAGTTCTTCAGGTGTCTTCATTTCAACATTCTTTATATTGGAATTTACTTCTCGTAGAAATTCAAGCAAATCTTCCCATGCATACTCTGCACAGCTAAGTGTCACAAACCATGTTGGTGTACCTAAGTTCCGTAACATACACTTCAGTTCTCCATGACGACGATACCAATACTCATTTGTTCCTCGTTGACATGCCATCAAATTAATTAACTGTGCTTCTAAATTTTCATCTGTTTGTTGAACTTTCTCCACAAATTCTTTCGCTGAAAGAAGTGATTGATGAACTCCAGTTTTCAGTATGTGGTTCACTGCATAGGACAGAGAAGACAGATCACTTTCAAACAAAAGGTAAAATATATATGGTATACACTGCCGGAATCTAGGACATTCAGAGTATAATCTTGTTGAGCGATATTCTGAAGCTGGAATACGTACTGGTCGGTCATCATATCGTCCACCTTCTCCAGTAGGAAACAGCTGTGGAAAACAACGAGCTTCTAAGCTTTTCTCCCATACACTCATCGGAGTTCCCTTTGCTTTTTTCATTTGAAATAACTCAATACTGTTTCCTATTACTTCTTTTGAATGTAGATGACATATTGTGTAATGTTCATAAATCTCTTCACTCCTTGACTTGTCCACTTTCTCTATTTGACCACTTGAAATTTCAGATTCATCTTCCAAACTTATTACCTGTTCTTCCACATTTACACTTTTATAATAAATATTATTCTCCACAAGATATAACATAGCCTTTTGAAGTTTTTTAACATCCACAAATTCTTGCCATATTTTCCGACTCTTTGTTGGTACTCCATTTACTATAATGACTACTGCTTCATTTTCATCTTTGTCTCCACCAACAATTTCAATATTTTTCTTAAAATCCAAGTACACTCACTCTTCCTTTCAGCCCTCTTTGTAAGTCTGTTGGTGGCAGTTTACCTGTTTTAGGCTCCATGCGAATTATAGTTTGAAATGGATGAACAGATTGAATTAGAACTGACTCATATGTATTCAAATCTGCCAGTTCCTCCGGAATAGCTACTAATTCTAACTTATTATGTACTGCTCTAGCGGGCATTTTGTTCTCTTCTAATTTGTTATAACAATATTTACAAATAGGTTGATCACTGCCTAACTCAAATTGACCTTCCACTAACAAGTAAGTTGCAAATTCTTTCCATTTATCATTATTCTTCTTTTCAGATTTCAAATACAAATCAACATTCCTAGTTTGAATTTTATAATTAGTACGTCGACAACAAACACAATCATAGTTTGGAATTTCAGAGCACACTATGTTAAACTTTCCAATTTCTTCTTCAAATCGATCAATCATAATCACTTTCCCATCTTCTTCAACATCTGTAATTGTCAAACTTTCACTTTCTATACACTGCTCTTCTGAACCAAAATATCGGAACTGAATATCATCACACTTTTTTGTACATCTGATAAAGAACCGTGTAAAAGAGCTGTATTAGTTCACCTAAACATAATGCAGGGACTTTTTACATAGTACAGTTTCCTTACAAACTTCCGCATTTCTGAATGGTGTACTGCTAACATCCTTAAGTGATGAAAAACACTTTTACACACTTTTCTTGAAAGACAAGCCAGAGAATGCCCATGTTTCTCAGTATATTTTCTTACATTACAAGGATCTAGTGTATGTAACAACCTAATCTTCTGTTTTACACTTTTCTGTGTATATTCTCGTAACAAATTTCGCATTATATCAATAGATTCCTGTCGAATACTACAAATACTGCTACAACCCCACTTATACACAGGAGCTTGTGTTCATTTCCCTTGCACTTCTTCAGCTATTAACTGTTCTGCACTAATAGTAACCATTTCCTCTTTTGCAACAGGACAATCATTCTGAACTTCGTAGCAACGACCTCCAGTATCAACTGCAAATGGTAAACTATTTTCTTGGAAGTAACTCTCTTCATTAAAAAAAGGTTCACTATTAGATGTATGTTTCCATTTTCCACTGAAGAGTTTACAAAAGTTGCTTCTGTTCACACGTCTTTTTTTTTTACTTTTGTCTTTCAGAATCCTCATTGTTTTATCCAACACTTTCATCCTCTTCAAAATGAAAATGAATATTTTTTGTTTTAACTTAAAAGCAGTATCCACTATGCTTTCAACACGCTGTTTCTGTTTCAAATGCAGTACTTTCTTTTTATATTTGCGGCATCCTTTTATTAAATTCTGAATTACTCTATTTCGAAAAACTCTTTGATGAATTTCTTGAAATTGTTTTTGTCTACGGGTAACAAATACTCTTTCCTTATCATGTTTTTTTCTTGCAATTTGAAGTCGAAGTCTGCTTCTCCTTACTTGAAATTTTTTTATTTTTCCTTTGTGTGATGTTATTTTCATTAAATGTTCGTAGTACTTTTTTAAGAAATTGTCTAGTGTTTTTACCAGAAGAAACTATTTTTGTAGTACTCTGATTTTCTTGTAATCCACATTTTTGACTTTTCTTTAAGTAGATTGCCTTTTTGTTTTTCCTTTTTTTTTTCAGTTCTTCTAGGCATTTTCAATTTTTAATCCAAACAAAATAATTTTCAGCGAATTAAAAATAAGTTTCAATTATTTGTTATATCTGTTCAATTTGTCAAAATAATCACATACAATTATATAAACTCCAGTGGCGGCTTGCAGAGGAAATGATGCATGGTACTGGAGCGGAATAAGGGAACAGTAGGGTGGCAGGTAGTGTCATCCGACATACAGCACGTATTTATTGAATTATTTAGATTCACCTTCCCATTTTATATGTGACTCCACTACCTCCTACTTTTCCCCTCGCCCCCTCCCCACCCCCGTCCTATGCACCCCACCGTCCCACGCCACTTCCTCTGCAACCCACTACAGATAACTTTGTAGATACTATTTTGTAAAATTGTTATCTGTATACTTAGAGTGATATTCTCAACTAAATGGCACATGTAAACGTTACCCTTATTAGTTTAACACTTCTATCGGCAACTTAGCAAGCATAACACTGCACCATATTAGCAAAAATATGGTACAGGCTTACATTTCACTGTGGATGTACATAAACAAGTACAGATCAACTGTTAGACAGCAACTAAAACCACTGACATGGAGATGGAGAGGGGGGAAAGATTAAGGGACATATTCACAAGGAGCCATCGCCGAATTAACGGCACTTTATCGCAGCCAAACTCGTGCTAAATTTACCCCCCCATTCACAAGCCGATGTTAACAGCCCACAGCACCAGTATACCCGCGATAGCAGCCTCAAAAAATATCGCCACAGAGGACCCTTGCAAATATCGCTAATGAGATGCAGAGTAGGCGTGCCCGCGACAAAAGCCGAGACAACAGCACACCTCAACACTCACAACGACCAGCCACATCCGCGATAAAAACACAAAACCAGTGATAAGGCGCGTTAGCACCAGGAAATTTACACCTGCTCTGACCTGGTGTATAGTTGGACGGCAGCCAGCACCACAAAAGGGAGCACAGCCCAGGGCCACATCCCAAGGGCAACAGATGCCATGGAGCAACTCATCATGCGGCCCGGACACCCAACAGGGCCACAACACCCACTGCCAACACCCCAGGACCCCATCCCACACCTGGAACACCCCCCCGGCACCACCCCCAACACCGGACTAAGAAATTGCACACCAACACCACCAACCCCAAAACAAACATCTTGCCTGATGTCGCACAAGCAGCAAAATAAACATACATGCGTGACCAGAAAATGGAGAATCAGTCATACAGCAATGCAACCACCAACCAAAAACACCACACAAACAAAAGCAGAAACAACCCCTAGCTACTCCCACTGGACAATCCGTAGCACACAGCCCGGTAGACCAAATCCAAGACAAGATGGTGTGCCATGCGCGCAACAAACAAAACAGAGGGAGAGAGCGAGGGAGAGAGACGGAGTGAGATAGCACAAGCAGCGCAAGGACACACGGGCGCCTGGCTCCACATGCCAACATATGTGTGTGCATCGCCATCCGTACACCATGAGCCCAAGGGCGTGTCCCAATCTCAGCGCCAAAGCCACATCACATTCCCAAAACGAAAGTAGTAGTGAGACAAACATCAGGGATGAAAGCACCATTGTCCCAATGCAGAAGCCGGGAGGACACCTGCACCTCTGACCTTGGTCCCAAACGCGCCTGGAACACCCTGATAGAGATACAATGGCAGATGGGGACGACTTCCACACCACGCATTCCGCAAATAAACCATCTGACTTATCCACAGCCGACACATAGAAGCCCCTGCCTGTGGTACCCCCGCATGGGAAGGCCTTGACATCCACGGAAACAGCAACCCATGTCCCACAACATTGCACACACATTCAAATTATTGCTCAGAGCTGTGGCATATCCTCCACACAACAGCCGCAGTCCAGAAGAGTGCCTGTTCACGAGATGCACCAACGCAATGGCAGGCCATACTGGGCACATGCACAACACCCGTCACGTGGAACAGTACTGTGCACGTATGCTGCATTTACTGGGCGCACTGCCTCTGGCAGTGCTGCGGATCAGTTACAGGCTCAGCTTCCGCATTGCCCACGTCACCTGCGTCCAGCCCTGGTTCCACTGCCGAACATGCACATTCGAGTGTCCCATGGATCTCTGCCTATCCAACACAACTGTTGATGAATTGGACTATGACTTGTGTTTGCGCCCCTGTTGGATCACAAACAGGAGTGTAACCGAGACGGCCGTGCATGGGATGCCTTGACATACTGCATATGTATTGGTAGTTGTGCATGGGAGATGGCACAATTTCTCGTCTGCAGTGACCACATTGAGGCGCTCCCCTATTGGGCTGTGTTGCGGATCGGTGACACGGCGTGGGCTGAGCACACCTGCCTGGACCACCTAATGGATTGGCTCATTCTGGTGTTCCTTGAACACGACAACGACGTACTATTGGAACACATTGCACATGAAGCTGCACGGGCATTCATGGACGAGTAACTACATACCTGCAGCCACATCCTATTGCCACCCACAGCACATGGCCCAACAACTTGTTGCACAGTGGGGATTGCTCACATATCCCACCAAAACAGAGGACACGTCTCCCTTCGGTCGGGCTCTGGATGCATGTGCGTGGAATAATGCGTGTGCACACACACCTGTCCAAGGCGATGCAGGTCCATGGTCCAAGCAACACAGCGTCGTTTCACGACGTTGCCAATTGGGACACACTGCTGGGTGAGAGCACACACGTGAATGAATGAATGAAGGAACATTTATAAAGCGTGTGGTTACCCAGGGGCATCCAAGCGCTAAGACATCCAGTAAGCTACGAGGAAAGTAAGCTGCGAGGAGATTAATGAAAAAGAAAAGTTTTCAGAAGTTTTCTGAACTTGAGGTATTCAGGTTCGGAGCGTATGTGGAGGGGAATGCTATTCCAGAGTCTAGATGCGTTATATGTGAACAGTCGGCCTCCACTACGTGCACGTTTAATCTTTGGTACACAAATGAATCCTTTTTTCCCCGATCTAAGGGCTCTGTTGGGTACATAAGGTTTACTCCAGGGACGGATCAAGGGCAGGCCCTTTCCTGAAAATGACTTATGGGTGATACAAAGGGCCTTAAATTGCATTCTTTCTGGGACGGGTAACCAATGCAGGGTAGTGAGGGCAGGCCTTGCAGAGGAACGTTTGGGAATGTTCAGGAGCGTACGGGCCGCACAGTTCTGTACTGTTTGTAGTCTTTTAATGGTAGCCTGGGGGGCTCCCAGGTATAGGGCATTGGCATAATCGAGCCGTGAGAGTATGAGAGCCTGCACCAGCAGTCGTCTCGCCACAAACGGGAGCATGGGGAGTATCTTTCTAAACCTTCTTAGTAGGCCATAGCAGCTCGCTGCCACTATACGTGATTGCTCTCTGAAATCGAGATTGCAATCAATCCATACTCCTAGACTCTTTACTTGTTTTTTGGGGCAGGAGGGGAGCTTAGGCATTTGGGCCACAGGTGATCCACATTTAGGGAGCAGACTTCCCCAAGAGCAGAAGTTCAGTCTTGGATCCGTTAAGTTTCAGAAAAGAACTGCTCATCCAATTAAAAACTTTCTGAAGGCAGGTGGCTAAATCAGGGTCTGGTTGGTTGGCTTGCTTCAAGGAGACAATTAGTTGTGTGTCGTCGGCATAAGTAATGATCTGTACCCCAAATGGGAGTACTAATTCAGCCAACGAACTCATGTAGACGTTGAACATCGTGGGGCTCAGGGAGGATCCCTGCGGAACCCCACAAGTCAACGGAATGGGTTTTGAAGAGCATTCCCCTTCGAAAACCGAATAAACCCTGTTTTGAAGGAAAGACTGTAGCCACTTTAGTGCCAACCCAGTCACTACGGCGTCCCTCAATCTTTGTATTAAAAGCTGGTGATTGACAGTATTAAAGGCCACGCTGAGGTCCAACAGGATAAGAGCAGCGCATCCTCCGTTGTCAAGGGTCTTCATAATTTCTTCTACTGCAGCTAAAATGGCAGTCTCTGTGCCTTGTTGGGGTCTGCAACCAGTTTGCGTAGGATGTAGACGATTGTTATCTTCCAAGAAGGCCGATAAAATCGAATTGATGTATTTTTCGGTAAGTTTACTGACTCCTGGCAGAAAGGAAATTGGACAATAGTTTCCCCAATTCTCTGGATCAAGGTTTGGTTTTTTTAGAAGCGCTTTCACCCTAGCATGTTTCCATTGCGGTGGCACAATCCCGGTTTTAAGTGATGAATTTATACAATCAAGTATGACTGGTGACACCACCTCCGAAATTTTATGGAGAATAGTGGGGGGGGCAGCATCTAGGGGAGAACCCGATTTAAGTTCTTTGAGCAATCTTTGCAGGGTGTTAAGATCCAGAGAATAGAATTCCTCCAGCAAGATGGGGACGGCAGGAGTGATTATATCACTTGATCCACACATTTGTGGAACGGTAATAGGAGGGAAAGAGTTGTAGATGGTTTGTATCTTTTCTGAAAAGAAATCGGCAATTTGCTCACACCGCAATTGAACATTGTTGGTATCAATAGGAGGGGTAGGGGGTAAGAAGTGAGTTGGCGATTTTAAATATCTCCCTTGAGGAGTTTGCAGATAGAATAATTCCTTGATAATAGAAGGCTTGAGTGTTTTTAATTTAATTTTTATATATTTTGATAGCTTCTCGGTATTTAATTCTACTGGTAACGGAGAAGTCCTTCCTCCAACTTCTTTCGTGCCTTTTACATGTCTGTTTAAGCTGGCGTAGTTTTTGGGAATACCAAGGGTTTTTTTTTTTCCCCACCTTTTCTGAGATTTCCTTTTTCGGGAGGACACAGTTAAGTGCAAGATCAAGCCAATTATTAAAATTGTCGTTGGCAACAATGGGGTTAGGGCGAGAAGGTGGAACGGTGTCCTTTAGATTGCTAATAAAGGTGTCTAAGGGGAGTTTCGACCATTTGCGAGCAATTTTAGTAGCTCTGACAGTTAGTGTGTTAGCGTCTGGTAGTGTCCAATTAAAAGGGAGTAGGAAGTGGTCTGACCATGGAATAGGAACAGCATCCTCTACCAAAAGATGATTTATGTTGGAGAAAATAGGGTCCAACAGATGTCCTTTGATATGAGTGGGACTGTTCGTTTTTAACATGAATTGGAACATTGCCAATTTATCAACTAATTCCACTGTAGACACAGATAGATCGTCATCGAAATGCAGGTTAAAATCACCCAAGATTGTAAAATTAGGGAGGCACTGGCTAAATTTGCTCCCACATCCGGTAGATCCTTCCTGAAGAGCCCAAGAGGGCCCGGTGGGCGATAGACCAAGATCCCTGAGAAGGTATACGTGGGAGCTAGATCAATCACAAAGGACATACTTTCACAGTCAGGGACAGGGTTTGCAGTTGTTCTGCAAACGAAGTTGTCCTTGTGGATTATGGCCAGGCCGCCTCCACGCCCTGTATTGTGGTCAAGCCTTTGGATAGCTTAATTTGGGGGAAGAGATTGGACAATATCAAAGTCCAAATCGTTATTTAGCCAGGTCTCAGTTAAAAATAAAGCATCGGGATTTCTCTCTTCAAGGAGTAGATAAATTTCACTAGAATGTTTGGGGAGCGAGCGACAGTTAAGTAGCAACATCTTGATCTTTCTTTCATTGGGAATATCTAATAGAGTATGGGTGGAAGTTTGAAAGCTAAATTTGCAGTTGGTACAATGTGAGCTAATCATATCAGGCAGCATAGCATGGGCACACTTACTATCAGCCTCTGTTCTCAGGGCGTGAAGTTGTGCAGCATTAAAGGTGATTTTTTCCCTCTCCAAACTGGCAGAGGTTCCTGCCCCTGGCCCCATCTGGGCGCGTCGGGCTTGCCTACATGGCGATGTAGCACGACATGCGAACTTGTCGGACCCTCACACCTGATCACCGTTGTCAGAGCAGACAATTGCCGCACCCCGGAGGCAGAGCACCATGCAGACCCCACGTACAGTCAGTCATGCCCCCTCACACGGGGCACTGTGCAGACGCCAAACAACACATGACTCATCCAGCAAGGCAAGGTGGGCTGTGAGCGTTGCCATATGTGATCAATCTTGTCCATTTGAGCCCCAACATCATCTGCCCCTCGACATGTACCCATGCTGCGTGTAAGTGTCTTGTTGTGGCCGTTGCCTCGTCCATACTGACACGCACATGCCAATAAAGCCTATTCCACTCCACTGGTGTCTAACTGTGAGATGTGTTGTAAAGATTGTCCACTCGTGTGCCACAATGAGCCTCGTCCCAACACAGGGAAGAACTGACTGTCGCATGTGCAATGGGTGTGTATCCCTTTGGCAAGCTCTGCCTCTGTGAGCCAGACATTGTTTTTGCATAGGTGCTGGACGACATCTGATGCAGCCCCATCACCTTCGCAGTCTGATGTGTCAGGGGCACACAGCCATGCAGCCATCACCCCGCCATACACACCGGACAGAGAACCCGTATGAGGGGAGTTTTGTACCACATTGCCTTCATTGCTGATGTTCTGTGATTGCTATGTGTGTGGGCTGCATTGTGGGGGAATTGCCCCTGCAGCTCTGATTTTGTATAGCCTTCTCCCCTTGAGACGGGGTGCCTTTGGATTGTGTGCTTTTCGGGGCCTGTCTTGCTTTTGACTTGGGTGATGTGTGCTTGTGGACTTATTTTGTGGCCTGGTGCATTGTTGGTCTGCTGCGTGTATTGTAAGGCATGGGTTGTGGTTGCACGCGGACACGCCGGAGTGTGACCTGCTCCTTTGAGAATGTGATCGGCACTTGGCTCCGTCCATGTCGCTTCGTGGGCCATGTCATTTTCTTTGCGCAGCTGCTATGCTATCCGAAATGCAGTGTTACTTGCATAGTCAGTGTGGGTCACGGATCTGCTGGTTTGCTGGATTCAGCATATGTGCAAGGGTAGGTTGTGATATTTGTGATAGGGGGGGCACTCTGTGCACATTGTGGATGGGGCCTACTCGGCGTTTGGATGTGTGCTGCAGCGTGCCAAGGCATTCAATGACATGTTCCAAGGTCATTGTGGGTGTACTGTGTGCTGCACAAATCAACGCCGTATCTGATTTACAAAACTACATACTCGTTTAAACATAACAAACTATACTGCTTATTTGTTACCTCTATACCTTACTCCTAAAACCATGTAATCTTTCAAACATATGTTACGTCACTTTTGTACCATTGAAACTGATTACGACCTTTTCTTTACACTACAGATCCCATGAACATGCTAATAAAGGTATAAGTGCTATTTTCATACTAAATAAAGCTCTCTTACTTAATTTTTATAAACACTACTGTTTGGTGCACAAAATGGGGATGACACATGAGGAGAGGAAACGGAGGTGTAACCCTAAATTTTTATTGTACCATTCCTTTAATATACGTATATTGAGGGTTTTAAGTGGGATGAAAAAAAATGCGGGTGTCTAAAAGGGGTAGCAGTGTTCAGCACCGATAACACCCAGTCCACTTAAAGTCCTGCGTATATTCAGCACAGAGACACACCTTAACAATTTTCATCACTTATAATCACAGTTAGTTTACTATTGTGAAAAAATCGTATAGAAAATTTACTAAGAACATTTTTAATTGTTTTTTATCTCTCACACATTTATAAAATATCTCTTGTAAAGAAACGCCCCTCTCCACCTTTATTTCGTACGAACGAGCAATAAATAATACCTTTACCAGCATCTAGTCACTAACTACTAACACTGTGCACTGTACCCAACTGTAAAGCAGAAATAGTGTTTAGATTATGTCTTAAAGTATCATCAAATGATTCAAACCATGCATACATACACAAAGCAACGTGCACGTTTACTTTGTCCGTTTACTCTCTATGTAATCTGTGCACATTCTGAACGGGTTCCCAGTATATCACCTGTTTTCACTTATTCTCAAATGTACCTTACAGTAAAAAAATGACATCACAACCTATGCATATGTAATATTTCCTACATACAGTGCATTTCTAGACCATTGAAACTGATTGCAACATTCTTTATATAGTACAAATTCTACCAATATGCCAATAAACCTATAAGTGCTATTTTTATAATACAAAAAGCTTTATTTTTTTATTTTTTTTATTTGAGTTTTATATAGCGCTGGCTAGACCCGGAGGTATCACAGCGCTTTACATAAGGTTCCACAAAATTACAAAGTTACATCAGTTACAAGTTACATCCATTACTAGGAAAAGAGCGTAGAAGACGAAATAAATGGAGTTTAGAAGGGTAAAGGGGTAGGAGGTAGATAGGATGGAGAGAAGGAGAGTCTGCCCAAAGTCCAGCTGGGTAGGTGACGGCCGAGGGGGAAGTCCACAGCCCATCTCCTCTATAGCTATCAGGTAGCTCCACCGGGCATCAGCCAAACAGCTAGGTCTCAACGGGAAAACAATTGAAGAGTAAAGAGGAGGGATAAATGGAGCGTAAAGGGGGTGGAGTAAAGGGGTAGGAGGGAGAATACAACGGAGAGACGCAGTAAGGTCTGCCCAAAGTCCGGAGGTATCACAGCGCTTTACATAAGGTTCCACAAAATTACAAAGTTACATCAGTTACAAGTTACATCCATTACTAGGAAAAGAGCGTAGAAGACGAAATAAATGGAGTTTAGAAGGGTAAAGGGGTAGGAGGTAGATAGGATGGAGAGAAGGAGAGTCTGCCCAAAGTCCGGCTGGGTAGGTGACGGCCGAGGGGGTAGTCCACCGCCCATCTCCTCTTTAGCTATCAAGTAGCTCCACCGGGCATCGGCCAAAAAGCTAGGTCTCCATGGTCAGAGGTAGGTTCACAGATTCAGTATCTTGATGGGTAGGCCGGAAGGGGGATGTGTTCGAGGTCTGGTTGAGCCGGTTCCCATTTTAATCTTTCGCTCAGGGGGGGTGGGGGGGTGTTTGTTGTGCAATGCAGATGCGAGGAGTTCTCTGGCCCCACTGCTTGCTGGGGCATCCAGGCCAGGTATCCATGACTAATGGCGCTTCCTCGCCGGTTTCTTTGCTGTGCACAATCGGGCTTCACTTCATCTTATCTTGCACTCCTGTCCTCAAGGCATGTATTGTGACCCTTTGGAGGCCGCTTCCGCTCCCCAGTATTAATCTGTGCCACTCACCAGGGGGAGCCTTTCCGTGACCGTTTTTTTATCACGCCGGTTTTCACGCCATGCGGCGCACTGTCGTCCTTTCCGCTCTGGAGGAGGGACTGGAGGGAGGGAGCCAGCGTGCCTGCTTCTTGAGGGCCTCACCCTCGCATCGCGCCCCCACTTCGTCTGGCCTTTACTCAAAGCCAGGGGGGCTGAGGCGCTGCTATTGGGGTCCTCTCGCTCAATGTTGAGGCACCAGTTGAGCTCTGGAATCATTTCACTTTGCGGACGGCCGCCATCTTGACTCCAGGCGTGCCTGTCCTCTATCAGTTCTTGGGTGCTCTGGCTTACTTTAAACACTTTATCTGGCCCATCGCTAGGAGCTGGCGGGGTCGAGATGCTGCTATTGGGGCCCCCACTCACCCAGTGCTGTGGCACTCGCTGATCACGGAGCTTGTGATTAGATTATTTTTATAAACAGTACTGCTGGGGGCACAAAATGGTGGTGCAAGGTAGACAGAGTAAATGAAGGTGTAATTCCAAACTTTTTATGTATCGTCCATTTACTATACGTATATTAACACCTTTAACTGGGATGAAAAAATTGGCGGCTCTCTTAAAGGGGTGGCGGAGCCTACTACTGATAACACCCGGACCACTTAAATGCCTGCGTATATTCAGCAGAGGAACACACCGTGAGAATTACTATCACTAATAATCACATTTACTTTACCACTGTGAACAAAATAGTACAGAAAATATACAAAGAACATTTTCATTTATTTTTTATCTCTCACATATGTAAAAAAATGACTTCTGTAGAAACGCTCCCTAACAACTTAGATTTCCTAAGAACACCCAAATGCAAAGCCTCACAGTACCACACCAGCCTTGACTGACATTGAAATCTACCTCTCAGTGTAAAAAATGAGACTCACAAACTGTGCACATAACATTTCTTCTTTTTTTCCATCTCTGTTAAGTTAATAACACATGAATTTTCTACTGTCACCCCTTCTCCACTATTTCCAGACTGAGCATAATTTCCAAACGTGCGACATTCTGTTTATCTCGCCGGAATAGATATACAAATCGAAATTAACGCTACATCGAATTTCCAAACCCATACAGGGCTATATTCACAAGAATGGCGATAACATTATCGCCGCTTTAGCGGCAGGAAACCGCCGCTAAAGCGGCGATAATGTTATCGCTCGTCTTGAGAATATGGCCCACAGTCTTTTACAGATAACAACTTACACTTTTTCTTTGTGAAAAGTCCTAAACATATATAAAGTACTTGTTTAACAACTAGTTACACATTATGGATATTTTAGAACCAATAAAACACCAGACTTTACTAACACTATGTTATTTAGAAATAAAAAATACTTTCAAAGTTAAAAATATCGTCTCAAATACTTAACCACTACTACAAAACACATAACACACCTTCTTAATTTCTAATTTACCTTCGTAGTTGGTATGCAGACTTCAAATGTCACAAACGCATGCAATTCTTTTCTTGTCACACAGTACATGTAATGCACCGCTTTCATCAAGAATGGAACCAGTAATGGCACAATTTCCCAGTTGCTCCACATATAAATACATGTAAAGAACAAATCAGATTAGTTCCTTTTTTTTCCGATTGCTAAACCTCTCTTTATTGGTTATTTTTGAACTTTCCAAATAAACAGTTTTTTAAGGACACATACAGGTGAAAAGTTCAACGTATTGTATCAACACTTTCTAGATCATTTTTTTAAACCAACATTTAACAGCACGTGGAGGTCAAAAGTTCACCATTCTTTCAAGTTTGAACTGCACCTTCCAAATACAATTAGCAGGTGTGGTTGAGCTGAGCAAATTTCATCCTATAATATGTACTCCACGTATAAACTGCTTTTTTATTAACCAATCACAAAGATGCTTTTCATCAAAACTAATATACACCCTACTTTTTAGCACACAATACATTTCATCTCCCAATCGGTTAAGGTTTTGTATGTAAAAAAAAAAGTAGTTCCCCATGTTTAAACATCTCTCATTCTACGAATGCACTGCATGAGCTACAAACATTTATCCATATCTTCTAGCCATACCTTCAAAATGCTAGTGTGGATTGCAGGACATAGCTATGTTTTCTGGTGCAAGAGGTATGCAGAACAGAGACGTATTGACTTAGACCTAGGTTTACAAAATGTGCACATTAAATGGTTTGCACAGAGAGGATTGAAGTGGCACCAATTGCTCCCTTTGGTTAAAACCTGTTTGCATTTCCAACACCCTGATCTCATGATTGTGCACTGTGGTGGTAACGATCTAGGCACATTGACTGGGGTAGGTTTGGAAATGCTTCTGAAGGACACCTTTGGACAATTGATGTTACTTTTGCCTCAAACTGTCTTTGTATATTCCAATATATGCCAAAGACAGAAGTGGAAATGGTCAAAGCAATTTTGTCATAAGATTGAAAAATCTAGGAAGAATATCAACAAAGCTGTGTCTGCATACCTCAGAGACCATAGAATGGGGTCGATCTACAACAACAACATAAGTTTTGATATGGCTGATATCTACAGAAGTGATGGAGTACACTTCACAGATGAGGGAAACCGAGTTTTCCTGGTTAACCTGAAGCTGTGCATTCGCACTTACATGTAGCTCCAACTAATAAACACAAAGGCTCTTTTTAGAGCCGCCTTATATTCCCAATTTTGGCTCGCAGAGTGTCAGCTGCGGTTCGGCTAGCAGACTGACACCTGCGGGCCGTTGGGCAGGCTCGCAGAGGAAGAGCTGCGGCCCATGGGCTCAGCTCGCAGAGGGAGACCTACGAGCTGTTGGCTCGCAAAAGCACAGCACCGTACTGGCTCGCAGAGGGAGAGCTGTGGACTGACTTGCAGAGGGAGACCAACGTGCCAACAGGCCTGCTAGCAGACACACAGCTATCAGTTAACGGGCTGGCTCGCAGAGATACAGCTTTGAGCCCTCCGAGCTGCAACCCGACGGGCTAACTCGCAGAGGGAGAGTAACGGGCCTACCGGTCTGCTAGCACAGACACAGCTATGAGCTAATGAGGTGGCTCAGAGAGGTAGAGCTGCGGGCCCCACGACTCGCAGACACAGAGCTGCGACCCGACGGACTGGCTTGTAAAGGCATAGCCGCGAGCTGATGATGTGGGGAGAGGCAGCATAAAACGAGCTAACGACGTGGCTCACAGAGGTAAAGCTGCGGGCCCGCCGGCTTGCAGACACAGAGCTGCGAGCTGATGGACTGGCTTCTAAAGGCATAGCTGCGAGCTGATGATGTAGGGGGAGGGAGCGTAAAAGGAGTAACTCACACAGACAGACCTGCGGGATATTTTCAGTATTGCCTCGCAGAGGTAGAATTACGGATCCGATGCCTTTTAGAGGGAGAGATGCGAGCTGACGCACTGAGTCACAAAATGGCTGACAGCTCATAGTTGCAGAGCTGCATGCCGACGGACTGGCTTCTAAAGGCATAGCCGCGAGCTGGTGATGTGGGGAGAGGGACTGTGAAAGGAGTATCTCGCACAGACAGAGCTGCGGTATATTTTTAGTGTTGCCTCGCAGAGGTAGAACTACGGACCTGATGCCTTGTAGAGGGAGAGTTGTGAATAACAAAATGGCTGCCAACACTTCCTAGTTTCAACAGTTCGCAGCCAGTGAGCCGCATGCTCGTGCTCGTAATGCCTCAGCCAATCAGGTGTCAGATTTCTTAAATATCGATATCTGGAAATTTTGATATTTCTCTAAAACTACTGAACGGATTTACCCGATTTAAACAAAAGTGTGCTTTCTGGACCAAGACCTTTTTCTCTGCCAAATTTCGCGTAATTCCGTTCAGCAGTTTGACCTGTAGCCTTGTCTAAAGTTTCCTATGGAAATTGCATGGAGAAAACACGTTTTGGGACCCCCTTTTTCTTAGCCCCCCTTGACGAATCCCCCCAAACGTTTAGGATAGGAGCTGACCTGAAAAGAGGAACTTTTTGGAAAATTGGTAAAGAATTGTCAAACGACGCCAAAGTTATAAGCACATCAAAAAATGCTTTTCCTATGGAAACGTAGGTCCTAACTATAACTATCTACTGGCGACCGCCAGTAGGTAATATATATATATATACATATGTATCACTCCTTTCCGTTACCTCCAGGATATCTCCAAACACGGATTCGGACTACTCTGTAGGTGCTTTAAAATCGATTTGTTGCATCGTCGCCATTACGCGTTTCGGCTCGAATGAGTCTTGTTCACATTACATGGCAAACTGATTTCCGCTTCATTTTAAAGTGACAAGTGCAAAATGTGGTGTCCCACGTGAGTATGGCAGCCATAGACATAAAAGAGTTATTGCCGGACAATACTGTTTTTAACAAGATTAGTAAAATTGATCACATTACAAATTGTTAAAAATTAATGTCAGTTATCCAAAATTCTTAGGCAATTGAGACAATGTTTTTAAAGTGACCATAATAAATTATTTTAAGTTATTTAAAACAACCACATTATCCGATGTCATTTTGTCACATAAATCTGTCTAAACTATCTTGTGAGTATTGTTCTGAGTAAATTACATAATCACAATTCTCATGAATTCACATATGATAGTTTCATGCATAGTACATGTGCATGGATGATGTCATATTACCAGTGACATCATTCTTGGCCCACCGTGTACTTTATTTGTATATCCCTTGTCTAGTCTCGGTTACTAATCTATATAAGGTGCTCTAGTGTAATAAATAAAGTGCTCAGCATGTTAAAAGTGCTAAAAGTGCATGTTACTAGTGTCTCATATTTACAGAATCTCCGTTATTTTTATCTTACTCACACTCTGTTGGCGTATATGTGTGTGTGTATATATATATATATATATATAAATATATATATATATATATCCATATGAACGAGCTCCCAACATTGAAATCGCCACACACGGTCGTGATATATTCCTTTTGTATTGCAGGGCATACAGGGCATCAACATCGCTTGTTCCAGTTCACAAATATGCCAAGAATTCCAAACGCGTTTTGGGCGTTCCTTCACCCTTGCTCACTGGCTTGGCCTGTAAAGAGAAAAAGGCGGCAGTCACTAACATCGCACTAGCGATGGGTTTTTATGTCCCGCCTATATAGGCATATACTCCCATTGCATTCTGGTCTTGGGAGTTCACTTATTTCTTTAAATCCCAACTGGGTGCCGGCAAATTCTCCTCAATTAAAATTTTATAAATACCACAGTGGGTTACTGAATACAGGTAAGGTTGTAGCTCTGCTCAAATGAAGGTCCATACAATACGTACACGCCGTTCAAAACGCACCCTGTCAGTCAAGGCGCTGGACCCGCATCGTCAGCAGCGGGGCACCCTGCGACCAGAGCAGGCTGCTAACATATCCATATGAACGAGCTCCCAACATTGAAGGCGCCACACACGGTCGTCTTATATTCCTTTTTTATTGCAGGGCATACAGGGCATCAACATCGCTTGTTCCAGTTCACAAATAAGCCAAGAATTCCATAGGCGTTTCGGGCGTTCCTTCGCCCTTGCTCACTGGCTTGGCCTGTAAAGAGCAAAAGCGGCAATCACTTACATCGCACTCGCAATGGGTTTTTATTAACCCTGGGCAAAGCACTACGCTACGCTCGCGTAGTTTGCGAAGTTTGCGCTACTTCGCACAACGCGAATTGCACGTAGCACAGTGCAAACACGCGTAGCGTAGCGTAGTGCAGCGGTCATTTTTGCTTGCTCGCGGTCCTCAACGCTCAAGTTGGCGACCGCGAGCAAGCAAAATGACATCCCGGCGAGACTTTTTCCTCGCTCGCGATCAGCAACATCAAGTTGCCGATCGCGAGCGTGGAAAATAAACCTCCCGGCGAGATTCTCAACGCGGGAGGTCAGGTTTCTCATTGCGAGTGGTCACGTATGCTCGCGATGAGAAACTACCAGTCCGCGTTGAGAAAGCTGCCGCTCGAGTAAAAATCTACTCGAGCGGCAGTAAAAGACAGCTCGCACTGTGCAAGATGCCGTTCTCAATGATTGCACAGTGCGGACAAGCATCCGGCACTGTGCAATCATTGCGAACAGTGCACTACGCAGTTCGCGTAGTGCTACGCGTAGCTCGCGTAGTGCGAACTACACTTTGCGTAGCTTCGCGTAGCGCTACTTCGCGAACTACGCCCAGGCTTAGTTTTGATGTCCCGCCTATATAGGCGTATACTCCCATTGCATTCTGGTCTTGGGAGTTCACTTATTTCTTTAAATCCCAACTGGGTGCCGGCAAATTCTCCTCAATTAAAATGTTTTAAATACCACAGTGGGTTACTGAATACAGGTAAGGTTGTAGCTCCGCTCAAATGAAGGTCCATGCAATACGGACACGCCGCTCCAAACGCACCCTGTCATTCAAGGTGCTAGAACGGCATCGCCAGCAGCGGGGCGCCCTCGCGACCAGATCAGGCCGCTAACATATCCATATGAACGAGCTCCCAACATTAAAGGCACCACACACGGTCGTGTTATATTCCTTTTTTATTGCAGGGCATACAGGGCATCAACTTCGCTTGTTCCAGTTCACAAATATGCCAAGAATTCCATACGCGTATCAGGCGTTCCTTCGCCTTTGCTCGCTGGCTTGGCCTGTAAAGAGAAAAAGTGGCAGTCACTTACATCGCACTCAGAATGGGTTTTTATGTCCCGCCTATATAGGCGTATACTCCCATTGCATTCTGGTCTTGGGAGTTCACTTATTTCTTTAAATCCCAACTGGGTGCCGGCAAATTCTCCTCAATTCAAATTTTTTAAATACCACAGTGGGTTACTGAATACAGGTAAGGTTGTAGCTCTGCTCAAATGAAGGTCCATGCAATACAGACACGCCGTTCCAAACGCACCCTGTCAGTCAAGGCGCTGGACCCGCATCGTCAGCAGCGGGGCACCCTCGCGACCAGAGCAGGCCGCTAACATATCCATATGAACGAGCTCCCAACATTGAAGGCGCCACACACGGTCGTCTTATATTCCTTTTTTATTGCAGGGCATACAGGGCATCAACATCGCTTGTTCCAGTTCACAAATATGCCAAGAATTCCATACGCGTTTCGGGCGTTCCTTCGCCCTTGGTCACTGGCTTGGCCTGTAAAGAGAAAAAGCGGCAGTCACTTACATCGCACTCGCGATTGGTTTTTATGTCCGGCCTATATAGGCGTATACTCCCATTGCATTCTGGTCTTGGGAGTTCACTTATTTCTTTAAATCCAACTGGGTGCCGGCAAATTCTCCTCAATTAAAATTTTTTAAATACCAAAGTGGGTTACTGAATACAGGTAAGGTTGTAGCTCTGCTCAAATGAAGGACCATGCAATACTGACACATCGTTCCAAACGCACCCTGTCAGTCAAGGCGCTGGACCCGCATTGTCAGCAGCGGGGCGCCCTCGTGACCAGAGCAGGCTACTAACATATCCATATGAACGAGCTCCCAACATTGAAGGCACCACACACGGTCGTGTTATATTCCTTTTTTATTGCAGGGCATACAGGGCATCAACATCGCTTGTTCCAGTTCACAAATATGCCAAGAATTCCATACGTGTTTCGGGCATTCCTTCGCCCTTGCTCACTGGCTTGGCCTGCAAAGAGCAAAAGCGGCAGTCTCTTACATCGCACTCGCGATGGGTTTTTATGTCCCCCCTATATAGGCATATACTCCCATTGCATTCTGGTCTTGGGAGTTCACTTATTTCTTTAAATCCCAACTGGGTGCCAGCAAATTCTCCTCAATTAAACTTTTTTAAATACCACAGTGGGTTACTGAATACAGGTAAGGTTGTAGCTCTGCTCAAATGAAGGTCCATGCAATATGGACACGCCGTTCCAAACGCACCCTGTCAGTCAAGTCGCTGGACCCGCATCGTCAGCAGCGGGGCGCCCTCGCGACCAGAGCTGGCCGCTAACATATCCATATGAACGAGCTCCCAACATTGAAGGCGCCACACAGGGTTGTGTTATATTCCTTTTTTATTGCAGGGCATCAACATCGCTTGCTCCAGTTCACAAATATGCCAAGAATTCCATAGGCGTTTTGGGCGTACCTACGCCCTTGCTCACTGGCTTGGCCTGCAAAGAGAAAAAGCGGCAGTCTCTTACATCGCACTCGAGATGGGTTTTTATGTCCCCCCTATATAGGCATATACTCCCATTGCATTCTGGTCTAGGGAGTTCACTTATTTCTTTAAATCCCAACTGGGTGCCGGCAAATTCTCCTCAATTAAAATTTTTTAAATACCACAGTGGGTTACTGAATACAGGTAAGGTTGTAGCTCTGCTCAAATGAAAGTCCATGCAATACGGACACGCCGTTCCAAACGCACCCTGTCAGTCAAGGCGCTGGACCCGCATCGTCAGCAGCGGGGCACCCTCTCGACCAAAGCAGGCCGCTAACATATCCATATAAACGAGCTCCCAAGATTGAAGGCGCCACACACGGTCGTGTTATATTCCTTTTTTTATAAACACCCATCGCGAGTGCGATGTAAGTGACTGCCGCTTTTTCTCTTTACAGGCCAAGCCAGTGAGCTGCTGACGATGCAATGGGAGTATACTCCTATATAGGCAGGACATAAAAACCCAAGCGATGTTGATGCCCTGTATGCCCTGCAATAAAAAAGGAATATAACACGACCGTGTGTGGCGCCTTCAATGTTGGGAGCTCGTTCATATGGATATATATATATATATATATATATATATATATATATATATATATATATATATATATATATATATGAAAGCAGATTTGTAATGAGCGCGCTCTCAGGAACCAAACCACAAGGAATGCGATACAAAAGGATTTATGAATAAATCCTTTTGTGTAGCATTCCTTGTGGTTTGGTTCATGAGAGCGCGCTCATTACGAATCTGCTTTCACTTACAGTTACCGGTGGCTCCGCTCGGTTTGTGCGCCACCTCCCACGGGTACCCGGAAGGAGCGTTTTGACTTTTTGAATATATATATATATATTCACTGAAAAAACAAAGGTTACAGGGATTTTATAGTTAGGAGTTGGCATTTACAAACCCTTAAAAATTTACTGAAAAAACCAAAGGTTAAAGAGACATTATATTTATGCTCAGGTTTCACTTGTACAAAACCAGTGAAATTCAGCAGTTATCTGAGCTAACTATAACTCGCGCCCCGCAATGCACTGCTTATGACCGCACATATTACATCACTCATGAGATGGTCAGTGACATCATTGATGACACACTACTTGTTGGGGAATGAAGTCCTCTTGACTGTTGAGGGTACTTGGGGGGCCACCTACCCCCCTCTTATGTCCAGCAAATCCTACACAGTGGGTTTGCTGAGAGGTTTTCAGTGGGCACGACCTCCTTCTCCACCACTCTGCAAAAGCACCTCCTGGTGCACTACTAGTTGGGGGACACTCAGCAACCAAGGAGATGTCATCCCCCAAAAGCATGCCAGAAGGCACATTTGCAGAATGGTAGAGAAAGGGGTGGGGCCTCAGGCGAGTTGCAGCTTTTTTAAAATTTACATTTTCAATATTTTAGGAAGGGGGCCCCCCGTCCGGGACCATTTTGGGCCCCGGGGATCCCACCCCCAAGGGCCTTCCCCTTTTAAAAAAAGTTTTTTTTATAAAAATAACAAAGGGAGGGCGATTTTGGCCGACAGAACCCATTCCACGGGGCCTAGCCTTTATTTATTTTAATATAATTGAAAGGGAAGGGAGCCACGCATCCCCTCTCCTGGGCCATTTTCAGCCCCAGGGACCCCATCCCGCGGGACCTGCTCCTTATTACATTTTTTTTTTAATAAGGGAGGGGAGCGGTGCTGTCCTACTCCGGGGCTAATTTTGGCCCTGGGGACCCCATCCGCTGCGGAACCCCTGTAATGTGGGAGCCCTGGTCCAACCCAGGGCACCCACATTGAAAATGTTGGGGACCGCGGGGGAGCCTGAAGGCCCCCGCAGACCCTGCTGGCTCCCCACCTCATACGGAAGCCGGCATTGCTTTGAGTCCCAGCGAGCTGCTAACAAGCAAGCTCCCTGGATCTCATGGCAATGTGTCTGTTTCCCTGCTCGCTTGACAGTGGGCAGGGAAACAGATATGCTCTGCTTTCAGCAAACAAGAGCATTTACTGCTCTCGCTTACTGAAAGCAGATCTGAGTTTGCAATGGCTTGCTCCCCCCAAGCCATAGCAAGATGCAATGTCCCAGGGGTGGGCACCTCGGGACATTGCTGGAGCCAGCCCTGGGGGGTGGTAGTCCCCAAGGTCATGTAGGGCTCCACAAGGGGACTTGGTGGTCCCCGGGGATGCAGGGGGGCCGTGTGGCACACTGCATTTGTCTCAGTTAGCCCGAGGAAGGTGGCGGTCCCTGGGGCTGTGGGGGGGCTGCATGCCCCCCGCATTTGTCTCAATTAGCCCTGGGGAGATGGCAGTCCTCAGGGCCTTTAGGCCTCCCCGCACTTATTTAATAATTAACCATGGGAGGTAGCAGTCCCCGGGGCTGCAGGGGGCAGTGCAGGTCCCCCGCATCACTTTTAATATGTTTGACCTGGGGAGGTGGCATTCCCCGGGGCATGGGTTGCCACATGGGCACCCCCGCATTACTATATAAAGTTGCCCAGGGACCTGGCTCACCTGGGGTCCTATATTTCACAACGTGCAGGAGACCGCGCTTCAATTTTTAAAAAAGATTTCAGCATGAGTTGCTGATCCAGCACGAGTCCCACCTAAAAAAATTAAAAAATGCTTTTGTTGGTCCTGGGGGGTGCCTGTGGGACCCCCCAAAGAGGCCTAGGGGGTCAGGGTGTTTCTACTCCGCCCCCTTTTCTTTTTCTTAATGTTTTTTTGGGGGGACTCAGTTCAACTGAGTCACAAATTGGCTGTCAATACTTTCTGGTTTGAAGTGTTGGCAGCCAATAAGATCTCAGGCACAAGATCAGGAGGGGTCGCGGATCCTCCGAGTTCCCAGTTGTATATCTGAAAAACCTTTACATTTCTCTGCATCTACTGAATTTATATACACCATTTACCAAAAAGGGTGCTTTCTGGGCCAACAGCTACCTTTCTGCCAAATTTTATGTAATTCCGTTCAGCACTTCGGGATGTAGCCATGTCTAAAGTTTCCTATGGAAATTAACACAGAGAAAAAGCATGTTGGGACCCCCTTTTTCTCAGCCCCCGCTTGACAGATCACCACGAAAGTTTCAAGACAGCAGCTGAAGTGACTCACAAATTAGTTTACAAAATTTCGCTAAGATTTGTCAAATGACGCAAAAGTTATTTGCAAATGAAAAAACACTCTTGCTATGGAAACTACATCCTAACTATAACTACCTCTTGGAGACCGCCAGTAGGTAATATATTTAAATATTACCTACTGGCAGTCGCCAGTAGGTAGTTATAGTTAGGACCTAGTTTCCATTGGAAAAGCATTTTTTGACTTGCCTATAACTTTGGGGCCATTTGAACAATCTTCATGAAATCTTCTCTAAAAACTGTCAGAGAAGGTTGCGTGTGTCTTGGAGAGTTTGGGGGTGATCTGTGCTGTGGGGACTGAGAAATACGGGTGCAAATAAAGGGTGTGTTTGTAATGTTAATTCCTGTAGTAACACGTTGCCAAACCTACAGCTGAACGGCTGAACCGCTTGACGGAATTACACCAAATTTGGAAGAAAGGTAGATGTTGTTACGTAGATTGTGCTTTTTGTTATCTAGTGCAAATCCGTCCAGTAGTTTTTGAAAAATGTAAGCCAAAAGTTATAGATATATCTCTGCCCACGGATATTTCGTGATGGTTTCGCGAATAATCGGGGATGTTTGCGCCATCGGGAATGCTGTGATTGGCTGGACGAGGCCTGAACAGAAAATTGCAACCACCATTTTATCGTTCAGTAACAGTTCCCGGGGATGAAGATTTGTGTGAAAGCTAACATAAGGGGTCAGGTGGAGATACTCTGACCCCATGTTTGAGCAATATGTGTGTTAGTGACACAAGTTATGTTTTCAAAATTGATTTTTTTAATCACGTGCTATATTCGCGATGACACTGCGACCGCCAGTGCGCCCCCCCATGTACCATCGTGGGGACATCGCAAATATCAGAAAGTTATCATGAGCATTAGTGAAAATATATATAAAATAAACCATAGGCCCGCTAGGTATGAATAGTGGGGAGGAGTCCACCTTAGAAGTTAAATGTATTCAGAGTATGATTAAATGTCCGTAAGATTTTCTTTGTAGATGGCCATGAGTGACTAGCCATACATTTCTCTTTAATTTTACATGAGAAAAGTATAGGATGGACTCCTGATGAAATTGTAGACAAATAGGATTCATTTACGTAGGTAGGCCAATGAAAGTATAGGATTTCCTATATCAGCCGATACACGGCTTGATAATAGTTACAATTTGAAATACATATGTTGATCAATTATGTATGAAACATTTCACAGATTTATAGCATGCGATAGAATGAATTAATGTATTTAATATGCTTAGATGGTGCTTATGAATTATATAAGGAGTATCCAACACTGCAAATGAGGTCTTGAATACAACGTTGATGAATTGTTGTATGTTAATAGATGTCATGAGTATCTTTCCACCCATTGAGGGCTATATCATGTTATTTAATTCCATCATAGTTTTGCTCAAGTTTGTGCAAATTGAGAATAACATCACACCAAGATGGCACAATTTTTGTAATGGCACATCGCTATGACCATCTTCTATGTTTATTGTACTGGGAGATTAAAATTTGTCATTTCCAGCGCGCCTGACAACTTTGACAAAGGCGTTTGCCGAAACGCACCTGTGTGTCTGCACGCATTGTTAAGAATAAACAACAAATGAACTCACCCCGCAAGTGCTTATTCCTTTGGGAAGAGTAGGAGCATTAATATATATATATATACATATTCACTGAAAAAACCATAGGTTTCAGGCATATTATAGTTAGAAATTAGCATTTAAAAAACCTTAGAAATTCACTGACAAAACCATAGGTTTTAGGGACAGTTATAGTTAGTTGGACATTTCACTCATACAAAACCATAGAAATTCCCCCATTATAGTTAGTTCAGCTAACTATAACTCGCGCCCCTGCAATGCACTGCTGATGACGTCACATATTACATCACTCATGACATGGTCAGTGACATCACTGATGACATCACTGATGACATCTCAAATGACATCACTGATGACATGTGTGTTTCTGTAAAGTTTAAATATGTTTAATATATATAGGGAAAGGCGTATTGAAGAATGAGTGGGTGTATAAGTGTCTGAATGGATGATTTAGGGGGCTGCGTGCCTCCCCGCAACTCATATTAGAAGCCCCGGGGAGGTGGTGGTCCCCGGGGCAGTGTGGGGGGATTGGGGCCCCCCCACACATTTTTTTTGTCACTGCCCCGGTCACTGTCACACACTCATGTACACACTCACAAACTCACCCAGACACTTATACACCCATTCACATACTCACTCACACACTTATACATCCAGTCACATTCCCACTCAGATACTCATGCACTCACTCACATACCCATTCGGGTACTTATACACCCTTTTACAGACTCACTCGGAGAGTGACGCATCCATGTACAGTCCCACTCAGAGACTCATGCACCACCCTACAGACCCACTCACACACTCACGTATGTACTCACAGACACACTGAGACACTCATACACCCACTTACAGTTCCACTCAGACACTCATACACCCACTCACACACCCATACAGTCACTTCCATAGTCAGTTGCAGACCCTCTCAGAGACTTATGGACACATTCACTCACTCATACACTCAGAAACTCATACCCACTCACAAACTCACTTAGATATACACACATGCACTCACTCATCCACTCAAGGCTCATGCATCCACTCACTGACCCACCTAGACCCTCGCCCTCCCAGTCACGGACCCACTCAGACAGTCATGCATGCACCTATTCACTCACCCACTCAGAGACGTACGCTCTCACTCACAGACCCATTGAGGCACTCATACACCCACTCAAAGAGTCATGCAGACAATCATAAACCCACTCACAGACCCACTTAGACACTCACACATTCATATAGCCACTCATACAGCCACTCATAGACCCACTCAGAGACTTATGCACCCAATCAGTTAAACACTCAGAGACTCATGTACCCACTCACAGTCACATTCAGAGACCCATGCACTTACTGACTGAACCACTCAGACACTCACACTGCTGGTCATTGACCCACTGAGAGACTCATGCACTCACTCACAGATCTACTCAGACACTCATGCACCCACTCACTCACCCAATCAGACACCCACTTAGACCCTCATGTATCCACTCATAGATCCAGTCAGACAGTCATATACTTACTTACAAATGGACAAAGGCACTCATGCACCTACTCACAGATTGAGTGAGATACTTACACAACTATTCACAGACCCATTGTGACACTGATGTACCCACACATAGATGTACTGAGGCAGCCACACATTTTGCTACCGAAGTATTGATAGACTGATTCACCGTCTAACAGATCCTTTCAAATACTTATACAGTGAATGAGAGTCTTAGTGATATAATGATGCATGCAGTTATAGATTACACTGAAAAAGTTATGCACTGTGTTATAGCGATATTAAGGGAGTTGTACATACTATTATACAGTCATTTAGATAGTAATGTGTCTAGTGTGTTGGTTATAATCCATTTTGCAGTTATAAGTTTTAAATGTGGTGGTGGCTATTGAATGTCTGCATTTGTTTTGTCATTTCACGACGTATTCACGGTGACCGTAACTCCGATATCATCGCGACGCCTGACGTCACTGTGAAAACAGAAAATCGGTTTAAATAGTTGTTTTTATACAAACTCCCTACAAAATATGACTTTTAACAGTGCAGTAATAAACCCCTAGTTTCTAAAATACTGTAAAATGTGTGCATATATGTGTTTTGAATCCCCTAAAAAAGGCGTGATCGTCGCAGTTACCAGAGTCGTCACAACACTCAGTGTAATCACGAAAATGGGAATTAGGGTTTGAACAGTTTCGTAAAAAACTTACTAGAAAAATATGTTTTCAAATATGTTTTTAAAGTAGTGATGTGGTTAGTAATGTGTGTATTGTAAAAGAATGCATTTTTTAAGTTAACATTTTTTAATTTGGTGGTTGTTGTTAAATGTCTGCTTTTGTTTTGCGATTTCGCTACATGATCGCGATCATCGTGACTTTGTTGCAGATTTCAAAAATAAAATAAAATTATTTGACTAAAAAATGAACAACATTTTAGCCTCCTGGGTGGCTCTGACAAGAGCCTTTGTGTTAAGAGTGTGTATAAGACAGCTACAGATAAGACGGTATGCAGAGTTTCAGGTTGCTTACAAACACCCTGTTTCCTTTGTCTGTAAACTGAACTCCATCACTTCTATATATTCCATGCATGTCAAAAAGCAGATTGTTGTTATAGAGAGAGCCCATATTATGGTCTCTGAGGAAAGCAGAAACAGTTTTATTAACATGATTCCTGGCTTTGTCAATCTGTGGACAGAATTGATTTGACCACTTCCATTTCTCTCTTTGGCATATATTAGAGTACACTAAGACAGTGAGAGGGAAAAGCGAGATCAGTTTTGCCAAGGTATTCTTCTTTAGGATTTCCAGCCCTACCACAGTCAATGTGCCTAGGTCATTGCCACCACAGTGCACAATCATGAGGTGAAGAGTTTGGAAATCCACAGTGGTTTTAACCAAAGGCAGTAACTGATGAAGCGTTAACCCTCTCTGGCCAAAGCAACTAATCTCCACATTTGGCAAACCCAAGTCCCTGTAAATACCTTTGTTTTTTGCAGTCTCTTTAGCCCAACACACATAGCTGTGGCCCACAATCCACACTTTAAACATTTTGTAGGAAGGAGGAGTAGCTCACAGAACAGGTCTACAGCTCAATATCACAGTTGGTACTATGAAAGACAGAGAAAATGCATGTGTGCGGTTGTATTGAAAAAAATTGAAATTTGATTGGATGAAGGGAATATGCAGTTTAATATAAGTAGGTTGCATTTGGAATTGATTAGTATATAGATATTTCATTGGCTCTGGTAAATAGACAAAAATGTACTACAGAGTTGGATATGCTTTACAGTATGTGCAGTAAACCACACCTGCTATAGTTAATTTTTTCACAAGTATGGTCCTTCTGGAATGTGTTGTGAACTTGTCACCTAGTGGTTCTAGTTTGTTCCTTGGAGAATCTGCAGCAGGTGTATTGGGGAAGAGTGTTTAAGAAACAGGTATTAATTTAAAAAAATTGGAGAGGCTTAGATTAATTTTTTATAAGGTAGGTAAGATTCCCTAGTGAGGGTGTTCCAAGAAAGTATGGTTTAGCGATATAAATATAAAAGTCTTAAGGGAAGTAGGTTTTCCCTCTTCTGTTTTGTTTCGCGAATTCATTGTGATGATCGTGATTATATCACAAGTGTTGACACAAAGGCATGCATTTTGGGCTACCTCCAAACAGGAGTATAAGTGTTAATAGACAGTAACCATTCAGAGATGCAGTTACAAGACTGAAATATGAAAGCAGTGTTTTTATTTGTTGACTTTTGCAATGTAAAGTTCAAAAGGTTGCCATTTATGGTTGCTTTGTATGAGAGTTGCATGCCATTCTTGTGCTAAGTTTTTACAAACCTTGAGAATATTGCATCTACCTAATAAGATAAAACAAAATCGATGTTATCAATGAACTCAATCTTCTGGTATGTTAATTAAAAAAAATGTAAGTCAAAAAAATGATTAAAAAGGTATATAATTATGTCATATTATAATTTAAAAAAAATTGAAATGTATAATTATTTAAAAAAGAAATGATATATAAATCAAATTGTAAGTTTTTTATATATCTATTAATAGGTAAGCAAGACATAGTTTGTCTCAGGTGAAGATTAGATGTCTGTCAAGTTAGTTTAGAACAGGTGTCTCCAATGAGTAGCTCATGAGCTAGTAGTAGCTCTCCAGCTACCTGTGAGTAGCTCTCTTGTGTGCAGCCCAGCCTACTCATATAGATAGAAGTGTTTGCTTAGTTGAATTATTATATGTATACCAAAATTAAAAAGAATGTATTCAAGACGAAAATGTGTGTATTTTCAGAACTTATAAGCTGATATTTGGAGAAAAAAGGTTGAATTTTAAACATATATTTAAAGCTATTATTTGAGTTAGAGAGATTTCTTATTCATAATTTTACTTAGTGCCAAGCGGATTGCAGCTATAGCCTTTATGAATTACCTGTGTAATATTTCAATTTAATTTGTGAAAGCCTTTTTTACTTTACTGCTGGAACTCTGTCTAATGCACTGATGTAATCACTGCTAACAATCTTGGATGGGATTGTCACTCTTACATCACTAATATTAGTAGCTTGGGATTATTTTCATTGTACATAAGTTGTTCTTTTTGCAAAAAAAGTTGGAGACCCCTGGTTTAGAATGTGTTTCCATTGAGGTCAATCTTGCACTTGTATTGCTTTACTGCATTCTGGAAGTGGTAGGAGAAAAAACTGCACACTAATGGCTAAACCTATATGTTATCTTGTAGTATATTATGTCAAAGTCTTATATGTATATATATGATGTGCTGCTTATGAATAATGTTTTTATTTGAATTCTGGGAGTTGTAGTCCTATTTGTTCCATTATAAAGGATGAATACAACACTCAGTTTTGAAAGTGGAATTCATGCACAATAGCTGTATATGAATTATGAATCTGAATTGATCTGTGCATGGAGGTTATTTGGTAGGGCTGCCTTATCACTTAAACCTGCTACACAAGGTATAACCTTTTCTTAAAACCATATAAAACTGAACAGTGAGTTAGGCTGCATGGCATCACAGCCCCAGATAGGAACTGAAAAACACATTTAGATATCTGACACTTTCAAGTATGCCATGCAGACAAGTAGCCCTTGCATTATGTTTCAGGCAGGGCATACTTGAGCTTGGGCAGGTAGCTTTACTGGTAGAGCTGTCTTATCACTTAACCCCTTCCGTGCTCATGACGAGCTCAGCTCGTCATGCTGCGCGGTAGCGCTGTGCGCATGACGAGCTGAGCTCGTCACGACCACACCCGCGATCGGAATGTCCCGCATACGAGCGGAATTCCGATCGCGGTCAAGGGGTTAAAAGTGCTACACAAGGTGAAGACTGTTCTTGTACCACATTTGAGTGAACACTGAGGAAGGCTGTAGCTAGGCCATAGCGCAGGGAGCTATTCGCTTAAAAATTAAAAGATGCAGTTTGATGTTTCAGTGAGCTATATACACTCTTAGAAACCTATGTGCCCAATTATGCATCCAGCCTACACTTAGACTTAAATCCGAGATAGCTAAGTAGGAAAGCAGACAGTCACTGAAACACCTAGTGAGGTAGTTAGAGAAGCATGCAAAGATTTACTCACTAAGATAGGCACAACTGATATGTATCTTCTGGTAATGAATGCAGTTTCTTACACGCTTAAGTAACCCAATATTCACTAGTACACCCATGAGGCAATCAAAGCAGGCCCTTACTGAGACATTTAGACAATCACATATCGCATAAAAAGAGGTAGTGATTTAGTAAAAGATTTACATAGACATGGAATCGAGTCCCAGATAGGAACTGAAACGCGTATTCAGATATCTGCTAAACAACTGACACTTTCAAGTTTACCATGCAGAAAAGTAGTGCTTGCATTATGTCTCACACCTTGTATTCTTGAGCTTGGGCATGCAGTTTTTCTGGTAGAGCTGTCTTATCACATAAAAGTGCTGCTACACAAAGTGAAGGCTGTTCTCATACCACATTTAAGTTAACACTGAGGTAGGCTGTAGCTAGGCGATAGCGGAGGTAGCTATTCGCTTAAAAAACAGTTTGATGTTTCAGTGAGTGTTATGCACTCATAGAAACCTATGTGCCCAATTATACATCCAGCCTCCACCTAGACTTAAATGTAAATCCAAGATAGCTAAGTAGAAGAGCAGGCAGACACTGAAACACCTAATGAGGTAGTTAGAGAAATGTGCAAAGATTCACTCACACAGACAGGCACAACTGATATGAATTTTGGAGTGATGAAGGCACAATTGATATGTATCTTGTGGTAATGAAGGCACTTTCTTACACATTTAAATAACCCAATATTTTACAGGCACATTTAGAGGACTGTAGGTGTCACAACCGTAGACAACCATTTATGAACAAACTTACATACTCATGGAATATCAGTACCTGATAGGGAGTCACGCAGTTATTCACATATAAGTGAAAAAACTGACACATTCAAGCCTAACATGTAAAGCCCTTGTCAAGTTTTAAGCTACTCTTCCACACCATATGACTATCCCCTGAGGTAGGCTGTAGTTATTCAATAGGGTATGCTCATTTAAGTTAATGTATGTGTAAGTAGGTGTATGGGTGAGTGAGAGGGTGTGTGAGTAACTCTATGAGTGAGTAAGTGTGTGTGTGTGAGTAGTTGTATGAGCAACCTCTCACTTACCCACACATATAACTGAGCAATAAGGTAGTCTGTCAGTAGTTATTAGGATGGGTGCTACATACTTGAAAGTGAACAGATGTAATCTGAAGATTGCCTAAGCTATAAATCCTCATGTAAACTAAATGTTTAAATAGTTAAAATATGTAATGTGATACTATATAATTGAGGGATGAATGTACTTTTCTATTTTTGTTTTCAGACTTCAATATCTAGTTATCTACACAGAATTACCATGCCAACAAAAAGTCAGAGAAGAAAGAAGCAGCAGCAAATAGAGCATCTCCTTAGAACTAAGTAACAAAAGGGGCAAAATGCAGAAAAAATTATCAAAGATAAAAGGCTTGCTGGTAAGAGGACCAAGACATTTCTTAACATTGTTTGTGCACACCTGGAAAAGTACAAAAAGAAGTAAAGAAAAAGAAAACTATAACATTGAATACTAACTTGCACAAAAAGTCTCTGATGTAAAAAGTAAGAAGCCAGTGAAAAAGGAGAGACTTTAAGCAGAAGGCAGAGGCAGTTCAAGGAAATCAGAGGTAGGATGTTCCGCACTAGCGTAATTCGGAACTTGTTAGCATCTATGAAGAAGTATAAAAGAAGAACACAAGCAATCAGACAAAAGGAATATGTTGAAGGTGTAGTTGATAAGGCGTTTGCTCTGAAGAGGAAACTATTATCTTGGTTTTAAACGGAATGAAGACACTGGGCAAAATAGTGTTGTCTATGAGGAGACCGAGCCAAAAGAAAAGACTTGTTAGTAGAAATTATTTTTGCAAAGTTTTTATTGGTGAATGGATACATACTTCAAATACTGAGCCTTTCTTTAAAGAAGAAGACTATTTCCAAGACAACACATTAGTGCATGCAGTTGATGAATCTAGATTATGCTATGAGATGAAAAATGGTATTCCTCTTCCAAAGGAAGTAATGGTACCTAGAAATGTTGAGGAAGAGATTGCTGAAGAGATGCAAGGAAGGCACAGATGGGCCGCTGTGTACAAATGGAATTATAGTAGTGTTTGTAGTATTCGTCAACACTCAATTGATATATTGAGAAATTTCCTCTGTATGTTTGCACCCAGAAGTTTAAAACAGAAAATATGTACTTTGCATGGATTAGATCATGCAGAGTAAGAAAGCATACTAATTTACAAGGACACTCACTAGCTTGTCTATCAAAAAAAGTGTGTCAAAGGAGCTTTCATCATTTTAGAATGTTAGGTGAACACCATTCAATAATGAGAACTTTTGTTAGAAGGCTTTATTATGTAAAAACTCCTGCTCTATGTTTAGGAGAAATGAATAGAGCTCTTTTGCATGGTGTTATATTCCATATAGGTACCCTATATAGACGCAGGTAACATCGCAACCTTTCACCTACATCCTTCCCTACATTACATACATAACGGTTCTTAGGCACTGACCTTTTACCTAGATATGACACTGCATCCAGAATGCGTTTTTTTCCCTGGTTCGATTCTTATACATTATGCATGAGGCTTCTTGGAAGCACAGCAGAACTAACAGTAGGATTACCATCTCCTGTATAATATCTCTGTATAGAGTTCAGGCCCAACGTCATCTTTTAGGCCGACACAGTAACACAGCAAGGTAGGACCCCTGGGGAGACCCATGGGTATATATACAACACATCTTGCTTACGAAGATAGAGGAGACCGTGACATCCCTGCTGACACACTGACCAGAGACGCTGAGGTTCCTGCATGCAGACGCTCCAGCTAGGAGTGGTCTAACATCCCTCGCGGGGTGTCCAACTTGAGACCAGGACGGGGTTCCATATTCACTAACTCTCAGGTAATGGGGTGGACTCGATCCTAGAGGGATTCTTGGCATAACACCTACACAGATGCTAGGTACATTTAGGTACATCTAGTTAGGGAGGCATCGTAGGAGTATGCACTTTTATCATGTGTTTTATGTACATGTATATATTCATGATTTCTGCAAGATGGTAGAACTATACCATCCTTTTACTTTCGTAGTATTGCTAATCATATATCTCTGCTACTGTCTAATGGTTGTTGCAGCTCATCTGTTCTACACTAGAATAACAACTGTTCAATAAATACTTATTGAAACGCCCGACTGTTTATTCTGTGTATCTCTCTGAGGCAAATTAAGTGAGCACGAGTGACTGAGCGAAAGGTAGTATATTGTTTCCACGATCCTGGGGGATCAGGGTTGTCATGTTCTGTGGTTGCCAAGAACTATTCTCTCCCCGATAAGAGGAGACTTTAGTGGCACTGTGAGCTAGCTAATACAGACAGGCTAATGTATCCGGTGGGGGTGCACGGAATCCGTCCACCACCAATCCCACAATTTATGTTATCCAAAACGCGCAGATCCTGTATAGGTAATATAGGAACTACACGACAATGGTAGTGTAGTAGAAATAGAAAAGGCTTGTGATGATGTTGAAATTTTTTTTTTTTTACCGGAACAGGAATGTAGGGAAAACGAAGAGTTCGTAACAACAGGAATTGTGGAGCAGAACAGATGTCTTAGTGTTGGAAATTTTGTAAAAGAGATTAGAAAGTTTAACACAGTTTCTTCAGAGCAACCTAACTGTGTTTGTATATGTTGTCGACGCACTCAGTAAGAAAATCAAACTCGTAATGTGGATGTGTACATTAAAATTGAAAAGAAGAATAATATTAAGTGGCAAGAATTTGTTGTTTATTTATTTGTAGAGGGACAATTTGACTTATCCACCAGTCAAGTTATATGTAAATACTGCTATAATAAGTTAGAGGAAAACAAGATGCCTGCTAGAGCAGTACACACCAACTTAGATAAATTACATGTCCCAGAAGTACTTAAAGATTTGAATGTTTACGAATCCATTTTAATACAGTCTATACATCCATTTCAAGCGATAGTTCGCATGGAGCCAAGCACAGGGAAATTACCTCCAACTGAGCTCCAGAAAGGTCTCAAAGCTAGAGCTGTATACGTGCCATTAGATTTTAAGAAAAACATAGAAGCTATAGGGGTACAGAGAAATTTGGAAGAGGGACTTGTAGTTCTAGTAAATGGTGTCTCGACCAAGAGTAAAACAAATATGGCAAGAGTTAGTAGATATTAGTAAAGTTAAAAATGCAACTTCCCATCTGGTACAAAATAACATATATTATAAAAATGCAGAACAGCTGGAGGACAACACATCATCATCAACAGGTCAGATAGAAAAAGTGGATCGAAGCAGAGTAGAAGAAATTGATGGACATTACAGTATCCATACCCTGCATTCAAAAGAGATTGATGGTGATGCTATTGATCTATATCAACTAAAAGAAGGAAGAAAAAAGAACTCCCTTAAGTGTATGGGGGAAAAGTTTAGAAGCTCACTGTTTTTCTTATCTCTTTCCTACTGGAGTAGGTGATAGGTATGATGATCGGTCTGTGCAAATGCCTGCAGCCGAGTACAGATCTACTAGGCTTTATTCAGAAAATCCTAGATTTCATCAATGTATCCCTTATATGTTTAATCTAGTATTTGAAAGTGAAAACATGTGTAAATCTGCAAGAGACTTTGTTGAGAAAATCCACGGAAAAGATGAACAACTGGAATACAACTTGATTAATCTCATGGCATGTCAACGTGGGACCAATGACTATTGGTATCTTCGTCACGGTGAACTAAAATGCATGTTGAGAAATTTAGGAGCACCTACATGGTTTCTAACACTCAGTTGTGCTGAGTATGCATGGGATGACCTGCTTCAATTCTTGCGAGAGGCAAATTCAAATATAGAAGACAATGATCTAAAGACTCCAGAAGAACTCTGCTCATTGGACTCTGCAAAACTTTGCAGAAATTTTAACCACAGATTTCAAGCCATTATGGCGTTTATCTGCAACAAGAGCAATCCACCTGTCGGTGAAGAGACTGATTTCTTTTGGCGCATGCTACAATGGGTTAAAGATGCTCCAAAGTTTGGAACAGACACTGATGAGTCTGTGTTGTCTTTCATAAGGCAGTATATCATCGCATCATCCCAAATTAGAGTGTTGATAAAATGTTAGGACAACAAGATCTAAGATTCCAAAACCATAGGTGTGGAAAATACTGTCCTAGAAAATATAGATCTAAAGGAAAAGTTTATACAAGATGTTGTTTTGGATTTCTATGACCTGTGATCTCAGAAGGAAGAGTTAATAGCTGTTTGTCTGCAGTCAGACACACTCTCACACAGGAATAACCAAAGAACACATAAAAACTCAGAAGAACAGAAGCCTCAAAATACATCAATGACTACAATCCTGTGATTTTGAAGATGTGGAATGCGAATATGGATCCACAGTTTGTTGCAGAAACACCAATGGCTGTTGCGCAGTACGTGACCTCTTATGTAACAAAGTCAGAGAAAACCGATTTGAAGGAGATGTGGGATGAGATTTCAGCAGAAAAGAGTCTTACAGAGAAATTGTACAGCTTTAGTTTGAAAATGCTTTCTCACAGAGAGATCGGCTCTTATGAATGTGCAGACCGGTTGAGCTCAGCTAGCTTGTTTTCTAAATCTAGAGGAGTTCTGTGGGTGAGTTAAGGGCTTGCTAATGCACATAACAGAGAACTGAAGTCTCTTACAGAAATCCAATATCTTGTGGAATTTGAGCCACACAGTACAGATATTCTGAAGACTAACATGCTGGATACGTACTATCCAAGAATGAGTCCTCCTCTAGAAAGGATGTGTCTGTATGAAATACTTCAACATTATACATACCGAAATAATGTCAGTGAAACATAGGAGGAAAATTTGCTGCTGATGGATGTGAAGGATGTTTGATCAGACATAACAAAGGAAGTTTAATCAATCATTGAAAGCTAAGTTGCCAAAGTTCAGTCAAAAGAGAGTTTTTCTATTTAGCCGTGGCAAACTGAAAGCGAGCTACTTGGAGAATTTGACTTTTATGAAGACTCATTCAATGCTGTGAAAGACAGCATTGAGTGCTCTGTGTTTCCAGTGTATCTTCAAATGTTGAGAGATGAGATTGAACAAGAAGAAACAATTGGTGCTGAGATAGCAAGAGATAGTTCTCAGAGCAGTCAAAGTTCAGCACCTGGGAGTCAAGATCCTCTTGGACAGCCAATCATTCAAATTGAAGCTGCAATAGCCATGAATGATGTGAAGAATGAAATGTAGCAAGCAAGACAGGAAACTCAGGATGTAGAACAACTACTACAGCAATTGAATACAGAACAGAAAGACATTTTTTATGAAGTAAAAAGTAAAATAGAACATGGGTTCCTGCATGAGAAAAAAGAGTGTGCTTGTTCTACATATAAACCAGCTCTATTGTACATAAGTGGTCAAGCTGGAACTAGAAAAAGCTTCTTGATTAAAGTACTGACAAGTTATCTACAAAAAACAACAGATTCCAATTTTTCCTGTGTAGTTACAGCACCAACAGGGTTAGCTGAACATAGTATTGAAGGAGTTACCCTTCATCGATTATTAATGCTGCCTGCTGAACACGATAACTAAATAGAATAGAACAAATTATCTGGTGATGCTTGTCATGAAGTGGGAAGAGTATTAAAGAGATTAAAGCGACTAATTATTGATGAAGTCAGCATGGTATCTAACCTACATACATTTAAGAATAAAGCAAATATTAAAAACTGACTATGACGTGCTTTTTGGAAGAAAATACTTAATAGTTTTTGGAGACCTGCTACAACTAACTCCAGTCAAATGACAACCTGTCTTCAAAACACTACTACATAATGAAACTAGGCATTCACTCAGAAGTATTGGAAATGTAAACATTTGGGAAAACTTTGAATACAAAGAGTTAATCAGAAATATGGGGCAAGCATCAGATATGCAATATGGATATATACTAAAGGACATTAGAGTGGGAGTTCTCACAAAAGAAGGAAAGAGACCCATCTCATCAAAAATCTGTTACCAACTAACATTTCAGCTGCAGAAGTAATGTATAATTTTGTTAAAGAAGAGAAGTCTATTGTTTGTTTGACGCCAACTCTTGAGGAGTGTAGTAAATTCAATTAACAATTATTGGAACTGGAAAAAGAAGAGATAATCGAAATTAGAGCACATCACAAAATGGAACATCAAGGAGTTATAGTGCTACTAACAGAAAAACTCCAATCAAAATTGAATAGTTGCAAAAGTCTGTGTCAAAAACTGCAGGATTAGAAAAACAGTTACGTATCTGTAAAAATTGTCGTTTAATCGTACGTCATAATTTAAATGTTGAAGAAGGGCTAGTGAATGGCGTAATGCTTAAAGTTATGAAATTGATTAATTATCCAAACAGAAAGGACGTGAAATTTGATGATGTTGGTGTAGTTAAGCAGATTGGTAGATGTGTTTCCTACTCGTGAAAGACTTGTATCCAGCGAAAGTAGTTCCCATTGTCTTTAGCGTATGTATTAACCATCCACAAATCACAAGGTTTAAGTGTAGATACAGATCTTGTTAATATTGGTAGTAGTGTTTTCAAAGAAAGGATGTCATATGTAACTTTGTCATGAATTAGAACATTGTCCGGTTTATTTCTGATTGATTTTGATGAGAAGAAAGTAAGTGCTAATGTGAGCTGTGCAAGGGAGTATAATCGGTTAAGAACTCATTATGCTCCTCATTTAAGCCAGTATCCTGTGTTTGAAACACTGATAATGTGTCCAAAGCGGAAAATATCAAAGCAGTCTATCAGAGCTGAACAGAAAGATGAACAAAAAAAAAACAACAAGGACCTAAGAAAAGAAAACTACTGCACAATGAGGAAATAGAACGCAATCACTCTGATAATAAATTTAGATCTTTCTCAGCCTGGTAGGCAGAAAATCTGGATTTTATTAAAGACACGGGCCAAGATTAGGCAAATCTCCTTTATTGCCAGCTCACAGCAGCAACAATGGAAGAATATAAAACTTCAATAACATTCTAATAAGCTATAAAGTCCCCCCACACGCAGTCTTCTCCCTTCCTTGGAATTGCAAACAATTAACTTCTTAGGTCCTTAACTTCCAAACGAAAACTTTCATCAGTGAAAACTTCTTACTCTGAAAAAGAAAAGACCAATATAAATTCAGTAACTTTTACTCCACTAGGGAGGGTACCAATGTGGAGTGATAATCTTAGCCTCCATGGGGCATATTATCAAGCGGCAGCGATAATTATCGCTGGCCGATGTTAGCGCGAGGAATCCTATCGCCGGCTATCGCTGGAAATTATCGCCATGCTAGCGCTGTATTAACAACGCTTAGCGCAAAGGCGATAATTTTCCAGTGATAGCGATGTTTTCCATGAAACATCGCTGGTTTTCCAGCGATGTCCCATGGAAAACGGCGATATCCTTGGTGATAGGGCCTGTGGTCTTAGCCACACAATCCACCCCCCATGTTAGGTATGCCTTAGTCAGGAATTTAGCAGACGTTAAATTCCAGCGTTAAGGCATACTTAACGCGATTGAAAATATCGCTAACCCACGTTGTTGATATGGCGATACCTGGGTTAGCGATATTTCCCCATGTTGTTTTCACAGGCACGCCTCCTTTGCATCTCATTAGCGATGCGATGGGAGGCGTGCAGAAAACGGACGCTAATGCAGGAATCACGCGCTAGCGTGTCCTTGTTAATTAGGCGATAAAATTATCGCCGCTTTTCGTCTGAAAACGGACGCTAAAGCGGCGATAATTCATTAACGCCGCCTTGATAATATGCCCCCATGTCTTTAATAAAATCCAGATTTTCTGCCCACCAGGCTGTGAAAAATCAAAATTTTATGGCATGCATGACACGGAGGCTAACATTATGCAAGTTTAAAGTGCATTTAACTCATTGTCAATTGCGTTTGTAACAGGATAAAAAACCAACTTTTAAACATACTTTCATTGGACCAATTCACAGCCCTAAGGATAATCTACAAACCTCCCCCCAAGAAGAAAGATTTGGAGGCTGAAGCACCCCTAAGGGAGCGTGCACCAAACATAGTAATGTCTACACCAACTTCTTTCATTACTTCCTTCACCCATCTTGCTAAGGTGGGAGAAGAAACTGCTGTATGAGGCAATCTATGGGATATTAACCTTTGTTCTGTATCAGTTGAAACGGTATTTTAATTCGGTCGAAGACACCAACAAACCCATTTCTACCAAGCCAGTCTATATGCTTTCCTTGTGCCAGGTGTCCATGACTCCGATATGAGTCTGAAAGCATCTGCCGAAAGGCCTGGATCTGCCACTGTCTCCTGAAATCCTCAAGGCCATCAGCGTTAGAAGTCCTTGCTCTACAATTGGGTGTGACTCTCCTTCTAGACCTGTAATTATTTCCCTGAAAGTTGGAATGAAGATTGGTAAGTCTATGCTCATTTCCAATAGGATTAGGAACCAGGCCTGTGACCTCCAAAGAGGTGTTATCACTACTGTGTTCTCCTCACTCCTGCATACGTGCAACAGTAGTCTTGGTAGCATGACAAACAGAGGGAAAGCATAAGGTGCTAGGCCCCTCCAATTCTGAAGGAAGGCATTCACCCCCTCCCTCCGGCGAGGGTCCGGACTCCAGCTGAAAAAGTTTGGCAGTTTAGTGTTCAGGCTGTTTGCAAAGAGGTCCACCCTGAAAGGTCCCTATTTCGTCTGGATACTGAGGAAGATTCCCCTGTTCAACCTCCAGTTGCTAGAGTCTCTGAAATTCCGGGAGAACCAATCCGCAACACCACTGCTTAATCCAGGGATATGTTCTGCTACTACTGAAATGCCCTTGCTTAAGTAGTAACCCCAGACGGCTTTGGCTAAATGTGCATGCCCCTTGGAGTGAGGACCCCATCTTGTTGACATATCTGACCACAGATACATTGTCCATGGGTAACATCACAGAGCACTTCATTAAGTCCTTGGTGAAACAACAAATCGCAAATGAATGTAGCAGTAATTCTAAACAGTTGATGTGCAACTCCTTCTCCTGATCTGTTCAGTGTCCCCCTGCTGATGAGTTGCCACATCTTGCACCCCATCCCTCTAAACTCGTGTCCGATTCTATCTCCGGTTCTTCCCCTAAAATGGCTCTGCCATTCCATGCTTTTGCATTTCTCAGCCATCAAAATAGTTCCTTCTTTGAGTCCTAGACCAGAGAGAGCATTTGAGAATAAGATTGACTTGTTCTTATTGTTTTTGCTTTGAGTCTTTGGAGTGCCCAGTAGTACAAGGGGCCTGGATAAATCGCTTGGATCGTTGAAGACAGAAGACCTAGGAACCTTGCTAGAGCCCTCAAGGGGAATTCCTTTCTCCCTAAGATTTTCCTCAATTCCTTGCGAAGTTTCCTTAACTTTTCCCTGGTAATTTCAATTCTGCCTGTATAGTGTTTATGACAAAACCCAAGAACTACATTTCCTGGCTTGGTACCATGCAAGATTTCTTCCTGTTTATGACAAATCCCAGGTGTTCTAATAGGCGTATGGTAAGGTCTGTGTGGTGTGAGACCACCTTCCTGGACTGGGCCATTATTGGGATATTATTTAAGTAAAGTATTAGTCTCACCCCTCTCACCCCGAGCCAACCCACTACGGGGCAAAGGACCTTGGTGAAATACCAAGTGGCTGAGGAGAGTTTGAAAGGGAGACTGCAGAACTGCCAAAGTTTGCCCATCCAGGTAAATTGAATAAATTGTTGGTACAGTGGCTAAATTAGGATAATCAGGTATGCATCCTTTAGGTCCAACCGAGTTAGCCAATCCCCTTTTCGAAACACATCCCTTAGGAGGTACACCCCTTCCATTTTGAAATGGTGGTAGATCATCCATTTGTTAATCTTTTTAGATTTATCACTGGTCTCAGCCCTTTGTACTTCTTCTCCACAAGGAAAATATTGCTGATAAAACCTGACTCGGTACCCTCTCGAATTGCCCCTTTGGTCAATAAGTCCTCTACCTCTTGTGATACTAGGATTGAATCTTCCTGTGAGAAAACCATTTCCAGCTGAAGTTTCCTTTGCATTGGTGTGCCCATAAATTCGATCTTGTATCCCTTCACTGTCTCTGGAACCCAGGGGTTCTGACTCACCAAGTTCCAATTTCCACAAAATTGGGCCAGTCTGCCTCCCACCTTTCTAGGGGTATCTGAAGGGTCTTTCATAGCTCTTACCTTTTGAAAAGCCTCTTTGTCTCTGCTCACCTCTCAAGCCTCTCCCGTGAAATCTCTGTTTCAGGGGTAGAGCTTTGGCCGCAGCTGAGTAACTAACCCCGTGTTCTCCCGGCCCTGCCAAAATCCCTATCTTGGAAGACTCTCTTGATGTCTTTCTGGGACTTTTGAATCAAGCTGAATACTCCCACCTACTTGGCCATATCCCTGATGAAGTTGTCCCCAAAGAATAAACCCTCGGAGGGAGCTCCTCCTTCTCTAGTGGCCTGTTCGACTAGTTTGGGATTTATTTTGAGTAATATGCTTTTTCTTCTCTCATTGGAGAGTGCAGTATTCACACCCCCCAAGAGGCAGATGGCTCTTTGCACCCATTAGCGCAATTCCTTGTGGTCAATGAGGGTGTCTTCAAGATGAGCCACCTCAGCCATCTTGAACATATTTGTCAGTGGGCCAGTAATGTCAAGTAGATGGTCTTGGCAGGACTTTAGGCCTTAATCAAGACCTTTTCTAGGGTTCTTTCCTCCCTTGGTGATAGACGCCACCACCTTTGCTTCTATTTATGGGGTTGATGTGATCCTATCCGGGAGAGAGGGGTGTGGGCACTCGAATCTCAGATGGGACCTGACCTCGTTCAGAATTTCCTTCCGAAGCTAAAAGGAGAGGTTCTCTGCAATGTGCTGAGATGAATCATACTTTGGAGACAAGGGGTGCTTTATGAGGAGTGGGTCAAACATACTTTCCTGAATTGGTCCACAATGGCAATTTTTGGCCCAGAGGCCTTTGACGCCTCGTCAGTTAGTCCCATGTTTCTCACCTCTTTATCTGTATCAAAGTCGGAGGAGTAGGAGAGGTTCATTTCATCCTTTAAACCCTCATTGCTATTGATGAAAATGGGTAATTCCGGGCCTTTTTCCTGCCCATCTGTAGTGCCCATGGCACCGTCTGTGTCAACGCCAAGGCGTGATGTAATTTGGTTTGAGGCTTTTTGCTTTTTTACTCCCTTAGGCAGGTTTTCCCCTGCAGCCCTTTTCCTCTGGGCCTTAACTGTCTCATCTGCCCCTTCAGGGTGTCCTGTGCCAGCAACTGGCCAACCTTTCTTGGAGAGGAACTCCAATTTTTTATTAGTTGTGTCGTCAAGTGACCGCATTACCTTATCCAGGGCTTTATTTATAAGCCCCTCCAGCCTATCCTCCACAGTATTCCCTGAAGGTTCAAGGGACATGGCAGAAGGTAAGTATTTATCAAGGATGCTAGGGCTCTGTACAAAGAAACAGCTGCCAGGATTCAGTTAGGTTGCCCAACAAGCTAAAATGGCCACTCTGTGTTTTAAACACTGTATCCCAGCCTATTAAAATGCCCAACGACACGTACGGAGCATGCTTCACCATTTCTTCAGGGTTTTTCTTCTAAAAGTGAGATCCTTTTTCCATTACAGTCTGTTTGCCCTTTTTAAAAAACAATTTTTATGAACATTAGATGGTGCAATTTCTGCGTGTTGACCGCTGCACTTATTTAGATGGAATGGCAGATGCTGAGGAAGAGGAGGGATGCCGGTCTCTCTGGTGTGCAAGTCGGACTCCTTGCCGAGGATGCGAAGTCTGCGCCCGCGAGGTAAATCCGTCAGGCTGCTGCTGATTGGTGAGTCACTTCACGCAGCTCGACAGCCTCGGTGGGAGGCGTTGTGGGAAGCCGGCTCATGGGATAGTTTTTTAAGTGAGCTCCCGCTGCTATGGCAGTAGGGCACGGACTCAGCTTTTTCAAAGAAAGCTGGCCCAGTGCAGAAAGGGGCGTTGTACCAGTCTTTGAAAGAAAAGACCGATCGGCTGTAAGGGCATCTTTCTCTGCCTTAAGGAGCCAACGGAAATGACAAGTTGTGTTGGGTATGGAGGTAGAAGGACCTCTGGCCCGACGCTGTAAGGAAAAAAGTATGAAATATAGAAGCAACCACCCTTCTTCCCAGGCTTAGAAAAAAAACATTGGGAAGTTACATAAGTAACCTGGTTAAAATGGAGAGTTAGTAACAGGATAGAGAGGGGGTAATATTACTTTTTTCTATAGGGGAGGGTTGGATGACTCAAGACAAAATTAACACAGATAAAGTATTAGGATGTAAAGGCTGTACTTATCTTGTGAGGAGCAGCAACAAAGAAGGGAGAAGACTGCATGTATGGCTTATTAGAATTTTATTGAAGTTCTATATTCTTCAATTGTTGCTGCTGTGAGCTGGCAATAAAAGAGATTTGTATAATGTTAGCCTCCATGTCATGCCATCAAATCTGGAGTGAACTGTTATGCAAATGTAGTATTAAATAGACTAAATAGACTATACCATTTGCCTCATTTTACAAATTCATTTTTTTTGTGTTGTATTTCTTTATTGCATATTCAAACATCAGAACAGAGAGAACGAAGTAGGGCTGTACATGTGCTATTCAGGGTTACATACACATTATCTCCACCAATATGGCATATGCCACCACATAGTTAACCCATTGGTCTTACGTACATTCAACCACTACTGCAAACTAGTAACGAGAATAGTGAAAAAACAAAGAAGGAGGGGTGAGGGGGGGAGGGAAAGGGTAGGGAGGAATCAGGGAGAAGAAGAGCATGTATCTGCCCGCACTAATCCACTGTCCCATCACCTCTATCACCTGGCTGGATTAGAGGTGTTGCCCCACTTCGACTTGCGCCCCCCTACCCCTCTCTCCCGAAATTTTTGTAGGTGACTATGTGGTATCTCGTTTATGTCTTGGTCTCTTCTGGGAGGTCCATGCCGAGGAACCAGTTCGAGGGGGGATGTGGGGAGGGGGGGGAGGTAGGGGTGTGGCGACAGGCCCTGGCGAAGTGGCCCTGACAAAATGCTATGTCCTTAAGAATATGAGTGCGAGTATAAGCATGAGTGTATTTAGGAGTGCGCCAGAGGGGGGCAAACATGAGGGGAATGGGAGGGGAGGTGTCAGCGTCCAATAACATTGATAGTACTGATAAGGGTAATGAACATGATGGTGAGAGGGATGTAGTGGTGAGGATAATGATAATAGTGAGAATGATAGTAGTATTGGGGGGAAAGCTGAGAGAGCCGGGGCGGGGCTCGAGGAAAAAGGAGAGGGGGGATATCGGAAGAAGTGAGTGGGGAATAAGAGAGGAGAAGAGAGGGGAGGGCAGGGGAAAAGAAAAAGAGAGAAAGCAAAGGGAGTCTATATCAGAGGGTGGAGGTAGAGGGATTGGTGATGGCCTCTAGGGTAAACGCAGCTCAGTATGTGTTCAGTCATCAGGGCCTGCTATAGACTCTTCTGCATTCATGTCTGGTGCCTCTGTGTGCAGAAAGGGTGTCCAGACCTCTAGGAAGATCTCTGATTGATCCTGTAGGTTATAGATGATCTTCTCATGAGAAGCCATTTGAATCATGGCCGTCAACCAAGACTCTTGTGTCAGGGGGGTCCCGGCCCTCCATTGGCGCAGTATGCAGAGTTTGGCCGTTACCAAAGCTGTATGAAAGAGGCGGCATTTTGGTCTCGATAGGTCCGGGAACTGTTGCAAGTCGTGTAAAAGAACCTCGGAGGGTGTAAGCGGCAGGCGGAGTGTCATAGTGGCACTCAGAGTTCTTCCCACGTATTCCCAAAACGTTTGCACTGAGGGGCACTCGTAGATGATATGTGTTATGTCGCATCAGAGGTTGGGACAATTCCAGCATTTTGCATGGGGAGAATACCCGCTCTGTTCAACTTTGTGGGTGTCCAGTACCAGTCCTGCAGAACTTTAAAAAGGCAGAACTTCATCCACGCCTCTCTCGCGCCCTTATCCAGAGCTTCCAATATATCAGCCAAATTGTCGTCTTCGTATGTGATCACCAGCCATTCCTGCCAACGGGCTCCAAGCGTGCGCGCCAGTGGGGCCAAAAAGCGGGGTGATGAGAGCACCCCGTAGAGTCCAGACATTACCCCCTTGCACTTCCCCCAGACGAGATGGAACGACAGCACCGGAAACAGGGACAAGTTCCACGGGGGGGGTCCCAGGCACTGTCTCAGACAGTGGCGCATCTGGGTGTATCTTCAGGACTGTGTCATAGACAGACCATACTCCTCACTGAATTGTGCCAGTGGTTTCATAGAGCCGTTGCAAATGAGCTGATCGATGGTATGTATACCGACTGCCTGCCACAACTGCCACCTCAGGCTCTTCCCCCCTACATGTATAGCGTTGTTCCCCCACAATGGGGCCTTCTCATGAAGGCGTGGAAGGGCTCCCAGAATCTTGTGTGCTCTGCGCCAGGCCATGCGCATAGCGAGTAAGATCGGGTGAACAGTACCACTGCCACCGGGCATCGCCATGTATAGGGCGAATAGACCTCCCTCAGCCGAGAGTAGGTGTCATTCCAGTGGGCCCCATTGTGGCTGGTCCGGGAAGTCTGGCAGGAAGTACCCCATCTGGGAGAGATGTAACGCCAGTGCATATAGTTTCACCGACGGAAGGCCAAGTCCCCCGTGGATGCGTCGAGCCTGCAACTTGGGCGTGGCTATGCGTGGCTTTGAAGAGCCCCACACAAACAACCTTATCTGAGAGTCTATCTGCCTCAAGGTTGTAAGGGGCACCTGAATCGGAAGCATCCCCAGGGTATAGTTAAATCGCGGTAGCGTCACCATGCGGACTGCCTGCACTCTGCCCCACAACGAGAGTCCCAGGGCCCTCCATTTTTCGAAGTCCCGTTGCATCTGGGTAATCAGCGGGTTAAGGTTGTCCGGGAGCATGCCCGCTAGGCTTTATTGACAAGTACTCCCAGATATTTAAGGCGCAACTGTTGCCATCTAAAGGGAAACCCATGTATGGCCGCCTTTGTGGTCTCGTCTGAGAGGGGGAGCGCTTCGCTCTTACCCCAGTTGATCTTATACCGGGAAAGGGGAGAAAAGTCATCAATAATCTGAAGTAGAGACGGCATTGAGCGGGGCAGATCTGTGAGGGTTAGAAAAATGTCATCTGCATATAGGTACAGTTTGGAATCACCTATCGGAAGTGGGACTCCAGTAATAGCGGCAGAATTGCGCATGGTAGCAGCCAGTGGCTCCATAGCCAGGAGGAAGAGGAGCGGCGGAAGAGGGCAACCCTGGCCCGTCCCCCTATGCATGGGGAAGGGGTCAGATAGGAATCCACCACAGTTCGCTTGTGCCGTGGGGTTCCCATATAAAAGGCGCACTTTAGCTATAAATTGAGCCCTGAGACCGTAATGATCCGTCACTCGGAAGAGGTAGTCCCACTCGATCCGGTCAAATGCCTTCTCCGCATCAAGGGAGAGGGTGATAGCATCCATAGGGAGGTCCTTAGACGTCCACAATGCGTGGGCAAGGGTATGCAGATGATTCCTAGAGGATCTGCCCGGTACAAAACCCACCTGTGAGGCGTGGACCAAGGATGGCATAACTTTGCAGAAGCGGGCTGCCAGGACACTTGCCAGTATCTTTATGTCGTAATTTAACAGCGAGATAGGCCTATAGCTCCCACACTCCAGAGGGTCCTTTCCGGGTTTAGGTATAACAGCTATAACAGGATTATTGGAAATGAGGCCCAGGGAAGCAGACTGTTCTGCTTCACAAAAAGTTGCCTGCAGCATGGTGACCACCTCTTCCCCTGCCCAGCAATAAAACTCAGCCGGGAAGCCATCCTCGCCAGGGGCCTTGTGGTAGGGCAGCTTCGCTATAACTGAGGCAATTTCATCCTTGCTGATCTCCCCCTCTAAGAGCTCCCTTCCTTTGTCCGAGAGGCGGGGGAGTTTCCCCTCCAGTAGAAACAATGTCAGTCTGTCCGCCTCTACCGGTATGCCAGGGGAGTATAAGGATTTATAAAAGGAGGCAAATTTGTTTGTTATATCCTGGGTTGGGTAAGAGTGCCACCCGCCGCTGATCTGTTGGCCGGGATAGCCATGGACGCCTCCCGTTGACGGAGCTGTGCTGCTAAGAGCCTCCCTGCTTTTCCCCATGCTCATAATGCCTCCCCTTCATTCTCTGTAGAGCATATTCAGCTTTGGTGGTGTAGAGGCCATTCATCTTTGCCTGTTCCAGGGACTTGTGATGTGGCGTGGGGCGTGCAGAGTAGAGGTGGGTGTACTTCTTGATTTCAACTTCCAGCGCTTTTTGCTTGGCTATGTTTTTCTTGTTAGCTTGGACCGAGTCCCTCATGAGCCTCCCTCGTATGGTGGCCTTTGCTGCTGCCCATAGGGTTCGTCTGGAGTCTACTGAGCCCTGATTGTCTGTGAGGAACTCCATGACATGAGTCTGTAAGATGGATTTACCGGTGGGGGCCCGGTAGCGCTGGATGTTTAGTCGCCAGGGTTTGCGTCCAGGTCTGGCCAGTCCCAGTTCCAGTGAGAGGAGGACCGGAGAATGGTCCGAAAGGGCAGCCTCCAGAATTTGGGATTCTCTGGTAATCTGTACCACTCTGTGGGAGGTGAGAAAGTAATCAAGAAGGGAGAGCGTGCCGTGCACCTGGGAAGTGAAAGTGTATTCCGCGTCTGTGGGGTGGCTCAAGCGCCAGTGATCTATCAAGCCATTATCTTGCATCACGTCTTCCAGTAATGCCCTGTCAGCTGCATTGTCCCTATCCAACGGTCCCGTCCTATCCAGAATCGGGTCCCTCGCTAAGTTCCAGTCCCCGCCTATGAGGAGTTGGGAAGCTCCCATCTCTGACAGCACTCTATTTACTTGCAAGAAGAACGATTTTTTCGCCCCTATTGGAGCGTAGACAGATCCTACGCATATGTGTTGGTCACCGATCTTTAACTTTGCGAAAACATATCATCCGTCAGCATCCGTCCAAGTCTTTGTCACTGTCGCCGGGAAGGATTTCCGGAGGAGAATCGCCACTCCACACTTAGAGATTGGGCCCTCAGATCCAAGGGCTTCAGTCTGTTTGCTACTATGTATCACCTTCCCTACCCAGTCGCGTCGCAACTTATCTGATTCTACTGCATCCAGGTGCGTTTCCTGCAATAATGCCGCATCCGTGCGGTTAGACTGCAAGTACGCTAAAATCTTTTTTTGCTTGATGTAGTCTGTGAGACCGTGGACATTCCATGTGATCGCACTGAGTGGTCGTGGGGAGGTCATATTGTTAGGTGCAGCAAGTGTGGAGTAGGGAGGCTGACGCTGAGCAGCAGGCAGTGGGTCTTGCAGGGTACGGATACAGTTGATGATTGAGGCTAGATGAGAGTGAGGTCTGCAGTCTTCCCTAGAGGTCGTAGGGTTTGCTGTGTAAGGTTACGGGCAGGGATATAATGTAAAGAGAGAGGAGAGGGAGCTGGTCGGAGGTGGAGTATTCAGGGGGAGGGATTAGAGGGAGAAGGGAAGAGGAAAAAGGAGTAAAGAGGAGACAGAGGACAATAGGGGAGGATGGGGGAGGGGCCCTCTGGCACTTCCGTAACGATTTGGATCTGTTATTTCTATAGGGCTACCGGCTGGCAGTAAAGGGTCCTATAAAGCAGAGGGTGCTGCAAGGACGTATCAGTCGGCGGGGGGGTGCGGTGGAGAGGCGTAAGATCAGTCCAGCGAAGGCACGTGATATCGAACAAAAGGGGGCAAAAGTGGGGGGGTAGGGAGAGAACAATGAAGCACTGGAGGCGGGGGGTTACCTTCTCGGCCTTCTGCACTCCGTGAGCATCAATCTGTTTACCGTGGGTCTACACTCAGCGGAGAGCTGCTCCCAGGGTGATCCGAACCCCCCAAGCGGGGCGGCCCGCTGCCATTTGAAGATTCCCAATTGTATATATAGGAGGGGCTGTTGAGGAAAAGGAAAACCATGTAGTGGGCGGTCCAGGATGGGGGGTGAGGGTGTGTGGTGTCCTATGCGTGAGGATGCGCTGTATGGCGCTTGCGTGAGGGCGTGTCGCAGGGGCATATGGGCTCACAGCCACACCACGCCCTATCGGGCGTAAAGATGTATATCTAGATGAGTGATACTATGGTCCCCTGCATAAACGTCTGTGTCCAGTGTGTGCTAGCTGTCGCTATCGCTTTGTGCGTGGGGAGGGTGGGTGGGGCCGGCCGCACTAGGGATGAACACAGGCATGTGAAAATGGGAACGTAAACGTAAACATAGGTGGCGCTATTAAACAACACCGTTATACAAACAGTAAAATGTACATTTCGTTTTGTTGCGATGCAAAGAAACAACTATTAACTGCCCTAGCTCAAAAAGACTGTGGGAATGAGTGAGATGTAACAGTGTTGCCCTCAGATACCTAAAGCACCCCACAAAGCAACACAGTATGTAGGATACTCAGCTGTCCGTTGATCAGCAATCTTCCCACTGCACCGTCAGCCGCACAGCCATCAGTAGTAGAGGTAATCAATCTGGGCTCTCCACCACAGGTCCTCCTCACCCCTGGTCAGAGTCCTTCATTGGCTTCAAAGGTGAGCGAGATTTGTCCCTCTGCGGTTTGTGGGCAAAGGTAGCCACTGCGTGCAATTCGTAAGCTCTGTCCTCCTGAGTGCGTTCCATTCTGCTCTGACACCCTGCCCCGGTGCCACGCTCCCCCAGAATACCGTCTCTTGCTCTCCGCTGCCTGGGATGAGCCCGGCTGTTGGGAAAGTCCTGAGTCGCCCGGGTGCATGTCCATGTCCTGACTTGTTGCATCTTCCAGAAACAGGCGGAGATCCTCCAGATCATAGAAATCTCGAGAGTCACCATCTATGGTAATTCAGAATCTCGCCGGTTCAAAAAGTCCGTATTTAATGTTCAACTGTCGGAGCCGGGGTCTAAAAGAGAGGAAGGCTTTGCGGCGCTCGTTTGTTTGTTTAGAGAAGTCGGCGGCCATTTGGATGCTGTAGCCGTCCTGGGTGAACGGTCCACGTGCCCGTGCTGCTGCTAGGATTTGCCTTGTCTGGTTGTGGCGCAGGAAACAGGCAATAAGCGGTCGTGGGCGCATGTTGGAGTCTTTACGAAGCGGTCCTATGTGGTGGGCCTTCTGGATCTCCAGGGGAGGATCAAAGGTAGCTCCAATGAGCTTCGGGAGGGTGTCCTTCAGGAACGCGGCAGTGTTAGGGCCCTCGACAGATTCAGGAAACCCAAAGAAGCGGATGTTATCCCTTCGGCTGCGGTCTTCCAGATCGACGAGCTTGCTTCGGAGGAAGAGGAGTTCTCGATCTCTGTCCGGCAGTGTGTTCAGCCGACCCTCCACCGCTGTCAGCCTCTGATCCACTGCCTCCGCACGGGTGTGGAATCCTGCCAGGTCTGTGTGTATTCATTTGGCCTCCTCCGCCAATTTGGAGATATTAGAGTCCATCCCTCCAACCTACGGCTCACTGCGGAGATCTCTTGTAGAATGCCGTCCATAGTAACTCCTGCTGCGAGGTCGTTGAGAGGGGGCTGGGGGGCCACTCACCAGGGGTTCGTCAGTTTTTGTGACCACGGTGCGCGGGTTCTGCTTTAGAGCCTCCATGAATAAGAGCTGTCTGGAGGACGTGTTTCCTGGTCTTGGCGTGGTCATTCATGCCCCGGTACTGCGTTTCATCATCACCAGGCTAAGGGAGGGGGGAGGGGGGAGGGGGGCCAGGCGGTGGGGGCACCCACTCCCGTCCACAAGGATATACAGGCGCTGCTCAGAGCATCCCTCCTAGTAGGGGAGACAGTTAGCGAGGTATGGCTCCCAGGTGCAGATGCAGGCAGGTTCGTGGGTCTCTGGAAGGGCACCAGTCCTCACCCACCAGTCTTTGTGGCTCCGTGTCTCCCTTTGCTCCGTCTTGTAAGGCACACCCTCCCCGGTCCCGTTCCTCTGGGATGCGGCCTGTAACTAGCCCCCTACATCCACTGCCCCACACCAGGAGCTAGGGTCCGAGGCATGTACACCCTGGCCGTGTTCCTTGGGGTGCGAATCCACCCAGTTGGCGGACATCGCTTTCTTTCCATGCAGTCGGGGGTAGCCCGCGTGGTACACTGATGCTTCACTGGGTTCAGTGGGGCAGCCCTAGTCCATCAGTTGCTGACGTGGTGAGTGGGGCTTGGCAGTCTTGCTTCAGGGGGGTGCTCCCTCACCATCAGTAGACGTTCCACTGTCGCGCCCCCATCACCTCCGCTTCCCGCCATAGAGAGGCCCCCGTGCCTGGAGGGGGGCTATGGTGCACTTACTTGTGTCAGCGGGCATATGCTTTATTAGCACCGGGGGGGCTGTCCGTGCAGTGGGGTGTGCAAGAGTGGGGGGGTAACCCCGCGGCTCCCATAGATATGTCGCTGCTGCTTCCCCACCTCCTCCACTCTTCATCGTATGAAGGCCCCAATGTCCGCACCAGGTGGGGGGGTCTGGGGCTACGACACCCTCACTGTTGCTGGCAAGGAGTGCAAGCGAGCAGTGCCTGTTGCTCACGCCTAGGAGGGAGTGCGGTGCAGTCTGTGCTCCGATCCCTGATATCGGGAGCCGCTCTCCTCCAGCCGGGTCCTTGCTGCTGGTATGGTAGGCGGGGCCGGGCTGCCACCCGAGGCCGAGGCTGTTGAAGCGCCTCCAGGCCACATAAGTGTGCAGCTTTGCCGCCCCCTCTTCACGCCTCCCAGGGATGATGGTGGTGCTGGGGCGGGGGGGAAGGGCAATCACTGCGGTGGTGCTGGGAGAGAGAGCCGTCGAGCGCGATGAGTGGCTCCGGCTCTCCAGGCCCCCACTGTCAGCACGGGGAGCGGGGCCGGGCCGTCACTTGAGGCCGAGGCTGATGGCGCGCCTCCAGGCCCGGGAACCGCTTCTCCGTCAGTTTCCCCTATAGTGCTCTCCCCAGTCGCGATGGCGGCATCGGAGTGAACTGGAAGAGCCCCCGCATCCGGGACCGTCGAGGCGATGTTGTACAGCCACCTCCGAGACGCCGCATTCCCCGATCAGGGTCTCCCTCGGAGCGGAGCTCGTCTCTTAGGAGGCCATCATTCTCCGTGGCCAGACCACGCCCCGATTTTACAAATTCTATTAAAGAAAAGGTAGATTAAAGAATGTCTTCACAACTATATAATTTACGCAAAGAATTAAGAAGTGACAGAAGGATTATACATTCTGCTACTGGAATAAGAAAATTTACAGATGACTGTACTGTATCAGTAGTGCTTTCTCAAAATCTTCAGCAGGATGCTCAAGAATTTTTAATGGTAATGCTATTACTATTAGAGGAAGAAGATGTGAATATCAATGCATTATTTGGTTTAACTTATAAATGGAGCCATAACTGTGAAGATTGTGAATTTACATCTAGCACTGAAATCAATTCAGAATGATTCCTCTACTTGACATTACCAGATTGTAAAGTTGTGCCCTTTGAAAATGTAACTAAAAACACCCATCAAGATATAAGCTGTCCAAACTGCAGATCAGAACTTAGGTCAACGTTGTTTCTCAAAGGTATGGAAAATATGTCATAGTCATACTACAATGATGCAGAGTGGATGGTACTAAATTAGGAACTCAAATTGCAAACTTTGTAGCTGGACACATTTCTGTTTCAAAAAGAACTTTCACAACTATAGCAATCATATTTCATGAAGGAGTTAATAGAAGCTCTGGACACTACACAATATATTTAAGATGTCAAACAGGATGGACACAGTGCAATGACATATAAGTGACATTCAAATCAAGACAACCTAAAAAGTTACCAAACGTATTACTGCTATTTCTAGAACTGAAGGTCTAAGGCGAAATTAGAATAAGAAAATGTGGTATTGTGTTGACATATATATGGATTTTCTGTTTCTGAGACATTATTTGGCCTATTAGGGGTATGTATTGTCTATAGCAAGCTGTTAGAAATGAAAGACTGTTAGAAATGAAAGACTCTTTTTAACAGCGGGAAAGGAATTTATAAAACATTTGAGGACTACATTCTGTTACCACAGATAAAAACAAAATGGTGGTACTATACCAGTAGCCTTAAGTTGCATCTAAGAAATCTCCTCAGCACTAAAAAAATTACTCTTTTTGTTTCTTCTACAGCAACTTGTACATCGTACTGTGTGTTATGTTTTTTGTACATGGATGAAGAACATTTTAGACATCATTTGGCCTAACAGGGATGATGTTTACAAAAGGATATTCAAATGTTACTGCTTCATAATTGTTGGGCATTTTGTACCAGATGTAAAAATATCAGAAACAGTTTTAACATATAGTTGCATCATTAAGGTAGTAACCTATCAGCAAGCCACTATTAAAAAACTTGTAGTGAGTGGAGTGCACAGTATGACATATTTTTAATGATGTACTATGCACATGTGGGTTTTTTCTACAATCCATTGTTTTTTCCCCACTGTTTGAGGGTGATGCTTCATATAGAGCACTGTTGAAAGTGACGAAGTATGAAAGTTGAAAACAGTAAAAAATAGTAAAAGATTTGTCTATGTTGAATTAAAGTTTTGGAGAAAAAATACTGTGTATTGTTATGCTTGCCTAATGTTCAAAATGAAATTCTAATACATTTTTCTCTGTTTATATTTTTCACAGTGGTTGGAGATTGGGATATATTACGTGTGTCAAATCACTAATCTAGTGATAGATCCATCCAGTCACTACTCATATACTCATCCCATCTCCCAGGCAGTACAATTCCATTCATCCAATCACCCAGACACTACCTAGGCAGTCATCCAATGACTCAGGTGGTGCACTTGCATTCAGCCAATCTCCCAGCCACGACTCAGGCACTCTTCCAATCACCCAGGCGGTACTCATGGAGTCATGCCTTCACTCCGGCACTACTAATGCAGTTATGGAATCCCTTTCATTCATCCAGGCACTGCACTTGCACTAATCCACTCACTCAGGCACTGCACTTGCACTCATCCAATTATCCAGGCACTGCACTTGCACTCATGCAATCATACAGGCAGTACACTTGTCCTCATACAATCAGTCAGGCACTACCAATGCATTCATGGAATCACCCAGGCACTGTACTTGCGCTCATCCAATGATCCAGGCACTGCACGTGCACTTATCATTTCACTCAGGCACTGCACTTGCACTCATCCATTCACTCAGGCACTACCCATTCAGTCATGCAATCATCCAGGCAGTGCACTTTCACTCATAGAATCACACATGCACTATCCATGCACCCAACCATTCACCCAGGCACTACAGTTGTAGTCATCCATTCACCCAGGCACTACACTTGCACTCATTAAGTCACCCAGGCAATACCGAGGCACTCATCTCATCATCCTAGCACAACCTATGCACTCATCCAAATACCCAGATACTACTCATGCACTCATCCAATCACCCAGGCACTACTCATGTGCTCAACCAATCACCCAGGCACTACAGTTGCACTCATGCATTCACCCAGGCACCACACTTGCACTTATCCATTCACCCAGGCACTGCACTTGCACTCATCACATTATCTAGGCACTGCACTTGCACTCATGCAATCATCCTGGCAGTACACCTGCACTCATACAATCACTCAGGCGCTACCAATGCAGTCATTGATTCACCCAGGCATGGCACTTGCACTCATCCATTCACCCAAGCACTGCACTTGTACTTATCAATTCACCCAGGCACTGCACTTGCACTCATAGATTCACTCAGGCACTGCCCATGCAGTCATGCAATCATCCAGGCACTGCACTTGCACTCATTCATTCACCCAGGCACTGCACTTGTGCTCATCCAATGATCCAGGCACTGCACTTGCAGTGACTCAGGCATTGCCCATGCAGTCATGCAATCTCTGAGGCACTACCCATGCACTCATCCAATCATCCTGCCACTACTCATACATTCATCCAATCACCTGTGCACTACTCATGCACTCACTAAATCACCCAGCCACTACACATCCACTCATCCAATCACCCAGGCACTACCCATGCACTCATCCAATCACCCTGGCACTACCCTTGCACTCATGTAATCACCCAGGCACTACCCATACGCTCATTCAATCGCCCAGGCATTACCCATGCACTCATCCAATCACCAAGGCACTACCCAGGCACTCATTCATTCACCAAGCCACTACCCATACACTCATGGAATGACCCAGGCACTACCCATGCACTGATACAATCAACAAGGCACTACCCATACACAGATCCAATCACACAGATACTACCCTTGCACTCATCCATTCACCCAGGCACTACCCATGCAGTAATCAAATAAATAAATAAAATAAATACCAGCATTTGTAAAGCACACAGCTACCTCTGGAGAGGTGTCCCGGCGCTGGGGGCCCTCGGGAAGATTAAGCGAGCTATTGCCCAGAGTCACATGGTGCTGGGCTAACCTGCCGCCAGCACCGGGGATCGAACCGTGAACCCCATGGTCTGGAGTCAGGCGCCCTGGCCGCTGCGCCACACCTCTTCCACCACACCCACACACTCATCCAATTATCCAGGCACTAACCATGCACTCATCCAATCACTCAGGCACTACCCCTGCACTCATCCAATCACCCTGGCACTACTTGTAAAAAAAAAGTGGTATCCGCGATGAATGACGTCATTGCGACTTCTGCTGTCGCCGTGAACAGGGGAAAGGCAAAGTAAAAGTTATTTTGTTAAAAAATTATTATAAACAGACAACTTTGAACAGGAGATCAGTAAACAGCTAGTGTCAACCATCAATTAAAATATCTGTATATATGTGTTTTAGAGTTTCTGAAAAACTCGTAAAGTCCGCGACTACCGACGTTGTCGAGATGTCCAGCATCACAGCGAAAACGGAAAATAGTCTTTGAAGATGAGTTGTCTGGAAACTTACTACAAAAATATGTTTTTGAAAAGTACACTGATAAAGCTCTACTGTTGCATTTACTTTAGAATGTCAAAAAGTGTTTGGGTAGCCCGGCGCTCTTTCAACCTCAGTAACTGGTCCCCACCAGAATATTCATAATTATGCAAACCAATTTTCATTGAGTTTTAATCACCAAAAATAATCAGACTTTCTCGTTGTATTTCTCTTATTCTTTATTCTTGTTCTCATGATGTATGACAATACAGCAAAACTCTCTACAGCCAACACGTGTTTTGCGCTACACAGCGCTTCTTCAAGGCTGTCACAAACAAAGGAATACAAATCAGTTCTTTTTAAAAAAGAACTTATTTGTATTCCTTTGTTTGTGACAGCCTTGAAGAAGCGCGGTGTAGTGCGAAACACGTGTTGGCTGTAGACAGTTTTTCTGTATTGTCATACATAGTGAGAACAAGAATAAAGAATAAGAGAAAAAGAAAATACAACGAGAAAGTCTGATTATTTTGGGTGATTAACACTCAGTGAAAATTGTTTTACATACTGTAGAATGTGTCTATATATATATATATATATATATATATATATATATATTTTGCACTTTGTACAAACTACACTCTCTTCGTGACTACGGACGTCGTCACAACGATGTCGGTAGTCGCGAATATAACTTTTTTTGTAAAGGTGATTTCTCCTAAATTGGACATGGAATGGAATGGAAGGAACTTATGTGTTGTTTCTTCTATCTTGGGCTCTAGTTCTTTCTTGTCCAAGCAGTTTCGTTTCATCCTTAAAAACTCGCCATAAGGAATGCTTTTTATCAGAGATTTGGGGTGAAAACTAGAGCCATGTAGGATGCTGTTGGCTGCAGTTGGTTTCCCATATGTAGTTGTTTTTATCTATCCTCCCTCCGGATACCAACAGCATACAACAACATAGTAACAACACATAAGTTCCTGGAAAGAGGATACAAACCAGCATACGTAAGAGCAGGGAGGATAAAATCAGAACAGGTTTCTCGAGACCAAACTCTACAAAATTCAAAAGAAAGGAGAAGTAACACACAAGAAAATACAAACCCTGAAATAAGACTGATCTTGACATACAGCAAAGAAAATCATGAAATTGCAAAAATAATGAATAAACATTGGAATGTACTATTGAAAGATTCAGATATAAAAAAAGTACTTGAAGAGAAACCCAGCATAACCTATAGACGAGCACCATCAATCAAAGACAAATTAGTCCACGCCCATTATACAATACCGAAAGTCAGATCCTGGCTAACTGATTTCCCAACAGGATTCAAGAAGTGTGTTAAGTGCAAAGCATGCCGCACAGGGGAGAACATGAAAGAGATTACCGACTTCAAAGGAAAAAGCTTTGATACCAAAGAGAAAATCAACTGTGAGAGCACATAGGTGGTCTACATGCTGGAGTGTAACTGCAGCCGCAGATACATTGGGAGCACAATCTGTCAACTTAAGAAAAGAATTTTGGAGCACATTCGTGCCATCCCGAATGGGGACGCAAACTATGCAATGACCAAACACATGAATACCCATTCAAATTACAGCTGGCACCAAATGAGATACTGGAGTTTGGCAACGATCGCAGCAAACAAGAGAGGTGGGGACCATATAAAAAAACTGAGACGCCTAGAGTCAAGATTAATAATCAGGTTCCATACAAAACAACCAGGATGGACTAAATGGGGACGAAGAACTACACGTTCATCTTTAATCTGGTGTACCGACAACATCAACACATGAACTTAGAAACCTCATGAAAACTATGGAACCATCAGCAATAATAACTTGAATTAATATCAACATTGCCAAGAACCAAGCTCCAGGATACAACCGCATACAACCCAATATGAACAACAGGGGGGCACTGAGCCGTTATGACAAAGAGGGCACTGAGCCCAGAATACACATGACAATTCACAGTAGAGCTGAAATCTACTTTATGAACTGTACTAATCAAACAGTAAAATCATAAGTGAGAATAAGACCAATGAAGGTTTAATGAAAAGTACTGATTGTATAGTATATATTTTATTTTTCACAATTTAATTTAATTTATTTTCACTTAAACGAGTAAATTACACCTCCCAGAATGCACCATTAACGGCAATATGGGCTTATGTGTATAAATAGACATGACAGGTGGATCACCGCTAACCGTGATCAAGACCAATCTGGTCGAAACATGCTGGTTTGTGAGTTGTTGAAGGTGATGGCTGTTACTTTACTGGATTAAAACTAGCCTTGCAACAGAATCTCCTGGAGTGCAAGCGGATTCGTTTTTTGGTGGTGATATTAATTGCGGATCTCGATTCCTTTACCGCACCACTCGCACCGATCGCGAGCGCGCTGACATAAGGGCTATCATGAATGGCGACCTGAAATACCCACTGGCCGAACACTACATCAAAACCCATTCTGGAGACAATACCTTCTGGTTCTATGGTATTGAACAGGTTGAGGCAGGACAGAGGGGTGTCAATAGGGAGCTTCGCCTGAGACAGTGCGAAGCCAAGTGGATATGCAAATTGCGCTCAATTACACAGGGTCACAACACTGATAATGCGATGCACTTTTTCCTCAATGATAATCCATGATATCTACCCTGTACCACCTATTGGCTGCCTTTTAATCTTCCACCTGTGCTCCATTTTGATCTCTGCCAACCATACCAATTAAGACTCTACTGCCCTTTTTGTGAAGACTGACAAAGATCAATGGGTTGTCGCATATGTACAGATTTTGTTATCATTTTTGAGTGGCATATCAAATGCAATTAATGTATTCTTGATTGTGCTTCTGTCCACTTACCTATTTTTCATTTATTTCCCTATATTAAGTCTTGTTCTCTTATTCTGACTCCTTCTCAAACCACTTATTGTTATTGGCCTTGGTAGGCTCTTATGGTTACGGCACCGATACAGCACGGTGCCATATCTTGCGATAGCTGACTCCGGTTTGCATTTAGATTCCCTCTGTTTTCATGCTGGTGCACCTTTATCCACCAGACCACGTCAACTGAAGCTTGGATTCACCTCATATTCCCACCTATCGATATTTAGGCTATTTTCCTCTAAAATACTTTGTGCTGCCCCTTCGCCCTTTTTACTTTTTTACTTTTTTACTATTTTGAGTTTTCCCTTACACTTGCTCGGTTTACTACGCTTAATGTTCTGAGTTATCAATTTCTAGTATATCTTCACTTCTCTCCCTTTTGGGCATCCCTCTCCATTTCTGGATTTTATTTCTGGAGCAACATTCTCTTATAGTTCATCCATGTTACTGTGACGGTTCCCCCTCCAGTGTCTCCCCCACTCAGGCGCACACCTGTACATTGCGTGACCTTTCCATATAGTATATTTAATTTTTTAGCTTTCCATTCATCCCTGTAATTCCCCTCGGCACGATATCCATATGGGTTATCGTGCTGCATCTGACTGTCACTTTCTTTATGGTTTTATAAACTTTGCTGGGCTGTTTTTGCTGTCTTCACATGCAATGACGCCATTCCAATATGGCGGCCACCTTTGGGTTATGAGGTCGGGATAGCTCTGGTACCCATCCCAACATGGCGGTCATTATCGCTTGGGAGCTCGACTTGTGTGGTTTATTCTGCTGTACCACACGTTGTGATTCCCATTACCCCTGCAACATGCTTTTGTGAGCTGCTTTCGCCTTTTCTACCGGCACTAGGGGAGGGTCCTGGCGTATAAGGGACGACACGGATACGTTTTATTACAACTCTCAATGGCGGCTGCATATAGGCATTGATCACCACCTCCATGCATTCCATGCTTTTCACCCTCCCACTTACACATGGGCTTCAAGGTGATTGGCTACACCTCTCATCAGGAGGCTTGTTAATCGCTTTAAATGGGAACCTGGCGCAAATGGCAACTTGATACCGACACAGACATGCTTGTTTTACACTGGAAGGGTAAGGAGATTGAGGGGCATGCACGCTCGTCTTTGACTGCATGACCATGGGATTGTTTTTGACATGGATTTACAAATATGGACCATGAGGGGCACTTTTTCCTTAGTATTTCTTTTAAGTACGTCTCATGGGCGGCTCACGTCTCTTCTACTTGACGGGGGCATGCTTTAGCTACTGCTTAATTCTCACTATTGCTATTTGGTCATTAAAGCGCCCGCACTTTGTAATGTGAGCCCCGTTGCATATCGTACATGTTATACGCGATTAATTACTTTGAGACTCTCCCAACTCCATTAACGATATTTTCGTGCCACGAGGGTGTGGAGAACTCATACGCACGTCTTTATGCGGTGCCTTCTGCTCCCTGGCGACCGCCTCATTCCCCGACGACTGGAAACACGCCAAGGTCAACCCCCTCCTAAAGAAACCCTCAGCGGACCCCACCGACCTCAAAAACTACAGACCCATCTCCCTGCTCCCGTTCCCAGCGAAAGTCATCGAGAAAGCCATCAACAGCCAACTCGCCACATTCATTGAAGAACACAACATCCTCGACTCCTCCCAATCCGGCTTCAGAAAAAACCACAGTACGGAAACCACCCTCCTCGCCGCAACAGACGACATCCGCACCCTACTGGACAAAGGAGAAACAGTAGCCCTCATCCTCCTCGACCTATCAGCGGCGTTCGACACAGTCTCCCACCGCACCCTAATACGCAGACTCTACGACGCAGGAATTCAGGACAAGGCCCTCGACTGGATCCGCTCCTTCCTCTCCGGCAGGACGCAGCGGGTCAGACTCCCCCCTTTCCTCTCGGACCCCACACCTACAACCTGCGGAGTCCCCCAGGGCTCCTCCCTCAGCCCGACGCTCTTCAACGTCTACATGGCTCCACTCGCCCCCATCGTCAGAACATACGGACTCAACATCGTGTCATATGCAGACGACACCCAGCTCATCCTCTCCCTATCCAACGAGCCCAACACAGCCAGACGCAACTTTCGAGAAGGCATGGAAGCCGTCGCCAAATGGATGAAAAACAGCTGCCTACAACTAAACACCAACAAAACAGAAGTACTCATCATGGGCCCAAACCCCGATGCCTAGAGCGACACCTGGTGGGCCCCCGCCCTCGGAAACCCGCCAACCCCCACGGACCACGCATGCAACCTGGGAATCATCCTGGACTCCGAGCTCAAAATGGACCGCCAGATCAACTCTGTCTCGTCTTCCTGCTTCCACACCCTCCGCCTCCTTCGTAAGACCTTCAAATGGATCCCCCTCGAACACCGAAAGACCGTCACTCACGCCCAGGTCACCAGCAGACTCGACTACGGCAACGCACTCTACGCCGGAATAAACAAAAACCCCACCCGCAAGCTACAGAACATCCAGAACGCCGACGCAAGACTGGTCCTCAACCTGCCAAAACACTGCCACATCTCCCAGCACCTTCGCACACTCCACTGGCTCCCTGTCGAGGCGAGAATCACCTTCAAGATGCTCACCCACGCACACAAGGCCCTCTACGGCACCCGACCAGCATACCTGAACAGCCGACTCAAATTCCACGCACCCCAAAGGACCCTACGATCAGCCCAGCTCTCCTACGCCGTGGTCCCCCGCACCAGAAAGACCAGATCGGGAGGCCGCTCCTTCTCCTTCCTCGCGGCCAAAGCATGGAACGCCCTTCCGCTCCACCTCAGACAGACAACATCGCTCCCCATTTTCGCAAGAAACCTCAAAACCTGGCTCTTCGACAGACCCCGCCTTGATGGATGGAACCTGCACCCCCCCCCCACCCCTAGCGCCTTGAGACCCTTACGGGTGAGTAGTCGCGCTTTAACAAACCCCTGATTGATTGATTGATTGACTCTATGTTGCAATCTTTATGAGACTGGCGAGGAACGGGAGGGCTAGATCTACCTGTGGGTCTACGTGGATAGTTGTCTTCTCACGGGTACAGGCACCATCTGCGGCGTCCATTTCGACGGCACTCATATGGAGGGATGGTGGGAGGCCTACAGGTTTTACAGCCCTGCTTTTGGCTCCACACATACCATTGTGAAGGCTGTATATGTTGCCTTCGATACATGGTGGGCCTTATTGGATGTGGTGTACTTTGTCATTCATGAGCAACAGTACTTGCTCATAATGGGTGACATGGTGTCTCGCTCTGTTGTACTCACTACTTGGGTGATGGTGTTTACTGGTTGTTACTTGTCAAGAACTACTGCGTTACTTATTCTCATTTGTGTGTGATGTATAGATCTTCGTTCAAGGGCCAGATTTGGCCCTGGGAATTCCCGTTTAGCGTCCAGTGCAATTACCTGGAGCGTTCATTGTGGACAATCCCTTCATTACTATTTCAATTTCTTACCTCACTTTATCTAAGGTGAGGTCGCAAATCAAAATGACAGTGCTTCTCTGTTCTTTTCACTTCTAGGCGTTTGGTGTGGGGTGCTTTGATATAGATCTTTCTTCTCTACTATTTTCTGGTTTTAAAATTGTGTGCTTGATCATTCAAAAAACTTTTTATTGCAACTGCAGAGCTGCTCTCCCCCTTTTTAGAAATTCCTTTTTAACTGCTTGTTGTCTCTTGTATGTGCTTAGGCTTTTTTCTTTAACACGTCAATTTCACTTAGGGGTCATACTTCTACACACTTCGTATGCCCCTCCTTCTTTTTCTTTAAAAAAATATCTTTCTTTAAAATAAAATAAAATATCTTTCTTCATGTAAGGAGTACAATTTGGAGTTTTGTATTTTCCCAGATGTCCTGCGTGTACAATATGTGTGTTTATGTAGTGTTGGTTGTCTCTCATTTTGTAACACATCGTACTATAAATGTTTATTGTTTTCTTGTAATTTTAAGTTTCATTGTGCTTCGTGTTTAAGTCTTGTGCCATTCTTGTTTATGATTTTGTGAGTAACTTTCTTTGATTCAGTGTATTTTCATGTCACTTTCAGCCTTGATGAAGTTCTCCATGTGAGAACGAAACGCATTGGCTGAGTTCAATGTTCTTTTATCGTGTGAATAAATAGAGTTGAAATGAAGACTTTCCAAATACTACATCGATATCTTGGACTTCATTACCTGGCGCAAACCTACTTTTGGCTGCACTTAGGATCTGGGACACAGAGGCATCACATAACGGCTGGTACCAGGGTTTGTTGCGCAGGACTTTCATAATTAATGAAACTGGCGTGAGGTGCAGAATCTATAGTCCGCGGTTCAAGCTTCTTTTTTCTGCGCGCTGACATAAGGAATCACTTGGTGGTATATGGAATGTGAGCAGCAGTGTCCTACTTTCAACCTGGATTGTATGTAGCAGATGAGCACAGACGATTGACACTTAGTCCGCATAACGGCGTCAAAAATAATCGAAAACCGGAATACGAACTCACCCAAACTTTGTGAAGTGAGGACGCGGCAAACAGCTAAGCCGAACGGCCCACACTGGAGTGGGGGAGTCGGAGGACGCCATTGGCTTCGAGAGTGAGACCGTGAGGTAAGACTGCTGTGTACGCTGGGAGAAGTTTGACAGGCAGCGGGTTGACAACAGAGATAGCGCAGGAATGCAGAAGAGCAGTATTGTTCGACTCTAAGCATTCCTCGTGGGGAGAAAAAATCAAGGCAGCGTAAACAACGTTGCTGTTGTTACTAACGGCAACGACAGCCTGAAAGAAGACACCTTCAGCAGATCAAAGTGTGGAAGTGAATTAAACTTTCAGGAATAAACATATTACAGCAAAGAAATACGAGCGAGTGAATAAATAAAATATATCATCATGAAATCCATAAGCATTGGAAAATAACTTCAAATAAACTCAGACGGCAAATCAAGTTACCACGGAAACCCCAACGGAAACAACTTGGACACAGAAAATAACCAGGTCCTTTCTTGTAACCTCACGTAACAGTGAACCAAGCGGCGCATCATTTAACCATTAGAACAGAGACAGTGCAAATCCATACACAAGGAGTCGCATTAAGAATCACCTCAGCCATGGAGGCACGGGTAACAAAAAGACAACTTAAAGAGGAATCTCTCTTTACCAGCAATAAAAACATGCAAATTGGGAATAAATCAACAGATATTACAGATCAACAACACGGAGAAAGAAATTTAAAAAATCAATTTTTTCCAACTGGAAAAAGCGATGAAAAAAGATATCAACAAAGGATGGGAAATAATAACAATGGAAAAATACTTAGAAGTCAACAGAGTACCAAGAAGTCTGCAAATCTTCACCCAATCAAATCATCCGGACACTAAACCCAAAATACTAGAAGAATGGGGCCGAAACAACATGTCATGCTCACGTAATATGATGCAAATCATCATCAAATATGATAAAAAAGACCTGGATGAGATTCACAAAACAATTGAAAACCTGGAAACACAGATACAGTCTCTAAAAAAGGAAGAGGAAAGCAGCCAATATAGAAAAGAGATGGAGACCAAGCTTGATAAATATGAAAAAGAAATAGAAGAAAGAAGACAAAGAAAATTCTGACGAGATGAGAGGGACTACGAAATTGGGACAATTTTCACTTTCGCAAAAAGATTCACACATTTGAAAAAACAACTAACAGATAAACAAATAAAAGGAAATGAGTCTGACACAACAATAACTGAATCAGAAGCAGAACTAAGCAAAGGAGAGAATATCACTGCAACAATTAAGAAAACGTCTCTTTTTGAGGAAATGAGACTTCTGTATATAGATCAAAGACCAGGCAACACGGGATGGGAGGGGAAGAGTAGAAACCTCAACACAAAGACATGGTCGAGGACGAGGAAGAGCAACACAGCAAACAAACACAGAAAGTCAAGGAGAAGCCTCAGGAAGTACAAATCAATATCCCTCATGCAGCAAACAGAGAAAATGAGCTCCAGACAAGATTGTAACACCAAAAATAATTTGATCATAAATCTATCAAATCTAACACTTACAGACAATCAGTGCAAAGTGCTTAACAAAGGGCTAACCTTCTGCCCTGAGATCCATTATGATCTAGTGGAAACCAAAATTAACACATACAAGTTCATTCGCAAACTTAAACTGGCCAAGTTCTTTGCCAAGAACAAATTTAAAAATACACTCTTCTCCACCACAGAGGCAATCAATGTACCAACAAATATATCAATCAATCAAATATCCGATGTAAAAACTGTTTATGATCTAACTCACCAACTACAAGATGAATATATGCAGGAATCAGACATCCTAAGAGAACTGGGTATTGACACTACAGGGAGAGAGAAAACGAACTTCAAACCCAAATCAAAATTCTTCCCAATTTTAAATCCAGGTAACAAAATTGACTTGTACCATGAATTGGTAATATCAGATTTGGAAGCATTAAAAAACAAATCATGCACCAACAAAAAAGAGGATCTACCCATGGCAGAAAGGAAAGCTTTAAAGGAACTAATGAACAATGAGAATCTAGAAATCAAACCAGCTGACAAAGGCGGGAACATCGTTGTAATGGAAAAGACGCATTATAAGAAAGAGTCCCTACGACAACTCAATGTCTCAGCAAATTACAAAAAATTAAAAACAAATCCGATGAATGACCTGACACTAGATCTGCAATCAAAAATAAATGGATGGTTTGAAAAAGGACTTCTGACCATTGACGAAGTAAAGTTCCTCACCAAAGAAAATCAGACTATTCCAACAATATACTTCCTACCTAAAATACATAAAATACTTGTGAACCCACCAGGAAGACCCATAATCTCAAGCTGTGACAGTCTGTATGAACCTCTATCTGACTATGTGGACTCCTTCCTAGCGCCGATTGTAACTACACTAAACTCATGTATAAAAGACACAGGCGATTTCCTGAGAATCCTGGACAATACACAATGGCAAGATGGATATCTCTTGGCTACCATTGATGTGGTATCGCTATACACATCAATCAACCATGGTATGGGACGGGGTGCACTGGAATACTTTCTAGGCCACAGAGACATCAAATATCTGGAACACTCAAGGATGATCAAAGAAATGGCAGAACTTTGCTTAAGAAATAACATCTTCACCTTTGACCAACAACTCTACTGCCAAGTCTGTGGCACTGCCATGGGCGTTTCATTTTCAACAAGCTACGCAAACCTTAACATGGGATGGTGGGAGAAGACAGTAGCTTGGGGAGAGGTCGTGGACCAATACACCGAGAAAATTATGCTGTGGTTACGATCAATCGACGACCTCTTTATCATATGGAATGGAACATCTGAAGAATTCACTCAGTACATGAATTTATTGAACAACAATGAGACTGGTCTACATTTTACATACAATATAAGCACAACCATGATACAATTCCTAGATATCCAAGTGTATCTGGAGGGAAGAGAGATAAAAACAACTACATATCGGAAACCAACTGCAACCAACAGCATCCTACATGGCTCTAGTTTTCACCCCAAATCACTGATAAAAAGCATTCCTTATGGCGAGCTTTTAAGGATGAAACGAAACTGCTCGGACAAGAAAGAACTAGAATCCAAGATAGAAGAAACAACACATAAGTTCCTGGAAAGAGGATACAAACCAGCATATGTAAGAGCAGGGAGAATAAAAGCAGAACAGGTTTCTCGAGATCAAACTCTACAAAATTCAAAAGAAAGGAGAAGTAACACACAAGAAAATACAAACCCTGAAATAAGACTGATCTTGACATACAGCAAAGAAAATCATGAAATTGCAAAAATAATTAATAAACATTGGAATGTACTATTGAAAGATCCAGATATGAGATACTTAAAGAGAAACCCAGCATAACATATAGACGAGCACCATCAATCAAAGACAAATCAGTCCACAGCCATTACACAAAACCGAAAGTCAGATCCTGGCTAACTGATTTCCCAACAGGATTCAAGAAGTGTGAAAAGTGCAAAGCATGCCGCATAGAGGAGAACATTAAAGAGATTACTGAATTCAAAGGAAAAAGCTTTGATATCAAAGAGAAAATAAACTGTGAAAGCACATATGTGGTCTACATGCTGGAGTGTAACTGCGGCCGCAGATACATTGGGAGCACAATCTGTCAACTTCTTTTTTTAGTAAATGATTTTTATTGATTTTGACAAGAAAACATCATTAACATTTGCATGACGATTCATTCCAGCATTGACGTTGCAAAATAACAATAATTTGAATGGCGTGGGCGGGGTTCAGGGAGAAACTCAGCCAGGAAGCATTAAAGTCCACCTTGTTGGCCGGTTCGCCGCTTCACTCTGCAGTATAGCACATTTATAAATTGTTAAATTAGATCAGGATAACCAAAGGGGAATCCGCCATTGTTCCTCAGAACCATATCTCCATCAAGTCGTAAACATATGTAAAATAACTTTAACCTGAACAAGAGGAACAAAAGAAAAGGATAAGGAAAAATGATCTCCTTGTGTAATTGCCAGTGTAAATGTGCCTGACGGTCTGATATATCAGTGGGTGGCATACGTAAAACTGCATGGGTGTGGTAGGCCGCTATTGGTGAATGTGCCTGGGGGGGGGGGAATGAAGAAGGAGAGACACAGAGAGACGGGGTGGGCAAGGGGCGAGAAGAAGGATGTGGGGGGCTAGGGTGCCTGGTGGCCGCAATCATGTGTATTCATGTATTGATGTAGATCTTAGGAGTCCAGGGGAACCTAGGGTCCTATGCCAATGAGCAGGTCTAGGAGGGAGGGATTGCTACAGACAATTTTTAGCTTCGATCACTGACAAGTAGTCTTGCCATTGTGTGGGGATCAGTCGCGGGGCGCTGTTGCTCGCGCTGCGGTCACCAACTGGTTTGTGTGTTCTGACACAAGTGTCCTGTGGAGGTCGAGCATCCACGCGTGCACATTGGGACCCAGTGGTGCCTTCCACGTCATGGCTATCTTACATTTGGCGAGGCTCAGGGCAAGATCTAGAAAGTTGTTCAGGCCCTTATGAGACGCGCTGCGTCTCGTGACACCTAGCAGAAAGGGAAGGGGTTCTGCCTCTATCTGCGTGTCTGCCGCTTCTGCAAGCGAAGTGGCCACCGCAGTCCAGAATGTTTGAATACCGGTGCAGGTCCACACCATGTGTGTAAATGTGGCTCCCTGGTCTCGACATCTAGGGCATATGTCCGCAGCAGTGGGGTACATGCGTGCCAACCAGTGGGGTGTGAGGTACGTGTGGTGCAAATAATTAAATTGAGTATACTTCAATCTGGCATTAGTTGGGTGGTTGAGGCATTGCAGCCACTGCTTATCAGAGAGGGTGACGGACAGCTCGGCGTCCCAGTACCCGCGTAGTGCTGCCAGTGCCGGTGGGTCATCTAGTCTAAAAGAGGTGTAAATGGCTGTGACGGCATGTCTACCTGGGCCATGTGTGAGCAATGTTTGCAGCAGGTGTGATGTAGCAGGTTCCACTCCGTCGATGCCCCATGCTCGCAAGGAGTGGCACGTGAGCAAAGCATGTAGTAGAAAGGAGCCCTGCGGTACCTCATATGTGTCTACCAGGTCCTCGAATGTTTGCAATTGCGAGTCTGCATACATGTCTCCCCATGTGTCTAGTCCTCTCTCCCTCCATAGCCTCAATCCCGGACGCCCATGCCAGGAGAAGAGGAGCTCCAGCGGCAGACCAGGGGCATATGAAGCTGTTCGGCCATCAGGTATCACATATCTGGACCAGTGCAGTCTGCCCGCTGTCATTAATATGTTGCCTCATTGTTTCTGAGTCGTGGTAGTTGTTCCCGATATCCATTCAATCAATGTTGGGGGATCCCATGCCAAGGCTCCCGCAGCCATCTCTGTGAGATTGCTCTTAGCGAGCCACCGCATCGGCCACTGCAGTTGTGCTGCGGCGTAGTATCGCTCATAGTTTGGGGCGCCCATGCCGCCATCCGATAGTGGAAAGTATAATTTATGGAGAGCCACCCTTGCCCTTGAGTTTCCCCATATCAGGGAGACCAGTAAGGATTCCAGCTCCCTGAAGAGTCTCCGGGGTAGGCGGTAGGGGAGTGTATGGAAGAAGTATAAGAGGCGGGGAAGGACCAACATCTTAGAAATGGCCACCCGGCCCATGGGGGACAAGGGGAGGCCCAACCAGAATGGGAGAGTCGAGCGGGCCCTATTTATGGCCCAGCCGAGATTTCTATCCACAGTATCAGCCCCTAAATGATAAACCTGGACCCCCAGGTATTTAAAGGTGTCGAACGCCCATGTCAGCGGTGTGTCCGTGCCAGTCGTCTCTCGGTCGGCGACATAGGTGACATTGGGAACACTACCCACTTAGTCCAGTTAATTTGGAGCCCGGAGACTCTCGCATGTGTATTCAAGAGGTCCATAATTGACTGTAGTATCTCAGTCCGGCCGTGCAGATATATTAACACGTCGTCTGCGTACAGCGATACTATGTGCCACCGTCGATCGACCTGTAAGCCCCAGTCGGTGAAATGATGCCGCAGTCTGCACGCCAATGGCTCCATGGCCAAGCGCAAAAAATTGGTGACAGGGGGCAACCCTGGCGTGTTCCCGCGCTATCAAGAAAGGCGAAGAGAAGGTGCCACCCATCTTCACTCTAGCTTGCGGTCTAAAATACAGCGAAAGTATCCACCTTATAAAATTGGGGATGATGTCGAACCCCGCCAGTACCGCTATGAGATAATCCCAGCTCAAAGTGTTGAATGCCTTTTCAATATCTAAGGATGCTACCCAGGGCCTCTCCGCCTCACCCTGTGCCCAGTCCAGCAGTGCGAACAGGCGGCCCAGATTCTGACCAGTGCTACATCCTGGTATGAAGCCATTTTTGGTCTTCGTGGACCAACAGAGGAACTGCAGTGATTAACCAGTTTGCTAGTAATTTCCCGAGGATTTTATAGTCGACGTTCAACATCGATAGAGGGCGATAGGAGGCCATTTGGAGAGGGTCGCGGCCTGGCTTTGGCAGAATCACTAGCGTCGCTTCCCTCAAAGTAGGTGGCAGCGCGCCTGTCTCGAAGGCTTCGGCATACACTTTGGCTAGCCTAGGTGCTAGTTGTGCGGAGAAGGTGGAGTAAAACTCCGATGGCCACCCGTCCGTCCCCGGCGTCTTGCCAGTTGCCAGCTGTCCAATTGCATCTGTGATCTTATCAATCGCAATGGGATCCTCTAGGGCATCATAGTGGGCTGGTATAATCTGTGGGAGTTGTATCTCCATAAGGAAGTCCTTAATGGAAGTGAGGTCATGCATGGCTGGGGCCATGTACAACGCTGTATAGTATTCATGAAATGATTGGTTGATGGCTTCCTGTGTGTTCACTAGGGTCCTGGTGGATGTGTATATGGCAGTGACAGGGGGTTGTGCAGTGTCGGATTGCAATAGCCACTCGAGCAGCCTTCCTGCCTTGTCGCCCTCCCTGTGTCTGCGTGCCAGATATGTTTTGTAGTCTAACGCCCAGAGGTCATCCATTGCGCTTTTATACCCCAAGCGGGCCTGGGCTAGAGAAGGGCCAATCTGGGTTTTAGTGGGAATGCGTTGCTCGCAGCTCTGTATTGCTTACTCATGGGTGTGGAGCGCAGCGGTCAGTGTTTTTCGGGCGCCATATGTGGTCTTGATGGCGTGCTCATGGAGAACAGCCTTAAAGGCGTCCCATTCCACTCCAGCTGATGAGGCAGTTCCCTCGATCACTGAGAAATAGGATTCAATGGAGTCTAGAAGGGTGGCCAGGTAGGACGAGTCGGCGAGCGCGGCACGCGGCAAGTGCCAGATCTCGGGAAACCTCATGCCCCAGGACAAACTCAGTTGAAGCCACAATCTGTCAACTTAAGAAAATAATTTTGGAGCACATTCGTGCCATCCAGAATGGGGACACAAAGTATGCAATGACCAAACACATGAATACCCATTCAAATTACAGCTGGCACCAAATGAGATACTGGGGTTTGGCAACAATCCCAGCAAACGAGAGAGGTGGGGACCGGATCTAAAAACTGAGACGCTTAGAGTCAAGATTAATAATCAGGTTCCATACAAAACAACTGGATGGACTAAAGGGGGACAAAGAACTACACGTTCATCTTTAATCTGGTGTACTGACAACATCAACACATGAACTTAGAAACCTCATGAAAACTATGGAACCATCAGCAATAATAACTTCAATTAATATCAACATTGCCAAGAACCAAGCTCCAGGATACAACCGCATACAACCCAATATGAACAACAGGGGGGCACTGAGCCGTTATGAAAAAGAGGGCACTGAGCCCAGAATACACGTGACAATTCACAGCAGAGCTGAAATCTACTTTATGAACTGTAATAATCAAACAGTACAACCATAAGTGAGAATAAGACCAATGAAGGTTTAATGAAAAGTACTGATTGTATATTGTATATTTTATTTTTCACAATTTAATTTAATTTATTTTGTACTTAAACAAGTAAACTACACCTCCCAAAATGCACCATTAATGGCAATATGGGCTTATGTGTATAAATAGACATGGCAGGTGGATCATCGCTAACCGTGACCAAGACCAATCTGGTCAAAATGCGTTGGTTTGTGAGCTGTTGTAGATGATGGCTGTTACTTTACTGGATTAGAATCTCCTGGAGTGCGAGTGGATTTGTTCTTTGGTGGTGTTATATATATATATATATCCTTGCCTCGTTGCTCTTTCCAGGTCAGCGGGACCCTTGGGAAGTGGCGTGCACGCCAGCAGAGCATACGGCTAATCACACAATCCAAAAGTTCCAATAAGCGTGCTCTCAGGGTATAGTACACTCGAACCACGTAAGAAGTTGCAAAAACTGTTTATTACACAACGCGATTCGACTGCCCAGCAGCCTTGGTCACGTGTAATGAGCATACCAATCGAGTGCCTTAAAAATGCATGGTGGAAACAAAAGACGGTTGCATGAGGAATATTTACATGTCTGTCATATTGGAATGGTGTCGCAAACATAGGATGTACAGCCCAGGTGAAACCCAAATGGTGCGAGCACCTAAAGAAAGTAATAAGTATTGAACATAGCTTGTAAAATACAAAGCAAATTTTGGCATACGTTCTGCATGCGGTGACTCAAATTGTACGTACTTCAAAAGAAGCAAGCATGTGCAGAAAGAATTAAAACAAAAAGCTGTACTTTAACAAGAATCATGCAGTAAATCAACCTGCGGCTGAAAATGAAAGTGACCACAAATTCTGGCATAGTGCCTGATTGGTCTCGCTAGGTTCACAGGGTGTCCACTTGTGCAGAAGAACACCCCGGTGACTACCACAGGAGAACTTAAAACCCAGGTGCATCGGGCTGCCAGTTAGCAGTATAGGGAAGTGCCCAAACAATCTTTGTCAAATCTGTGGCCTAATACAAGATGTCCACAATAAGGAACACTCATTACACCATGCATGGTAAATTCTTATCTGGGTTGATGTTCCAGAAGTGACGACGAAGAAAATGGTAGGGAGCCCGTGTCCGTGAGTGCCGTGTGGGTGGGTCCCTTCCTTTTCTCCTGCAAAAGAAACACAAGAACAAGAATACAGTGAGTAAAGGAATAAGACAGTAAAATAATTACAAACATAACAATACATTGAACGACTACATATAAAAGTAACTACATTTCTGGTTCACTATGCATGAGAAAATCTCAAAAGGAGACTGAGTCTATTCTTCTCTAAGGTGAATGGCAAGTTCCTCATCCTGATTCAAGCCACCAGGGATCTTGGTTTGGAAGTCAATGATGTACTTCGACTCCCTCTTCCTAAGTTTCAGAACTCTGTCTCCTCCTCTAAGATCACACGTGATCTGTTCAAGGGCGAAGTAGCTGAGTTGTGTGGCGTCAGAGAAGTGTCTGTCCTGAAAGTGACGATCTACTGGATAGCGGGGGTCCCTGTTGGTGGTGGCCCTCATGTGCTCCAATATTCTTTTCTTGGCCATCAGGGTCATGCTGCCTATGTACCACAGCTTGCACGGGCATTTGATGATGTAAATAACAAATGTGGTACTGCAAGTAAGGAACTGGGTGATAACTTTTTTGGTTCTGCTGCGTGTAAGTTCCTTGCGTAACAAACTATTCCTGCAAGCCTTGCAGTGTCCACAGGGAAAGAATCCCTGAAGACCATGTGCAATGTTAACCGTCTGTTCTGTGATGTAACTGTGGACAAGCATATCCCTGATGTTCCTACTGCGTCTGTATGTGATGTTAGATCTGCTTTAGATGTTGTCACCTATAGTGCTATCACTTCTGAGAATGTCCCAATTTTTTGCTAAGATCCTCTCGACATCATCGGCATCCCCATTGTATGTCAAGATGATTCTGGTGATGTCTTCAGAAGGATCTGTCTGCGTCTCGTTTTTGTCAGAGAGGATCTCCTGTCTGCTGATACTGTCAGCTCTGTCGCTGGCTTTCTTCAGGACCCAAGTGGGATAACCTCTCTCCCTGAATCTGTCAATCATCTCTCTACGTTCAAGTTGGTAAGCTTCTTCAGTATTGCAATTACGTTTTGCCCTCAACAGTTCGCCAAAGGGGATGCTCCATTTAAGGGCCTCTGGGTGGCTACTGAGGGCATGAAGAACACTGTTGCCTGCAGTGGTTTTATGGAAGAGCTCAGTGTGAATTCTGTTTTGTTTGATTTCTAGCCTGACATCAGGATATTCAGCTGTGGTACTGCTGATATTGCTAGTGAGGAGTATGTTACGATTGTTGTCGTTGAGTTTGCTGATAAACCCAACAGCAGCTTCCTCCGAGCCCCTCCAGGTGATGAACAGGTCATCGATGTACCTAAGCCACAACATGAACTGCTCAAGATCCAGAGAGAGTTCAGCACTAGAAAAGATCTCTTCCTCCCATAGGCCCATGAACAGATTCGCAAAACTGGGGACAAAACATGAACCCATAGCAGTCCCGGTGGTTTGCCTGTAAAAAACCCCATCAAACAAAAAGATGTTATTGTTCAGACAGTACTCTATCATGTCTAGGATCATCTTGGTGTGGTCTCTGAATCTGACAGGTCTTTTGCGGAGGAAATGTTGGCAAGCATCAAGGCCCTGTATGTGATCTATGATGGTATACAGGGAGTGTACGTCAAGAGTGATGAGAAGGAAGTCATACTCCCATTTGGTATCTTGTATTTTCGCTAAAAAGTCCTTGGTGTCCCTGATATAAGAGGGGAGATTGGTAACGTGGTCTCTAAGGAAATGGTCCACGTACTTGGACGCATGTTCTGATACACTCCTCTTAGAAGATACTCTAGGGCGCCATGGTGGACTGAGGGGATCTTTGTGTATTTTGGGAAGTAAGTAGAGGACAGGGAGTTTGGGATGGTCCTTCTTAAGGAAGCAGTACTCCTCCCATTCCAGAATACCTTTGTCTCTTCACTCGCTCAGCTTGTCCCAGATGGTGGTAATACTCCTAGTATAGTTTTCTCTAGAGATGGGAGTGTAAAATCTGGTGTCATTGAGTTGTCTCAATGCTTCAGTGATGTACATATCTCTGTCCAATAGGACCACATTACCTCCCTTGTCTGCTGGTCATATGATAACTTCCTTGTCTCCAGCTAAGGAAATGAGAGCCTGCCTTTGTCCGTAGGTGAGATTCATGGGTTGCCTATTTTTGTGATATGTTTTCTGATGGTATTTCATGAGTGATTTGGTGACACTCTCATGGAAAGTGTCAATACTGTCATGAGGGAGTGTGGGAAAGGAGGTAGAATGTGGTTTGAAACTGGTATTGGCTGCTGCATCATGAGTGATGCCTAACTCATTGAGGACAAGTAGCTCGCTAATTCCTGCGCCCCCACTGTCAGGCTATTGTTGCAATTCCAGCATGGTAACTAGGGTATCTATATCGCCTATGTGAAGGTCGGTATCATTGGTGAAAGTGCTACCTCCCACCGTTCTGTTGTGTCCTACTCTTCTGAGTTATACCATTTTGTAAGCTTCAGTTTCCTGACATATTTAAAAAGATCAATTCTAGTGTCAGTATAACTGAACGATGAGGAAGGGCAGAAGGAAAGGCCTAGGCAATGCGTCTGTTTCTCAATGTCACTCAAGGGTCTCCTAGATAAATTGATAATAGTCTTATTAACCATTTCTGGATCCATTAGTGAGCCTTTTTGGAGCCCGTGTTGCTGTTTCCCAAGTGACCCCGTCGTCTGCCTTTTCTGCCATCTCTGTTGGATTCGTTTTCTTCTGTTTCTGCGCCTCCTCGTCCTCTTCCTCGACCCGACCTCTCTGTCCCCTTGGTTTTGGCGCTGGGGTGTCCCTTGTTGTCTGACGTCCCCGGCGTAGAAGCCGGTACTCGTCTAAAAAAGTCACTGGTCTCGTGCCTCAGTTGCTTCCAGATGTATTGCCTCCTGATGTCTCCGATTCAACGTCACTTGTGGTTGATTGGTCTGATAGGGAGCTTTCAGTTATTGTCACGGGTATGTTGGTGGACGTGAGTTTATCCCTATAGAGGTGATCGTACTTTTTGCTGAATATGAGGATCCTCCCACTTTCATAATCACCATAATCGTGGTGTAACTTCCGCTGTTTGTGGGCTTTAATGTCATCTTCGTGGTTTTTGAGGCGTTCTTTCATTGCCTCATTGACCTCATCAGAGTGTCAGAATCCATACTAGCACTGAGATCGTCTTGGATGGTTTTTATTTCAATGAGCAGTGCTTCATGGTCAATCCAAGCATACTTGATCAGGATTTCAAGCAAGCGTTTCGAGCTTAAAGAGGAGTTCTCTGACCATGCTTCAAGCATCTTGGGGTTAGGTGAGTGATAAGACGGTGTAGTAAAAATCCTTAGACCTCTAGGGACCATTTTGTTTTCTAAGTAATTCTGCAGTGAAATAGCCTCCCACCACTTGGAAATTTCGGTTCTCTTAAGTTTTTCCAGCTTTTTGAGTTTGTCTTCTAGGGGTTGGGCCTGATTGTTCTTGTTGGCCTTCATTGCCCCCATCCCTGTTGTCCTTGCAAACATAGTAAGAGCGGCCGCTCTTCTCTCTGCCTCCTCCTCTATGGTGCACGTACAGTTTTCACCTGGTTGCAGATTGTTCGAGTGTACCACCCGCCCTGTACAAAATTGACAGGTTCTTCCTGCCATGAGGAAATGACGAAGTGGCTTGCCCAAGTAAATGTCAATGGCACAGTCAGGACGATTAATCACAGTGGAGTTAGATGAAACGATTGTGTGTAGGCGATCACTGAGCACTGGATACACGATGCGAGGCGGTGTTGCGTAACGTTCAGGATATGCAGAGACGCAAAACCCGCTAACGTTACCGCCACCACCAGGGTCGGGGGCACTGTGCGCCCTGCGATGCCCAGCGAACGCCCCCCCCCCGAGATAGGAGCAAAAAACTAAGCGGGCTTACCTCTGCAACATCCTTAAGGCTCCAACTCCTGCTAAAGTCCTGCTCACACATTGTCACGGCTGGTCCCAATCCAGATCCTCATTTTACATCCTTGCCTCGTTGCTCTTTCCAGATCAGCGGGACCCTTGGGAAGTGGCGCGCACGCCGGCAGAGCATACAGGCTAATCACACAATCCAAAAGTTCCAATAAGCGCGCTCTCAGGGTATAATACACTCGAACCACGTAAGAAGTTGCAAAAACTGTTTATTACACAACGCATTTCGACTGCCCAGCAGCCTTGGTCACGTGTAATGTGCATACCAATCCAGTGCCTTAAAAAAGCATGGTTGAAACAAAAGACGGTTGCATGAGGAATATTTACATGTCGGCCATATTGGAATGGTGTCGCAAACATAGCATGTACAGCCCAGATGAAACCCAAATGGTGCGAGCACCGAACGAAAGTAATAAGTATTGAACATAGCTTGTAAAATACAAAGCAAATATTGGCATACGTTCTGCATGTTGTGACTCAAATTGTACAGACTTCAAAAGAAGCAAGCATATGCAGAAAAAATGAAAACAAAAAGCTGTACTTTAACGAGAGCCATGCAGTAAATCAACCTGCGGCTGAAAATTAAAGTGAGCCAAACGGAGAGACCATGAAGCCCATCACTTTCAGGTCAGACACTTCGCTGAGAATATAGGCCTTTTTTTCGCATGCCATAACAACGCATGCCTTCACAACGCGGTCGTTACAACGACTGCGTTGTTATTTCGCATACTGTTACAACGCAAGTCGTAACAACGACTTGCTTTTAGGGGGCGCTGGATGTTGGAATAGTATAATTTACTATTCCAACTCCAGTCTTTGCGGACACTAGGGAAGGTGTTGGATTTTAAATCCAACACCTTCTTCCCCCTAACGCAAGTCATTTTTCCGACTTGCATTGTAACGGTATGCGAAATAACAACGCGGTCGTTGTAATGACCTCGTTGTTATGGCATGCGTTGTTTAGCATGCGAAGTAAAGGCTGTTTACCCTTCGCTGACGCCACACAACTCAGCTACTTCGCCCTCGAACAGATCACGTGTGATCTCAGAGGAGGAGACAGAGTTCTGAAACTTAGGAAGAGGGAGTCGAAGTACATCATTGACTTCCAAACCAAGATCCCTGGTGGCTTGAATCAGGATGAGGAACTTGCAATTCACCTTGGAGAAGAATAGACTCAGCCTCCTTTTGAGATTTTCTCGTACATAGTGCATCAGAAACCTAGTTACTTTTGTATGTAGTCATTCAATGTATTATTGTGTTTGTAATTATTTTACTGTCTTATTCCTTTACTCACTGTATTCTTGTTCTTGTGTTTCTTTTGCAGGAGGAAAGGAAGGGACCCACCCACACGGCACTCACGGCGTCATCACTTCTGGAACGTCAACCCAGAGAAGAATTTACCATGCATGATGTAATGAGTGTTCCTTATTGTGGACATCTTGTATTAGGCCACAGATTTGACAAAGATTGTTTGGGCACTTGCCCTATTCTGCTAATTTGCAGCCCGATGCACCTGGGTTTTAAGTTCTCTTGTGGTAGTCACCGGGGTGTTCTTCTGCACAAGTGGACACCCTGTGAACCTAGCGAAACCAATCAGGCACTATGCCAGCATTTGTGGTCTCTCCGCTTGGCTCACTTTCATTTTCAGTCACAGGTTGATTTACTGCATGACTCTCGTTAATGTACAGCTTTTTGTTTTCATTTTTTCTGCACATGCTTGCCTTTTTTGAAGTCCGTACAATTTGAGTCACCACATGCAGAACGTATGCCAAAATTTGCTTTGTATTTTACAAGTTATGTTCAATACTTATTACTTTCTTTAGGTGCTCGCACCATTTGGGTTTCACCTGGGCTGTACATGCTATGTTTGCGACACCATTCCAATATGGCCGACATGTAAATATTCCTCATGCAACCGTCTTTTGTTTCAACCATGCATTTTTAAGGCACTGGATTGGTATGCACATTACACGTGACCAAGGCTGCTGGGCAGTCGAAACGCGTTGTGTAATAAACATTTTTTGCAACTTCTTACGTGGTTCGAGTGTACTATACCCTGAAAGCGCGCTTATTGGAACTTTTGGATTATATATATATATATATATATTTTTTTTTTTTTATCCAATGGTCCGAGCCTTGGGAGTCACTCGACAGCTTTCCCGTCTCCTCCATATTGCGAGAATCGTTTAGGTAGCCAGCCCCTGATGAGAGGTTAATCGGCCTCGAAACGCGTAGGGCTACCTAAGCGATTCTCGCATATGGAGAGAGACGGGAAAGCTGTCGAGTGACTCCCAAGGCTCGGACCATTGGATAAAAAATGTTGAACACGCCTGTCTCGGCGTGGGAGAGCACCATTGCTAATCAAGGCAAGGCTGAAGGTTGGGACTACACCCAGCCCGAACAGCACAGCAGACCCAGCACCTACTAAGGAATGCCTCCACATCGCGATCCTACCAAGGAACAATATGTTGTTAATTCTGGCGCTTGGAGCCCACTAATGGCGGAAAATAATTCTCTTAAGACTACATGTCCCAGCGTGCATCTACTCTTACAGCGCATTCAGCGCGGCACACCAGGGTGCAATTAATTATTATGCACGCCCATAAGAGACTTCCGTGCGCCAGAGAAAGCAACAGCCAGCCCCTGATGAGAGGTTAATCGGCCTCGAAACGCGTAGGGCTACCTAAACGATTCTCGCAATATGGAGGAGACGGGAAAGCTGTCGAGTGACTCCCAAGGCTCGGACCATTGGATAAAAATGTTGAACACGCCTGTCTCGGCTTGGGAGAGCACCATTGCTAATCAAGGCAAGGCTGAAGGTTGGGACTACACCCAGCCCGAACAGCACAGCAGACCCAGCACCTACTAAGGAATGCCTCCACATCGCGATCCTACCAAGGAACAATATGTTGTTAATTCTGGCGCTTGGAGCCCACTAATGGCGGAAAATAATTCTCTTAAGACTACATGTCCCAGCGTGCATCTACTCTTACAGCGCACTCAGCGCGGCACACCAGGGTGCAATTAATTATTATGCACGCCCATAAGAGACTTCCGTGCGCCAGAGAAAGCAACAGCCAGCCCCTGATGAGAGGTTAATCGGCCTCGAAACGCGTAGGGCTACCTAAACGATTCTCGCAATATGGAGGAGACGGGAAAGCTGTCGAGTGACTCCCAAGGCTCGGACCATTGGATAAAAAAAAAATATATATATATATATATATATATATATATATATATATATATATATATATAAATATTCACTGAAAAAGCCAAAGATTACAGGGACATTATAGTTAGGAAATAGAATAAAATAATAAAACATTAGAAATTCACTGAAAAAAACAAAGATAACAGGGACATTACAGTTAGTCTCAGATTTCATTCATCCAAAACCAGTGAAATTCATCAGTTATAGTTAGCTGAGCCATGCCCCCGCAATGCACTGCTTATGACCTCACATATTACATCACTCATGACATGGTCAGTGACATCACTGATGACATCTCAAATGACATCACTCATGACATCATCCAGCCTGTATTGGTGAATAAGTGGGTGTGTGATTAGCTGTTTGGTTGAATAAGTGGGTGTGTGAGTAGCTGTATGGGTGTACAAGTGGGTGTGTGAGTAGCTGTATGGGTGACTGAGTGGCTGTGACAGTGGCTGCATTGATGAGTGAGTGGGTGTGCGACCGGCTGTATAGGTGGGTGGGTGGCTGTGTGGTTGGCTCTATGGGTGGGTGAGTGAGTGTCTAAGTGACTGAATCAGTGACTGAGTGGCTGTGTGAGTAGCTGTGTAGGTAGGCGAGGGGGTGTGTGAGTGGCTATATGGGTGAGTGAGCGAGTTTATGACTGGCTGTATGGGTGAGTGTTTGGTTGTTTGAGTGTGTGTTTGGTTAAGTGAGTTGCTGTGTAAGTGGCTGCACTGGAGAGTGATGTTTGTGTGAGTGTCTGCATGGGTGAATGTATGACTGTGTTCAGAGGTTATATGCATGAGTGAATAGCTGTGTAAGTGGTTGTATGGTTGAATACGTAGGTGGGTGAGTAGCTGTGCAGGTGAGTGTATGGCTGTTTGAGTTGTTATATAGGTGAGTGAGTGGTTGTGTGATTGGCTGTGTGAGTGACTCCATACATGGCTGATTGGGTGTGTGAGTGGCTCTAAGGTTGAGTGAGTGGGTGTATGAGTGGTTGTATGGGTCTGTGAATTGGTATATGAGTGGTTCTGTGGGTGTGTGAGTGGGTGTATGAGACGTTGTGTGGGGGTGTGAGTGGGTGTGTGAGTGGTTCTGTGAAGATTTCATCAGTGATGTCATTTGAGATGTCCTCAGTGATGTTATTGGTGATATAACTGACCATGTCATAATTGATGTAATATCAGAGGTAATAAGCAGCTCATTGCGGGGCATAAGTTATAGTTAGCTTAGGTAACTATAACTACTGGATTTCACTGGGTTTGTATGAGTGAAATCTGAGCCTATCTGTAATGTCCCTGTAACCTTTGTTTTTTTCAGTGAATTTCTAAGATTTTTTAAATTCTATTTCCTAACTATAATGTCCCTGTAGCCTTTGGTAATTTCAGTGAATTTAACATTTTTTAAATGTTTTTTCCTAACTATAATGAACCCTGTAACCTTTGAGGTTTTCATTGATTTTCTAAGGTTTTTTAAATGTTATTTCCTAATTGTAACCTGTAACCATTGAAGCTTTTAATAGGTTTTTAGCTAATAATGTTTCTGATGTTGACCAGGTCTCTTTAGCTGACCTAGGTAAGGTCCATTGCTGGTTTGAAAAATCTATTGACATGTGCCTTCCTCTCGCCAATAAGAAAATGAATAATCATCGACCTCCTGCTCCCTGGTTTACGGAAAAATTAAAGCAGGAAAAAAGTAAATGTAAGGCGTTTGAAAGACGCTGGAGGAAGAATTATGAAATTGAATCCAAGACTGCTTATAACGTGGCAATAAAAGCCTATCATTCTTCATGTAACACTGCCAGAGCGGAATATGTGAATACCATCATACATAACGCTCAGAATAGTTCTAAGACTCTGTTTAAAGCAGTTAAAAGTCTGTCAGGTGCAGACAATCTACCTGCCCCTCCTATACTTACTGAAGTACAATGCGAGGATTTGGCAGAGTTTTTCCTCGGAAAAGTGGAAAAAATGTATTCTAATCTTAACGCTAAGCAGGATAATACTTTATCTCCACCTACGAAAATTCTTACAATATCTAGTACAGCAGAGCAGCTGGATACTCAGCTTGATGAATCTAGTACTAAACTTGAGAATTGGGCATTATTGGATATTATTTCCTTTAAGCAAAATTTAAACAGCCTTAAATCAGGATCACCTAGAGATCAGCTCCCGATTAGTGTAATGCAGAAACTGGATTTACCTGTTTTAAAAGTCATTATGGAGCTACTTAATGCTTCCATTCGTGAATCTACAATCCCAGCTGAGTGGAAGCATGCTATGGTTCTCCCGCTCCTCAAAAAAGCAAATGCCGATCAGGCACAACTGTCTAATTTCTGTCCGATTTCACTGCTTTCAGTGTACTGAAAAATTTTAGAAAAACATATTAATATTCAATTAACTAATTTTGTCACCTCCCAAAAGTTTCTACATCCTTCTCAGTCTGGCTTCCGGGCAGGTTTTTCCACCGAAACCGCTCTTCTTGGAGTCACTGAGATGTTGCGTGGTCATTTGGATGCTGGGAACACTGCGGCACTATTATTGCTTGATCTAAGTGCCGCCTTTGACACGGTGTCCCATTCCGTGTTATTGAAAGCTTTGTGCGGTTTGGGTGTTGAAGGTCCAGCCCTAGATTGGCTCCGTGACTTCCTGACTAATCGTACTTTCCAGGTCTTTTCCTCTGATGCTGTTTCAAAAACCTTTTCTTCACCTTATGGAGTCCCTCAGGGGTCCATTTTGAGCCCATTATTGTTCAGCATCTATGTTAAGACTTTAGCAATTATTGCTGAAGAAGCTGGGCTGTCGATTTTTTCCTATGCCGACGATACTCAATTAATTTTTTCATTGTCGGCGGATAGGACTTCTAAGACATCATCTCTCCAAATAGGTTTGAGGAATATTGCAGGTTGGATGCAAGCTAACTTATTACAACTTAACGGTGAAAAAACTGAGGTTCTAATTCTGGGTAAGAATAAGGACCTTTGGGGGCCTCAACACTGGCAGTCTGAAATGGGAATTTTCCCTCAACCTGCTAGCCAAGTCCGTAATCTGGGGGTCATCATTGACGATCAACTATCTATGAAGCAGCAAGCAGTGAAGGTGGCATCTACCTGTTTTACCATCCTTAAATGGCTCAGGAAAATTCTGTGGATGTTGCCCAACTCTACTCAACGTATGGTAGTCCAGGCCCTCATTACATCTAGGCTGGACTACGGCAACATCCTGTACCTGGGCGCTAATAAGGATGTAACACGTAGATTGCAGATGGTGCAAAATGCAGCGGCAAGAATGCTCTGCCAGCTCCCTAGAAGGTCCTCTGTTTCAAGCTCTCTCTGTGATCTTCATTGGCTCAGGGTGAAGAAGCGTGTGAAATTCAAAGCCCTGTGTTACATGTTTAAAGTTAAGTCTGACAGTGCCCCCAATATCTTAAGGCCATTGTCCAACCCTATATACCATCACGTTCTCTTCGCTCGTCTACCCAGGTGAAGTTTTCAGTTCCCAGGATCAAACTGTCTCGCATGGGTGGACGGTCTTTTTCTTATCTGGGTCCTCAGTTGTGGAATTCTCTTCCTCTTTCTCTTAGGAACGAAAACATCCTTAGTAATTTTCGCAAACATTTAAAAACTTGGTTGTTTAACCAATAATTCGTGGGTAATTCTTTTAATTAGATTCTGCAATTTTTTGCTCTTTTCCTCTCTCTGTCAAGCGGCGCCGGGAAACCTTTTGTGGTAGCTGTGCGCCTTATAAGATTAATTAACATAACATAACATAACCTTTGAGAATGGGTGCGTGAAGGGCTGTAGAGGTCGGTGAGTGGGTGTGTGAGTGGCTGTATGGGTCTGTGAGAGGGTGTGTGAGTGGCTGCATGTGTCGGTGAGTGGGTGTGTGAGTGGGGGTGTGAGTGGGTGTGTGAGTAGCTGTATGGGTCGGTGAGTGAGTGTGCAAGTGACTGTTTGGGTCTGTGAGTAGATGTGAGAATGGCAGAATGGGTGTGTGAGTGGGTGTCAGAGTGTCTGTGTGGGTGTATCAGTAGCTGTGTGAGTGACTGCACCAGAACAGAAACTCACCTGCCCCTTTATGCAAAAAGAGTCCACAGCTTTGCACTAAATCTCTATCCAACTGGAGTACTTTCTACTTGTTAATTAATAAGTGCTACCTCGTTGGGTAAAAATATACTTCATTTTCTACACTCCAGCTGGGTAATGGACCATGAGGAAATGTCTTCAGTGACCTTGTGTGGTTTTTTTTGGCAATGCGATTGTTTCTCATGCATCTTTATCCAGATATATGTGATAACATGAACGCTTCTATAGAGAAGACAATGATACTACAAAGAGTTAAATATCCACCAAACAAGGATCCTTCCTCTTAACTATATGAAGTAAGGGCTTCTTTGTTTGGGGTAGATGTCCTCATATTCATCAGAATCAAGAACGCATCACCAAAATCAGAGGGAAACGTGCTGGGGGGGCCTTTTGGAAAGCTCTCCACCAACCTGGCAACAGGCAGGAAGACCATTGCATACTACTAAGGTGAACGGGGCGGTGCCAAACGGGCGGAGCTGCAAGTGATTTTGCACATTTGTATACTTGTAGTCATTTAAAGGGAGAACCATGGACTCTGTGGTCCCAGCCAGCGCTCCCCCTCCTGCGGGAGCTGGCATAGCTCCCAAATTCAGGGAGCTGCTAAATATACAGCTCCCTGTGTGTGGCAGCAATCTTTCATTTGTTTCCCTGCCCACATTACAGCTGAAAACTCTGCTCCCAGCAATGGGAGCAGTTTGATAGCTCCCGCTTGCTGAAAGCGGAGTTAGTGTTTGCGCTCACTTGGCGGAAGGTGCAACAGCTCCCACCGAGCAAAAGCAAACATCTATCTCCCGAGGGTGGACACCTCAGGAGATAGCAGGAGCTGGTCCTGGTGGGATGGCACCCTCCCTTCTTTAAAATGCACAGTCCGGCCCCGGTGAGGTGGTGGTCCCCAGGGACGTATATACCCAGGAGGGGGGCCCCGCAGTCCCCCTCACAGTTTTTGGGCGGCAAGCAGACATTTAAGGTGAACTTTTTAGTGTGTTGTAGGTGTCGTAGGGTGCTCTATAGAGGAGCTGCTCTCCATCTAAACTTCGTAACTACCCAGAGTTTTCTGCTTTTTTTTTGCATAATTTATGCATCACTCTATGCCTCAAAGGGTATTGATATATATATATATATATATATATATTATATATATATATATATATATATATATATATATATCAGTAGTATCATAGGGATTGTCCACTCTTCAAAATCTTACCAGGCAAACCTAAACTACCTGCTATCCAGGCATACCACATAGCATAGTACCTCATTTTAAAAAACAAGTAAAGTCAAACAATTTTACATAAATGGTCATCTTGTGGATCTCGCACTTTTACCCTAGCATAATAGTAATTGTAAATTGTAATTGTAAAATATTTATTGAGCGCGCAAAGGACCAGAGGCATCTAGGAGCTGTAGTACTGCAGAACAAAGGAGTGAACTGTTAGCATGCTAATAATACTGTGCCCCTTTATAAAGTAAACAGCCTCGTTTTTAAAGCTTTCCTAAAAGAGAGATGCATGTTCAGGGATGTAAAATGATGGGGAATTGTCACGTGAGTCTAGCGCCAAAGTATTGTCCATCTAGGGGCAGATTTACAACCCCTTGCGCCACTTTTGCGTCACTTTTCCCATGTTAAAAATGACGCAAAAGTGGCGCAAGGGCCTTGTAAATATGCCCCCTAGTTTCTAAAATAGTACACTGTATATTGTTAGTGCATGCGCGCATCCACTTTCACACTCCCCGCCAGACATTCTGTGCTCGAACCAGGTCTCCCATGTGAGAAAATGACGCGATCAGCATATGTGAGTTACACTTGTTTAACAAAATTCACACAGCCCTGCTGTAAGTGTCTCAATTTGACAAAAAAATAAAATAAATAACTGCTTTACTTCGGATTTTTTGTTTTGTTGGCATATGCTGGGAAACTTTGAAGGCAGGTTTTGTTTTTAAAAACAAACGTTGATAAAACTGCATCTCTAAGCCCTGTTTTCAGAAAATTCTAGGACAGGATATCAGACTGCTGATGCTATTAGAGTTTGAATGCAGGGAAAATAAACATATGGTCCTCCCATCACTTATGCAGCAGTTTTCAGCACTGGTTGTTTTGTTTTCACAGTGCTGTTATTTTCTAATGTGAATTATGGTCTTGCAACCGTATGGGGTCAGAGACCAGAAATATGCACTTACAGCTAAAAAAGAAGTAAGACATGTTCTTTCGTAAAAAGCTTTGCAGGGAACCAACAGGCACAGCTTGCTGAACTTTAAATTAGTTTGCGAGGAATTGGCCGAGAGATTGGAAGGGGATTTTCAAGACTTTGATTCGAGCTAAACTTATCACGGAAGGGCTTCCATTAATGATTTAATAAAAATGGAATTTTTCTCCCAGTGCATATTGTGCCGTATGGGCATAATATAAGATGTGTCCCTGCTAACAGTGTCAAGCATCTAAGAGAACAAACAGCTAATCTAAATGACACAGGCGGGGTCATGAAATTCAAGGAGGCATGTGGCATTTGCTCTCCTCCTGGAGGACAATCATTTTCAAAGGCAAGTCCCCCTTGAACACGATACTCAGCCGAGGGATCGGTTTGTACCAGGGGAAGTCTGAAGGTTGCAAGCTCAGGGAAAGCAAGGTTGTGTTACTCTGTGAAGGGCTTTCCTGTCATTCCAGAGAGTGTCTAATATATGAGGCCAGCAGTCCTTGTTAAATCACTGCAAACTACTTCTAATGTTCTCTGTGGACTCAATAGGCCAGGTCGCAAAACATTTTTGACTGGCGCTATTTCATGTCCTTGGTGGTAAGTTAAGGCAGTGCGCGGTGCAAACACCTTTTACCACCGCATTATAAAAAGAGGTTTCTGGAGGTGGTAATTTGTGACAAGAATGTGCATGTTTGTTGTGTGCCTTTTTCTTGTACTAGTGATATGTTCTGTTGTTTTTTGAGCTGCTGTGTTTTTGTGCTACATTATTTCAAAGGGTTGTACTGTGGCTGCTGAGTTGCATTCTGTTTGAACAGTTTTTTTTGTTGTGTCCTGTTATGTTTCAATGTTGTCATGTTGCTTGGTGAATGTTATTGAGAATGTTTTGTTTATTTTATATATGGTAAGAAATGCTGCTACATATCCAGTCAGAAGCATAATTTTCCTTAACGTTTCGGTGACAGGAAACCATTTACTGTCTAAAGTGGTAAAATAGCACTGCTACAGCACTGTTTAAGTCACCAGGGGCCCTATTACGTATAGGGCGCACTTTACCTGTTTGCGCCATGGTACACTATTAAACAGGTGTCCGGGCGCAAACAGGGAAAGTGCACCCTATTAGGTTGAATGTGCTGCACTCATGGCAACCACGAACCCGCGTTGCCCTGGGGGCAGCGCATTCAAGTGAAATACGGAATGACTGCTTCAAAGCCGCTCTGTGTGTGACTGTGCAGGTGACACCCACCTGCACTTTAAAGAGGGAAAAGAGATCCCCTTTTAGGCAGGTGCAGTGAGTGACTGCACCCGCCTGCAATGGGATGTCTGGGGGGTCCCTAGAACCTCCTTGATCCCCTCCAGAGGTCTGCCTTCAGGGGGCGCCTTGACAGTGCATCACTTTTTTTGTGGCGCTCTATCAGTGCGACTCCTGACAGCTTCTTTAACTTTGCGCCTGCATCCAAAATACGACACAGGCGCATAGGTAAAGAGATTCCCTCATTTGCATGGGGCTATGCCCCCAGGCAAATGAGAGAACGCCATCTTGAGATAGTGCTGGTGCAATATATGCGCCAGTGCTATCTGTATTACAGAAAAGGCCGAAAAAGCGGTTGCAGCCCCTTCTGTAATGCCAAAGTGCTTCGGGGTGCATAAAGCGGGTGCAAACGCCCGATGTGCACCCGGGACACTTCTGAAATACGGGCACAGATCTGTCACCAGATCTGCATCTTAAATTAGCACTTACAGTGATCACTTTATGTGATATGGCTCAAGGTGAATGGGTCCTATCAAATAAACAGATTTGTGTTGATAGCATTTAAATTCGATGGCAGAAAAAACTATCAGTGGTGCTTTGATCTGTTATATAAAATGTCATGTACTTAAATACCACTGGCTGCAATGAAAAATTCATTGTCCGGTGCAATGTGTTGCTAACATCAGGTGCTGTGCAATTTGGTGCACTGCAGACAAATTAAAATACAGCCAACAGTTTTTATCCCTGGCAAATTCAAATACTTACTGACCTAAATCAATTTTTGTGCGACAGCTAACAGTGCCCAAAACAATTTGGTAACATTAACAAAATGTGGCCCTCGATCAAGAGTCGCCCCAATATGGCAGGTAACAGGACTTACTGGCTGAATTAAAATTGCAAGGCCAGGTGAAAAACACAGCTCTCAGTGTTTTTCCCCCTAGACGTAAAAGCTGGCAAAATGTGTGAGTGCAAAAGGGCCTAAAAATGACAAATTTCTGATGGAAACATCGACTCCCATGGAAATTCCTCATTTTTCATGATTGACTAATAAATGCACTAAGGGCCTAATTTATGGCATTTTGGCATAGGGCAGCGCAGCAAGGCACCTTGCTGCACTGCCCAACGCCGAAGTGAAAGGGCAGGAATGCACCGTAATTAAGCAATGTGGTGCATTCCTGTCCTTTCTGCCTGCGCTGGCGCCATTGTGGCAGCCTAGCGCCAACGTAGGCACCCGAACAAGGGTGCCTACATTGCAGACAGGATTCTTTTTGTGCAAGAAGGGACACCTTCCTGCACAAAAACAATCCTACGAGGCATTTTGCTCTTTCTATGTGTGCTGTATGCAGCACACATGGAAGGAGGAAAAGACGAGGAGAAATTAACATATTTCTCCTTGCTACGTCTCGCCTCAGAAGGTGTACAGATTTGATACTTCCCCAGGTTTACATCACTTTGTAAATCTAGAGCAGCGTCAAATTTCATGGGTGTTACGTGGGAATACCCGTGGCAAAGCCCATGGAATGCCTCCCGGACACAGAGTAAGGCGACACAGGGATTTGCACTGCGTCGCCTTCCTTATGATTTATGAGGTCACCCAAAGCCACCCTGCTTGCGTGCTTCATAAATGTTTATGAGAGCCCTGCGTAATGCATGCACCACTTTACGTGGTGCAAAAGTGATGCAGGGCTCCTATAAATAAGTTCCCACAAGTTGCAAGAATTATATTGCGCTATTCGTGAAAAGTGTTTTTGATATTTCTGCTGGTGAATATTTAGTTGTTTTCATCCGCTGCTCAAAACCGATACCATTTCTGAGTCTTCCCTTTGGGGAACAAACACTTTTTAGCATTAAATAGCTATTCCACTTTGTTGGTTGTAGCCTTAGATAAGAAATTACACTGTAAAGCAAAGTACTGCACTATGAATACAACACATTCGTCTACATGGTGTGGCGCTGGAAGAAGACAGGGTTACTCAACTAATAGTTCCATCCGGGTGGTGTGCTCTGTTGGAGGAGTGACCCCTAAAATAGAACACCAACTGGGGACTTGAGCAAGTCAGATTTATTGGTAAATTCACAGTACATGCTAGAAATGTGAAAGAGAGCGAAATAACAACTTACCGAGCAGGGCAATGATTTTAATCTCTCCTTGGGCCTCACACATTATTGAAATGGGGTTGTGACCCCAGAGAAGCTTGCAAGCATGTCACGTACCTTCCAACGTAACAATGTGTAGCAAAAGTGGGATAATAGATGTGGTCAGTTCTGTTGTGTTGATGAATTGATTAAGTTAGTTCTTTGTTGAAAGCTTTGGTGTGTTTTGTTGCATGTCAATGTAGCTCGTTTCTGGGCTATTTTGTAGAACTCGCGTCTTGCAGCTGACCTGCAGGTATTCAGTTTTATTATCTGCCATCCTATGTGGTCATCTTTTGCCTCACTTATCTCTTTAGCATGGATACAAGGGATTATTTTACAACTGGATAAATGGTACAGCTTTGTTGGTTAATCTTCTCATGGTGGTCATCCAGTGATATTTGTGTTGGTTCGTGTTGAGCTTGGTTTTTACTACAGAAAGCATGTTTGCTTTTATTCCATTGTGGGCTGCATCTGGCCTTGTCTTTTTTCCTTCGTGGCAGATTCTAGGTAGGGTTCTTTTCTTCTCGGCTGCACTTAAGCCACTTTATTTATATTACTCGTCACTGAAATTAGAAGAGTTTCTCTTTTTTTGTTGCGGAGCATAGTCGAACCAATTTCTCTTTTTTCAGGGGCGTGTCTTGACTGATCTCGCTTTTTTTGAATGTCACCTGGCAGGTTCTTCTTCTTTATGCTGGTCACATGTTGACCTGATTCTATTTTGGAGAGTCCTGGTTTCTATTTTGCCTGTTTCCATCTTTTTGTGAGGGCTACACTTGATCCACGTTTCTTTTTGAGGTTATGTCTAATGTCTAAGAAGGAGGCTTTCTCTTTCTTCTTCTTTCCCCTCTGTGCATTTTCCCTCTTTTGCTCTCAGGAAATGTCAGATAAGGAAAAGGAAATGCTGGTCCCCAAAAATAAATGCAGTGGGCCCCACTGTCAACCACTGACTTAAGTTAAGCACTGCTTATGGGCTGCATTGAGAGCTTTCCCAAGGTTCTGGGATTCTTTCCTGGTGCTGCAGCAAAAATCCTCCTTTCTACAGGGGGACAGTAGGGTGTATGTTCCAAGACCACATCCCTTCAACAGTAAATGCACAAACAACTCCGTGTGACACAGCCACATGTTTAAAAATGAATTCACTATACTGAAAGAGCTAAGGTCCAAGTTTATTGCACCTTCTTAACCTTTTACAAATAGTTGTTTTCAACGCTAAACTTAGAAGTCTAAAAGGGTTTCCTCAAGTTCCATTTTCAGAATAAAAGTTTTCTTTTTATTCTCTAGATGTTGTATAAGCTATAGTACTTTCGATTGCAACCTCTGCATTTTGATATGGATTATGAATTGTTTAAACTGGGCCATGCATCTTGTCTCCTTTAAGGTTACTGACTTCTATTTTACAACCATGGACCAAGAATTATACTTACAAGGATAAGGATTGCCCTTCCTTTCCATGTCTGGTCATCCTCATTACTGTAAGTCAGGCTGTTATTAGGTATATGGATGACAAATGGGGGTGAATATTTGCATTGCTCAGCATTCCGTCCATCACTTGTTCCTTTTTGATTAGGTAAATGGGGGCACGTGGTGTGCCCACATACACAGGGCCAGCTCGAGGGCGGTGCCACTGCACCGGCTGACGTCCGGGGGCGCCGTGTTTGCTAGTTTATTATGGTTTTTAAGCACCTGCTGCTGTGTTCCTTTCCTCCAGCAATTTCCAGGCAACAAAAACAATGTCAAGATAACTCCTGTGATTAATGTTCTTCCTGGAGAGAGATTGCAGTTTTGTCTAGCTGAGGTTTGACTCACTATAAAGCAGGCAGAGGGTTAATATGCCTGTTGCACAGTACGTGTACCATGCAGATTAAAAAGAGCTTATAATGTAAATAGGTCAGTGGGTTACTGCTTTTAAAAGAGCCATCGTTTTGTTACTTGCAGTGTATAAGTTAAAAACCTCAACTAGTACAGTGAGCTATTAACTTTCATCATCGAACTGCACGCACACTGCAAAGAAAGATTAGAGCATAGATTAATGTTCCCAAAAAAGGTTCATTTGGGTAGAAATCGATTCTTATTATTAATTCCTTTTTAAATTCTGAGTTTATGCTTCTCTAGACCAAGCACTCAAACTATACTGCTTACCAGTATGGACGATATGTCACTCCTACACCTTGTAAGCCTCTGTCTTATGTAACAAATCCTATACACTCATTTACAAACGTATGATTGACTGACTTTATGTAATGTGTATGTAATGCAAAGTGCTCTGATACCCTACACTGGCATGAGTGGCGCTATATAACTAATTAAATGCATTTAAGAGAGATTGGTTATGGACACTTTGGCACTGTTAAAGGGTGGTGATGAGGGGATCCGTGGTGGAGGTGGTCATTGTTGGGCGCCAAGAAACATGTCGCACTGGGCTCCACCAGTTATAAAGTCAGCCCCGCACATACAGTGCAGGGTCAGCAGTGTCCACGGGTTAAAGTTGAATTGAGTAATACTGGTCTTTGCATAAATGCTGTATGATACTCTGGGGGCACATTGAGATATACATATATTTAGCCCATAGGGTTTGTTTGCACTCATTCATTGAACGAGTTCATACTGAAAACTAGTACATGAGAAATCATATCATCGACCTAAATAACTGTGAATAAAACAGTATATGGGTACCCAAGTTAGGGAAACGTGCAACTATGGGACCACAAGTGGCACTCAGCCATAAAACACTAGTTGTGGATAAAATTAAGATTAGGAGTAAAATTCCCACAAATGCCCAATACGGTTGTTAAAGATAAGAGACACTTCGGATATCCCATAGAAGTCAAACGTATGTTAGATGGAAAAATAGCCAGCACGCATTCAAAATAAGCAAGGCAACTGCCAAATCAATGGACTGAAGCTTCACTCCTGATTAGTTGAAGCATGTAATGCTAACAATTCAGTACTACACGTATACCCTTTTTCTCAACGCATATGAAAGGAGGCAGGGACACATGAGAGATGGAAAATTACAAATAAGCGCTAATGAACACATGGTGGACTCTTCTCATGGGAAGAATGCAAGAAGACCTTGGGATACTGATACAAGTTTCTTCCAGCGAAACCTGACTTCATCGCTTTTTAAAATCGAGGCTTTGCAGTGTTACGCTAAAATGTGCAACACAGGATAAGAAAATAGAAACTTGTTTAAAATGTCTGCAATTGTGCAATAATGTGAAGCCTTTAATGAGCTTCAAGGAGGTGCAAAAACGAAATAGTAACTGATTAACAAAGGATATCAACACATGTTAAGGCACATTTGTTGATTTGAGTTCTCATTGTATATAAGCAATCATTAAGCATATCTATATATGAATCCGTGTTCTCACAGGGATAGAAAATAATGACCCAACGCACAAAGATTAAACTACCCTGCGTGGTCCATATGGGGCAAAATCGACCATATGGGGCATCCATATCAGCAAGATACATTCTGCAACTTATCAGACATTCCATCTTATACCCCTATTATATTAACAAGTTGACACAGATTGAGCTACCAGGGCACTAGATCCCTAAAGAGTAAGACATTAGATTACTTTTGATAAATACCATATTCAGTTAATAAGTGAATGCAATAGAGATAGAAGCTCCCCATATCATTCAGTGGATGAAGCAATGTGAAATGAGCACTGTATGCGTTCCTCTTGTCATGTTACATGTAAAATGTAATTGTAAGATATTGTGTTGTTGGTTGACTGGGGTGGGAACCCATGTCAAGCAGCAATAACAATCCATGTCAGGGCGAGGCACAAGCCAACCCTGAATTAACCTGTGGTCAACCTTTTAGTAGCTTGGTGCAGAGCAGTCAGGCTTAACTTAGAGGGAATGTGTAAAGTATTTGTGCAATACTTCAAACATTAATTAATTGAGCAACACAGCAGAAAAAGGATCCTACACCAAGATTTAAAAATAGAGTTACTTTTAATAAATAAAACAAGATTATAATGTAAAAAGTCCCAGTAGTAAAACCGGAGATATGCACTTTTAAAGATTTCAGTGAATATAGTGTTAAAAATCACAAAGTTTCAACTGCTGATATCTGGTTGTGTTGGACCATTAAAACTCACAAGTTGAGACCAATCGCGATGGAGCACGGGCTCGCTACAGTGACCCAGTTAGACCCGCTGAACAAAGTACCTTAAATCCTGGTTTAGGAGTGTTCCGAGGGTCCTCATGAAGATTTGTCACGCAGCCAAGGCAATGCATTGGTTCCGAGATGTGAAAAGGCTGCGATGTGAGGTCCTACATTATCGTTGAGAATCCAATCGACGAGGGCTTGTGATGCGAAGTCCAACATTGATACGTCGCGCCATCAAGGCGATGCATCGGTTCTGAGGAGCTGTGAGGTTGCGATGCGGAGTTTGTCTTCGTCATTCAGGCTGTCATTGATGAAGGATGTGAGGGCTTATGCTGAGGATGTATCGTACATCGGTGGTTCCGATGAGGCGAGTCTTTGTGATGGGGAAGATCCATGCAGCGACAATGATGCATTGGTTCTGCCCGGGGTTGTGTCGCATAGCGATTGGATTTGTCAATTCAGTGGGTTCCACAGAGACTGGAGGGAGCACCTTAGGCCCACTTACAAGGGCCCAGGACTCAGGTGGCACCCCTTGGCAGGATAGGCTCATAGATGACAGAGTCCAGGTGCTGGGGTCGAGGTTGTTGGAGCCTTCTGTCTCTCAGTCTCAAGTCAGGGGGCAAACCAACTACCCCTTGGGGTCACTCTGGTGTCCTGGTTTCAACAGATTCAAGTCCAGTCAATCTCACAAGGGGTGTGCGGAACTCGCAGAATGTGACTCCATGGAAATCCACGGAGTTACATAAAAATTCTTCCTGATTCTGCGGAGTTCCTCCAATTGGCGGAAATAGGCATGTTGCACCGCTCGTGCTGGGATTTAGTGCCAGGAGTGCAGAATGCACTGAAAAATCAGCGTGAACTGCACCATGTCGCGCTCCAGAGTGTGCAGGTACTCAAGTTGATTTTTCTGCCGCTCAAGTAGATTTTCTACTCGAGTGGCAGCCTTCTGATTGCGAATGGTCTCAACTGTCCGCATTAGAAAAATCTTGCCGAATGTCCTCTGAGCAATTCAAAAACTTTCACCACATGGTGATTGGTGGAATTTGGCCAGAACTCCACGTTACAAGAGTAATACAGAGCCACCCAAAGTCTGCCAATTCTGTCGGCGGAAAAGATTGTTTTACCCACCCCTACTTCTCACCCATGCAATAGGGCAGCCAGCTGGCATTGCTTTTGGGCAAGGGGAGCTGCTAATATGCAGCCCCCTTGCCCAAAAGCAATACTGCTAAACGTACTACTTTTGGTATTCACAGCAGTGGCGTAACGAAACTTGAGGGGGCCCCCCTGCAAAGTACATGGAGGGGGCCCCCCCATTCTCTGTGCCAGTCAAGAGCTCTCAGGCCAGCGACCCGCCATACTTCAGGGGCTGCGGGGCTATTGTTACGCCACTGTTACCAATACAGCCGTTATAAGTAACCCTGGATGGTGGAGTTAATGGTTGGGCTTAGTCTGCCGGCAGTCTATCATATGGGTGGTCTATCCATTACAGGGTCCCTCCCATCAGTATGCCTGGGAAGTTTGCCCTATTTTAGGTGGGGTTCCTGACGCAGACTCCTGTTATGATATACAACATTGGGCCCACTCATCGTTCGGTTTTGACAAAAGTGCATCCACTGATCCTTCTCTTTCACACCTCCTTCCTCCCTCTTGCTTTCTATTTCTTCCTTTCCATTATTTCTGAGCATCCTATCTTTTCTTCATTCACATCCCAGCCTTTTTCTTTCTATTTTCTGTCACGTTTATCTTCAACTTTTTCTCTCCCATCACGTCGAAATCATGCCACTATGCTTTTCCTATCTCCTGTCAGGCATTTCTCTTCCTTTCTGTGCTTTTTTGTGCTCTCTGCTTTGTATTTCCTTCGTCCATTTTCACACCCTCTCCATTCCCTACCACTCTTTTCTCATTTCCTCTATTATACCCCACCCTCTCTTCCTTATCAGCTTTCCAGCTGACCTTGTCCTTATAGCCCCTCGTGATTTCTTTCCTTCATACTTTCTCGCTGGGTCCCTTGATTAGCGCTTCCAGTGCATTCTTATCTATCACTATGCTCTTCATCAATCCTGTACAGACCTGGAGACTGGATCTCTCTTGAGCTCTCATTGCCCTTCTTCTTCCTCATACTCTCCCAGAACCCCCAGCCTCAAAGGTTATATTCATTTACTCCAGAGTCTTCACTGGTGTCTCTAAAGAGGCCAGATGGTGCCAGTTCCCCAGTGCTATTTTTCCTGGCTCTCGTAATGCCCACCACCACAGCTGATCAATGTATTGGGTGACGACACAGAAAAAACTGACACTGCACCTTGCCACACACATTAAATTGTCCAACTACCTTTTGTAGCAAATCAGTGTGGTTTGATTAAAATGTTTGAATCTCTCTCTCTCACTCCATCCCAATACACACACACACGCACACACATTCACACACATACAAAAAGGTCACTGATGGAGGAGAGGAGTTTGCTGGAATGCGGGACATATCCCTACCGTTGACCCACCACAAGCCCTTTTTGGTTTGGGCCATGTATAATAGCCTTGTTCAAATCCCTTCACTTCCCTTATCACTCATACAGCATTCTAGCTGTATTCTGTACAGTGACATAGCAATGTTGTTGTAGACTCTTCTGTAAACAAAAAAAAGCCCCCAGCAGGTCAATACCTCATATACAGAGACATCCACATTGACACAACTCTAAAAAAAAAACAGGCATATTCCAACATAGGAAAAGGTAAAAAGAGCATGAGGTGCATCATTTAGGTCAGCACATTGGCTTAAAGAGGATGTACACTTTTCTTTTGGTCAGAGTACGCTTATCCACATTTTCCATCAGCTGTGACATTAGTAAACCTGGTCTAGGAATCTCTCCCTGCTGCCTTTTAATTTTTGCAAATTCATTGGTTTCCACACTCTGATAATAAATTGTAAAGACCAGGCAGGGCTAAGGTTTTCAACACATGCAACTGTCTGTTACCATTTCTAGACATATGTATTTAAACAGTCCATTGTTGTATTTCCTGGATGCTAACAACTCGCTCTTGCTTCTTTTTCAACTTCCACGCCACTACCTCACAAAGCCATTTACTGATAAGCACCACTATTGATCAAGGACAAAATCACCCCAAAAAATAAGCTGTGTTCCAACCCCACACCATTTTCCCAATAACTCACTTTAAAATACTCCACAGAGGGCTGATCCATTTAATGTTTGACAACAGCCCTTGAACCAGACTTCCTGTAGAGCATCACAACCCATCCAACCTGCTACTGTTCAGAGAACAACTCAAGGATCTCCTGCCAACACCCAACCTTCCAACATGTGATCCCGCTACTCAAGACTCACTAGATTCCCAAACTCCTGACTTATTGATCATCAGCCAAAAACTAAGACAGACCTCTTTCTCCAACCTACTGTCCTGCAGAAACAATCCAAGGTGTCTTCCCCAAATTTCTCTAAATCGATCAAGACAAAGACAACCAGTCACAAACATAACCTTTCACACTGTGTGGCTTTCTCTTCCAGGGTGTCTGAGAGACTGACAGACAGACACACGTTCACTGTAGAGTGAGTCTCAGCACTTCTCTTGTCAATTGACAGAGACAAGGCATTTGATCGAGTGCACTGGCCTTTTTCTGTGGGAAATACTGGATAAGGCGGGTCTGGGTACACAATTCAAAACATGGGAATTGTGCAACTATTCTAGCCCCGCAGCTCGGAAGCTGAGCAGGACTTTCACTTCATCCAAAAGAAATGGACTGACATCCTCCACATAGAGCACACCTCCTCATTCTGTGCTTCAGGAAAAGGAGCAATGCTTAAGGTGACACACTATTGGTACTACACCCCAGCCAGAAGGTGAAATGGAAACTCAACAGTCCTAATGGCTGTTAATGCAACTTCGGCCACCCAGACACACTGACTCATCTCCTCTGGCTCTGTCCCAAATTCAAACTCCACTGATAGGCCGTCTAAAAGATATCAGTTGAAACAGATATACCCTGTCTTTCTAGTTACGTCCTACTGAGACTCCCCAATGCCCCAACACACTCTCTACACTCTAACAAAGGGAAGGCAATAATAATGGCTTTTTGTGGGGCTAAACATGTCATCAAAGCCAAATGGGGCACAGATACATTGTTGTCTCACTTTGACTGGCTGCATAATCTGTGGGACCTCACAGGGATGGAAAAGCTTCCTGCTTCCCTGCAGAACAAGTTGCTACACTTTGACAAAATGAGGGGCCCATGCATCCAATCTCTGGCAGAGGACTTTTGGGAATTTACTAGTCCTCTTTACTTATGAGTACACCAGCTTACAGGACTAGGGGGCACGCCTGATCAGCAAGACAAAGACTGACCTCAGTGGGTACGATGCCCTAAAAAACCCAGCCTGCTGACACTGAATACGTTGCGAAAGAGCTCTTTCTGGCAAGAGAGGCTATGCTCCCTGGGTGACAACCTCTAATATTTTATCCCTCCTCTCCCACCTTTCCCAGTCCCCCCTGGTATCCTCCCTTCCTCGCTGTTTATCTCCTTCTTCTGTTCTCCCACTGTTATGTCCCACTGTTCTACTTAATCGGCCTTTGGATTTAGGTAAGAGTATTTGTTCCTGGATAAATTAATAAAAAGTTCTGAACAATAAAAGATCAATGGGTTTGCAAATTATTCAAATTTTAACATTATTAATACAATATTCCATCAACACAAGTAAAATTCAAAGTTGTGTACGGCAATAAGAAGCACTATTTACAAGGAGAATAAAGCGAATTAAAACGTTTTAGGGAAACAGCCAAGACCTCATTATATCAAGCAGAATAGAGTATGCCACCAAATGCTTAGATATTTTATAAACAAAGATATTCTATTTGCATCAAGATTATAGAAAAGTACATTCACGTTGATTAGTGTGATGGTAAATGTGAGCCTTAAATGTCAAATCATCAATGTATTAAGTGTTATCAGCTTGGGAAGTTTAATCCCTGACACAGAGTTGGATTTTAATTATGGAATATGCAGAAGTGGTCCATGAGCCTTAATGAATGAACCTCGATCCCGCAGAGCAGTCTGAGAAGGTAGCACTGTTGGGGGATACGGCAGTGGCTGATCAGACCAGTGTGAGCTATTTACACTTAACTAGAGAGCTTCAAACTCTGTGCTCGCAATCCAGCACATCACACATGCACTGAACACTGAAAACCAACTCATGTAAAGGGAATACTGTTCTCCTCTCCCTCCGGTGTTTCCTTTATCTAATTTTCTTCTCTGATGTGTCTCCTTTACCCATTGTTTAGGTGGATTTCTCCTTCCGCATTATCTGTCTTTTTCAAAGTCTTAATACTTTTCAGACACCTTCTCCCTTTTCCCTTTGTCTTTCACTGGCTCTCTCTTTTACTTTTTCACTCTCTTTGTGGGTTCCTGGTCTCTTCCACCCATTTTCCTATTTGGGATCTTTTTACCCTACATTTATAAAGCTCTTTCTTCCTGTTTTTCAACATGTTTTATCACCTCTCTAACTGGGCTTGTTTCTTTCACCCTTTCTGCCTCCCTGGGGCCCATACTATTGCTCCCTGAGGCCCTACTTCATCTATCTTTGCCCCATCTCTCAATCTATTTGAAGGGATTTATTTCACTCACTCCTAGGTTGTCTACATTACCTTTCTCTCTTTGCTCATCCATCCCCCCATCCCTCTCTTTATTTATCCCCTGACAATGGTCCACGCAACACAATCTAGCATCTCGGACTTCTTTAATTTTCTCTGCACAACATATTTTGATGATGTTTAACAGAAAGAGAACTTATTCTTTTACAGAGATCCTTACAAAACTCAAAATTCATTTGCTCTCTCTCTCGTGGCTTAACTGACTTTCTCCCTCATTCTCAAGGGTGCCTCGTTTGCTCTTGTGGGTCTCTTTCAATCTTTATGTGATTCTCTGGGTTTCTCAAGCTCCTTTTATACTTGCTCTTTGGGGCTTTCTTTCACCTTTTGAGCTTGTATTCTTTCATACGCCAGTGTTTTTTTCCTAAGTGCAAATTAATACATTTTCCATAGCTCTACTCCTGTTTTCTTTCTCACATGCACACATTTGTGCTCTTTAAACATTACTTTTTTCCTCTCTGTTTATTAAGGTTTCTCAGATTTGTGGTCTTATATTTTCGCTGTTACTCTCAAACACTGTAAACTTATTTCACTCTCCTTTGGTCTGCGGAGCTCTCTGATAACCCGCTTCACCTCAAGGCACCTCTAATAATAAAGTGTTTCTTCAAAGGCATTACTGTACAAATTTACCAACCTTAAAAAAGATGAAACTATGACTTGGCCTAGTTGAGATTCAAATTCATGAACAACAGATCACAAAACATGTCTTCTCTTTTGATCTCACTGTATCTTCTCTCTCACTTTCTCCCTCTCTCAAAGTCTGCTTCTTCTCTTCTTAGTTCTCTCACCCTTCGTGTCTCTCTCTCTCTCTCTCTCTCTCTCTGTGTGCCTCACTCTCATTCCTTCCATTTATCTCCTTCTCTTTATCTTGCTCCTCCTCTGTTTTACGTACTGTTTTTCCTCCCTCTCTCGTTCTTCACCCCTTATGCTCTGCTTCTTCAGTCAGCTAATTTTTTCTCTGGCTTCTCATATTTGTTTCCCCTCATATTGTTACACTTCTCAATCACAGGTTTCCCTTCTCTCATTTTCTTGCTCAGACGGATGCGCTCTCTGCTCTCATTTCATCTTCCACTCTGTCCCTTATATTTCTCCCGGAGAGTTCGGACTTCTTTCTGTGTAGACGTCTCACTTTGCACTTGAGAATGAAACTATAAAATAAGGTTAGAATCCCATACCGGAGAAATATGTTAAATAACTCCAAGAGCTGCATCACTTCATGGATAGGCAGCATTCTAATATAACACTGCATATAGGTTTTAACAACATAATGCCATCTGAAAAATACAAATTGCAGTTTTTTTTGCCCCTACGTTCATATATGCACTGGCTGGCGCTTTGTGTTCTTGGGTCCTCTGCAGTGTTTACCATGGAGCTCAGGTCAAGGAACCTTTCTCCAGCACAAGTGCTGTCCCCAAATGGACTGCTGTGAATCTAAGCACATTTATATCCATTGTGGTAATGAGCTCTGGCATCCCCCAAAAAATGGAAAAGACTTTGCACCCCAGTAGGGACTGTATGTACAGACAACAAACTTTAGTTTAATGTCAAGTAAGTGTCTTAAGTTTCGAAAACAAGAACCGAAGCACTCACCTTCGTTTACCCTGGAAAATCACTTTGTCTTCCTTAGATGTGTTTATTTCAACTTTCCACTACTGGTTCATTTTTATAAGTTCTTCTAGCTTTTAAAGGAAAATATGCATATAGAAATTGAGCTTGGGAGTGGTGAGCAGGGCAGTGCGAGTGGTGCGGCCGCACTTGGCGCTGACCTAGAGAGGGGCTGTACTCAGGAGGGGTGCTGTGCTTAGCAGCTTCTTACGATTTAAAAACGCCTGCTGCAGAGTTCCTTGTGCATCCAGCTTTCGGGCAGCAATAAAAATGTCAAGATAACTCTTGTGATTAATGTTCCTGCTAGAGAAAAAGAGATCGGGTTTTGTCTAGTCAGTGGCAATTTTGACAAGTAGCACAGAGGGTTAATATGCCTTCTGCAAAGAACAGATCTGTATTTTATTAGGCTAGGTGAGTTGATTAGTAAACCCAGCCTTTACCAGTGCTTTAAAACAAATGAAATGTATGTGAGAGAGGGGCTATGGAGAGATGAGGGGCACTTTTGACAGATGGCAGTGAGGGAATCCGAGGTGGAGGTCATTGGAGGAGGACACCCAAAAAATACTGTGAAACCGGGCACCACCAGAGCTAAAGCCGGCCCTGGTGGTGAGTGACGAACTGAAAGCATTGCATGTGCCGAAAGTGCTTACCCTGCCTTCTCAGCAGCTCCTCTAAAGTGTCTTGATTATGAACTGCTCTGTCATTGGTTGGCTGATGCTGCGCCACTCACTTATAAAGCATCACAACTCCTGACAAGCAGCCAGAGCACCATCACGATACAGCCTCTCAGAAATAATCTACAAATTAAACCACTGCTCATCTCTGATGCCCATCTGTGGCTGGTCTGGTTTTTTTCTACCTGCCCTTCCAGTTTCTTTCTCTCCAGCGAGTGGAAACAGAGAGGTTGGTGCAGGGCAGATATGAGGGAAAACACTGATCTGAGCAGCCAATGAGTAAAATAATGCAGTCTCCACAGGCAAGCAAGGTGAGCACCACTGCACTGGCTGCACCACTGATAGCTCTGCCCCTGATTTTTTACCTACCAATGAATCTCAGCAGATCCGGCTTTTTTTTGTGGAGTTTTATATAGGGCGAGCTAGACTTGAAGGTATCAGAGCGCTTTACATGAGCACCAGTTACGTTACAGACGACACATTCCTTTTTTTTGTTAGGCACGGGGATATTAATGATTTGCCCAGAATCACAGAAGGTTGAGCGTCCCTGCCGAGACTTGAACCAGGTTCCCCAGCTCCGAGGTCGACCGCCCTAGCCAATAGGCCACATTCTCTCCCCCGTAGTTTTACACAAACTACTTTACTCTATGAGTGCTAATAAAATGTTGATTAGTGCTTCAATTAAGACTAAATCAGCAAGTGTTGGTTAATACATTCTTCAACAGGATCAAGTCAATGTGCATACATTTTCTTCTGATACAAAGCTTTGCATTTTGCATACCGATGGGATTCCTGGCAAGAAAGCCCTGCCAAAGACTGTGCGCCATAATTCCACATAATTTGCTGCTTCTTGCACATAATGGATTCTACCCTGCCGTATATTATGGTCCTCCGTTGCCTTATAATTTATGTGGCCATTGTATAATGCTGCACCGACTAGCTTATGTTAGAGAAGATGAGTATGGAATTAAAGAGTTACCTGCTGGCATGGGAAACCAAGTCCGGCTCTACATTTCACGTGTCTAAAAGAATTCCTGTTCTGCGTTTCAAGGGCCTAACTTCCCAGCATGCACCACAAGCTTCCTACATCACTTAACTCGCCGGTCTGCTCTTTATTTCCGATTCAACTGATTTCTTTGAAGGGACATCCAATTAAGTAACAAACACAGTTCACTTTACCCAATCCAGTTCACTTTATCCAATCCAGCGTCAATGACATTCATCACCTAAAAGCATCTCAGAATGTTGCTATGTTTGATAACGTCAGCTGGGGTTTTAAGATGTGGTGTGACATCATTCATCAGATATCCCCTTTAAAGTGTCTTTTCTAACTTTTCTCGGCAAAACGTTCATTTGGTGAAAAAAGTTTTTGTATTATTAGCTCGTGTTCTTTTTTCGTCCAAGTGTGTTGGGACTCAGAGTTTCCAACTCCAACCCGCACACTTCTTTTATCTTCCAAAGCACATTGAATCCTGCACATGGGGCCGGAGAATTCCAGCAATTCCGCTTTGATAACCATGTGTGGTGGGCCGCATCACCCGCCCCTCCTGGCGACTCTACTGTGAGAGAGAAACTCATGTCCTGCTACACTTCACAACGTGAATGACTTCCCGCCTCATCGCAGACAGGCAGCTAATACCAAAACTCTCAGGGAATAAATACCTCGACGGATATCTGTATGGGCCCTTCCCGGGGCGCGCTACTCGGGAAAAGCCTCAATGGGGCTTCTCCAAGCAGCGAACTGCGCCTCGAGGTAGCTCTTAAAGTGTACTATATAAATGCGCCCACTCACCTTACTAAAACACAACAAAAATCCTCAGGGTGCACTTTTTAGGGACACTGCGGCAATCGAGCGTACACAATTCGGAATACTTTGGTTTTTTGCAATTCCCTTCAGATTTGTGTTTTGAAATTGAAATTCTGCAGTAATTCGGTAGAATTAAATTCTGTCCATGAAACTGCCACTGAACATCTGTGAAAATGAGTGAATTTTACACGGCTGTACACAGGTAAAAAAAGGCAGTACAAGAGACGCGTTATGCAGGCTGCATGCACCCTGTGGAGTTGTAGCGGATTCCTGCGAACACATCCCATTCCTTAGCTCACCAGCGGGGCCCGCCTCCTGCATATGAAACTGCAAAGGGGGGGTTGGGTAAATTGGAAGGGGTGCATCTGCACCACAATGTACCGACAGCAGTGGTCCCTGTTCAGCAGAGAAACATCTGCAACACGTTCAACAAAGCGGACCCTTGTCCACTAGAGTCACCCAGCAGCAGACAGGTCACAGGGAGTCAGATGCGATTCAGTGGCTAAGTGCAGACTGTGGAACCCGGCGGCCTGGAATTCAATCCTATTACACGCTTTACCCCATGTGTGAACCTGAGCAAATGGATTCATCGCTTTATCTCCCAAATGGGGCAAGTAGAAAAAGACGGTTATAATGGGACAAAATACGTGACCGGTTTTTACTTTCCATATAATTGCAATGGGGATTCGATTTAGCTGACAAGGTAAGGCAATCCAATGTCTTTGCCATAAAAAGTCAGTTGAGCACTTACAGGACGCTGACTGTTGAATTAATGGACATGTGTTTTTTAATCACGACTCCCCTACTTGGAAACACGGTGTGATCTTAGGCAGAGCTCCGTATAGTCCCATCACCACCACTCTTCAGAAGATGTAAATGCTTAAAATACTAACTGTACCATTCATGGATTCACAATGTTATGCACTGTTTCAAGTCACTCTATGTGCATTTGCAGTAGAGCAGCAAGGGTGCCATGTGCCTTAATGCAAGCAAGGAATTGCCCCCACCATCATGCATGGGAGTAAAACACAGCTTTGACTGCAGTAGAGGGGGCCCTCCCACTGCTGGGCCTGGTACCACTGTACCTGCTGCACTTTGGGCAACTGCAACCAGTGCATTTACAGTCCCGGACTGCGCAAGGACAGCCCCTAAGAGCACTGTGCAGATTCCTAAATTACACAGGAAGAACAGCTTTATAACTTGCCTCGTCAAATCTTTAACATCTTCAAACGGAACCCCTTAAAATGAAAAAGGCAGTTAAGAGAAGCATTGCCCTGCACGGTGCAACTGCCTGGCGCTTCCCTTATGTACGGATAGATGGTGATCCACACCTGGACTGCACACCTTGATTAAATGTTTTTCTTATTATTATACAACAACAAAAAACAATGAATTGGAAGCAAAGTTATAGAAACTTTGTTATTCCCCACAAAAAATAGATGGGGTTGACAGGCACCCATCTCATCTGCTCCTGTCCACTCTTACCTCTTTGCTGCTGGCACTGCACCACCCCTGCCCAGAGCAGCAGCAAGAGGACGGTCCTTTGGTGGGACATCTCTGACAAGCAGGCAGGGTCCGGCCCTGCAGCAGGCAAAGGATGATGGATGTGCAGCCTGCGTGTCCCCGGCGACCCCCCAGGATTCACAACTCTCCTGCTCTTCTGCCACCCCAGCCCTTCCCACAGCTCTCTCCTGTTCATGGAGGTGCAAACATTCTCCTGCCCTAGTCAGCATTGTGTTGCCTCGTCCCTTCTCAGCCCCTCGAGCAGTGCCCTGTGGAGAACTCTCTCTCCGAGGGCCCCCACCCTTGTCAGGGACCTGGCGCGCTCTGACTGAAGAGAAACAATGTAAGTTGTTACTTTGTTTCTCTTCAGTCAGCGCGAGGAGCTCAGAGCAGGCTGCACACTGCAGCTGCTTAATAGCAAGAGAGACACAGCTCTCTACAGAAGAGCTGAGGGGGCCCCCCTTCATTTACTGAAGACTGGGGGCCCCCCCACACCACGGGGGCTGCGGGGGTGTTTGTTACGCCCCTGATTCACAGAAGGCCTTTAGTAGTAGTAAAGTTAGGACTGCTAACTTTACTACTACTAAATGCCTTTTGTGGATACGGAAAGTAGTAAGTTTAGGATTTTATCTCAGATTAGTTCTGTGAATCGGCCCCTATGTATTGATAGGTCAGAACTTGAAATTACAAATCAAAGTGGGGTGTGTTGAAACCTACCCCATAAATATTAATGAGGTATATCGCAAATTACAACTCACTATGATTAGAAATCATCACAGGGATGGTAGCCTGCTGGGGTCAGCAGAGCACAATGTCTGTGATCGCTTTTTAATAAAGCAAACTTAAAAAAATTAAATTATGTATTACCATCTCCTTGAGGTGTTTGTAAAATATCAAAATGCTGTGAGTGGATTTTGATCGCAATACATTGATACATGCAATACCGAATCGGTATCCATTCGGAATCCCATTTTAGGAGTTGAACAAACTTTTCTGACTCCTAAACTGGGATTAATACATGAGATAAAACATTTTAATGGTCGTAAATGCCAAACTGGAGCATTTGCGACCATTTAAATGATTAACACATCTGCCCCCTAAAGAGGTATTTATAGAACCTTGTCAACTGGCACCCTAAATGGAACCAAGTAAGGGTCTGATTTCTATCTTGGGGGAGGGGAATACTCTGTCACAAATGTGACGGATATCCCGTCTGCCATATTATGATCCCATTATATTCTATAGAGATCGTAATATGGCAGACATATCCATCACATTTGTGACTGAGTATTCCATCCGCCAAGATCCGAATAAGTCCCTTAGTTTTGAATGCTGCACAACAAGGCCATGTTCATGGCACGCTAACACCAGCTAAAATCAGCAGTTGGTGCACTAGTCCCAAATACAGTTGTCAGGTGCGAAACTGTGAAATGTGCACAGAGCATGCATACTAAATCCCTAACTCACTGACTTTTCAATCTTTATTGAATCGTGATATTTTAGCAGGTAATAAAGAACAAACTGTAAAGAAGGTGTTCGAACTGGAACTGATCAGTACAAGCGACTTGACACTGGAGAACACGATGAAGTGCTACTGGGACATAGGTGAAGCTCTGAGATCAGCTAGTCTTGAGTCTGAAAAGCTGAAGCCTGTAGAGATTCTACTGCTTCCTTCACAGAAGTCTTGAAAACAAACAGAGAGGTCCTGATCAGATGTGGCTTTTACCGAGTCACACCCAAGATCGGCTACCAAACTCTGGAAAGCAGTTGGCTCTAGACCAGGGGTGAGCTTTCAAAGAGTGCCACACCCAATGTTCACATGAACAATGGCATGACAGTCAGCCACGAAGTATAGAACTAAGTTGCCTGCCAAAGTAGTTCTCTCAGCAGCTTGAAGTCCTCGCAAGGACTTAGTATTGAAAAATCCAAAAGCCAAGGTGGGCCTCATGACAAAGAAATCATGGATAATGAAAGTAGACTGGGGTTTCATCATAAATTGACTTTTGATATTAAGTGGCCCTCATATCACCAGAATAATCCAAAGCATACTGCCCAAGGAGACAAAGGTCTCTGCGGGGGACATCAATGCTAATGGACATGAAACTTTTCCTTGCCTGAGAATTTGCTTTGTAGCCAGTGATCGCTGCCAGGGACTCTCACTCTCTCCTGTAAATTGAGGGTGAGGGGATGGTGAGCTCCTTCTGTGTAGGCTTGCAAGCCTGATACAAGCTGCAGATCCAGAAGCAGCAGTTTTTTTCATGGAAAAAGCGATGGCTCAGACCTACAGTTTGTGTTGTGTTTGTGCTTTGGGATCATTGTCAGATTTCCTTGCTCAGGCTGGGAAAACTAGTAACAGCTGCAGAGCCCTTAAGTATGGTGAGTCATCCAGAAGCCAATAATGGACAGGCAGCTTAGAGTTTTACACCAGCGAAGCCTTTTGCAGGTTTGCTGTTGTAAACTTAGTGCTTCCTCATGTCCCCCAACGATTCTCCAAAGTGGCAGGAATACTGAAAATCTGTCACAGCCTGTGAGAGAGTGCCTCTTTTGACATGATTAACCCCCCACTTTTTGTCTGGAAAATTATGTGGTTTTGGTTGTAATGCACAGGGTCCCTGCCAACCAGGTCCTCTGTGCCAGTGCTCCTTCCCTAAAACTGTACCACCATTGGCAATTTCAGCTCCCCTGAAAGTCTCTAGTAAATGGTACCTTTGGTACCTAGGGCATGGGGACTGAAGAGGGTCTCCAAGAGACCCCTCACCAAGGGCATGCCACTGCACCTTGCAAGCCTGGGTGCAGTGAAAAACGACAAAGTCGACATGACACACTGCCTGTGTGCCATGTCCATCAGAACTGCCCATGGTATGGGTAAGTCACCTCTCTAGCAGGCCTTGCAAGTCCTGAGGCAGAGTGCACTATATCTCAGGTGTGGGCATATCTGCATGAGCAGATATGCCCCTACATTATTTAAGTCTATTCTTTAATATTGTAAGTGCCAGTGAACCCATAATGAGTACATGGGCTGGAAACTCAACAGCTCGAGTTCCCAAGCACCATGATGGCTTCACCGAACCCAGGAGTGTTTGGCACCAAATCACTCCTCTTAATAAACCCACACTGATGCTAGTGTTTGATTTATTACAACATGTACTCAGAGGACTCCTCAGAGGTGCCCCCTGACAACCTATCAACCCTGGTGTGATCTCTGACTGAACTTAGGCAGCCTGCCACCACCAGACATATTTCTGGACCCCTGGGTTGAGAGCCTCTGCTCTCTGACGCCAGAAACAAAGCACATCCTGGGCGGAGGTGTCACACCTCCTCCCCCAGAATGGGCAGAGTACCCGAGGGGGAAGCTTCAAAGGCCTGCCACCTTTGTAATGCGAACCCAGCCTCTGCTGCTAGCTGTAGATGGCCGTCCCTGGTTCAAACCCCCACTTTTGGTGGGAGAACCGAGGGAGAAAACTTAGGAAGAATAGGAGGTGTGCCCTCCATCGCCAATTCTATCCCTCAGGTGTGCGGAGGCGAAGTAAAGCACACTTTTCAGTGCCCTCCATCTTAAAGATGGTGGGACTTTGTCAATAAGGGCTCGGGCTATGTCCCCTCCTACAGGAGGGTGGCATAATAGTAGATGTAGACACCCCAGGTAAGGAACTCATTGGTCCCTACCTGTTACTTCACTGTAACACCCCTGAATCTAGTATTTAGGAGACTGCCATAGACCCTGACATCAGATTTTGACGACCGACGAAGAAGAGCAGTACAGTAGCGAAGACAGAAGAAACAATTGACTTGGCCCCAGCCCTACAGGTCTGTCTGCAGCCCTCAAAGACCCTGCTGAAGAAGAGCGACTTGCCCCATAGACCAGTGCCCTACAGAACCCTGGGAGGACTGCCTGCCTTCAAGAAAGACTCCTAATCTCCTCTGGACAGCAGAACTGTCCAGAAGAAACCTTCTGCAAAGAAAAAGAACTCTGCCCTCAGGATCCGCGAACTCGCCTCCGGATCAACCTCTGCTCCCGACGCCCCATGACCCGAGTCCAAGTGGCCCACCGGTCCTACAAAGGTTCCCCAGGGCTTCTGAGCCCGAGTCCACCAGGGGCTGACCACTGCTGGACTCCTCCTCGACGCCTGCAGCCTCAACTTGAAGACTGCCCCCTACCGTGACCTGCCCTGTAAGAGTTTTCTGACACCTAAGGACACCCCTGCACCCAAAGCCCCTGGGCCTTGGGGACCTCAACCATCAGTGTCCCTACATCACCTAGCATCTCTTCTTACCTGGGCAGCTGTGAGTTTTCTTCATCCGGCCTCCCGGCCTGAGCCTGCAGACTTTCTTCAAAACCAATCTCCCTCATTGATTTGCAATGGGCACCCTATGCTGTTTTGGCACTCTGCCGCTGAAGGTGTAAGTTTGGTGCTGCCTTGTGGCACCCCCTTTTACTTACCTTAACCCCAGGAGATCAACCCCTAACACCGCTTTACTCTCCTGTGAGCAGTGCGACTTTGAGTACCTCTGGTCTCCATTCGTTAACATTGGGTGCCCGACCTCGAATTTTACCTCTGCACCGGCCGCCCAAGTGTCGCTGGTGGTGCACCCTTGGAACTCATTTGAACCCTGCCTGGAGCTGACCAAAGACTCCGAAGGCTGAATCTGTAAGTCGAGTACTTACCTGCAAAAACTGCATTCTTGTTTTCCTCCCATAGGTTAACATTGCAAAGCTTGAAAATTGCAGTGTCCACTTTTTAAAGTATAAAGTATTTTTCCTGAAAAACGTACTCACGTTTTTGCGAACATCTTGGTCTTAAAATAAATCTTAAAAGAAGCTTATTTTTCTAAAATTGGTGTGGATCTCCTTTTTTAATCATGTGTGATTTATTAGTCACTGTGTGCATAACAAATGTATTACACTTCTCTGTGCTAGGCCTAAGGCTGCTCGCCCACACTACCACAAATAGAGCACTTTGGGTTTAAATTGAGCCCTGTACACTTCTGGGGGAATCTCTGGATTCTGTGCACGATATACCCACTTAGTGGTATGCCATATACAGAGCCAGCTTCCTACAGAGCCCTAAATGTGCATTCCTCAAAGACATTAAGAAGTTATTCACACTCACAGAAAAAAATATTTGGTACTCAGTACCTACAGGAATATAATGCATAGATAGCTGCTTATTGTTTTAGTAACAAAACTTAGGTTTGTACATAATGGAACTGTATAAACATTAGGACATGCATCTGGGTTCAACCATAACTTGCCCAAAATCCATGATACAACTAAACTTTGCAACACAGTCATGCAGCTTTTCACTGCTGTAAATCGCAGGACCTGGATTTTAGAAGTGCCCTGCAAATTCAGTGGTGTTTGTGCCTGCTATTTGTGCTACTGGTTTGCTTACCTATTACTGAAGAGGCTGCAGGTTCTTGCGCAGCCCCTTCAGTTATACACATTTCACTGGTGATTATTGCACAGCGATGCAAAGAGAAGGGGGTGTTTCCTCTTGTGTGGGGTGAATCTTTGCAAATAAGGTAAATTCCCTTACCTATGTAACATGACAGATGGGGACACATTGACAAAGAGCATCTCAGATAGCTAAAAAAGTGGACCACCTGTGGAATTCAGGACAGTTTTTAACTTGTAAAAACACACTGTAAAGTGTTTTGCAAGATATGGGAGACTGCTTGCATTTGTACTTCCTGCAGGCAATGTTTGTGGTAATATCAGTGAGTCAGTCAGTCAAACATATGTTTATTTAGACCTTAGTTTTTAAACAGCACACTATAAAACACATAAGTAACGCATAAAATCAATGGGTAAAATTGAGCAGCCCGGGATAAATCATAATTAAAAGAACAATTCATCCTAACCTAAGGCTTTCATTATAGGTAGTAAAACATCACTCCCCAGATATTACATGATTAAGACCCCAGTTCATCCTTCATAAATGTCCGTTTGTCCAAAAAAATGCATCTACAAACAATAAAAATCACCCCATGTCACAGGTGATATCCAGGAATCTCATTTTCACAAGTAATTTAATTGCTTGTCCCCTGTTCCTGATATCATACTTTTTTTAAACTAGTTTTAATAAAAACTTACGTTGAGATAGAAACCACAGGCAGTCCACCAAAATATGTGTTAAATCTTCCTTCATGTTGAGGCCACAATTGCAGATTTTATCATTATTCAACAATGTTTTCCCGTGAACGTCCAACAACAAGACTTGATTTACCACACATCTAAAACTCAGAAGACTATGCCACAAATGTACATTAGGTAGTTTCTCAACGTAGGGGAATGTCTCATCCCCCATCCATGAATTCATCAAAAGGGATGCAGATTTCTTCTTTCTTAAGTGGATTAAATCCTCCTCTCTGAAAACCTGAGTGGTTGCTCTTCTGAGCTCAGATTTACACACACCTTCCCGATCAATGTCACTTTCTATTTTTAATTTCCTAGAATAGTTACGGATTCTCCCTCTAACTAGACATGCCCTGGTTAATTCACTTTGTAATATCTCATTTTTGCATAGCAGTGAGATTTTGGGAAGCACCTCACTGTCTGTTCTTAACCAGAATGTTATTATCTCTGCACATGCTAGGTGAGTCCATCCCATCAAACCTGTTTCTATTCTGACTCCCTGCACCATTGTGGAAGGGGGGAGAGAGTAATCTTTTTAAACACCCACCCTCTTCAAGGTCCCAGCTTAATTTCCCTACGATACCAACCACCACAGCACTGTACTGGAACTGCAACCTTATCATAACCTGGTAGGCTGCCAGCACTGGTCGAAGGGAAGGACCCCCATAGCAACTATCACATTTCTTAAGTCCCCCTACTGAGGAGCAAGAAAGAAGCAAGAAGTGTGTTGGAAAGTGGATTATTAGTAGTGGTAATATTTATCTACCACTGGCAATAAGGCCACTAACACAACATAGGGCTCAGAATATGTCTTAGAAAATTATTCAGATGCTCAACCCTTGGTAGCTTGGCTGCGAGCAGACAGGCTTCACTTCAAAGACAGGTATATAAACCATTTAAAAACACCAATTCAGTAAATAATTAAGACACAACACACAATAGAAATCCAACACCTATTTACAACAATAGGAAATATTTGTATCTTTGAAATGCCACCAAAACGAAAAAGATCCAATGTAGGGAACCAGAGATATGAATCTCTAAAGATTTAGCACTATATAGCACATTGAAACCTATTGCACTTATTGGGACATCGGGTCGCGCCAGACCGGGACAAAGTCATAGTTTCAGGCTGACCGTGATGAAGCCACACGCGGCTACCCCTCACAGTAGGTCTCGGTCAAAGTTTTTACCTTCTGACTTAGAAACTTTTCTGGAGAGATTCTTCCCGGGGTTCCTCGAAGCTCTCAGCCAGTTCAGATTCGGTGAGGGTTCACCGGATTGCCTTGCAACGAGCTCCCAGTCAACCCTATGGAAGCCAGACCTCTGGAGCTTTCCAGCAGGCTGAAACAAGGATCCAGGCAGGCTCGCGTTTGAAGGTGGGTGACTTGGCTCTTGCGTTTGGTCCCGGTCACCTTTTCTACATTCAGACTTGGAAACTTTTATTGAGCTTTTTCTCCTGGGGTCCCTCGATGCTCTTCACAGACCAGATTCAGTGAGGGTTCACCGGCTTGACTTTCCATCAACTCCCGGTCAAACTTTGGAAGCCGGACCTCCGGAGCTTTTCAGCAGGACGAACCTGGCCGGCAGGCCGGCTCGTGGTTGAGGGTCCCAGGCTAAGCTGGCCAAGTCGTGTCGGTCCACTAATGGAGCTTTTTCCAAAGTTCCTCCAAATTTCTTCAAACTTCTGGAACTTCTTACTGAAGTTTCTTTGAGGGTCCCAAAGTGCCCAAAACTTACTCCAATGGTCTGGAAGCTCCAAGATGGTCCTTGAAACTTTGGGACTTCAATCCCACAATCCACTTGGACAAAACCCTTACAAATCCACTGTTAGTAGTACTCCAGGCTGGGGATTCTTGATGGGGATGATCCAAGTGAGCTCTGTTAACTTGTAGCTTGCAGGGAGTCCACTCTTTAGTCCTTTTTAATCAAGTTAGGTCCACAGGGCTGTAGTTCCAGATTGTGCAGGAGGCGCAGTCAGTCAGAGTGCAGGGCCTTGTTGGTGCAAATCAAACTTCTCAGCATGGACCCTTCTTCTTCTTGTTTCAAGAAGCAGATGTGAGAGACATTACCCCTCTCAGATACTTATTCAGTGTTCTCTGGGGTCACACAGGAGGGCACTCCTGTATAATGAGGTGCGGGACAACACTCCGGAGCATGACCATTTCCTCCAAAGTGTGGCACAAGGGTCTCCCAGAAAGCACTATTTCTCCAAAATTCAGTATGGCTGAAGTCTCAGCAGAGAGGCAAGAGCTGGCTGCACCAACCTCTAGGATGGCACATTTCCATATTCTCCCTCCCCCTGGCATCTGCGCATTCCTTCCTTAAGCCTGCCATCTGGCTGGGTTCAAAGAGTAGGGGTGTAAATTAAACTGGTTCCTCCTGCCTGTCTCCTCCTTCTATTGAAGATTTTTGTTTACAACCCCTCCCCCTTGCTTTGGCATTCCTATGTAGCAGAATCCTCTCCTCCCAGAATGGCTCTTTCACCCCAGGGGCAATTTATCACCTCATCAAAGCAGCCTGGCTAATGCACTTAATTCTGAACAATCAGCTGCATTTTTCTTACAGACAAGAAAGTCTTATAACTTCTTGTCTGTACATTTTAGGATAAACTCAACAATGGCATATTGTTGGATTTATCAATAACATTCTAGTAAGTCCTTGAATTATACTTTTGAAGGTTTCCTGGCGGGAGTTATTATTTAATAACTTCTTGTTATGTTAACCTATGTGGCTGGGGTTCTGCAATGGGGAAAATGACTTGGGCAATTTCTCCAACATCAGGGCTTATAAAACATATTTTAAAAGGACCCTGCCTATATCTATAAGACCACCCCCCCCCCCACCACCCCTGGAATACTTAGGGGAGACCTTAGGGGTTCTGAATATGTAAACATATTGCAGATCCTCACTCCTAGTACAAAAGCCAATTTTGGGAAGCACTTTACTACAATGTAGGCAGTGGAATGTGCAATTTCACTAAACCCAAGGCATATAAAACCTATTTTATAAGAGTCCTCCTTATAAGTACCTGACCTCCCCTAGCACTCGGAAACCTAAGAGAACACTGGGGGTACCTAATATGACAAAATATTGTAGTTTATTAATTTTTAAGTGCCCCAAACACCAAAGTCGAGTTTGGGCACAATTTACATGTTAAAAGCAGTCCTGTAACACAGGGCTGCTTTTAAACAGGCCTCAGCAGTGCAAACATGCAAGCGCAGAAAGGACTGCTGGCCTCTAAACTGCCATGCTCTGTTATACACTGGGGACTTAAAGGTAGTTTTTATCCCCCTTCCCTAATATGTATTAGGGCCTTACAGGGGAGGTCATGCCAATCATATGGGTACCCTAACCCATAGTGTACCCTAGTGTATGTAGGTGTTGTCACTGTATTCTAGGTGTGTTTTCAGCATAGTACTTGGCCTGGGCCTGGTTAGGCAGAGCCCAGGGACAGTCTGAGTCAGTTATCACCAGTACCAGTCAGCATAAAATGTGGGATGCCCAGGGCACAAGGGTGACTTTGCAACAGCGTCCCTTCCATCGTAGATTATTTGAGAACCACATCCCCAGATATTTATATTTACTAACTGTGGTAATGTCATGGGAATCAACAGTAAAAATCAAACCAACAGACCTTAAAACATGCCCACAAACAGCCATAAAATGGCCTCACACTGGTCCGTCACACCAGCCCTTTTGGCACTACCAGACTGAATTACAGGCCAGTGCAACCCTAACCCTGGCATGTATAAAACCTGCAAATCTCAAGTTACACATAGAATGTTGCAGTTGCAACAAACAGATTGCTGTACTAAGCAAGCTCACTGATATGTGATGAGCTGAATGCCGTAGGCAGGGCCAATGGAATTATGTGGCAGGGGAGGACCAAATTATTTGGCAGGGTTGACTAATTTTCAGCAAGAAAAAGCAAATCATGCATTGTAATGTGGCACATGTTGGAGCAGTCTTGCTTCGCCATTTAGTCTCTGTTACACATACTAGCACCATAAGGGCAAATGTTGCAGCTTTTTAATATCAGTTAAACACCTAAATATAGTAATCAGCGGCTGACAGGTGACCTGCCTCTGCGCGACAGGAGGCCTGCACTCCGTGACAACACTTGCGGTGCCTTTTTTTGTCATTTTTAATACGTTTGAACTAGAAACTAATTAGTTTTGTTAAAATCTGCAAATTATGCAGAATATTATGGATTATGTGGCACGTGTCGCAAATCCATGAATATGCAAGAAATGCGCATCATTTCAGTGGCCATAACAATAGGATACAATGCTTTTTTTAAAGATGTCAATTTTAACACCGTGTGGGAACTCGCATACGATAATCCTACATTATTCCATGCAACTCGGAATTGGATGTTTAATATTCAGACATTTCAATTCATTCTTGGAAAATGATGCTACCCTTCACAAGAGGGCACCGTGTGCCTTTCTCCGAAGTTCTAATACTACGTCGTCCTGGGCATCTTGCTGCATTGTGGCGTTCGGCCAGCCCCCTTTGCCAGCGCTTTGAAACAGTCGTCATTTGTTAAGGCATTATATTAGTGCGTGCTCTCACTGCCTTCGGCAGGTGGTGCTGTTCCTTCTTCACAAGAGCGCTTAATTTATCTTTGTCTTGTGTATTTCGAAATCTGCCCTCACAAAACGAAGCTTTCTATGTGTTAACAAATATTTATACAAAACAGAAAATTCTGATGATCTTTACTGACCCTGGACCTAAGTTGCCAAAAATGATCTGATTTATTCAGAATTATGACCCACAATTTAACTTAAGAAATCAGGGGCAGATTTACAAGCCCTTTGCGCCACTTTTGCGTCACTTTTCCCATGTTAAAAGTGACGCAAAAGTGGCGCAAGGGGCTTGTAAATCTGCCCCTTAGTTTCTTTATATGTCTGTCCTTTTTAATCGAGCAGTGGTCGCTGCACCAATTCGCAAGAGCCCGCACCCACTTCTGGTAGTGCGGAGTTTTACAGCAGAGGATGTTTTCGAGCCCAGAATCCTGTGCTGATAGAAAAAACATGTCTGTCACCTGTTTCTTATAATACGATTGCCAGGCTAAGGTCAGCGTCTAAAGTCTGGATATAAATAACAGCCTCTGCAAATTAACCCTTGCATGTTTTGGAGGCTTATTCCTGTCTATTTTGAAACCCAACACCGCAGCATGCTGTCCAGGCAGCAGCTGAGTCAATGACATGGAAAAAGGACCAGTCATTAGGTCATGCGGTTTGACTGGGAACAGACTCCGGGTGCTTCAAATGAAATGTCACATTCCGAGAGGCCCTGGGATGACTGCTCTGAGAGTGTCACTTCACACGAGGGCCAGTGCTCACATGATGCAAGCCTGTTTAACAGTCCCGGCCTAAATTAGGAAAGCCCCATGCCGTGTAACGCCATTGTGATGACCGTAACCTTGGAGTTCAGATCACCCGAGCACTTCAGTGGATGTTTTTAAATGGGTAAAGTGTTCGTCCGGGTCTGGCCATCAGAAGAACGCGGAGGGAAAAGACTGCTCGGCTGTCGCTTCGCTGCTCTACAAGGAGTGCAGTGAAGCAGTTGAAAGTTCAGACTTTCTATTTTAAAATAGAAGAGTAAGGGGTTTTGAATATTGAAAAGGGCAGTGCCCCTGCTCCAGGAGACAAACAGAGTAACTTTATATCGGTGAGAGATTTGCACTGGACTCTTCAGAAACCAGAAAGTTGAGGACGTAGCTTTGGCAAGCTGTTAACTTGTCATTTTATATTACAGGGGCATTTTGCGTTCGGGAGTACTTTATGAAACTGCCAGTAGACAGGCTCATCAATATTCCAAGAACTCCCTACTGATTTATAGGAAATTCAAAAGGTCGTCTCAAGATTTTGTGTCTTTCATAAAACCGTATTGCTGTCTGATTCCGCATAATGGCTGTTTGAGCGAAAGAGGTTTGGCGGGAAGCAAGCTTCGTGTACTCTGCATTTCTAACTGCTAATCACAGAGGGACATTCTTCTTCGTGAACACCTCCCTGTCAAATATTATATCCCAGATTTTTTCATGGGTGAAGTGTCGGCCCACTTCGCAGACTATGCCCCTGCAATGGCATTAACGGAAGTTCGTGACCTTTGGTGGGAATTCTGAAAGCAAAAATGTTTACACCTACTACTTTGATTGTAGAGTAAAGAAATAGAATTGAGCCCCCTCATTTCTAATATCACTGGTTGAAATCATTCCTATAACAGAGAAGTACCAGCTTTCTTATCAGGGCCTAAGAAGGGCAGCAGATTTTCATGGCCTACCAGATGCCTTCTCACCAAACAATGCAATCTATTTCCATCACTGGCTCCTGCTCATAGTAGCCCACACCATACAGCACTACAGGCATTAGGAGCACCCTTTGGGCAGCAAGGGCCTATTACAGATATTAGAGCATGCAAATGAGAATGTTCAGTTTTAAGAATGATATGTATGAATGAATGAATGATATAACACTTATGTTTTTCCATTATTCCAGGATTTCAAGCTTTAGGCTCACATCTAAGCTTTGTTGGAGATATCTCCATCACCCACCTTTTGAGTACGCCACTGCATTGCCAATCTGCAGCCATGGCTGCCAGCAAATTGGCATCATGGTTACAGGGGTAGCCAAGTTATTATGGGACAGTAGTGGGCTGTGGCAAACATCAGTATGGCCGGGCAGGCACTGCCATGAGAAAGATCTTCTTCTAGCCACACAAGTGTATCTGGTCCTGGGAAGTCAACTAAGCATATTAGTAATAAACGGTCTCAATATGAGTTCTTTGTGAAGTTTTTTCCTAAAAAGATTAAGGCCGTCACCCACCGATGTGGCGTGCTTTATTATCAGACCGCTCCTCACAACAGGTCCCAAAATTTTGGAGGATGTAGTGCTCTCCACACTAAGCTTTTCATGAGGTCAATTTTTGGGACTTATAATTATTTAATTACCACATAACTGTTAGGAGCATTGGGTCCCTAACTAAACAGAAAGGACTAAAAATGGGCCAAGGAAAGCTAGGCTTTTATTTGTACTTTTCATTCACATCAATAAAACGAAAAAGATCCAAGGGTCACATATAATGCTTAATCTTTTGTGTTAGTATAAAGTATAAACATGTTTCTGCCCTTACTTGTGAGGCCCCTACTGATCCAAGGCATTGATCAGGACACAGAGGTGTAACAAAACTTGAGCCCCCTCCCCCTGCAAGGTACAGCCCACAACCTACCACTCTTTCTGAGGGTCCTTCCACTGTACCGCAGGGGCTGCAGGGGTTTAGGTTACGCCACTGTCAGGACAGAAGTCCCTATTAATAGGTCATCAGTAGTCATATTCCTGCAAGGTAGTACATTGTAGTCAAGTTAATTTATAACTTACAATTTTTGCATGTGATGTCCATACTACTACAAAAGTATGAGAGGGCCACCTGACTCGATTGGCTCACTAGTGGTACCTCATGGACGGGTACCAGCAGCTCACCGTAAGTCCAGTCGATCTGCCAAATTGGATAATGATCTTGTTCTGCCAGATATTCACTTGTTGGGAGAAAAGCTTTGTTTCTGCCAGGTGATTACTAGCACCCACCATAAGGCCCTGAGAATCCCTGGGATACTCCAGACACAGATGACGGACTGGAAGCTAACATTAGACCTGGCAAAAGTGTTTAAATCGGCTCCACACTACAACTAGCAAGGGTCCATCGGGGCATGGCTAATTCATGGCAGTTTATTTTTAACCTAGCCTGCAATCAACCAGAAAAATACCAGAATTACACAATGACCAGTCCAGCACTGCCACACTGCAATGCATGCATAGCAGTCAGGAGGATATAGGGCGGTTCACCAGGTTTCACCTGGCCTGAGGCATCTCCATTAACTTTGGACCGACCATAGCGAGACCAATAAAACCCCCCACAATAACAGAATCATGCAGCCTCATTTGCCTGTGCCACTCACATTTACATTATAGCTGAGGGAATCCCAAATGGTTGAAAGTGTTTGTGCCTGGGTGTGAAGGCTCTTCCAGGGATTTCCAATGTCTCCCTGGGCACAGGGGCATAGTTCAATCTACCCTTCAAAGGAGCTGAGAGAGTCCCTTTACATGAACTCCTTGACGGCAATATCATCCTATTTTGAAGCAGCTAAAGCACAGTGGCTGCCTTTTATAAGGAACACTCTACAGTGAATTGACTTCTACCAGCTCTGGAGAAATGCATCCATTATGAATTCAGATACTTCTATGAGAATAATGGAGGCCTACTGGCACCATAAAATAAGGGAAGCCTGTACTATTGTCGAATCTTACTCTCTGGTTCATAGGTCTCTCTTACAAAAAGATCTCACAGGATTTGAGATGTATTTAGATAGAATTTACCCTGAAGTACACTGAGATCTGCACATCAATTATGAGCTTAGCCTTCTGCCTATAAAAGTATATATGGCTAAATGGAAAAAGCAGTAGCCTGTGACGATCAATGTGACTATGCCCTGGGGGGCAGTGAAACTATCCTGAAATGTATGTTTTTTGTTCCAAGCCAGCATCTTCTCGTAGGATATGGCTTGCCCCTATATTCAAAACCTGTGATGCAATGGGGCATTGTGCTGCTCTAATGTTGTTCTATAGGAACGATCAAGCAGAGATTTGCCACGCAGGCACCCCTTACTGCTGGCATTTTAAAACTCGACAGGCAGATTTAGAAACATGTACAAGCCCCTGCTGATGTTTTGCAGATTTGGGTTATGCCAGCGAACAACTTCTCCTCCCTTAGACTGATAAATGTGCTGTTTGCTCTTCTCATTTTTTTTATTTTTTATTGTGCTATATTTACTGATACACCTTGATTAAATGAATGAGTAGTCACTGGATGAATGCAGCACATCTTATTTTAGAGTTTAAGTTTATTTTTATTTTTTAATGTGATATAGTTTTTAATGTTGTAATGTGTGAATTATTAAGTTTTGTGCTGATAACAATAAATAATTTATGTGTTCTTTACACTGAGTTTTGGACCAATTTATTGTTCCTCCTTCCTCTGACCTGGAGCACTCTCTGAATTCTTCCCTCATGTACTATTTTCTGTATTGAAAACGTATCTTGAACAATATATATAGCCAAGTAACCAAATCTGACTATTTTTATATATAAGTACTTGTGCTCTTATTTGCAAAACTTAGTGAGACTTAGAAGTGTAAAATGTGTCATCAACCCTGGAAATTACATATGTTGTTTCAGATGTTTAAAGCTGTGCTGGATCTTCCGTAGTTGTAATGTGACTTGCGAGGGGAGTGCCCATTTTAATCAAATGTGGTGAATAGTCACAATATCTAAAACTTGTAGTTTATCATAAACAATTGCAATGCGTTTCACAACTGTAGAAACATTGAATGAATGCCCACGAGGACGATGCGCTTGAAGAGAGGTTTCTGCTAACACCCCAACCTCAGCACAGCTGCAGCTCTTCACTGAGGAGAACACTCTCTCCACAGTTGGAATGTCATGTCAGAACATTCTATTGTCCCAAGGAACAGTGGGAGAGGGGGAGGCATAGGTAATGGGAGGAACCACTATAGAGGCTACCACAACAACCTATCCATTCCTTTAAATTTACCCCATGGACGTCATTTACAGGTTGCCAGGGGCCGCAGCTGCAACCCCTGCCTTGCCCCTTGTGACCCCTTCAATGCCTTCGCGACCCCTGGCCTCTGAGCTGGCAAAATCACTGCCAAGAAAACCGGGGTCAGGGAGTACCTCATTCCTTATCATCTGCCTGTTTTTCATTATACTAATAGTGAATAATACACTATTATTCACCTTTAGTGTAATACCAATTGGTGCACACTTAGGCCCTATGGTAGCAGCTGTTGTAAGTAAAAAGCTGGTTTTAAATGTATGTTGTAAATGTGCTTGTGGATGAGAGTTTGTTTAAATGAAAGATAGAGTATGCGTATGTGTGAGAAAATGTTACTGTATGTGTAAGCATGTGAAAGTGAGTGACACTCAAGTGACATGTAGTGAGTGATATTGTGAGAGATTGAGGCCCAGAATTACTATTCTTTGACGCAAGGCAACACTGCACCAAAATTGCTGCTCTGCCTGGCGTCAAAAGAGGAGAGAAAAAATGTGACATATCTAATAAGATAGGGCACATTTTTCTACCCCCCGTGCGCGAGTGCACTTTTGGCAACCATGTGCCAAAGCACATCCCTTTGTGCCAGAGTACAAAGTGTGTGCATTTTCTGAAGAATGAGTTTTGTACTTGAAGGGGTCCCTTCTTGTACAAAAGCTATGTTTTACGGCTTTACTCACATTATACATGTGTTGTACAATGCAGCATCATGGCAAGGTGGAAGAACCAAATATATATTTTTTTTCCTCGTTCTGCCTTTACATTTTGGTGCAAATTCCTGTCTTCAAATGTTTTTAGATATGGATTTACCTCCAAACCCATAGGTGGTTGCATGGGAACGCCTATGCACCATCCATGAAGTGCCCCTTGATACATAATAATGCAAAGCAGCACATAACGCAACGTTGCTTTACTTTGTGATGCTGGCCAACACAAATCCTCAATTGCTGTGATGGAAGGGTCATGTAAAATGCCTCCTTGGAAAATATTGGGTCAGGGTTCATATGATGTCACTTTCTATGATGTCATTAAGGTCGAAAGGAATGTCAAGACAGTTCCACTACCCCAGACATTTTGGTGAATCGACACCCATGATTTGCACTCGAATAAATGTGACGCAAATATTTCAATTACAATGTGAAAGGACAGGAAACACCTCTGTATTTTGTGGATGTGCAGAAGAAGAGACATCCTCTACTTAAGTCAGCTGTCTCCTTCTGGCACTATTCACTTTGTCGCCTGATGTTCTCGCCATAATATTGGCCTCTTGCTTTTTTTGTTTTTTAATTATAACTGCCTACCCATAACAGGGGCAATTTACATTTTTCGACTGTGTTAGACGAGCCAAACATTAAGGAGGCCTTATTATAGGAAGTCTAGTGCTCCATTGGTGTCTGTGATGACACAAAACCTGTCTCTCTCCCTATATTGTCTCTGGGGTTATCGCCACCTCTATGTTCATGCCACTGGGTCTTGGAATGTGGCACTTTCATAGCTTTGAGAGATGAAGCATGGATGCATCTCCTCTAGCCCCACATTCGTAAAATGAAGAGTATTTCTGACCCTTTGTGCCCTGATTCATGATTGCTAGCTACAGAACGAATATCAGTGATCGCCCGAGCTATTAAGGAATGGGACTATGACAAATTCTACTTGGGATCAATTTTGTTTGCTTTTATTTGCTTTTACATGTAAATTGTTGGCAACATCCATAGTTTGAGATTGTAGCCTCACATAAGCAGCAAATTATCCCTGGTTTTAATTCTTACTCAAGGGACTTTCTAGGATTTATGCACAAATTTCACCACTAAGGTGGTCGTCCAGGAGTGTTTCTTGCAAAGTAGTACATAGCCACAATATCCCATAAATGCATGCTAAGATGAAGATAAGCCTGCTATGCCCAGAAACAGAAAGTTGCCTGCATGCCACAAATTGCCAATGCAAACTGGTGCCCTGCTCCAAATTGCAATTTGGTGAAGAACTTCATCATAGGCAGATCTGCATGGACTCAGCAAAGGTGGTTTCTGGACGTTTGGAGCAATGTGCTGTCTCCCTTGTCAAATGTAGGGCTAAACGAGGCTTGGAACTCTAACCATTGTCTGCTAGTGCTGCTGTTGGTGAGCTTAAGTAGGGTCCCCCAGCTAACCTGAGTCCAGGATTCCCAGCAACATAGATCTCAATTTACAAGAAAGCCTTCTTCAGCACAGAAGTATGAGTGCCGAAAAGAAGTCTTCCCTTAAGTTCAGATGAACTCCCAAGCATACTTCCCTACTCAAATGTGTTATTTCTTGAACCAATGGGCGCATCCCTCCTTGCTTTTTTCCTGGTACCCATTAATCAATCTGTCAAGCAGGAGCATGGACATATTGCCAGTCTCTTGGTCTGGATTCTAGGGTTGCTCCTGAGATAAATATGGAGGCACCTGACCCCGTCTTGTTGGAAGTAGATTCAGCCTCCGATTCGACCAAGAGCTCCGAGACCTGAGCCATATGATGCCCTTTTTTCCCTGTTGGATGACACCATAACTATCCCTGAGGATGAGAGCACATTCTGACACTAACCGTCAGTATAAGAGTTTGCCAGTATCCAGAAACCTTGACCTGGCATTGTTATCTCAATTGGGGTCCATAATATTGTTACTTGAAATATTGAGATACTCTAACTCTGAATCACATGACACTCCCGTTTTCCTTTAATGTCATAGCATTCAAATTTAACTGTGACAAACGTTTCAATTACTGTATGCATTTAAATGTTTTAGCTTCTAGACTGGCAACTTGCCTCGCCCAACACACCACACCATCACACGAGTTGTCAATTTTCAACCATAACTGGTAGAACACAAATCAGTGGTAAAATAATTTCAGGTGCTACGAGGGTGCCACAAATCCTCAACCACTAAAATTGAGGGTCATGAAGAGAAATCCAAGTTGTGCATCACTTTGTAAGTTACTCAAAAGAGTTAAAATGGGTTTTCCGGCTGATCATTAGTCATTCTTCAGGGGCTCTTACTAAGGCCTGTTACTGCCTGTCCTCTGTATTGTACCCAGTAACACCTCCAGTGCTCACATGTTGAATTATTACTTCTGTTTGGGGAGCCCTTCAGCTATCCATGGTGCTGAAACTCAATAGGATTGCATTTGCCTATTCGTTTCTAGAAGGAAGCATGGAAATCAGTAGTTACTGGCCGAATAGTGGCTTCTGAAAAGCACAGCGATTGTGAATACTGAATTTAAGGACTGAATATATTATTAGGTTGCGTTCAAGATTTCTGATTTTCATTATTTGATTTAATTTTTACTGCACAACAATTGTCATTTGTTGATAAAGTGCTATTCCTTTTTCAAAGGAAAAACCCTGGCTAGACATCCCATTCCATTTGAACCTTAACATCCCCTCACACGCGCATGACTGGTCAGCCACGTTACTTCAGAGAAACACATAGGCTTTGGATGCACTGCTTTCCATCAAAAGCCTAGTACCAAGTCTCCAAGATTGTAGCAAACATTTGCTGTCCCAGCAATGATACTACTAGGTAGTCCATACAACCACGTGAGTCTGGCACACTTAGAGCACACAAACATATACAAGGGAAACTATGATGGTTTACTTTTCCTTATGAATATGCTTAAGGGATTTAAGAATTGAAAACGTGCACACAGCAGACCCAATTCAAAATTCGTGTTCCATGCTTATACAACCACCGACTGTTGCTTTCTGGTGTGGAGGTGGTGGAAAACCCCGGATGCTGGCATTATTGCTTGGAACAAGGTAATGAAAAGGTAATAAGTTCCTGTAGCCAGCAAGCAGTGTGCAGAACTCACTGCTGAGGAGATTGTTATCTTTTTACCAGAACTAGATGGGTAAAACGAAGGATACACATGTTTATTTACGGCTCAACACATTCCACGCATGGGTAAAACGAAGGATACACATGTTTATTTACGGCTCAAAACATTCCACGCATGGGTAAAACGAAGGATACACATGTTTATTTACAGCTCAACACATTCCACGCATGGGTAAAACGAAGGATACACATGTTTATTTACGGCTCAACACATTCCACGCATGGGTAAAACGAAGGATACACATGTGTATGTAGGGCTCAACATAATTCACGCGTGTCAGCATTTGCTGCTGCTGGAAGTGGACCCGCAATAGCTGTAAAATACAATGGGGCAGATTTACAAGCCCCATGCGCCACTTTTGCGTCACTTTTCCCATGTTAAAAGTGACGCAAAATGTGCGGAAGGGGCTTATAAATCTGCCCCAATGTTTTTCTCAGGCCCATGTATCATGTATTCTACAATGTGTGAGTGTGCAGGAGTGATATTGGTGGTACTGTGCAAGAGGCATCATTAAATACGTAGCATTGCATGTGTTCTTGCCAACTCTCGGTAAGCTCACATAGTAATAACTGGGGTGGGTTGTATCCATCAATGGTGCTGGTGAAGTGGCACCGGGCCCCAGTGGTCTGAGTAGGCCACTGTACTTGGATTATGGCTATGTTATGCTACCCACTCCCTGGTAATGGGTCCAATTTATTTTGCTTGTACCAGTACCTATCGCAGATTTGCGACGCTTAGGTGACAGTACCTCCGGACAACATTACGGATGTGGATCAGGCGCAGAAGTCAGGTGATGCCTGACCTATGGTCCTTCCGCCAGACACATTTTCTACTAAGTTCAGTGGCACAATGGATGAAGCAGCAAGGCATCCAGTCCTAAGAACTAAGTAGCAAAGCTGTAAGCAGCTAATGCTTTTATTTTAACAGAGGGGACAGGACTCCTCTTTCGTAGTTAGTGGTATCGGATTTTCTATGCGGTAAGTTGTTTATTGCTTGATATGGCACATCACACTTAGCAACAAGTGTCATTTCAAATTGGACCTAGATTCGTAGGCAAGGAAAGATGTCCTCACATAATCCCTAAACAACTGGACACCTACTGCCATTACCTTTATTTTCACGATCATATGGAACCGCTTATTGTTATGAAACGTTTGGAAACGCTCCTAGTGAACACTTTTTTATGCAGCATTAATCTGTTTTAACGAGTAACCTTTGGGGAACAGCTCTCATATGAACAGCTTGCATGCAGTCTGAGGCTACAAAGATAAGCCTGTCAGATCTTTTTATGTGCGTAGTTCTACGCCCCAACTGCAGAATCGCTGCATTCGTAAAATTAGTATTAGTAAAATTAAACTGTTAGTTTGTGAATACCCCCCAAAAATGTAACTTACACAAAAGTGTAAGTTCACCTTTGCGAATCAGGCCCTGAGTTTTTCCCCCTCAGGCACATTTCACCAGGAAAAAGCTAAGAAATGTACCTGAGGGAAAATAATTGGAACGAGGCAAAACATGCAGTAAAAGGGCGCAAAAACAGCAGTAACACATTATGCCTCTTTATGAACTTCAGAACTAAAAATGGATGAGACACCCCACCCCGTAAACATCCCACCCAAAGGTAATGTGGTGATAGAGATACTGCTAAATAAGGTGTCCTCGCATTTTAAGACGAAAAGGTGCTTGTTGTATTGTAATTGCATTTATATATTGCTTACTACCCCTGACGAGGCGCTGAAGCGCTTTATAGCAGGTGGCACGCTACTCCTTAACGCAAGGTTAGTGGTTAAGACAGTGATTATTAGTTATTGTAGTATATTGTTGGCCATCGGGATATACACCTTGTATATCTGTTTTAATACATGTAAAGACAATCACAATCGCAACGTTTTTTCACAAAAAGATTCTCAGTTTCCACCCAAACACCAATGAACGTTTTTGTCAAGCCCTTCATTAATGGGATAAATCCATGCGCAGCATACATCTTTCTGGCTGCACCGGTGCTTGGTTGGGATCCATTGAAGTGTATAATAAACACCTATTTATCACATGCGCCCTCTTATCAGTCACAGGATTCTTGGCACCAACTGTAAATTGAAGAAAATGTGTCAGAGAGGCCTGGCTGCTGAAGAACAGGAAGCATTTCGGCTTGTATTCTAGCTCTGAAATGGAGGAAGGAAGCATTTTGCGTTTTTTGATTTTTAAGAATAATTGAGGAACTATGCTGATATTGGTACCCGTAACTTTCACAATTCCTAAATGTATTGACTTTAAAAAGCCAGTAAAGATAGTAGCAATGGATACATGGATGAACAGATTTAATGCACTGGTTAGGAAAGGAAGATGTGTGGTAAATAAGTTTTGGCCAACGTGTTTTATGGTTGACACACAGCATAAAACGATTTCTCATGTACGGAAAGTTCAGGGTCCAGAGCATGTTTTCCGAGGTATAATAATAAAGGCAGTAACCTGTATCATTTGTCAGCTTACTTTGACCACCTTTGTTTAACAAACTAGACCACATACATACATTGCAGAATGTGTTGCAGCCTGGGGATGTATTTTATTAGGCGCAAAGCCGAGAATGATTAGAACCCAGATTATATAAATGTCACTGGATGGTGTAATCTTATTTTTGTGTACAAACTTGTTTCAAGCTGTTGTTGTAACCCATGTTTACGCTGTATTAAGGAAGGTGCATAATTCGCATTAATTACGGCGCTATAATGCAGTCTTTTTTTAACTTGGATATTCTTACCAAATTATGACTCAATTATGTGTGATACGTGAGGACGGTAATTCATCCTATAGTTTGTTATTTTTGCTGAACTCTTTTTATTAATGAATCCCATAAAAGAAGGTAATTAGGCACTACACATTTTTTTGCCTTTTAGTTCATAAAAAGAACACCTGCTGATGCACTTTGCTAAGAACAGACTCCAGGGCAATAATCAAGTGTCATTTATTTTATTTGTGTATTTATAGAGCGCGAACCTGCCACAGGGGGCAGAAGAGAGCTGAACATGGCAATAGACCCACATGCAGAATTACCGATTGCATGCGGGGGTGCATTTGTTGTTTGTGGCGGTGCAAGTTGCATCAGGAACTGGTGGGGGTGGTGGGGGTAAGATGGAGGAGAGAGGAGATCCTCATTAGTTGTGAGTCAGATGGAGAGGGGAGGGATTTTGAGATATCTTATGAAGTGCCGACGCGAGGGTCTATATTTAGCTACAGGGGAAAGTCATTTCTCAGAGTTGCCCTATATGTGGTGAAGGACCGGTGTTGTGCACTTTCGTTGTGGGTTGTTTGCGTTTTGAGCATGGAAGTGTGTCAGCATCAGCACTCCGTGAAACAGCCTTCATCAACATAAGGGTTGAATTCCTACAGTTAGTAGCAAATATCAACTACAGGTGCTCATCCTTCTTGGATTGTTTTCCAGTTTTGACACTGAAGCGAACAAGACATTGATGAGCTGGTTAGTCAGTGACACAAGGGGCACAGGCAAGGCTCAATCCTGGTTTCATAATTTTATCCATGATCCATTATCTGATATTTCACATCTGTATGTCATTCCGGAACCATCAGACCACATGTACTCGTCTATCAATGTTTTCTTGAGGCTGGTGAGCACAGAGGATGTACCTAGATCCATTTGTGCATTGAAGTAATCGGCTGCAACTACGACATGGTGTTTAGTATGTAACTTAAACCATTCCATATGTGACATCATGAATAATAAGACATTTCATTTGAAGTTTATATGTTCTCAGACATCACTCAGCTCTTCCTTGAATTGGAGAAAGTTGTGCCAAATATTTAGATGGCCCCCAATTCTACATATATCTAACCATTCAAAGTCTATTTAGTTGTTTAATTGAGAATCAGTCTTGTTTCCAATATAACTTTTCTCATTTATTGCAGCCTCTTCTAACTTGTGATGCAGGTGTTACTGGGCTAGGAACAATTACATTATCTCCTGTCTGCTGAGCATTTCACTGAGATCCCAAGTTGTATTAGAGTTTATATTGGAACTTAAATGGATTCCATCATCTAATGTATTTATACCATTTTATTTTTTTCCTTCCAGTTGTTATATTCTTGTGTATAGCTTTAAGGTGTCAACCAGTGATGTAGTTGATGTTCTTTATTGGAGTGTTCGTTGTTGTATGACATAGTGGGGTTCTCTTGAATGTCAGTTGATAGCTGGCTGGAAAGGGAGCACCACCCACAGTCGTTTCTTCTTTAATAAACCTTACAAACCCCATGGAGGACTGCGTGTAATGCTTACAAAACCAGTCTTATTACCTCCAGGAGGGTTCCTTAGTCTCTGACACAAAGCTTTGTTGCTCAGTTCCCCGGGGAATCACCTGTATGTTAAGGGAGTGACTATTGTTTAAGTACATATAGACATGTTTCATACATATGTATATGGTTTTCCCTATCAGTTCTTAACTTGGGCTAAGCCCCTTCTTAGTGCACATCACTCGTGGCATGTTTGGAATTGTGTTGGGAATTAATTCTTTTAGGCAAATTTAGCACCAACAACAGTTAATCCAGAGTTGTCCTCTTGTTTCTGAAATCCTTCCATGATGCTGTGTGGCCTGCTATTTGGAATAACTCAGAACATATGACTCCATTGTGTATTTGAAAGTAATTTCCTTTTTACTTGTAAAAAAAAAACCTTTGTCCCTTAGGGGCCAAGATTGGCAAAATGGCCAAAGTCACACTGTTGAAAATCCACCACCACAGAGATAATTTTGTTCTCAAGCAGAACAAACATGTCTGAGCCTCTGATGATCCTATCATAAGATGGGTTAGCCTAGGTTTAGGTGACAAACAACTCCCACTAAAAACAAAATACAGAATCTTAGGAGATCTCTAGAAAGCCTATCTCGCTTAAAGGCACAAGTAGCAGTTGTGGCCAAGACAACTTATTCCTGCCCCCCAACCTTTGGAAGATGCTTGTCGGGTGAGTCTATCAATATCTGCAGAAGATTCCCCTTTTTCTTTTACCCAAGTATGATATTGTTTTACCTTTAAAGAGGAAGAACAACTTTATTGCCTAAGATTAATTACAATCACAGCAATATTACAGTTTGTAAAAACATCTTAAACATGGTTTATAAAATACATAAAAAGGAATGTAATTGCTGAATAATAATTTTATAAGATTGACCAGGTGTGAGAAATTGGGTTGTTTGCTGGGGGGAGGGGAGTGAAACCCTACTCAAGCAACAGTCATAATCCTTTGTCAAGGTGAACCACAAATAGTCAGTAAATTAACCTGTGCTTAGCCCTCTGGGAGTTAGGCACAAAAGCAGCCAAGCTTATGATAGAGGAAATGTGTAAAGTGATTATGCAGGACCTAAACAACAATAAAGTAAAAACACAACACAAGAAAAATCCCACACTTATTGAGAGAAATAGAGAAAATGTAAATAAATTATTTGACACCAAAACATCAAACATTCAATCAACAGAACCAGAGTTATGAATTTTTAAAGTTTAAAGTGAAAAATAATGCTTAAACGATCACAGATCTAACCGCGGACATCCAGCCGCACAAGAGTGGGGCAAAGTCGAAAGTTAGGGCCAACCTCGATAGAGCGTGGTTCGGATACACAAAGTGGATTGAGACCAGTGTCCGCTTACCTTCAGATTTAGAAGAATTTTTCAAGAAAAATGTCTGAGAAGGTAAAGTTCAGTGGGTCAAGGCAGCCGGAGGTGTCTGAAGAGGAGGAGCTGTTGTCATGGAGCCGCTGGACAAAATCACTGTGAACATTTTTATGTTCATATTTAGTCTCTTTTTTTAAGGTAAAAAATCTCCAGCGGGACGAAGTCACAGGCTGTAGTCGTCAAAAGCTCCATGAGGCCGGATTCCCCTTCTGCAAGGAGCAACTGAACAACATTTGCTGCTGTGGAAGAACATAGTGGGCGCTACTGCAAAGTCAGGCAGACAAGCAATGCACCTTGGGTTGATCGGTGAGCCAGTAGGTCCCGGTCTCCTCTTGGTTCTAAGAGCACGTTTTCAAAGAAAATTTCCAAAGTCCCAAGTTTTGAATACTTTTTAGAATCACTTACAAGGCTCCAGGACTAGAGGGGCACTGCTTGGAGTGTCAGGACCAGTGTTCCCTCTAATTATTTTTATGTTTGTGCAGCAGTGACCTGTTTGTGTGCGCACATTTCTTGTTTGTGTGTGCAACTGAGTGATACTAGCAAAACTGATACTACTTTCTATTGAGACTAGAAAGGACACCTACACAAAAATTTAAAAATTATAGAGTGAATTGAAAGCACATTTCCCTGCTAAATTGTTTAACAAGCATTGGCAATCCCAATAGGTCTGGCTTTAATGTACTCACCCCGCACTCACAAAGCACACCACTCACCCGTCACTTTCAAAGAAATACCACCTACCCTACATTCACACAGACACATCGCTTCCCCTACATTCAAGTACTTTGCTTACCCTGCATAGATGCACTCATAAACGCACTGAAACTCTGACTTCAGGCACATTAGTCACTGTACACATACACACACACAGACTACTCTCACACAGACCCGACTCACCTTACACTCACACATGCACACCACTCATTCTATACCCTGCAAGTAATCTCTTCACCCTGAACTCCCAATGCATACAACTCAACCCACACTCACATTGCTCACACTGCACTCATACAAGCAAACTGCTCATTTTGTACTCACAAAGGTAGACCTCAACCCAACACTCACAATACACACCATTCAACCTGCACTCAAAATACACTTTGCTTACAGACTGAACACTTCTTATTCTCACACAGGCAGACTGCTTACCCTGCAAGTATACAGACAATCGAAAATCATGGACGTCATTTGGGGTAGTCCGGGATCGCAACTATGACCTCTAGCTTGCTCCCTGTTACCCCTGACACTTCCTTTGTGACCCCTGGCCTCAGAGGAGGGGATAAAGTTGCCTTCTCTGAGGCCAGGGGTTGCAAAGGAAGTGCCAGGAGTAGCAGGGAGCAAGTTAGGAATCCTTCCTCCCTTGCATCATGACTTGTGTAAAGGCCACCAAGGAGCCACCACTCCTCAACACTGTCACTCTAGTACCGTGCCGAAACCCATTCCTAAACCAACGTAACTCTGCAACCAAGGCACCTAAAAATATAACACTGTACTGTATGCAGCAAGCATCAGATCCTCTATGAAACTGGGGAAACCGAGAGACTAGTGGGAAGAAGGAATGGCCAGAATGCAGATTCAAAGCATGTAAAGCCTTGACCTCCGGCAGCTCCACCAGTTGCTCGCACGCCCGCAGTCCGTCACCAGCAGAGTTCGAGCCTCGCGCCCGCCTCTGCTCAGGTCTTTGTGACTTATTGAGCTGTGTTTTCCTGTGCAGTTACTGTTGTTTTAGCGCTTTAGAGCTGTGTTTTCCTGCGCATTTACTGTTGTTTTAGCGCTTTTAGCGCTTCTGCCACTGTAGTCTTTTTCTCGCTTTTCTCCAGCTGTGTCCTGCTCAGTTCTCCATTGTCCCCGCCGCCGCTCCTAGTCAGTTTCCCGCCCCGCCCCCTGACCCAGCCCCACTCCCGCCTTCACCTCTACTCCCGTCCCCCTCCCCTACGTAATGGCGACCGCTGCGCGGTCGCGCAGCGGATGCGTTGCTGGCGCGCCGAAGGCGCTCCTAAGGCAAGCCCGTCTGCGCCCGTCCACGACCCGATCGTGACCAGCGCCAGGAACCTTGGTTCTCCTGGTCTCCACCGCTACGACTCAGCCACCCTCCACGCTCACAACCCCGGAGGCCACGTCGATTGGGTAAGATCTTCGCCCAACACGACCCATGGGCAGTTCTCGTGCAGACACTGCCGAAGATCTTTCACCGTCGACGAGACTCCCGCAGCCGCCGAAGGGCCGCCAACTGAACAACCCACTGAAACCCTGACTTGCATCCTTCTCAACGTGCGCTCCCTACACCGACACGCAGTAGAGATCTGGGACCTGATCGACACCCTATCGCCCGACGTCGCATTCTTCACGGAAACTTGGACCAACGCCACCTCCGGCCCCGACATCGCCACAGCGCTCCCTGCGGCTACAAGATCCAGAGAAAGGACTGCCCGGGAGGAGCACTCACCATCACACACAAGACCCCCCTCCGACTCTCCACATCCAGCACGAACGATCCCCACTCCAACACGGAACACCTCCACTTCCAGACCCAGACCATCCCCAGGACCACACTACGCAGCACCCTCATCTACAGACCGCCAGGACCCCGCACCCAGCCCGCATCCACCATCGCCGAACTCGCCGCACCCCACGCCATCACCTCCACGGACTACATCCTGCTTGGGGACCTGAACTTCCACCTAGAAAACAGCCAGGACCCCGACTCCACCACACTCCTCGAGAACCTCGCCATCCTAGGACTGAAACAGCTCGTCAGCACTCCCACCCACAGATCGGGCCACACCCTCGACCCCATCTTCGTGGGAGAATCAAACATCCGCTTCAGCCACACCACCCAGCCCCTCTGGACAGACCACCACTGCATCCATTTCACTTTCAACACCACCACCGCACCCAGGCCCGCCCCACGCCCGCCACGACGGAACTGGAGTAAGGTCACCGAGGAGCACCTGAACTCCGCCCTCCTCCAAGACCCCCCCCCCAGGCCACGACCGACACCAACTCTGCAGCCAGGGAATTCCACCGCTGGGTCTCCTGCTGCGCCGACAAGCTGGCTCCTCTCTGCCGCACCGCCAAACAATGCCCACTGAGGGCCGCCTGGTTCACCTCCGAACTCCAAGAAGCCAGACGCTCCTGCAGACGCTTGGAGAAAACCTGGAGGAACCAGAAGACCACAGAAGCATGGAACGAACACAAGAGCGCCCTGAAGGACTACCACCATCGTATAAGGGACACCTAAAGGACCTTCATCAGAGACAAAGTCAAGACCAACGCATCCAACGTCAAGGAACTGTTCAACGTCATTCAGCAGTTCGCAAAACCCAACTGCGAAGCCACTGACATCACACCCTCCCAGGACCTTTGAGACAAACTCAGTTCCTACTTCCACCTGATGATCAAGGCCCTCCACGACAACTTCAGCGAGCCAGCAGAAAACAGCAGCACACCACCCACCACCGCCGAGAAGCCGACCATCACCTCCTGGGCCCCCGCGTCCATCGAGCTCATCTCCTCAACCATGAAGAAGACGCACTCAGGAGCCCCAACGGACCCCTGCCCCCCTCACATCTTCCACAGGGCCGCCGCTGTCATCACACCCGAACTAGGACGAACAATCAACTCCTCCCTCATATCCGGCATCTGCCCATATGACTGGAAGCGCGCAGAGGTGAAATCCCTCCTCAAGAAACCAACGGCCGACCCAACTGACCTGAAGAACTACCGGCTCATCTCTCTCCTCCCCTTCGCAGCCAAAGTCACCGAAAGACTCGTGAACGCCCAGCTGACCGCCTTCATTGAAGAAAACTGCATCCTAGACGCATCCCAGTCGGGCTTCCGCAGCAACCACAGCACCGAGAACGCCCTCCTCGCAGCCACCGACGACATCCACATGCTGCTAGACCAGGGACACACCGCAGCCCTCATCCTCCCAGACCTCTCCGCAGCCTTCGACACCGTCTCATATCGCACGCTAGCCGCCAGACTCCACAACGCAGGAATAAAGAGATCCGCCCTCGACTGGATCCAATCCTTCCTCTCTGGCAGAACCCAGAGGATCAGACTCCCCCCCCCCTTCCTCTCCGACCCCACTGACATCATCTGCGGAGTCCCCCAAGGATCTTCACTAAGCCCGACGCTCTTCAACATCTACATGGCCCCCATCGCTGCCATCGTCAGACAGCACGGGCTTAGCATCATATCCTACGCCGACGACACCCAACTCATCCTCTCCCTCACCAAGAACCCAGAAATCACCAGACTCAGCTTCCAGAAAGGAATGAGGAACGTAGCTGCCTGGATGAAGGACAGCTGCCTAAAGCTCAACACCGAGAAGACCGAGGTCCTCATCCTCGGACCCTGCACCTCCGCCTGGGACAACACATGGTGGCCCTCTGCCCTCGGGAGCCCATCCACCCCGACAGACCACGCTCGGAACCTCGGCATAATCCTCAACTCCTCCCTCTCCATGAACCGCCAAATCAACGCCGTTGCCTCCACCAGTTTCAACTGCCTCCGCATCCTCCGTAAGACCTTTAAATGGACCCCCCCCCGACTGCAGAAGGACCGTCACCCACGCACTCATTACCAGCAGACTAGACTACGGCAACGCCCTCTACGCCGCAATCAACAAAGCTCTTCTACGCAAGCTCCAAACCATCCAGAACGCCGCAGCCAGGCTCGTCCTAGGGACACCGCGCCACGAACATATGACCCAACACCTACGAAGCCTCCACTGGCTCCCCGTCGAGAAAAGGGTCACCTTCAAACTCCTCACCCACGCCTACAAATCCCTCAACAACATCGGACCCACATACCTCAACGACCGAGTATGTTTCCACGTACCCATGACAAGAGGAACCTCCGCTCCGCCGACCTCACCCTGGCAGAGGTCCCCCTCATCCGCAGAAGCAGAACCGGCGGGAGAGCCTTCTCGCACATCGCAGCCAAAACCTGGAACGAGCTCCCGGTCAACATCAGGCGCTCCCCAACCCTCCACACGTTCAGGAAGGACCTCAAGACCTGGCTCTTCAACTGACCTGGAGCTGTCCCCTCCCCCCCCAGCGCCTTGAGACCCTCACGGGTGAGTAGCGCGCTTTATAAACCACTGATTGATTGATTGATTGAAAGCACATCAGACAAGTATGCCACTGTTTGGGGCCACTCACAAGAGAAATTGTGCACCAGATAGGGAATCATTATACGTATTTGTGAAACCCGTCTTTATCCAAGAGTTTGTTGACGCTATATTACAAATGCTTGTTTCCCAAGTCAATGGTTCACTACTCTTCTCACTTTATTTATTTTCCTTAGGGGCCTTATTTTTAACTACTACTTGGATGTACTTCTGCTCCTATTCACCAATCTTGGTCTTGATAACTGTCTTTGCGTAATTGTTTTATGTACAGGTGGGCGAGCCACTGAACGCTCAAGCTAGGCTCAAGTCTGAAGCCTGGCTCAGTTCAAGTTCCTATTGGAACCTCAAGCCCATAATGAGCCAAGCCTTCATGTGGTTTCTGCAGGCCTTCCTCTCTCCCTCTACCCAGGATGTGGCATTATGCCCAGAGCTGCTGACTTTGGAACTAGGGAACCAGGTTTGAATCTCTGTGCTGGCTCAACATCTTTGATTATGTGTGAGACACTTAATTTCCCCGTGCTTATAAACAATAAATGTTAACTGGTGCTCATATAAAGCGCTCCCATACATTTAGGTTGAGATCATACTGTATAAGAACTGCAGAAAAATGCACAAAAAGGTAAAAACAAAGACTTAACATAAGGAAAGACAATTTGATACCCACTTATTGGCTGATTTTTACAAAGTGAACCAGAATTCTTGGATAAATCGCGGCTTACCCTCCTAAATTGTGTGATTTTAGGCAAATATTTTATTTTACCCTAACTTTTTTTCTTCATTTTTGCATATGCAAACACTTTCAAATATGTGAGTCAAGACTACCAGTTGTACAGAAATATATTCTGTTTGATTTAATAGACTGTTTCTCTACAATAATCTTACCCACTTACAGGGGTTACAAGACAGCTTCTTGCCTCTTAGTTCACTAATTGTTCATGTTTGAACACTATCACTTTTAAGTACTTCTCAGTGCAGTGCTATAATGTGACTATTATTTCAAAGGTTCCACATGTTAAAGAAGTACGTTTTTGAATTTTGATGAGGCATTATTATATTTTCCAAGATGTTTGTTATATGATATACATAGCAAGCATTTGCAAGGCTCGGCTCGTACACAGGCTTTAAGATCCTAGCCAGACTCTTGGCTCGGTTCTGCTCTCCCTGTTAATTTGTTGCCTTTCCCATCTTTACTTTTATGTGATCTGTTTTCAGAAAGTACTTTTACTAACCCCTGCAGCGCCCCAAACAGTGAATGTTGTGGAGAAATCACAAATGGGATTACAAGAAGAGGAGTGCAGCGTTCAAACTGCATATAGAGAAGAATAAGGAGGCTTATTTACATTAAGAATGTATGTTCCACCTAGCTGCGGACAGTGTGTCTGAGAAGCAGATTATTTTATGAGCATTACATTAAGCGGGTTCTTTCCTTTTTCATCTCTGCGTTTCTCTACCTCCCCAAATAAGTTAGCTGGAACAGAACACTGTTTACTTGGAAAATCTGGGGCTTTTATCGTCAACACTTTTAAATACAAGCATGCCAATATAGCTCTACCAAAACAGCTTGTTTTTTTTGCTGTGCTTTTATTATACAAATTGCAGTACCCGCACAATCGTTCTTCCTTTTCACTATTGTAAAGTGTGTAAAACTTACGGCCTGCTGACAGTGTTTCAAAAACAGTTAATCTAAGAATGTGGAGGGACGTGGGAGTCGCACCATAAACAATTAAAGTCAGGCGGGAGGAGGAAACATATCAAAGGCCTCTCTTTGCCTTCATTAGCACATTAGAAGCTCATTGAGAGCCCTTCTGTCAGCAGGAGATCCGTTTGTTTAGCGCGCTCCTTAATGCTCCCTGCGCGCTCAAAAATCACCTGTGCGCGGCCGCCCAGGCGCGCAGCTTAGAGGGAACATAGGTCAGGACTCACTCAGGCTGGGTCAAGATGTGAGTTCAAGATGGTTGGGGCCTTTTCTGTCACTAAGGCTTTGATCAGGAAGCCAGTCAACTAGCCCTTGGACTCACTCTGGAAGTCCTGGGTTCAAACAGAGAATCAGGCCTCAAGCAGCAGGCCAATCCTCTAGGGGCTCAGAGCAGGCTTCATGCAGGAGGACAGTCTGCTTGATGCGGCAGGGTAGTCCTTTGAAGTACACAGCAGGCCAAAGGCAGCAGGGCAGTCCTCTGAGAGTCCTTACTTAGGTCCAAAGGTGAACTGAAGAGTTGGTCTGAGGGTCCTATTCATACCTGATGGCAGTTTTGAAGTAGAATAAACTTCTGGAGTTTTCTCCACTACAGAAGTGTCTGGACTTGCCTGCCGCTCTGCCCTGGTCCCAGTCTGTCTGCAGTCAGTAATACTGATAGCGCTGGTGCTCATGGAGTCCCAATGCTGTCTTGAGAGAGTGTTCCCTAATTTGCCTGGGGAAGTGGGCCCATGCAAATAAAGGAATCACTGTGTGTGGATTTCGGAACAAAGGCAAATAGGCCCTTAGGTGGTGCACTGTTGATGCGACTCCTTAAGGCAGACATCTGGGGGTGGGTAAGGCGGTCCCATGGACTCCCTAGATATTCCTCTGAAGGTGGGTGCAGTCATTTCCTACACCCTCTTGCAGGGGGATCTCTGTCCCCTTTTTAATGTGCTGTTGTATTCCTCCCACACTGTGTAACATGGATCAGCTTGGATTTCCCTGAATGCACTGCCCACAGGGCAGACTCAGGATCATGACCACCCTGAGGGCAGCTCATTAATTGTAATACAGCACCTGTTTAAATGTGCGCTGTGGTGCTTACGGGAACAGTGCCCCCTCCCTATAATACAGTCCCAGGATGCAAACAGGGTGTAAATATTCTTACTTCTGTTCTGTGCTTTGTGACAGAACATTCACTGTTCGTTTCATAACATGAATTTCAGAGCAGCGTTTAGAAATATGTTCCTGACAATCTTCCATAAAATCAATTAAAAGCAGCAAGTAAAGAATTTAACGAAGCAAATGTATGACTGGTTGGAATGACATGATCTTGTATCAAGATTTTCCATATCCTTCTTAAACAGGACTGTCAGTATCAACAATAGTCTGGGCTGATTGTTTTAATTGATTTTACCTTTTCCTCTGATGATGTTAATAAAACAAATATGAGAAAAGAAGTATGCAGTTCCTGTGGGGGGAGAAGAGGAGGAGCCTGGGTTGGTCAACACCGCTACCCTGAGTTGGAGATGGGGTGTCTCCCAATTTGGGCCCTCACACACCCAGTTGGGTGTCATGCTTCATCATAGGGCTTGCTCCTCGTCAGGCCAGCGCTGCAATACCTGACGGGCACCCCATGAGAGGCTGTTTGGCGGAGATCTTTTTCCCAAGCCGCTTGGTGAAGTGCGGGTGTGGGACCTCGTGGTGTAGATGTGAATAGATGTGTGGTGCGAAGGTGTGTAGAGGGATAAAATGAGGTGCAGTGGTGCTCCAAAATGAATTTAATCTGTGAGCCCACTGGTCTCAATCAAAAACATGGAAGGTGTCACCGCTGATCTAATCGTCAGAGGTGGCTAAATATGAGTGGTCAACATGTTTCTCGCATATAGTGTAGTAAATCAGGACCAGAAATACTACACTATCTATACATTGGTTGGTTACTCCAAGGTGAACCAAGCACTCTACAACCTGCCAAATGAGGTACTTTTTTTTTTAATGTATGTAGAATGGACCAACCCGATTCGGGTTATGGGCAGGCTCCATCGAGTGGCAGGCAGAGGAATGTACGTTACAGAAAGTTAACATCAGTTCAGCCGGGAACTGGTGCCGGGAACCCACCCCTCACTCCGCCTGCTCGGAAGAGTTAATAAAACAGACAACCAACTAAGTTAACTCAATAATGTTTTCAATAAAAAGTTGGACACTGAAATTTATATCTCAATAAAACTTTTCTATGGGGAAAACATGAATTCCTATTTCGTGAATGCTTGTTTGTCAAGGGCATTTTCTAGACATAATAGAAAACCTTAATGTTATTTACAGATTCCGTTGATTACCTTAGAGGAAGGAGTAGATTAAAATGAAACTGCAGTTTTTTAAAATCTAAGTATGTTGCGTGAATATTTAATGTGATCTAGGGTTCGGCACAGGTCTCCCTTTTGCAACATACCTCAATCGTACAAATCAAATGCTGTTTTCATTTGGCACTTTGACTAACTGGAATGCCTTGGCTGCTATATTTCATTAGAAAGTGTTTAGAGAAGTTGAGGAGGCACTATTGTTATAAACCAAAAGAACAATGCCCATAATAAGTATGATATTTGCAATAACAAGAATACTCAATGAGACCATACTGCAAACTGAATTTTATCACAACTTGTACTTATTACAATGTTTTCACCCACCTCAGTGTCTTTCGATAGTGAAAATTATATCAACCTCAGAAAGGAGCCAGTTTCTGTACCAAGATATGAACCTTACTGATGGTTACACTGTCAGATGTAGTCCGAGTTGGGTCTAAGCTGTCCAATGTCCAACGGTTGAGAAAACATAGTGGATGATGGGACGCTCGGAAAGTGGGTGAATTATGACACCTGTCCTGATGATCGATAATGGGACCTATTCAAAAGGTAATTTAGAGTGCATAAAGTCGTAAATGTTCTGGGAATATCCATAAACAGTTAGGGCAAATAGAAAGGACTCTGCCCTCTGTGCACATTTACTAATTGGGAGTTGGACGTTTTGGGGCTGATTCACAAAAGCATGTAAAAGTACCTGCACAGGTACTCCTCCATACCCATAAATACTTTTCTGAATCAGCCCCTATAATTGCTTAATCTAAATGGTCAGCATATTGGATGGACTGGTCGTAGCTTATGGAAGGATGCTCCTCCCACAGAGGCACCTGGTGATCTTTGAAAGTGGGCTTAGTCAGTCAGTCTGACTATCTAGAGGGGGAGTTGGGAGGTTCTCCTCCAGTATTTGGTGATCTATGTCAGATGCTGATGGCATTTTCAGGTAGAATGATTAGTGTGATGAGATATGACATCCTGTTAGGCCACAAGCACCCACAGAGTATCCAACATTTGATTCAGTCATTTTACTAATAGCTTTCAGCTGTTCGATCCATTACAGTATTCAATTTTGTGCATTGTAAGAGAACATCTTTAGGTATTTATGTTCCTTGGAGGCAACGTTCTTACTTTTTATGTTTTTGGAGCTGCTATATAATTTATTTCACTTATTTAAAAATTGTATTCTTACTTTTTTAAATTGTGTTGCAGATTTTACTATGCCACATCATCCTTTTGCAATATTTGTTTATTAACTGAGAAGTATTGGCACAAAAGTCAAAGTATACCAAAGCAAAATGTTTCTTTGTAGGTAAATTATAAAGCGGAACTACAGATATTCATATGCATTTTGACTGAAGAACATAAAAGCTGTATAGGAGAAAGAGAGAGGGGAGAGATGGGGGACAGGGGATTAGGGGTATTGTTACAACAGCTCAAAACTGTAATAGGTTTCAATGCATATAAATCCAGGTATCTTTATCAGAGACTCTGATTATAAACTGTACCCTCCCTGTCTGAATCTTGCATTGCCACATAAAGAACTGGCATCTCACTCAACAACTGATAGAGCTCTGAGGCAAGCAGCAAAAGAGTAGAAACCAATACCAGCATAGCAATTAGCATATACTCTCCAGCTAACTCTGTCAGGGTGTGTTGGAAAGTGGGTTATTAGTAGTGGTAAATATGCATCTACCACTGGCAATAAGGCCAGTAACACAGTCTAGGGCTCAGAATAGGTCTCAGTAAATTATTCTCATGCTCCACCCCTGGTAGCTTGGCTGCGAGCAGGCAGGCTTAACTTAAGAGACAGATATGTAAAGCATTTAAAAACATCAATTCAGTGAATAATTAAGACACAACACACAATAAAAATCCCACACCAATTTATAAACATAGGAAACATTTATATCTTTAAAATGACAACAAAATGACAAAAATCCAATGTATGGAACTAGAGATATGACTTTTTAAAGATTTAGTACTATATAACACTTAGAAATGCCACATTGGGACATCTGGTTGCGCTTGATCGAGACAAAGTCAAAGTATCAGGACAACCGCGATGGAGCCCTGCTTGGATACCCCTTGTGGTAGACCACAGTCAAGATATTACCTTCTGACTTAAAACTTTTCTGGAGCTTTTTCTGCCGGGGTCCCTCTATGCTCTTCACCAGTCCATGATCGGTGAAAGTTCACCGGCTTGCTTTCCAGGGAGCTTGCGGTCAAACTCTGGAAGTCGGACGTCCGGAGCCTTTCAGAGGGACAAACCAGCATGGCAGGCCGGCTCGCGGTTGAAGGTCGCCGGCTTGGCTTTCGCTGTTGAGTCGTCCCCTTCTTGTGCTTTTTTCCAAAGTTGCTCCAAACTTATCCAAACTTCTGGAACTTCTTCCTGAAGTTCCTCTGGGGGTCCCAAAGTGTCCAAAACACAATCCAAGGGTCTGGAATCTTCAAGATGGTCCTTGGAAGTTTGGGACTTCAGTTCCCACAGTCCACTTGGACAAAACCCTTACAAATCCACTGGACGCACCCCAGGCTGGGTATTCATGGTGGTGATGGTCAAGGTGAGCTCTGTTAACCTGTAGCTTGCAGGGAGTTAAATCTCGTTTCCTCTTGAAGCAAGGTACATCCAAAGGGCTGTAGTTCCAGATAGGGGGGTAAATTAATATTGGAGACATGTGAGGAAATTCCCAAGCGACTTAAGCCTTTGGCGTGATTTAAGGAGAGCAAAAATCTTTGTGACGCCAAAAGAAACAATTTGACACATTTTTGGCGGTCAATAAATAACATCAACAAATCTTTGTCGCAGGCGCCAGGTTCAAACATCTCAGAAGACACCTGGATCAGCTTCCTAACTACTCATTTTAACACAAGGGCTATAACTCATACAAATAGAAAGGAGTACACACCACCAAGACAACAGGAGCAAATCTCCAACCAACCATCCCAGCTTACATCTTACAAAATGATTGCAGCCACAGATCAAATTCTGGGAAGGCGAGTTGAACCTTCACTTATAATTAGTATACAGAATATTCAGAGGCACATCTCGAAAGGCCGACGAGAGGGCACACCAGGCTCCAATGGGATTGCGCCAGCAATCTCTAAAGATGAAACAGTATTTTGGGCAGAGAACCAGAGGCACTTTTCAATTCTATCCTATCCAGTGACAGAGTCCCCGTGTCATGGAATGGCTCAGTGCATTTGCCAATATTCAAGGCAGAGGGGCCAACCTGAGAATTACCGCCTGGTGGCATTAATCAATAATGAAGCAAAGTACTTTGCAGGTATTGTTCTGGATGAGTTGCAGTTCTGGGCAGAGGAACATCATATCATACCAACCGAACCAGGCAGGCTTTACCAAAGAAACTGGGTCCATAACAAACATCATGGCATCTCTTACTCTACTAAATGATTAGGCAGTAAAATATAAACAACCTGTTCACCTATGCTTCATAGACTATAAATCAGCTTTCATCAAGGTAAGCTGAAATATTCTATAGCAAAAACCACCAGGCTGGAAAATACCAGATGGCCTTCTAAAAGCTCTGCAAATGCTGCACACCAATACATGGATAAGGCTAAAACTTGGAAATGGCTCCCGCATGTCTAGGCGCATACCAAAAGCAGAGGATCTAAAACAGCGATGGGTCCTTGCTCCAACACTTTTCAATTTGTTTCTCTCAGATCTCCCACCCCTAATAAATATGGTAAATAGTCACGCACCAAAACTAGGCGGCTTTATAACATCAAATCTTCTTTATGCAGAGACTTAGGGACTGATTACGATGGTGGGCGGAAAACCATTCCGACCGCCGTGTTAGCGGAAATTAACCCTCTGCATGTACTGTGGGAAAACCGGCGGCCAGATTAGGATGAATCGCCAGAAAACTCAGACTGCGGCAGACGTATTCCACGAAAGATCACAGGGAGCGTGCGGAGCAGGTGAAAATCCGTCCGCGGCGGTCGGATTTGCTGCGGAAAGACCTAAAACCGCCGCACGGCCAGCAGATTGACCACACGTTAAATTAGGATACCATTGCGGTGACAGCGGAACGATCGGCTGCATCCGACCGCCGCGATTGCAACTATTGATGAATGGGAGAGCCGGCACAAGGGCTGTTGTATTCCGACCGCCGCGGTCGCTCCGGAACAGTAATGGTGGTCGACAAAAAAAACACACAACAAGGCTACCAAGTGTACCCATTAACCTGGCTCAGCCTCAAAAAACACCTAACACACCCCAATGACACATCCCCATGGCAAGTAAAAAAATACAAATCCCAGGTCAACCCACACTACACACCTGACATCAATACTCCATTTTGACACAACCACATGGCTGAGTATAAAACCAGCCCCTTCCCTGACCAGAATCCTTTGCTCAACTCCACTACTGAAGGAACCAACCCCACAGCACAAAGGAGAGGTACATCACCACACATCTCACCAGCACAACCACACACACACCACACACATCACCACCACCACCTTCACAACTGCACTTTTCACACATTTGCACACCATGTCACAAAAGAAAATGCCCAAATTCACTGACAATGAGTTGTCAGTGATGGTAGATGAGGTAATCAGAGTAGAACCACATTTGTTTGGAAACCTGGTCCAACAGACACCATTAGCCACCAGAACGCAAATGTGGGCAAGGATAGTCAGCAAGGTCAATGCAGTAGAGACCATCCCGCGCTCCAAGAAGGAGATCATGAAGAGGTGGCATGACCTCAAGAGCAAGGTGAAAGAGAAGAACAACAAGAACCGTGAGCTGGCTCAGAGGACCGGCAGTGGCCCTCCCATTCCACTATGAACATTCACCGTATGGGAAGAGAAGGTGCTTGGCATACTGCATCCAGAGAGTCTCACAGGAATACCCGGGGGAGTGGAGGCTGGTAAGTACCAACAAGTGTCTACCATTACAATGCTATGTACTGTCTTGCACAACTACAAAGCGACACCTCCTAGGCCCAAATGCATTCATGTGCACCACACTCTCCCCAACAGTTGTCTCACAGATCTAACATTCACTCCCTCTGATTCACCCCAAAGGTAGCTAGCAACATTACCATGGGGGCATGTGTACAGGCAGCCAGCGCTACAACTCCCACCAGGCCCCCCTGTCCCAAAGCTGAGCCGGATGGTACACTCCACCCCACACCCACAACCATGTGGCAGCCATTGTATTTCACTCATCAAACTTACAGGTAGGTAGCCATCTTATGCTCTCTTGTCCCACCCCTGATCAGGATGGAACACTCCCCCATCCAAGAGCCATGTGTAGCCATTCCCTTCCTCTGTTCTACTTCACAGGGAGGCAGCCATCTCAACAGGGAGGGGGGTTTGTGGATAGGCATCCAGCACTACAACTCCCACCAGGCACCCTTGTCCCACAGCCCAGCAGGATGGAACACTCCCCCCCAACCATGTGGCAGCCATTGCATTTCACTCATCAAACTAACAGGTAGGTAGCCATCTTCACAGGGAGGGATGTTTGTGGATAGGCAACCAGCACTACAACTCCCACCAGGCCCCCCTGTCCCAAAGCTGAACCAGATGGTACACTCCACCCCACACCCACAACCATGTGGGAGCCATTGTATTTCACTCATCAAACTTACAGGTAGTTAGCCATCTTATGCTCTCGTGTCCCACCCCTGAGCAGGATGGAACACTCCCCCATCCAAGAGCCGTGTGTAGCCATTCCCTTCCTCTGCTCCACTTCACAGGGAGGCAGCCATCTCAACAGGGAGGGGGGTTTGTGGGTGGGAAGCCTGCACTACAACTCCCACCAGGCACCCTTGTCTCACAGCTGAGCAAGATGGAGCACTCCACACACCCACAACCATGTGCCAGACATTGTATTTCACTCATCAAACTTACAGGTAGGTAGCCATCTCAACAGGGAGGGGGTTTTGCACACAACAAACTAACAGGTAGGTAGCCATCTCAACAGGGAGGGGGGTTTGCTCACAACAAACGTACAGGTAGGTAGACATCTTAACAGGGAGGGGGTTTGCTCACAACAAACTCACAGGGAGGCAGCCATCTTAACAGGGAGGGGGTATGTGGGTAGGAAGCCAGCCTTACAACTCCCACCAGGCCCCCCTGTCCCACAGTTGAGCAGGATGGAGCACTCCCCACACCCACAACCATGTGGCAGCCATTGCATTGCCTCATCAAACTCACAGGTAGGTAGCCATCTTATGCTCTCCTGTCCCACCCCTGAGCAGGATGGAACACTCCCCCATCCAAGAGCCATGTGTAGCCCATTCCCTTCTTCTGCTCCACTTCACAGGTAGGTAGCCATCTCAACAGGGAGGGGTCTTTGTTGGTGGGAAGACTGCACTACAACTCCCACCATGCCCCCCTGTCCTACCCCTGAGCAGGATAGAACACTCCCCCATCGAAGAGCCATGTGTAGCCATTCCCTTCCTCTGTTCCACTGCACAGGGAGGCAGTCATCTCAACAGGGAGGGGGGTTTGTGGATAGGCATCCAGCACTACAACTCCCACCAGGCACCCTTGTCCCACAGCCCAGCAGGATAGAACACTCCCCCGCAACCATGTGGCAACCATTGCATTTCACTCATCAAACTAACAGGTAGGTAGCCATCTTCACAGGGAGGGGTGTTTGTGGATAGGCAGCCAGCACTACAACTCCCACCAGGCCCCTCTGTCCCAAAGCTGAGCCGGATGGTACACTCCACCCCACACCCACAACCATGTGGCAGCCATTGTATTTCACTCATCAAACTTACAGGTAGGTAGCCATCTTATGCTCTCCTGTCCCACCCCTGAGCAGGATGGAACACTCCCCCATCCAAGAGCCAATTGTATCCCATTCCCTTCCTCTGCTCCCCTTCACAGGTAGGTAGCCATCTCAACAGGGAGGGGTCTTTGTTGATGGGAAGACTGCACTACAACTCCCACCATGCCGCCCTGTCCCACCCCTGAGCAGGATGGAACACTCCCCCATCCAAGAGCCATGTGTAGCCATTCCCTTCCTCTGTTCCACTTCACAGGGAGGCTGCCATCTCAACAGGGAGGGGGGTTTGTGGAGAGGCATCCAGCACTACAACTCCCACCAGGCACCCTTGTCCCACAGCCCAGCAGGATGGAACACTCCCCCCCAACCATGTGGCAGCCATTGCATTTCACTCATCAAACTAACAGGTAGGTAGCCATCTTCACAGGGAGGGGTGTTTGTGGATAGGCATCCAGCACTACAACTCCCACCAGGCCCCCCTGTCCCAAAGCTGAGCCAGATGGTACACTCCATCCCACACCCACAACCATGTGGCAGCCATTGTATTTCACTCATCAAACTTACAGGTAGGTAGCCATCTTATGCTCTCTTGTCCCACCACTGAGCAGGATGGAACACTCCCCCATCCAGGAGCCATGTGTAGCCATTCCCTTCCTCTGTTCCACTTCACAGGGAGGCAGCCATCTGAACAGGGAGGGTGGTTTGGGCTTTGGAAGCCAGCACTACAACTCCCACCAGGCCCTCTTGTCCCACAGCAGAGCAGTATAGAACACCCCCCCTCCCCCAAACATGTGGCAGCAATTCCCCTCAATTGTGTCACAGAACAGGTAGGTAGACAGTGCATGCGCCCTGCCATTACTCTCAAAATGCATGGAGCGAATTACCACACTAGCCCTCACATGTCAGCCAACTTGGCATAGATCCAATAGCCACTTCCAGTGTGCAGACAGAAATGGGTATGTTAATGTCACAGAAATTTCAATTTGACTCACCAAATCACATGTTGAAGAAATTCAGGGCCCAATCATGCACAGCACTGAATGCTATGTGTAAGTGCCATGGGGGCAGAGCATCAAGGCACATATGAACACAAAACATGCTTGGTCATTTGTAAAAAGAAAGTAAAGTACATGTTATGACAAAGGTATGCTTTAGATTACAATGGCTAGTTCATGCTCAGATGTAACGTCTTCCATGCAGAGCAAACCGAAAAGACGCTTCACATAAAGTTGTTGTGCTGCTAGTTGTCAGATGAGGACATGTCCTTGTAATGACACAATCTGTACTTGGAACATGGGATCTATTGACATGTCACACCATGGACAAGTAATGTATGTACATCAACATCATGTCATGATGCTCAGTATCTTGCAGCCATACCACGTGATTGCAATGTAAACTGTGTGGTATATCACATGTAACATCCAAACGTCTAACAACCAGTGTGTGGGGTGCCCTTCAATGACCATTTCACCTCTGTTCAACAGGAGATCAACAATTGATTGCTGCAGATGACAACACCGACCTGCAGAGCCAGTCTCCCCCCCCGGAACATGGACTCTTGGATGCAGACTCACCAAGTTCATCGGATGCGGAGGCCGAACCTGGCCCATCAGAACTGCCAGGGCGCACCTCGTCCCAGGCCCCCATTGTCCCCACCACCACCACCTCAGCAACAACAACCACACTGACCCCTGCTGCAACAACCTATGCCACCTAAACCACCACCACCACCACCACCAGTGCTGCCTGCAACACTCTCCCTGCCTCAGAGGATAACAACACCACCCCACAATCAGAGGAGGGCAGGGAGAGTCTGCATGTACGTCGAGTGTTAACGCCACAAGTCCGGGACAGCAGGGCAGGTGGGATGTCAACTGGGGGACAAAATTGACAGGACAATGGGACCGAAGCCATGGCCAACATCGCCAGAGTCCTTGGGGCATATGAACAAACCCAGGGACACATGGGCTAGACTCTGGAAGATTTGCGTGAGCTCCGCCTGCTGGTGAGGTCCTTGGACACACGTATGGGCCAAATCGTGGACCTCATGGGCCAGCTTGTGGGGGTTCTGAGGGACAGTCTTGTGGCCCAAAGGACAGCTCAACATCCCTCCAATGGCCCGCAGGTTGATACTCCCACCACCTCATCTGCGGCCACAGAGAGGGGTGAGCTGGAACTGGATGACTCCTCAGACCCCGCTGAGCCCGTAGCAGAGGCCCCTCCTGTAAAAGGCAAAAGGGGCCGTCCGAGAAACACCACAGGAGGATCCCATGGCAAAGCACCAGCCAAACGCAGGTCAAAGAGACAGCCATGATGGCACCTCTCTTCACCTTGACATTGACTTTGTGGACTATCCTTACCCACCCTGCCATGTTGATGGCAGGTGTCTGTTGGACTGTGTCACCTCATCAATGTGGTGACTACTCTATTGTCTCGTTTACCATCACTGACAACTCATTAATTCACCTAGCACCATTTTCTCAAACATCACTTGTCTGTCACAAACACTCTTTGTAAATAAACACTCCTTACACACCTATGTCTTTGTGTCAGCTCCATGTTTATCACAGGATGTACAATGTTGACTCCGATTCCAATGTACCAGAAGCTCTGTTTGTGATGAGGCATTGAGAGGGTGTAGGGACCTAGAAAGACACAAGAGAACGACATATACTTGTCAGGTGATACCATCACAGCCAGTACACAACACTAGTCATCAAGCTACACAACCCAGCACACATTACAATGAGGAACAACACCAACATAGACGTCATGTGGCTGGTCATGACTACACTGTGCCACAAACATCAGCCATCAGCACAGAGCCAACAACAGGCAGCAGTTAAAAAGGTCCCCTAGGCCTTTTCACTACCATCAAATACAGCAGACAATGGCACTGTTGTACAATGTCACTCACACTCAAGGGAAGTAGCGGTTGATGAGCTGTTGATGCAGGTCAACACCTTCCTCCTCTCCACTATCCTCCTCACTGGACATATGTGGGTTTGCAGGCGGGGGCATCTGCTGCTCATCATCGTCCAGGATCAGGGGGATCTCTTTGCGCAATGCCAGGTTGTGGAGCATGCATCATGCAACTACGATCTGACACACCTTTTGGGGAGAGTACATCAGTGCCCCTCCGGTCCTGTCCAGGCACCGAAATCGAGACTTCAGAAGCCCAAAAGTACGCTCCGCCACACGACGTGTCCTCCCATGGGCCTCATTGTAGCGGACTTCACCCGGGGTCCTGGGATTCCTCAGTGGGCTCAGCAACCAAGGCTGGTTGGGATATGCAGAGTCACCTAGGTGTGAGATACACAGACCAACTTTGTAATATAACTGTGGCAGAGGACAGCATGTCACACATACAGCACGCTACTTGACTCTGCGTATTCACCCACAATCCACGCACGCTCCGGATGCAGATTTGCCATCAGCTGTGGTACGATGCTGTTACGCAGGATGTAGGAGTCATGGGCTGATCCCGGAAATTTGGCACAGACATGGGAGATTATCATATCCGCCCGGCATACCACTTGCACATTGATGGAATGGGAATGCTTCCTGTTCCTTTAGATGTGCTCACGTGCCTGTGGCGGAACCAGGCCAACATGTGTGCAGTCAATGGCACCAACAACATTAGGGATGTGGGCTGGGTCATAAAAATCACCCTTCACAGCTGCCAATTCATGTCTCCTGGGGAAATGGATGAAGCTGCCCTTGTAGGTCATCATAGCAGACAGGACATCACATAGCACCATGCTGAACATTGGTTGAGACATCCCACCTGCGCTGGCCACCGTGTACTGGAATGAACCAGCTGCAAAAAAATGCAGGGCCGCCATCACCTTACATGTTGGTGTCAAAGCAGTTGGATAGGTTTTGCGAGGCCTCAGATGGGGCTCCAACTGAGCACATAGGTCCTGAAGGGTAGGTCGATCCAAACGGAATTTCCGTATGATGTCCTCATCCTCCATGTCCGCAAGCAATGTGAATGGACGATGCACATTTGGTCGCCTCCTAGGTATGATGAAAGGGGACACATGTCAATTCAATTCCCCTCTGAGATGTGTCCCATTTTGACTGACACAGCGCCAACAATGAATGGCCTAAAACTACAGCTTACAGCACAAGTCACATGTAGAGACACCTTGATCTAAACTAGTTGTACACGTGTCCAGTATTTACACAGTGAGTACCACCAAAACAGATTCAGACTATGTGAATGCCAAAAGGTACATTCCTACATCTTGTGTCACCAGCCCTGAGAGTAGTTGACACAGCACATGTCTGAAACAGCAACACTGCTGGCTTCTATGTAGCTGCTGTACCTGCCACACCTTCTTGCGTAATTCGGACAGGGCACACATTACCAACACAATGAGCACAGTGTGTGCATAAAGATCAAGTATCAACATGAGTTCAGCAATCTACACAGTGAAATATGCACATTATGTTGTCAGTCGTTCATTACTGTGGGTTGCTTAGCCATCTCACACATTGACATGTGTACATATTTGAGAGTCCATCACACAACAGATCTGTGTACATGCACAACAACATCATAAGTGACATGTGAGGGCGTACACGCCAATGCATGTAATCCTGTGCACTGTCATGGCATGTGTAGTCATCAGTGAGTTAAATGTCACACTAGCATTAAATTACACTATATGGTGGCATGATTCATAGTAAGTGTCTACTGTTCAATGCTGAGAACTGGCCATTGCCATTGCTACAGCATGATGTGTCCATAGGTGCCGTAAGCATGCACCGCCACTGCAATCACGGCCATAGGCACCAAGGTAAAGATGCCAAATCGCGGTAGCGACCGCCTGTCCCTTGCGGTGTGGCACAGCCAATGCCCATGCCCCTACAGCCAATGGGAACCGTAATCGCGGTAGTGAAATGCACTTTTGAAACCCGCGGTAGGCGTGCACCGCCACCGCAATCACAGCCATTGGCACCAATGTAAAGATGCCAAATCGTGGTAGCAACCGCCTGGCCCCTGCGGTGTGGCACCGCCAATGCCCATGCCCCTACAGCCAAAGGGAACCGCAATCGCGGTAGTGAAATGCATTTTTGAAAATCGTGGTAGGCGTGCTCCGCTACCGCGGGGCCAGTCATTGGATGCAATTGAAAGATGCACGATTGCGATAGCGACCGCCTGGGCCCGCGGTGTGACACCGCCAATGCCCATGCCCATTCAGCCAATGGGAACCGCATTCGCGGTAGTGAAATACAATTTTGAAAATCGTGGTAGGCGTGCTCTGCTACCGTGGGGCCGGTCATTGGTTACATTTGAAAAAAGCTGATCTGGAACACCAATTGCAGCATCTGACTACCACTGAAATAACCCCAGGGGGCTATATATGTCTGGGAGAGAGCCACACATTTCCACTGCATCCAGACACTGCTGCCTGCCATTCTTCATCCCCAACTGCTGCTGTTCCTGTCTCCTGGACCCAGTGATGGCGAGAACTGAGAACATCAGGGCCCGTCCCTTCACCTCAGAGGAGCTGGAGGTCCTGGTGGAGCAGGTGCTTTCACAGTATGGGAGGCTATATGGTGCTCCTGATGTAATGGTAAGTGTTTCAGAGTAAAAGTTGGCGTGTGCAAAGAGTGCACACATGAAGTTGATCTGCTGTAGTATGTGCCTGTGAGTGGAAGTTTGTGTGATACACTGCCTTGCATGCTGACTTCATGTCAATGTATTTTGTAGCCTATTTTCCACAGATCCATGGCTGCATTTCAGGATGGGAGGGACATGCAGTGTTTTTGCAGCCATACAGTAACACTGCTGGTTTGGAAAGTGGAAGTCAGAGCAAACATTGCCTGTGCTAATGGATGTCAGAGTCCATGAGCTTTTCACATGTTCATTTGTGACATTACAAATGTGTTTCGTCCAGAGGGTACTGAAGGATGTGTGTCCATTTTTAATATTGCCACCATGGATATGTAAGCATCATGCATAAGATTGAAATGCCTGAGGGTGACACTCTTGGTGGAAATGCACCTATGACACATCATAATAATGTACTCTTGAAACATCCTCCTTCCCTTGTTTTCATTATGTGTACTGACTCGCATGTGTAGGCACTGTTTGCCCTCTCATATTGTACATGCATGTGAATGTTCTGATGGCCTACGTTTAACCTCAGTGTGAGTCCCCCTGGCCTGCACAGATACTGCCCAATTTGCCTGGGACACATCAGTAAATGGACAGAGTGAGACATATGTGTTGTCTGCCACCCTATTCATCAATGTTCTATCTTAGGCCTGTGGATTGCACAAGACAGACCTTATGAGAAGGGTGTGAGAATGTAAGATCATGTCCCTAAATGTGACCTCCATGACACAGTGAGCTGAACATATCTGTATAGCTCTGCTAAGTTTGTGCATGCTCCTGTACTGAGACACAGTGGTACATAACCCAGTGACACTGACACTTCCTCTTCTTGTCTCCCATGCTAGTAGCTTAAAGTCCGCCAGCGTAAGGCCTAATGGAGGGCCATTGCTCGCAAGGTGGGGGCTCTGGGTGTCCCCAACCGATGGCACACACACTGTCACAAGAGGTGGGATGACATCTGCCGGCTGAGCAAAAACGTGGCAGAGATGACGCTGGGGCTGCTCCCTCGGACTGGCAGGTTGGCGCGCAGGAGCATGACACCACTAATGGCCCTCATCTTGGCAGTGACACAGCCAGAGCTGGATGGACGTTTGAGGGCCCATCAGCAGCAAGTTGGGGGTGAGTATTCTGCGAAGGGTGACTTTGGGTGTGAGTGACTGCATGTATCCCAACCCTGAGCCAGTGCGGAGCTCTGTGATGTTTCTAGTGTGATGCAATGGCTTGTAAGTGGCCTCTGTGTTGAGTGCAGCTGTCATGCATTTTTGCTACGTGTACTTTCTCATGTGTTTAATATAATGGCCCTTGTCATTGCAAGATGAGATGTGGCCTTCTGACATCTGCTGCATTATGGGTGTCATAGACATCACCGGGAAGTGTACAGCAGTGTGCCTCATCTTAGTGTGCTTTCTTCGATGTGTGCAGTGCCTGACTTCGAAATTGTGAGAACTACACATCTGACACCAATGTGCAACGGTCGTTGTGCTTCAAGGCACAACATGGTGGACATCTGTAGCTCATGGCCATAGTATGAGGACATTCTTGAGTCAGTATCTGTGTTGGCCCCTTAAAGTGACTCCGTATGTGACTGTGACAACATGTTGAGATGTACATCTATCTCACCTACAGACACGTAGGTATGCTTACAGTAATCAGTATGTCAGGTTACCAGGAGGCACGGGCCAGCTATTTGGCTGTGTGAACGTCACCTGGGTCATTAATGCCAACTATGCATGTTTCCATGCATCTTCTGAGTTTTGCATTAAGGTTGCACCTGCAGACTGCACAGGGTGGTGTGCAACATGGGGGTATCATGTTCTAGTTTTGTGCTTTGCTTGCATATGATGTTTGTGAGTATGGCACCATACTGAACCTACGTCTCTGTCTTTTGCAGCATCTACCAAGGGCACAGAAGGCCAGGGGACAGACACCAGTGGTGAGGCATCTGGCACGACTGCTACACATGGGCACACTGACACTGATGTGACCAGCACCTCGGAGGGGGACAGGAGTGCCCTTGAAGAATCACGCCCAGAAACACCAACCTCAACATCATCTGACTCCAGCGGTGACTCCTCGATGTTGGCGGACACAGGGAGTGGGAAATCTGCCTCTTCTTCCACCACACATCGTCCAGTGCCCACCCTCCCGGCTACTACCAGTAGTGCTGCCCGTGCCCGCAGCAGTAAGAAGGGTAGAGTGTCCTTCCCCCCAGGCACCGCTGCCCCTGTCTCCCCTGCTGCCCTCAGTGTTGAGGCGGTGGACCTTTTGCGCCAGCTGTGTGTGGGTCAGACTACTCTCCTGAATGCATTCCAGGATCATGACAAGAAGTTGGCACAGGTAGTTGCCTTCATGGAGGGGATTCATTCTGACGTGGGTGGGCTACACAGAACTGTCCAGTCTTTGTCCTCCACAGTGACGGCAGCCATTCAGTTGTCACAGGCTCAGAGTCCAGCTCCAGTCCCTTCGGCAACCACCCTGCCAGTGGCAACATCGGACAAGAGTGACCACGCACCACAGCCCTCAGGCTCCAAGTATTCAACACACAGCACACAACAGCAGCACTACAAGCGGACCAGAGCATAGACACCATCCCCAAAACAAAAACCAGGCACACAGGAGCGCAAAGGCAAAAGCCCTTCATGTGACACTCCGGACCATCAGGCCAAGAAGCAGGCCTCCGGCTCACATGCATCCAGATCAGCCCCATCCAAGGACACTCCCGTCCCCGAACCAGCTCCCAAAGACAAACACACAGTTGCCCTGCCTGCTGTGAAGCTGGTGTCTGCAAAGAGTCCGCAGAAACAGATCTCCAAGGCAGATTCACCCACAACCTCAACTCCTACCCACACCCCTGTGAAGCTGGGACAGGAGAGCAATGTGGGTGGTTCACCTGGTCAACAGGAGATAGAGGGGAAAAGGCAAGGCCAGCCCAAGCGTACCACCAGATCCAGCAAATCCCCACAGGGAGAGCCACCTGCACCTGATGCACCTTTGGTGGAGAGTGAGGCTGTTGTGCCCGCCCCACTTCCCACTCCTACCAAGACAATTCTTACCTATCGAATCCCCAAGAAGTGGAAAGGCAGCCCTCCACATTCTCCCTCACACACTGTGTCTCACGGCAGCATGTCTCCGCCTCCCCGTGCCACCATGCCACCCGGTCCAAGCAGCCCTCCGGCTCACAAAGCCACTGATGCCTCTACCTCAGCTGGTCCTCACTCTCCCAGGTCCAGTCCTCCAACTGTCCCCGACAATCAGCCACCTCCCAGTTCAACTGACAGCCAAGTCTGAGGCTAAGTCCCAATCCCAAACCCATCTCTACCACAGCAGTGCCTGGACTGCCCATTTGTATCCCCCGAGCTGTGGTGAGTCCCATGGCAGTGTACAGTGTTACCCATTCCCTGTGCAGGTTCTCATGCACACATGTACATACTTTGAACTATGGACTGGCCAATGGCCTTGCTGTTTGTCACTTTGGATGCCCATTCCCTGTGCAGGTTCTCATGCACACATGTACATACTTTGAACTATGGACTGGCCAATGGCCTTGCTGTTTGTCACTTTGGATGCCCATTCCCTGTGCAGGTTCTCATGCACACATGTACATACTTTGAACTATGGACTGGCCAATGGCCTTGCTGTTTGTCACTTTGGATGCCCATTCCCTGTGCAGGTTCTCATGCACACATGTACATACTTTGAACTATGGACTGGCCAATGGCCTTGCTGTTTGTCACTTTGAATGCCTATCTGGTTAATATGTAATAAAGACAGTTACTCCTGTTGTCTGCTTTGTCAGTGTCCTTGCTAAATAAAAGTGTGTTCTGAATGGGTATGGTTGCATGTGACACATGCTCTGTATGCCACTTTAACATTGTCAATTGCTTGTTTTAGTTTTTCTGAGTTTCCCAGAGGTGCCAGGCACTTTTGTTCTTGTTGACTCTGAGGCTTGAGGGTGCAATGATTGGTGTTTGTGATGATCTACTGTTATCCTAATCATTCTATGGTCATGTTTGCAAAATCGTACACATGTCATGTTATGCTGCTATAACAGAACAGAGGTGAATTCTATCCACAGGATTACTTGCGGGGTGGCCAGGGTCCATCATATCTGTGTGATCTTTCTTGATGTGTGTACAGCAGTGTTGATGTGTGGTCATCTTGTGTAGGCCTGTCTTCCTAGTCACATGGGTACATTTGGATATGTGAACTTGAGTGGTCATACAGTGTGAATGGGCTGTCATTGTCAGTAGTGTTGATGTGTGTGTGCCCCTGCAATGCCAACTGCACACATGTGTGATCCAGTTAATGAGTGTCTGTTTGTTTCAATTGTCTGCCATGTGCTTCAGATTGTGGGCACATGTAGGAGTTGTAGGTTGTGCACTGTGCAGTGTGTTGGTGTGTCCTTGCACTCCTGGGGGACACCTACTTGTTGTTGCTGCCAGTTGTGAGTATGCAGAGTGTGTGACTGACAAGTCTGTGTTGTGTTTTTTTGATCAGCCATGTGTCTTGTTACTGTTTGTGCTCACTGTGCAGACCTGCTCAGCCACACAAACATTATTTGTGAGTTTTGTCATGCATTGCTGTGACTTGGCCCATTTTTGGCTCCATAATGGTATGTGGTATGTGGAGTCATGCCATCCCCTATATGTGCTTCTGATGCCTACACATTGTGAGTAACTCCTCTATGTGTTTGTGTTCTGTGCACTCCTCACCTGTCCACTACTGAAGTACACACCACTTCAATCTCATGTCTTCCACCCCATGGCTTGCCAGTGTGTGAGCCTCCCCACCACTTCATAGTGTGACACTATGCTGTGTGAGGCTGAACTGTGTACAGGACCAATGTGCCACTCAGGACAGTTTCCCAATTAGTTATGTGCTATTTTCTTCTACTGGTTTGCTGTCATGGTTGCTCATGTGCAGTGCATATGTTTGAGCAGCACAGTCCTCTAGTCATGTTGTTTGCATCTGGGTTTCCCTGAGTTGTGCATCTGTGGGTGATGGGTAGGCTGTATGTGTGTTTGCTGAGGTTCTGCTACCCTTCCAGAGTGTGATGTTATGTTTGTGCTGTGATGATTTGTGTTGTGGGAGTTCATGGTGTGGCACTCAGATATGTGTGCTACTGGTTTGGTTGGTGTGCACACACTGCTTGGTGTGCATGCAGTGCTGTTAGTGTATGTTGCCTTGTACTTGCCTGGTGTGCATCCCCCTGATGTCCAGCTGAGTTTGCAATGTGATGGATTGGTCTGTGCATCTGTTGTGTTTTTGTTGTGGATGTATGCAGTGTTTGGCCTGTGTTGGCTCTTTCTACTGACAGATGCTATGTGTGTGTGATGTTCTATTTGCATGACATTGTGTGTGAGTAGTTGTTGCTGTGTGATACATTCAGATGTGTGTTGCAAGTGTAGTGTGCATTACTTGTGTGTCTGTCACATGCAGAAAGGTGAATTCTTGTTCATGAGCTTGTTTTGAGTGCACACTAGTGGTTTGTCCTCCTATTTTGGGCCTGGCAATTTTCAGGATTGTGCATGTGCATGCCTGTGGTACACTATGACACCATGTTCACTTGATGAGTGGTGTGGTGTCTCTGTCTGTGTTAGCTGATTGTCCCATTGATCCCAATTGGTGTTCATGGTATTTTTTGATGATGCAGGTCTTGTTTGTGTTGGGGCATGGTGTCTGTGCATTGGCCCTGAGTGGCAATGTTGTGTATTCCTGTTCTGTCTAGGGTCACATTGCCTTTCCACTGTTTGGCTGCCCATGTCTGGGCTTGTTGGACTTCTGTGGATGTTGTTTGTGAGCTTTGTGTTTGGCTATTGGTTTTGTATCAGCATTGGTTCAGGCATCCCTGAGTGTGAGTGTGATGTTTGTGGATGCAGCACAGGGTGTGTGATTGGTTGTCAGTGAACTCACAGGACCTTATTTGCACCATTATGTATGTTTCTCACAGGTGTGGAGTGTTGCAGGTGTAAGATGGGTAGATGAGGGGTATGTGTGAAGGTCCTACTTGTGTTTGACAGTCAGGGAGTGTGACCATGAGCCATATGTGTTGTGCCGATGACATACACATGTCAAGTAAGTTACATAGATGTGTGGCTGGTCACTGTATGACTTCAGACACTTCCTATCATTCCTGTGCCTATGCATGGCTTGCCTTGATGTATCCCTGAGTTGTTGCACAGAGGTCACTTTGGTTTAATTTCACTCACTGTGCCACCCATGTCTGATTTGATGGCCTAAGGGTGGTGTGATATGTTCCTTCTCTTGCATGTGATGTACACATGCTATGTGGCTTGCTCCATGGTTTTCCAGCACTGTCCACTTCACTTTTGGCTGGCCCATTTCTTGTCCTCCATTGCTGCTGAGCTATGGTATGAGTATGTGGCTGGGTGTCAGTGTTGGGTGTTTGTGTGTGACTTGACAGGCAGTGTGAACAGTTCAGTGGATGTTCATAGGCAGTGTGAGTCTTCATTTTGTAATCATGCTCAGTTTGCTTCACATGAGTGGGAGGTTGGTGTGAGGAGGAGGGTTGTCCAGCCCCTGAGCTTCTGTGCAGGGTGTTCCTCTTCACCCCCACCTTCCAAGTCAGGCTCCCTTATCCTTTGGTGTGTGAGGTGCAAGGTCTGGCTACACCTGGCAGTTAATTGTGCAGGGGGGCACAGGAGGAGCACACAGCATGTGCCCAAATGGGTGTGGGAAGCGTAGTGTGGGAAGGGTGAAGGTGGAGCCCTGTAAATCTTTGCGGAGTGCCCATGCCTGGCGCCGGCCCTGCCTACTACATTGTGCGCAGGTTTTCCTGCGTCTTCACCGCTGCGGTGACGTGACAGGGACATTGCAGTGATTTCGCGGTTGATGGTTGACCCGGATGCGGAGGGGTGAGTTTGTGACAGGTAGGACATGTGTGGGTACACTGGGGGATATGTTCCTGTCCCCACCAGAGTGTCTGATGTGGACAGGAACCGTATGTCAATGCAGGAGTTGTGTGTTGTGGTTGTATGCGGAGTTGTGTTTTTGCATACCTGCGGCATTGTCCGTGGCGGAGCATTACTTGCTGGTAGTGGATGAGGTACAGCACCGGTAAGGCTTGTAGAGCTGGATCCATTGTGGAGGGGACCGGGAGTCTGGTTTCGCACTCCGCTGTCGTGCTTCAGCCGTCTCTGGGTAGGTGGATTCTCTGCTGAGGTGTGATGGGCTGTTTGCGGCATCGTAATTTGTACGGTGGACGGGACATCATTCCGCACGGCGGTGTGTCTCTATTGGCTGCCTCCGCCGCGGTGGCGGGTGCAAAGTTCTGGCGGTTCACGTCACTCCGCAGGGGACGGAAAATGGGCTATGTTTGCCCATTGTACTATGGCGGGCGCAAGGACCGCTGCTGGTGTGCGGAAAAAGACATTTTTCGCCAGCACCACGGTTGTGCCTCCGCCCGCCATCCTAATGAGCCCCTTAGTTCTGAGAAGCAGGCCAATAGTGGGATTGCAGCGACTCCTGGACACAACTGAAGATTACTCAAATAAAAGTGGGCTAACCATTAATTTGACCAAAACTAAAACACTTATGTTCCAAAGGAAAGAGCTGGGAAAACATTGTTGGCAACTGGCTACTGAAAAAGTGGAAAATGCAGATAAATATAAGTACCTGGGAGTTCTTTTCTCCTCAAATGGGAGTTTCGCAGTCCAAACAGAAGAAATTAAGAGGAAAGGGCAGTTGCTTAGAGCTGGCATTGAATGGTCCCCAAGAAATTGAAAGGTTCTTTCTTTAGCCCAATCTTGCAGGTAGCCCAAGCCAAAATCCTGACTACATTACCATACGGAAGTGAGGCTCTGAGAGGACGAGACAGCAAGATGCTAGATCTCACAGTCACAAGAATATACAAAGCAATTTTCCATCTACTGGGTTACGCATCCTCAGCACAAATCAGAATAGAGTTTGGCTTGGTCAATCAACCTCTGGTAGACATGCGGCATTCGTGAACTGCTGCCAAAGCCACAGACATGTAAAAGAGGGCTCCCTAGGTCATCACCTTTGGCTGGAAATACAGGTGAGGGAAAGATCACCCATGAGGGCCTATCTACAAAGGTCGCTTGCAGCCCTGGATCTTATAGCCATCTGGGGCCAGAATTTGAGGCAGGATGAGCTGAAAAAATAATAAAAACAAACACTAAAGTAATATCTCTCGTAGAAGACAAGATGGCTCTGGCAAAGAGGAGGCACGGCTGGCAAACACTTTGCAACTATAAGAAGTTATCCCCTCAAGGCTATCTAACCACAACTTACACCATCCAGATAAAGGAAAATACATTAATATCAGGCTAGGGGTAATGACAATATTGGAGTATTACCAGCCATGTCAAAGAGGAGATTATGGAGATCAATGTAGACTCTGCGGTGAAGCTCCAGGGGACATCATCCATGTGTTATGCCTTTGCAAAGCTTCCTTATATGAATGACAGACAATACTTTACAAAGAGTTCATTAAGAGAAAGATAAGAACGTGCAGAGAAGCCGTGATTGCGAGCTTTAATCCGATGGACCTGATACTCAAGTGTGCACTGGTAAAATTCCTCCGGAGTGTTCCCACAAGGAACAGGGTCAAGACTGATTTGTATATGGCTTGGTCCAAACTGGGGTGCTGTGGTGAGCAAAAGAATGATGGATTTAACCCAGATCCTTGTGACTGGGGGTGAATGTTTGCATTGTCCAGCATTCCATCCATCAATTGTTTCTTTTGCATATGTCACCCTAAGTGGGAAGGGTATGCCCAGACGTGGGTCCCATGCTCACCACACCACTGGATTCAAGTCAGCCTGGCTGATGAAGGGTGATGCCCTGAAACCGGTCCCAGGATGCTTGTTTCCAGTCCAGGGAGGACCTGGCTTGGCAGTTCGGGCTGGACTGTTCCCACAAGGAACAGGGTCAAGACTGATTTGCATATGACTGGGTCCAAACTGGGGTGGTGTGGTGAGCAAAAGAATGATGGATTTAACCTAGATCCTTGTGACTGGGGGTGAATGTTTGCACTGTCCAGCATTCCATCCATCAATTGTTTCTTTTAGAAAAAGATCAAGGCTATACAACCAAGGAGGCAGAAAGACATTCACAGTGAAGTACTTTAAAATACCTCCAAGGTCTTTATACTGTTTTTCTTGTTATAATTTTATGTTCTTTATTGTACTTGCACATATCATGCTTTCAAACACAAGAATCTGATCATTTTTATACAGACAAATTTGGTGTTTTTAAGAAAATGAAAGATTAATTTTTACAAGCATAAATTATTGATTTTTAGTAACAAACAAAATGTATTACAATGGTTTTAATTAACTAAACAAATAAACGTAAACTTAAAAAACTTAAATTGGTGGTGATGGTCCAGGTGAGCTCTGTTAACCTGTAGCTTGTAGGAGTCCACTCTTTATTCCACTTGAAGCAGGGTAGATCCAAAGGGCTGTAGTACCAGATAATGCAGCAGGCACAGTCAGTCAGAATGCAGGGATTGATGGTGCAAATCAAGTTTCCAGTTCATAAACTATTGCAATGATAACCTATGTGGCTGAAGATCTACAATGGGGGAAATTAAAAGTCCAATTTTTCCAATACCAGGGCCTATAAAACATCTTTTATAAGGACCCTGCTTATAGTTATATGACTCCCCACCCCTGGGACACCTAGGAGAGACTTTAGCGGTCCTGAATATGCAATAATAGTGTCGATCCTCACTCCACAATGCTCCTAGCACAAAGATCGATGTTGGGAAGCACTTTACTACAATGGGGAAGTGAAATGTGCAATTTATCTATCCCGGGGCATATAAAACCTCTTTTATAAGGGCCCTCCTTATAAGTACCTGACCCCCTACCCCTGGGCCACCTAGGTGGGATGCTGGGGGTACCTAAGCTGCCAAAATATTGTATTTTATCACTTTTTAAGTGTCCTTACCACCAAAATTGAGTTTGGGCACAATTTACTATTTTCTAGACTACTAATTAAAAATAATTCACGACGGTGCAGTGGTATGGTTATAGGTAAAATGGCGCTCCAAGAATGAGTAGCACTTACACTCTATTTAGATTTCTGAGAAATTTATATGGACAAGTGCTGAAAGGTGAGAAGAACCACCAGTCTCCCCAAACACGTGGTCGAAACCAACATAAACATAAACACAATCCTCAGCACACGTCTTTTAAGTAATATGCAATTATCCAATTTGTTTTAGTCAAGCATAAATGATACAGAGAAATTTTCGTGCTTGGTTTCTTTTCTTTATTCTCTTTGTTCTTGCTTCAGCCAACACGTGTTTCGTCGCACAAAGGAATTTTGTCCCGCGACTTTCTCAAGGCTGTATATACAAAACAAACACAAGCCCTTTGTAAAATTACACAAAACAGGTGTACGCAGATAGATACCGACAATCAGGACCTTTTATTGGTTTTCTCCATCACCACTTAATATACGGGGTGAGATTCTGATGGCCTACGTTTAACAATCGATTATTTCTCATGCTTTGGAATGAGCACGGTCTCTTGGGCAAAGATCCCTGTGCTTGCCGTAGAAATTCATATAGAATACCGCTATGCACACGGGTGAGGTTTGATGGGTGTATTAAATACACCTGTTTTGTGTAATTTTACAAAGGGCTTGTGTTTGTTTTGTATATACAGCCTTGAGAAAGTCGCGGGACAAAATTCCTTTGTGCGACGAAACACGTGTTGGCTGAAGCAAGAACAAAGAGAATAAAGAAAAGAAACCAAGCACGAAAATGTCTCTGTATCATTTATGCTTGACTAAAACAAATTGGATAATTGCATATTACTTAAATGACGTGTGCTGAGGATTGTGTTTACTAATTAAAAATAGACTAACACTTTATGGCTAACTGGAGCCACAAAAGAACTTTTAGATTTTAAGATCAGCAGAGTTCTTTTCTCTTTTTTGTGTTGTTCACCAATGACGTTGTTGAAAACGTTGTTGAAAACGTGACGCAGTCTCATTATTCGCATGAATTTAAAGATGCTTATTTCTGTTTCGAATTCATTTGAATGGTAAGTTGGTACAAATGAAGTTCCTTTTTGCAATATCTTGATTTGTATAGGAGTACAATGATGTTGAGAGATGATGATAACTAGACTCTTTTTATCTACATTTTCTTCTGACTTCTGGTCTGCACCTTGGATCTTTTGTGGCGAGCCCTCTTTGGGTCTTTCGTTTGCGGCTGGGCTGATCTCTAAAAAAGACATCCCTGGTGTGTCTTGCAATGTTGTATTGGAAATAGAAGCACCTTGAAAAAAGCAAATCAACTTACTTGTTTAGAAGCATCTGAGTTTAATTTTGTGCATAATTCATGCCGTTTGAAGTACGGATCCACGTTCAAACAAGACTAAAATTGTGAAGTATGGATTAAGTCCTCTCATTTTGGAACTTTGGAGTACCGAAAGGGAACGCTTTCCCCTGATTGGGACAGTGCTGCTAATTCCTAGTTTTGTACACCCAGGATCAGGAGGTGGTACCTTCCCGCACACATTGATTTTAATAAATTGTGGATTCATTTTGGATCACACAGGAGTGCATTGTCATTCTGTCTATTTCTTGTACTTACTGATAACAGACAATACCACCCAAGTCAATATGTTGTTTAAGGAAATATCAAACATCACAGACAACAGAGCCAATGTATTTGGCTTTACATCAGAAAACGCACAACAAATCTATTCTCTAGTAGGTGAATGTGAGACCATCACAACAAGCACGGGGTCAATCGAGACCAACCTCAATCAATTATTATATCTAACAAAAAGAGAGGTTAACCAACGGTTACATGCATCTATATTGATTAGATAACACAGGATACAAAGAATTCCCAGAGGTCTGTGAATTTCATTAATACACACTTTATGCAAGAACAACCAAAAATTAGTGAAACGTTGGTATTCCATCTTGAAGAAATGTGTCATGCACTCACCGGGTTCCAACATGCGGATACTATACTGGAGCCGATGGTGGACCTCCTATCCCTCTCGAGGACAGCACATGTCAAGGAACCAAAACCTTAGATCACACGCTGTCCCCTGGGGGGTTTGGGATAAAATAAGAAAAGAGAGACTTGCAATACTGGATCTGCTCAGCAGCGCTGTGATACTGTGTAATAGATTTTTTCGCTCCAGAGACCTTCTGTGTCTGCGAGGTAGATAAGCACTGGACCAGAACCTCCGGTTTTCCTATGACGCAATACCCTTGAAATACCAAGTGGAGGCAGTTATCATCAGTACACTAACAGGCCTCTATATACAATGGCCATGCATTAACTTCAGTGACATACATGTACAGGTTTCATCAGCAGCACGACATGAGAGCAGAATAACCAAAATCACAGATTGGAATGTGGGACACTCTCAAGAATTAAACTCGGTACACTGATTTTGGTACAAGGTTCATACATACATCAAACGCTTGAAAGTGCTTTAACATAGCACTACTGTTCATCAGAGAAAACAGAGCTAAAGTCTTTAGTCCTTGTACAATCACAATCCTAGTGCAAAGGTTGAAGGAAGGGCTGGAGTAAATCACAGAATGGTCATGAAGAAAAAGTCTATAGTTTTTAAAAACGCTGATAAATTTGTCCCGCTTACTACTATAGGAGGATTAGTGCACACTAACCTGATATCAAGAACTTAGCCTAATTCTTCCACTTGACTGAAGGTCAAAGAAAATCTTGAGGCTTTGACTCAGGGAGTTGCAAGAGGTCCATAGTGGCTGTGCAAGAGGGAGAGAGGAGGAAGACGTCAAGGAACTGTAGCCACAGGAACCACCAGTTCACTTGGACATGAAAGAGACTGGAGCACTTCTTGGTTAAGGCAGTATTCGTCAGGTGAGTGGGAAGGGTGAAGCTTATTTCCCGCAAGGAGGGAGTCCAAGACACGACTCGGGGTTGGGCGGGGCATATGTACCCTCTCGAAGGCTCAACAGATGTAGCAAGATCACGTGTGGCATGTGGGGCACATGGCCGTCTGGAAGGTTCTCAAACCCTTGAAGAAAACACATTAGTACACTCGCTTTGGCTTTACAGAATGGGCAGGAGCATCTTGAGGATCAGAATCAATTAACAGCAAACAAATGTATTGTTTTCGCTTGTACATGCATAATGAAAAACAACACCAAGGCCCCAGTAACAATGAGAGCAAGGCTTGCCATTGCTCACGGATTCTGGGGAAGTTTGCAGGGATTCAAGTGCAATGGACTTACGAGTTCTAGGGGATGCTTGAAAATACTCAAGCATAGTGGAATCACAGGTTTTGGGGAACATCAATCATGGTATCATATCGTGCCATGAAATTGCCACGGGGTAATACAACATGAGCCCTGCGTGCTAGACCACTACGCAGGGGCCGCAGAAAGGGGTCGGGACAGCAAGGAAGCAGGAGGGGTCATGACAGTTTCTACCCACAAGGAACTGCCTACAGGGTGTGGTTTGTCTGGGTGATGGGCATGAAAGGAACAAACCAGTTGAAGGGCATAAACATTGCTGGCTGGTTACCAAACTGCTCTCCAGGACCATACCCTTACCTAGCAATCAAGTAAAATAGGCGTTCATTCTCACACTTAGGATCAAGGATTCTCTGTACCTCGAATTCCAAAGGGCCATCTAGTGTTATAGGTGAGGGAGGAGGAGCAGAACAGGTCTGGGCACAATAGGGCTTCAACAGAGTCACATGAATCACTGAATGAACGGGTACATCTTCTGGCAACTGTAATTTCACAGCTACTGGGTTAATGATTTGTTTAATAGAAAAGATGAACCCACATATCTGGGTTGTAGCTTATGTGGCCCCTGTAATTGCAGGTGTTGTCAGTCAAACTTGATCTCCAACCTTGTAGTCTGGCTGTGGTTGTCGATGTCTGTTAGCATATTTTTCCATACTCAACTTAGCCTGTTGGAAGTGTGATTATACCTGCTGTTGTTAATCATCCAGATGTTTTACAAAGTCTTTTATAGCAGGTAGATTTTCAGAGTGCATTACGATATTTTTGGGTAACATAAGTGGATGCGTACCAGTTAAACAATAAAAGGGGGAAACCCCAGTGGCGGAATGTGTGTTATTGTGGGAAAATTCAGCAAAAGGTAACAAGGATTTCCAACCCTTAGGATTAGAGGGCAAAACACACCATAGTGTCTGTTCCAAAACCTGATTTACCCGCTCTGTCTGTCCTTCAGTTTGTGGGTGATAGGCATACGAGAGTGGAACTTCAATCTCCAATGATGTGCAAAGACTGCACCAAAATCCGGAAATGAATTGCGGGCCCCTATCATAAATGATGACCAAAGGGAGTTTGTGTAATCAAGTGATTTGGTGAATAAAGAGCATGGCAAGGGTCTTTGCAGGGTGAATTTCTTTAAGGGCAATAAAATGCACCATTTTGGAGAAAAGATCCACTATTACCCAAATGGTTGTATAGGCATTGGAGTTGGAAAGGTCAGTAATAAAGTCCATGCTCATGGTATGCCAAAGATGTGGGGGCACTGGCAAGATTCGTAAACTGTCTGATGGGACGGGATGGGATGCTTTGTTTTGAGAACATGTTGGGCAGGTCTGAACGTAGTCATGCACATCCACAGACAATGTTGGCCACCAAAACCATTGCTGACAGTTTGCTAAGGCCTTTTAGAATCCTGGATGACCTGCTAATGGAGTGTCTTGACACCAAGTTAAGGCTAAGCCTTAATTCTTTTGTGGGGATTTATAGAGTGGTACCACAGTAAGAAAGCTCATTGTGTACATGATTTTTATTTTCAATCACCCTATCATTTATTTCTTCTTGACTCATACTTCACCTGACTTTTTCCAAGAAAGATTCCTGGTTGCAAAGCCCTGCAATGTGTGCTGAGTCTACAATGTTCTGTGGTGTCTGTCCCTTAACATCCTGATTTATGTAACCCCATCTAGATAGTAGATCGGTCCTAATCTGTTGTGTGCCTGGTTGATAGTTGACAACGAAATGAAATTCACTGAAAAATAATAACCACCTTAGTTGTCTAGGGTAAAGGCTTTCAAAAGACCTTAGGAATTGGAGATTCTTATGATCAGTGTATATTGTAGCAATATGCTGGGCCCCTTATAGGTAGTGTCGCCATTGTTGAAAGCATAGTTTAATTGGCAATAGCTCTAATTAAGCAATTGTGCAATTCTGTTCCGCTGGCATTCATTTTTTGGAAAAAGGCAACTGAGTGCATGAATCTTGTTGTGCTGTCGCGTTGTGATAAAATATCTCCCACAGCCATCTGGGAGGCATCCTACTCCACAACGTAAGGCTGCGTGGGGTCTGGATATCTGAGTAATGGGACCATTGTAAATTTCGCTTTAAGTGAGTTAAAGGCATCATTGGCCAATGGGGACCACTCAAAAGATACCTTCTATTGTAAGAGTCTAGTGATAGGGCTTAGAAAGACAGAAAAATGGGTGATAAACCATTGGTAAAAATTTGAAAACTCAGGAAGCTCTGTACCTCCCTTACCGTGGTCGGTGCTGGCCAATCTAAGATCACCTGGACCTTTTTTCTATCCTTGATCACACCCTCTGGGTTCAAGATCTATCCCAGGAACTCAGCAGACTGGGTATGGAACATGCATTTATCCAACTTGATAAAGAGGGCATGTTCTCTGAGTCCTTGCAAGACTCCTAACATGGTCTCTGTGTTTAGTCATGTTTTATGAATAGATCAGGATGTTGTCGATGTACAACGCAAATGTCCAGCAAATCTCAGAGAACCTCATTGATGAATTAATGGAAGGCCTCTTGGGCATTACACAACCCAAATGACATAACTGTGAATTCAAAAAATTCTAACTTAGTTCAAAAATTGGTCTTCCATTCGTCATCCTCTTTTAGCCGGGTCTGGTAGCTTAGTGGACCAATGCGTCCACTGTAGGGGCCTGTGTTCTACCTCATGGTCACAGGTTCAAATCCTTGTGGGTCCACTCAGTCTTTCATCCATCTGAGGTTGATAAGATGAGTACCATTGAGTTGGGTAACAATAAACATCTGGTATTCAGCGCCTTGATACCCTTGGGTGATACGTTTGTTTTACAAATACACGTGTTATGCTTTATGTTATGTTACACACACAATGTGGTATGGACCACGCAAGTCAAGTTTGGTGTACACAGTGGATTTCCTAACCTGATCTAAACAAGTCTGGGATTAATATCAATAGATATATGTTCTTTACGGGCCATTTGTTTGATGCTCTGTAGTCTATGCATGCCGGCAAATCAGCGTCCCTCTTAAAAATGAAGAAGAGGGCCGATGATGCAGGAGAGGTAGAATGCTGTAAAAAACCCTTAGGCAAGGATGTCATCTAGGTATTCTTTTAAAATGTTCTGTCTCTGGACCCAAGAGAGATTGAACAAAACTGCAGGGTAGTGAAGCGCCCGAAATTCAGTCTATACAACAATCAAATTCTCTATGGGGAGGTAGTTGCGTAGCCCTCTGTTCATCAAAAATATCTTCAAAGTCCTGCTGTTTTACATGCAGCTGGTTCAAAGGGCCTGGTTTTAAGGCTGCACATTTCAAGGGAGACGGAGCTCCCTGTGCATTATTGGTGCACAGACATAATATCGAGTTTTTATTTTCGGAGTACAAAAATATCGAGTTGGAAATATCGAAGGGACTGAATATCGAGATCAAGAATATCGGTGACCTGAATATCGACATGAAGGTAAGAAATATCGCTTTTGTTAATATCGAAGTCAGTAATATCGTTTGTAAAAATATCGTTGTTAATAATATTGATGTTTATATTAGTGTTATGTATTTTAGTATGTATTTTAAATGTATGTGTTCTATATTTTTGTTAAGTATTGTATTTTTTTTAAATGTATGTATTACATTTTTAGAAGTTATTAATGTTTTTTAAAGTAAATTTTATGCTTTAGTTCCGTAGCGGGTTGTGGGTTTATAGGGGAATAGGGTGGCAAGTAATTTAATTATAGTAAATTTAATAATAATTTTAAAAAAATATTAATTATTTTTAATTAAATGGTGTGTTTTTATTCCATAGCGTGTTGTGGGTTTATAGGGAAATAGGGTGGGAAGTAATTTAATTATAATAAAGTAATTTCTAATTTTTATTTATTGGTATTGATAATTAATTTATTGTTAATTAATTATTAATTGGTAATTAATTGTTATTAATTGATTAATTGATAATTATGTTACTTGTGTTAATTTTTTTAGGAGCGGGTTGTGGCTTTATAGGGGAATAGGGTGGGAAGTAATTTAATTTGAATAAAGTAATTAATTTTTATTTTTGGTGTTGATAATTAATTTATTGTTAATTAATTATTAATTGGTAATTAATTTTTATTAATTGATTAATTGATAATTATATTAATTGTGTTATTTTTTTTAGGAGCGGGTTGTGGGTTTATAGGGAATAGAGTGGGAAGTAATTTAATTATAATGAAGTAATTAATAATTTGTTATTATTTATAAATAATTTATTATTAATTAATTATTAATTGGTTATTTAATAAAAAATTATTTAATTGATAAGTATGTTAATTGTAACCCTCTGCTATCCAACACTTTCCCTACAGTTACACTCTCTGGAGTGGGAATAGTAATTTTTACCCTTACGCTATCCAACACTTTCCCTACTGTTGCACTCTCTGGAGTGGGAATAGTAATTTTAAACCCTACGCTATCCAACACTTTCCCTACTGTTGCACTCTCTGGAGTGGGAATAGTAATTTTTACCCCTACGCTATCCAACACTTTCCCTACTGTTGCACTCACTGGAGTGGGAATAGTAATTTTTACCCCTACGCTATCCAACACTTTCCCTACTGTTGCACTCACTGGAGTGGGAATAGTAATTTTTACCCCTTCGCTATCCAACACTTTCCCTACTGTTGCACTCTCTGGAGTGGGAATAGTAATTTTTACCCCTATGCTATCCAACACTTTCCCTACTGTTGCACTCAATGGAGTGGGAATAGTAATTTTTACCTCTTCGCAATCCAACACTTTCCCTACTGTTGCACTCTCTGGAGTGGGAATAGTAATTTTTACCCCTACGCTATCCAACACTTTCCCTACTGTTGCACTCACTGGAGTGGGAATAGTCATTTTTACTCCTATGCTATCCAACACTTTCCCTACTGTTGCACTCACTGCAGTGGGAATAGTAATTTTTACCCCTACGCTATCCAACACTTTCCCTACTGTTGCACTCACTGGAGTGGGAATGGTAATTTTTACCCCTACGTTATCCAACACTTTCCCTACTGTTGCACTCACTGGAGTGGGAATAGTAATTTTTACCCCTTCGCTATCCAACACTTTCCCTACTGTTGCACTCAATGGAGTGGGAATAGTAATTTTTACCCCTACGCTAACCAACACTTTCCCTACTGTTGCCCTCTCTGGAGTAGGAATAGTAATTTTATCCTCTCCACTATCCAATATTTTCTCTTCTTTTTTAGTTAATGTAGTGTATAATGTATTTTAAAAAGATTAAAAATATTCGAATTTTTTAATTTGTTATATATACTTTTTATATTTTTATTTATATTATTGGTGTATGTATATATATATGTATTTATAATTTTATTAGGTTTTTAAAAAAATGTATGTTATTAAAATAATTATTTATAAATATTATTAAGTAAGTATATATATTATATTTTATACATATATATGTTTAATTTATTTTTACATTATATGTATTAGTTTTAATTTTAAACATTTTAAAATAATTTTAACTATGTTTTTTTAGTTATATGTATTATTTACTTTATTTTACATTATTTTTTAAACATTAAAAAAAACGATATTTTTAACATCGATATTTTTGACAGCAATATTTTTGTACTTACCATTATGTAGATAGGACTTCGATATTCTTGACATCGATATTTTTGTGTCGATATTTTTGTACCTCGATATTCTGACTGTCGATATTCTGTCAGTGATCCGCATTATTATAGCAATGAGTTCAACAGTAAGGGGATTCCAAGGTGACAAGTTGGATGGACCAGTCAATGACAGGAACGGCGATTGAAGCCAATGGCTCCCTAAAATAGCGCCAAAGGTAGGTGTGTCCATGATATAAAAAGTCACGGTCTCAGTACGCCCATTCTCACATACTAAAGATAATGGAACTTTTGATATATAATCATCCCAGAGAAAGCTTGGAACCATAAACAACTCTAACATGCTCTGGCTCATCTTTCTGAACCCGTGGGATATGTTAAGAACTGTCCAAGGCTAGATTTGAGAAGTGTCTGGTAGCTCCAGAACCTACGAGCATTCATAGAACCTGTCTCTGTTGGGGTGAAATGATAAGGGTGACTGGTTTCATTAAATGTTGTGAAACCTTCTGTGAAGTGTTAGCTATGTAATGGGGGTCGGTTCAAAAACCACACCCGACTGATTGACCCCTATGCCAGCCGGGCTCCCTAGTTTTCCTGCATCGGGTCAGATGTCAAGGCGCTAGCCTTCCGAATTCCCTTCAGTGTGGCAGAGCCTCTCATGCAAAATGTCCTGCTTTGCTGCCATACAAACACAGGTTTAATTTCTTTTTACGTTCTTTTTCCTCTGCAGTCAGATGACCATGCAAGCCACCAATCTGCATGGGTTCTGTAGTATCCTGATTCTTAGACTTTGTCTCTTTCCACTTAGACCGCACAACTAGCAGTCTGGGTTCTCCTCAAGGGCATTCCCCCTTCATTCATTTAACTTGTGGTCAAGCCTGATAACTAAGTCAATGAACTTGGAACAATCTAATGGTAAATCTACAATGATCACCAGGGAATCCTTTAACACCTTGGCTGCGGCGCGAATTCCGCTGCGGTGCTGGACATTCCATTCTTGGGCGTGGTTTGGACGGACCCCGGCTGTCATGCGCACACGCCCACCGTGACTCATGATGGCCAGGGGCCGTCATGAGCACCAAAGGGGTTAAGTCATCACTCAACCCTTTATAAAGGAGGGAGGTTATTTTTTCCTCTGGCAAATGGTTTCCCGTACCTAGTTTACCAAAGACAGTAATGTAAGTAAAAAGATCCTTATTGCCCTGATGTAGGTTTAACAACTCATTATCACTGGCCTGGGCAAAAGTGTGCCTAGCAAAGAGAACACGCATTGTCTCTTTAAACCTTCCAAAATCATGTAAACCCAAGTAATTATTTTCAATGAGGGAAATCGCCCCATTAGCACCTGTCCCCCAAGATCAAATATAATAAAGGCAGTTCTAGTTCTATCAGAGGGAAAGGCTCTGGGTTTACAACTGCAACTGGCACTGACTCCCGAATGCATCAACTTTGTGACTATCCACCAAAAATTGTTCGGGTGTGGCCAAAGACACTGTGGCTGGCGTGGTAACTGTGACATAAACAAGATTAGCATTTCAAGGAGCTGAAGTGCTTGTTTGATTTCCCAAATCGCCAAAGTGTGAAGGTTGCAGAATGCGTCTTGTACCCTTGGGAAACAACCGAGCCCACTGAGATAACCATGGGGAGTGGCGAAGGCCCAGTGGCGGCTGGTGACATTGGAAAGTAGTGGGGCGTAAAAGTTCAGAGTGTCCTGTGGGGAGCGAGCGTAGCGAGCGAACTCGACCATCATAAGGGGAATTTCGGAGGGGTCCTCCCTCAGAATATTTTGAAAAAACTGTGGGCAAATGGCGCATTTTCAAGCAAATTTATTTGAGAAAGCAAGAAGGTTAATAAAGCAATTGTGAACATGTAGATATGACATCAATAAAGAGATTTCATAAGATAATGACGTAGGTAGCTTTAGTTACATCATCTCTAGAGGGCAGTGTGCAGTCAAAGCTGTCAAGAGTTTCAATGGGATCTGGTTACATCAACACCTAAACATATAAAAATGACATACAACATGTCACATAAACTGCCTTTACTCGCAAAATATTCCCCATAATGAGCCCTTTTAATATCACATAATTTAGTCAACCATGCCACAGATTTCCTCCCGTAAAGCCACTTATTGCCAGTACCTTAGTTACAAAGATGGCGAGTAGTTCTTGGGTCACAGAAAGTTGACTTTGACATAACTTTCTACAGATGTAGGAAATACAAGATGAGAATACGTAAGTGGGAGATCCTCTAAGAGTAAAGTGGAGGAAGGGGTCAGTGAGTGAGTTAGTTTCTGTTTTTTTTTAATCCGTTTGCATGCAGCTCTTTGATTACAATTCATAGCTCACTATGCTAGATTGTGATTGGAACTTATGAACTGCACAGTAACAAAAGGATCTCTGTGACAAAAGCAGTACCCACTGAGCATTGCAAATAAAATACTGCTCTGTGATCTGCCTAGTACATAGTCTTTGCAGCAGGCATAGTAACCCTCTGCGCTACCTTAGATGACTCCACACTGCCACCAGACAAAACTCCAATCTCTCTCCAGCAGGTATGTTAATTACCAGAGTTATCTTGGCACTTTTGTTGTTGCCTGAAAACTGTTGGATACAAGGAACTCTGCAGTGCTTTTAAAACAGCTGCACTGCTACAAAACGGGGCCCCCAACCCTTCTAGCCCCCTGGAAACTCCTGATGCACAGTACAGCCAGCCCGCCCTTGATGCAGGGACTAATGCATTATGATTCAAGTATAATTTTAAAAATATGCTCAATCTTTTACGCTGGCCTAGCTCAATTCATGCAAAACGGAATGACCAGTAACTGACAATGACAGATTTATTGATGATTTTAAACAGAAGTGCCCTCTGCCGGTGCGCACCTCCATTCTGCGCTGTCCTGTCTCATTACTTTCAATTAATGGCCTGACTCGGCGCACTCTCGTTTTGGGTTTCAAATAACACTATTTTTAAATCATATTTATTTCAAGTTGAAGCAGCTATAATTAAAAAATAATGTTGCATTTGAATCGGTTTTTGGTAACCAACGCCAGACGTGGAGAGGAAATACACAAGAGCACGAGTGAGTGACCGACATTATCTATCGAAACATTGTCATAATACCGAGGGGAGGGACTCACTGTTACTTGGCCTCTTTAATGTGGGCTTTATTTGCAGATGTCAGGAGCCCTTTGGTGCCTGAGGGGGTGTGAGCCGCAGGGGTCAGTGGGATTACCCTCCTCATGTGCCTGACAACACTCCCCGGTGGACCCTCCATGAGGAGGGCCTGCTGCCGCCCTGCACGTGGGAGAGCCTCTCCATATTAGTCAGCAAAGCCTGCCGTGTCAAAGGTGGGATTGGCACTTTCAGAGGCTGTGGGAATGGCCCAGGAGCGGTGTGAGAGCGGGTACAACAGAATCGGATATCCCCTCCAGTGTAAAAGGGAGCCGAGCTGGAGCAGAGGGTCTGGTCTCTCTCTTTTTACAGATACACACACGCACGCAGAGGAAACGCGCACAAACTTCACCAATCATACACATATGGGTGCACCATCATTGGCATAAGGAACCGCGCTCATGCACAAACACATTTCTACATCCAAAACAATCCAAGAGAAGAACGTCATTACTTCACCGGGTTTCCGGAGTTAAACCCACTTACCTGAACACGACGATCGAACCGTTGAAGCAGCTCTTCTGTTCTTCTTCCGTTCGTGCCGCAGGAAGGAAAGACAGCCTCCTCCCACCCCCTACATGATGCCGCCGGCCACGACTTAACATGGGAGCCAATCACAACGCTGCAATGCAGCGTTGTAATTGGTAAGGCGCAGGGGAGAGCGCCCCAGCCGCGCCAATTTCTCTGATATAGAGAACAAGGAAGAGTGGGCGTTCGTGCTCGAGGGCAGGGGGGGAGTGGCTTACCCACTGTTGTGGGTACTGACTGTTTGGTCGGCTCCAGGGGCCGACCAAACAGTTAGTACTCACAACAGTGGGTAAGCCACTCCCCCCCTGCCCACGACCGCCCACCCTCCCGCCTCCAACCAGGCACTTCTGCTTTCTCGCAGTGCGAGAAGCAGAAACATAAAATGGTAGTTTCTACCATTTTATGTTTCTGCTTCTCGCACTGCGAGAAAGCAGTGGGGCGACGCCCAAACGCCCCTATGGAGGAGCCGCCACTGCGAAGGCCACATCGGACCAGTTAGTCCTTAAGCAACTCACTTTCCAGGCGCAAGGACTGAAGTTTGTGCTGTACATCCCTAGCCCTTGCTAGATCTAAAGCACTTGGGCCAGGTCCTGAACGTATCTCGTCATCCATATCGCCTGAGCGGTGGACACATGCAAGGCTTGGCCTTCTGTCATGCACTCACATGTTCCCAACCATGGAGATGATACTGGAGCCGATGCTGGACCTCCTATCCCTCCCGAGTACAGCACATGTCAAAGATCCGTAACCTTAGATCACACAATGTCCCCTGAGGGGGAAAGGGGTTGGGATAAAATAAGAAAAGAAAGACTTGCAGTACTGGATCTGCTCAGCAGCTATGCAATACTCCGTAACATGATCTGTTGCTCCAGAGACCTTCTGTGTCTGCGAGGCAGATACCCACTGGAACAGAGCCTCTGGTTTTGCTATGACACAATACACTGGAAATAACAAGAGGAGGCAGTTAACATCAATTCACTAACAGGCCTCTAAATACAATAACCATTAATTAACTTCAGTGACAATCACTTACAGGTTTCATCAGCAGCACAACATGAGAACAGAATAACCAAAATCACAGATTGGCGTGTGGGACACTCCCAAGAATTAAACCTGGTACTCAGATTTCGATAGAAGGTTCATACATATATCAAACCCACTGCAGTGCACAATCTTAGCACAACTGTTCATCAGAGAAACACGGAGCTAAAGTCTTTAGTCCTTGCGCAATCAGGGGGATATTCTCAAGAACGTGCGTTAAACATCGTCAAAATAGGTTAACACAAGTTTTCATATCGCGGTCTATCACTGGAAAATAACTCTGTGTTAACGTCGTAATTTCTACACGGCGGTAACATGCGATAGTCTCCCGATAACGTGGCAAATGTCTGCGATAACGTTACCAAGACGGCGATGAAAATCCAAACCCGAACGCGAAAAAAGTTGCGATGGGCCCAACCGCGATAAGACAATCAGCGAAAAGCAGCGCCAGGCCTGCAAATCACACACGTCAGGCGGGAAAAATCACAACAAAAGCAGAAAAAAAAACACAAACAAAAACCAAACTACAGCAAAGCACAATGGAGGCAGCCAGAGCAGGTACAGAGGACGGCCAGAACCCCACAAGCCCCCCGGAGGAGCAGCCTGGGACCTCGGGGACAGGGAAGGGCAAGGACAAGAAGAAGAGGAAGACACGGTTCAGTCCACAGGAAAACAGGATCCTGATCACGGAGGTGATAGAACACCATCAACAACTGTTCGTCACCTCCACTGTGTCATTGGCAACAAAAAATGCAACATGGTAGTCCATCCTGGACAAGGTGAATGCAGTCGGAGTGCTGAGGAGGACAATGGAAGAGCTCAAGAGGCGCTGGAATGATGTGAAGCGCAACACCAAGCAGAAACTCGCCAACAACCAGAAGGCAGCAATGCAGACTGGAGGTGGGAGTCCAGCGCCACAGGAGGAGCTGGATGAGATGGAGGAAATGGTGTCCACAGTCATCAGTGGGGAGACGGTGGCATGCGTTGGGGGACCGGACACTGCTCAACATGACCTGACACAACAGCAACAGGGTGAGTAACGACCAGGGACTTGGGGGACAGGGGGAGATGGGTACAATGGCACACATGCACAATTAAGTACAGCACAGTGCACACCCACAATGACTCTGGATCATGTCCCTGATCCCCTTGGCACACTGCAGCACACCTAGAAACAGCAAGTAGGCCCCCATCGACTATGTGCCCAGAGGGGGCCCTTCCCACACATCACCAATCTCACAACCAACCCATGCACATGTGCCAAACCCAGCAAGGAGGCGTGTCTGTGAGCCGCACTGACAATGCAAGTGACACTGCATGACCATTAGCATGGCTGCAGTCCGATCATCATGACATGGTGCATGCCACCACACTGAGGTGGCTGAGTGTGGACCACATCCGTAAAGGAGCAGGTCACACTCTGACACATCCACCTGCACAAACAACCCCTGAAGTCAACAACACATCTGCGGACATACCATGCCCCAGAGTCCCAACTCCCACCAAGACCCAAATTCACCCAAGTCTGCAACATCTCAGTACTGTATGGGCACAGAAGTCAAAGGCACACCGCCTGAAAGGGACAAGGGGCAGCAAAATCAGAGCTGCAGGGGCGACTCTCCCAAAATGCAGCACACACACATGACATTCAGAGCACATCAGCATCGACAACAATGTGGTACAAACTGCAACACATTTACAACAGGACAGAGGACACAACAGGTGCCGCTTGTGTGTAGAAACTGGCCAAGCACATTTGGCATAGCAGGGAAATATGAGATGTCAATGTACAAGTACAAACACATATCCGTGATGTTGACGAAATGTCCACTGTCCCGCATCAAATAGGCAGCTCCTTCTAAACAGTCACAATGTACATTGTCATACAGTCTGCATGTGAACTTGTACAATGCGTCAACATACATGTGAACACAATGTAACACTGCATCTACCCTTCACATTGCAGAGGGAGCATCAACACCTCCTGCAGAGCAGGCCCAACAACTCTTCACTGATGACGATGAGGACGTCCCCAACATCGACACCGAAGCCCTCCAAATCCTCATTGACAGCTTCGGCCCCCCACCTCCAGGAGCAGGGCAGCCCAGCTGCATTGAGGAGACCCCACCCCCTGCACAGACCACACAGCAGGAAGCACCTACCACCCCGGCTGTCTCTCAGGACCCCCACGAACAACACATGGGCTTCCAACGCCGTCTGTTAGAGGTCCAGGAGAAGATGGCTGATCAGGTGCGGGTGGGGTTCGACCTCATGGCAGCCAAAATTGATGCCATACATGGGTGTCTGATTCCCATCAGGGACCACTTACAGTCCCTAACGGACACCCACAGTCCGCTCCATGCTCTCCAACCATCCATGGCTGACATCGCTGGAGTCATGATACTGAGACAAGAACAACTGTCCAGTCAGAGTGGCTCCAGCGATGTCAGCCGGGAGTTGGGACACATGCGGGGGCTCATGGAGAACATGGAGCGGATGACGGCGGAAAGAATGGCTGCCACGGCTGCACACCAGCGAGATGTGGCTGGGACCTTCCATGCCCTGCAGCACATCGTCATGGCATTGCTGCCTCAAGGCCTTGCACAGATGAATGCTGCTGCTGCTTCTACATCCACATCTCCGCCCCCTGATGTGTCAGTGCCTCACAGTGCGGCAGGCAATCCACCTCCAGCCCCCGATGTGTCAGTGGCACACAGTGCGGCAGGCAATCCACCACCACCCACGTGTGAGGCACATGTGACATCAGAGGACGAAGATGCGGGTGAATCAACCTTACTGGTAAGGAGGAGGCAGTAGCATTCATCTCCGCCATATGGCCTGTTTCTGCTTGGTTCTGCTCTTTGCATCATCACCTTCCACTGTCCCCCGATACACTCTACAACACTCACCTTGGACCTCGACATGGACTGCCATTTTCTGTTTGGTTACCAATGACACAGCAATCAGACTGCGGACTGAACTCTTCCTCTTCCGATGTACTTGTCATTCCCTGAAGGACTCTGGCTGGCCCTCCACGGGCCAATAATGTGAAGTGGGGTTTGCATGGCCCTGTACTGCTCCAGCTGCAACACTCCACTGGATGTGAATTAAACATTCAGAATCGCACAGATGTTTCATGTCTTTGATCATTCAAGTATGAGAGTATGGATTAATGTAGGGTCAGTGATTACCCCTTACGTCCATGTTGCTCATGTCGTGGGACTTGAGTCACAGGGTGCAACATTGCCGATTGTGGTCCAGGTGGCGTAGACACTACAACAGAGACACAAGCATCAGTTACTTCCTTGTCCAGCCCAGAACTGAAGCACGCCCAGACCCCCGGGCCCATTGTTCCCAACCTTACGCTGGCCTGCCATACTCCAGGCCAGTCCACTCCGCTTACGCTCAGAGGGGGGGACGTCAAAGCTACATGTCCCAGGTCTTCCCTGTAGTGATCTGCTGATCACTGGTCTAGTTGTCAGCATGACACAGCCACTCCCTGAGGGCTGGTTAACACCCACACCACACCCATCCAGCACAGGTGTGACCCTGCCAATAAAAGGGGCCTAGCACATCACATTCCCCACTGCCGGAGATGACATGATGGCGTCCGCACCACGAGACCCAATCATAAAGGGTCCATGACTTGTGGCGCACTGGGTTAGTGGCACCAAATGCACTGCGGCCGACACGGGCCTAACGTCACGGGACGATGACTTGCGGTGCACTGAGTTGGTGGCACCCGATGCACTGCGGCCGGCACGGGACGATGACTTGCGGTGCACAGGGTTAGTGGCACCCGCTGAACTGTGGCTGGCAGGGGCCTACCGCCACGTGACAATGACTTGCGTTGCACAGGGTTAGTGGCACCGCTGCACTGCGGCTGGCAGGGGCCTACCGCCACGTGACGATGACTTGTGTTGCACAGGGTTAGTGGCACCTGAAGAGCTGAGCGGGTGTGCAGCCTGCGATGATGCATTAGCCTCGATGCAGCATCCAGCGAATCAAGACTCAAATTGAACAGTGTGTCCTGCTGGACCGCAGTGTACATGCAGGCAGCAGTCAGCACACACATGACTCCACGGTGCGGTGCCCCATTGTGCGCTGGGGGCCTGTGGTGCAGAAACCAGCGACCGGCTGAGGAGGTTGCACTGGCACGTGATGGTCCCTCTTGGAGACACGCCGGTGGCGGCAGGTGAGCATTGAGGCCTGGGTGCGCAGGGGCGGCCAGTCATCGCTGAGCGGCAGACTGGTCTGGGGACCAGGGCTAGGGTGCACAGGATCGCGCAGGCACCACCGGTCATGGCGGCAGACTCGTGGCTGGGTGGGGGGGCGCCTCCCTTGCTGACACGACCCTGCATGCGATGATCGTGATGTGCGCAGGTTGGTTTGGGACGTAGCCACCTCGTCTCCAGTGTGAATGTGCCCGTTGAAGGTGGTCGGCCACGTGTGTGTAGGCCTATAGACAGGTTGTGGCAGAGACTGAGACACACGCAGTAGTCACTTTGGTGGTGGATTTGTGATGTGTGCATTCCCACAGTTGTGAGTTGGGGGATTGTGGAGTTGAGGTGTGTGGTGTGTTCAGTTGGTACTTGCCGATGGGCAGTGCATTTCCATGGGGGCCATCCTCAAAGCGCTGGTTGGTGGTGGACTTGCGGACATGTGGGAATCATGCACACTGCCTGGGGAGTTTGCGACGACATTGGTGGACAGGCCATGGTGGTCCACTTTTGTATGCACAGTGATGGCATGCATGTGGTTGCTGTTGCGGTGATTGTGTGCAGTGTCAGCAGGGGGCACAAGTCATACACGTGTGCTGTGAATTGCCCCCAACACATGCGTGACGCCAGCTATGGCGTAGTTCCCTTGCGTGGTCTCAAGATGTTCCTGCGCAGTGTGGGGGGAGTGAGGGGCAGGGGTATCGAGCTGACACACACTGTGATGCTTTCAGGTATGATGAGTCCTGCATGATGTGACCGTAACAGCAGTTCGTGTGGTCGTTACCTTCCTCTTCATTCCTACGACGGTTACGGCCACACGAGCTTCTGTTACGGTCTTCTCATGCATGGTTTGTCATGCCTGTGAGCATTCCGGTTTTTCCAAGTGCAGTATACTGTACCAGATTAGGCATGTGACTATACGGAAGTTTGACCATTGTCACCATTTCTCCCACAGGTTTCTGAAGACACGTTGCCCTGTTGAAGTTCCCCGTTGGGAATGGAACGCGTTGGCTGAGCTTTTCGTTTTGTTTGTTTGTGTATTTGTAATAAAGTTCTGTTTTTACACTACTGGATTTCATGACCTGGCACACCCACATTTCGGTTACTACGATCTTGGGTCTGGGGCACGGAGGCGTCTAGCACAGCTGGCATTGGGCTTAGTTGCGCAGGTACACTACGAATTGGAACTATCGCGTGGTGCGGATACAGGGGCCCACCGTTGCTTTTGTGGACATGCATCCATGACATATGTGAGGGAGTTTGATGGGGCTGGCTGTGAGACTCCTCCGACTCCGGCAGTTGTTGGTTGGAAGGTACCAGGGGCCAACAGGTGCAGCACAGCCAGCAGCTTTGTCTGCGAGGGGATGTAGGTTGTCCGCTGTGTTGGTACCGTCAGCCTGTGGGCAATGTGGGTCAGGATGCGGTGGATGGTTGTCCTTTTGAGCCTGTGTTGGCTTCCTCTGGCGTTGAGTCTCTGGGGCTGGTGCGTTTTAGGGTCGTCCGCTGTCCTGAACTGCCGAAGTGGTAATCCGGCTGGGGGTGGTCCGGGGGGGCCCTGGAGTGGTGGCGGTGGGTGTTGTGGCCCTCTTGGTTCGCCGAGCTGCATGATCATTGGCTCCATGGCATCTGTTGGTCTTCAGATGTGGCTCTGGGCTGGGCTCCCTTTCATACTGCAGGTAGTCGTCCTGCTTAACACCAGTAAAAGGCAGGTGTTAAATCCCTGCTGCTAACGCGCATTATCGCCTGTTCTTGGTTCGCATCGCAGATCTGGCTGATCGTTGAGAATATCGCGAAGTGGTGTTTTCGTGTGTTTTTGCACGGGAACGCCTACTCTGCATATCATTAGCGTTAGTTGTCGCACTCATCCGTGGCGATGTTTTTTGCGGCAGCTATCGCTGGTAAACTGGCGATATCGGCAGTTTGCACCTGCTTGAGAATAGGGCGCTAATTCTAACGCCACTTTTGCGGAGCTAAAGTGCCGATAAATCGGCGATAAGTCCTTGAGAATATGCCCCCCAGAGTTCTAGTGACAAGGTTGCAGGAAGGATCTTGAGTATAAACACATAAGAAGTGCTGGAGTAAATCACAGAGAGGGCATGGAGGAAAAGTCTATAGTCTTTAAAGAATCTGATACTCGGTCCTGCTCACTACTATAGGAGGATTATTACACACTAACCTGATATCAAGTACTTATCTTAGTTCTTTCACTTGACTGAAGGTCGAAGAAGATTTCCAGGCTTTGACTCCAGAGGGGGTCCAGAGTAGCTGTGCAAGAGGGAGAGAGGAGGAAAACGTCAAGGGAGCTGGAGCCATGGGAACCACCGTTCACTTGGACTTGAATAAGACTGGAGCGCTTCTCGGTTCTGGCAGGATATTTTCCAGTGAGTGGGTAGGGTGAAGCTTGTTGGGGTCTATATGCCCTATCGAAGGTTCAACGGATGTGGCTAGATCACGTGTGGCACGTGGGGCACATGGCTGCCTGCGATGTCTCGAACCCTTGAAAAAAACATGTGTTAGTACACTCATGGATGTAGATAAAAAGAGTATAGTTATCAACATCTCTCATTATCATTTGACTCCTTTGCAGATCAAGACCTTACAAAAAGGAGCTTCCTTTGTACCAACTTACCATTCAAATGAATTAGAAACAGAAATAAGCATCTTTAAATTCATGCGTCACTTTTACAACAACGTCATTGGTGAACAACCCAAAAAGAGAAAGGAACTCTGATGAACTGAAAATCTAAAAGTTCTTTTATGGCTCAAGTTACCTATAAGGTGTTAGAATCTTTTGAATTAGAAGTCCAGAAGAAAGTTAGAGAAATATTCAGAATAAAAACATCTTGACATTCCAACCTGAATATTAAAGAGAGAAACATCTTAGAAAAGATTACTAATAATCCCAACATCACTTGTTGCAAAGCTGATAAAGGAGGAGAATTAGCTATTATGGACAGTAGTTTCTTACACACAAAACGTAGACGCACATGTACAGGATGCATCCACATACATGAAACCTGATAGCAATCCCACTGGGAAATTTTCCAAAATACTGGGAATCATACTCCGGGAAGCCACTGAACACAGTACCATAACTCAAGAGGACAAAAAATACCTGATTCAAATGCATCCAAAAACACAAAGCATTCATAAGCTACCCAAAATTCATAAGGATTTACACTGTCCCCGATTTAGATAAATTGTTTCCACAAGGAATTTCATTCATGAACCAATTGGCAGGTACCTTGACTAACATTTGCAACCATTGGTTCAGAAATGGGCATTATAGATGACATTTTCACTTTATGGAAAGGCTCTGTAGATGATGTCACTATTGCCATTGATTAACCCAGAAATGTCAATGACTGCATAAGTTATACCCACGAAGTCAGGGATTAACAAATAGCTTTCCTTGATGTGTAAATCACCTTGGAAGTTCCAGTTTAAACACCAACATCTATTATATCAAACCTACTGACAATAACACCCTTCTACATCACAATACTTTTCATCAACACTCTTTGAAAATGCATTTATCCTTTTCTCAATTCTTACATTTAAAACGGATTATCTCTAATCCTGAGAAATATGAAGAAGGGAAAACGATGATGGTCAATACGTTTCTACAGAGGGGTTACCACAAATAAGTTGTCCAAAAGGCAGTTGACAGAGGTGAAACCAAAGACAGAATGCAAATATTGATAAGTAAAAAGAACAAGAGTGATTTCACAAGAATGGTCTTTTTATCCAAGTATTCGTCTAGAAGCATCCAAGTGAAAAGGAGAATTTTGAAACATTGGACTATGCTTCAGACAGAAAATGACTTTTGTGGTATTTTCAAACAGATACCACAATTTGCTTCTGAGAGATCCAAGAATCTGAATGAACAACTTGAAAGCAGTACAAATGATGACATTGAACAGAACAGCAGCTCTAAATATAAAGGCACTCTTGCTTGTCTTAACTGTTGCAATTGTAATAACATCATCAAAGGCACAGAAACCACTCATATATCAAAAGGGACCAAAATCAAATTATGCAAGACTGTCTCTTGCGACTCAAAAAATCTGATAAACCTATTGAAATGCCCTCGCAGTCTAGCCTATGTGGGTAAAACTGAACACAAGATCAGAGTCAGGATCACAGAACTTAAAAGCAACATACGTACAAAAAATGAGAACTCTTCCATGGCTATTCCTTTAAACACGCAGGGCCACAACATAAGCTACCTCTATTTTACAGTGTTAAAAACTGTTCCAACTAAAGAATGAATTGGCAAAAAGAAAGTTTTACTGAGAAGCGAAATCTACTGGATAAAGAGACTGATTACTCTTGTTCCTAATGGACTGAATGACCGCATGGAATTTTGTTGTTTCTTATGATTTCTTCACAGAATATATTGTCTGACTTTATGATTATATCTCTGTTCCTTTTCTTGTTAACCATTTATCATATGTTAACAGGATGATGCACACTACTATGTTCTCCTGGGTTTCACTATGTAACTATTTCATGGAGAACACAGACAGATGAGACACACATGGGAACAATACTATTCATTCCACATTTCTTTTTACACTGAAAGGTTATACATAAGAACATAGAGTCTCTTGGTTACTCTTGTTCACATTGCCTTATGAGCACTTTTCATTTTGCATGGTCATTTTCCTCATTAATGTTTTAATCCGTTTGCTATTTCATAGGTCCACAATACGTGCAATCTTAATTTCAAGGGTCCCTCGTTTTATGATATCGCACCACCGTGGCCGTTTTACTTACATAACCAAGGATTCTCCACTATTCCGGTTATGCATTTTATCTTATATCTTTCAATTTTATTTCACAGCCAGAATCTCTACTCGTAACACTTTTATGGGCTGATCCCATAAGGGCTCTCGGTAAACCAAACTGGTATCTTAGATTAGCTAAAATGGCCACCATGTTGACTTTTAACCCCTGTATACTACATGCAGTGTTTATTTTGAAGATTGCATACAGATCCGTGTGCCCTCTTGTTTTGATTTCAGTGGTAGGTATGATTTAAGTTGTCGCCATTCGAACAAGCGTAATTTTTCTTCTTCATCTTTTGTTTATATTTTTTGTTACAATTCATTTCACACTTTAGTAATTTTTGGTTAATGTCATCAACTTCCACTGTCTCGTTTCCTTGCCCATTACCCGAGGCGTCTATTACAACTCCAAAAAAACGCTCTTCTAAGACACCAATGAAAAATCGCCCATGCGGTTTATTTCAAGCTAGACAGTAATTTTCATCCCAATTTGGAAATGGGGAGTGCAATATGTGGTCTGTTTTTTGTTTTTTTCATCTTCCAGTAGAGATTTCCTTTTCACCTATAATGTTTTTCTCCAGCTTCAAAGGGTGTTGCAACACTAGTTACGTACGATGATAACAACAACGCTACATACAGTTTACCCTTTGACGGGCTTTGCCTGGTTGAAACCCACATATACATTTCTAAGAGTGGGATATTTTGACCCATTTGCCCTATATACTTATTTCTGCTTTGGCATTCAGGGAAATAGCATTCTGTACAGTGTAAAAGCAAACAGATGCTCACTTGAGGGGTTGACGCATGAGATGGCATGCAGGATAATAGCGCTGCACAGATTATGCTCACATGTGGTTCTTTCTTACTGATGTGGTCTTTAGGTCTTTACAGATGTGGTCTTCATGTGACATTTGTCCATACTGATTGAGCTTCTAACAACTTTGGGCAAACTGAGGAACTTCTTATATTGTTTCAAGATGGCGGCGGTTTGGGGCCGCACACACTAAACATCGTGTTTCAATCTTGTCTCTGTCCCGGGGCGCTATCACACAAACCACCCTAGTTCGGACTGTATCAAGTAGTAGACAGACCTTGGGATCCTTGTACCAAGGAAGTTAGATCAAGCCACACGTTTTTTTTAACATAACAAGATGATTTTGCTATGTTTCAGTGATATTAGACTGCTCTTTGATGACCCTGAAGGCCCACTTGTTTTGTACAGCCCTACACTCACAATAAATACTATTGTTTATTTACATCTTTATATGTTTGTTTATTTATATTCATTTTATTTTTATCTTTATAGGATTAATGTTGTGATCGTTTTATTACCATATTTCTGCTTGTGAGCCCATTTTTTGCAAACCATACCTTCAGTAGGTTTTATTAACTTGAGAATGAGTGAATGTCTTTGATAACAACTGTGTGACTTGTTTGTTTCTCAATAAATCGTTTTGACCGTGGTCCACTATTTTTGTTCCATGGCTAAAGTCGTACATTTATGTTTTTCTTTTAGAAACATTAAACCCTAATGAAGGGTTGGAAAGCCCGAAATGCATTTGGATTTGTTACTCTTTAAATGACAGTATGTAATGTCAATGAAAATTGAAATCAACAGATAAATAAATGAATCAACTTACCTTTTGGAAGCATTTGAGTTTACTTTTGCGCATAATTCCTGATGTTTGAAGTACGGATCCACATTCAAACAGGACTAGAATTGTGAAATATGGATTAAGTCAGCTCATTGTGGTATTTTGGAGTGTGGAAAGCGTACGCTGTTCCCGGATTGTGACAGTGCTGCATATTTACCTTTCTAAAAGTAAAATTTTCAGAATTGTAACTTAAAATCTGACTTTCCATTAAAGAGGGTTTTAGATAACAATTCTTTAGACATCAAACTCAACTTTTCGACATGCTCCCAATTGAAAGTTGTCCCTTATTAAATGTAATAAGTTAACCCAATCCTATGGGAGTAGTAGGTATTGTAGTAGTGAAAAGGGAATCTAAGAATTTTTTACTACCAGGACATGTAAAAGTTAAAAGTACATGTCCAACTTTTTAATCACAGTACATATACACTATTAAGGGCCTGCCCTAGGGGTGGCTTATAGGTATTAAAAAGGGAGGTTTACGCCTGACAAAAGGTTTATGTTGCCAGGTTGAAATGGAAGTTTAAAACTGCTTACACAGGCTGCAATTGCAGGCCTGAGACCTGTTTATAGGGCTTCTTAGATGGGTGGCACAATAAGTGTTACAGGCCCACTAGTAGCATTTCATTTACATACCCTGGGTACTTGTCATACCACTTTACTAGGGACGTACAGGTAAATTAAATATGCCAATTGGGTGTAATCCAATTGTGCCATGTTTAAGGGAGAGGGCACAAGCACTTTAGCCCTGGTTAGCAATGGTAAAGTGCACAGAATCCTAAGGTCAACAATAGGAAGATGAGCAAAAATTAAGGAGTGAGGCAAAAAGTTTGGGGGAAGACCACTCTAAGGCTGACAGGTCAAGCAGTGTGCCACATGGTTCTGCATGAACATGTTAAATCTAAAAACCATCTTTTTGCATGCGTCTCTATGAATCTGAAAGAATCAATCTGAAATAAATAACTATATCTTGCATGTTCTTAGAAATGGGATTCCTGGTTGGCTGAGGTATGCACCCAGGCAGGAACCACCACTCTAGTCAAGGTAAACTACATACACACTAAAAGTTAACCTGTGCTCACCACCTGGTAGCTTGGCACAGAGCAGTCAAGCTTATCTAAAGAGGCAAAGTGTAATGTGTTTGTGCAGCACACAAACAGCGAGATGTGTCGATGTAGAGTCCTGCAAATGCAAGATGAGTTGATCTTCCCCACGCAGCGAAGGCGATTTGTCAGTTACAAAGATGGGTGAAGGAGTCGAGAGGCAACGAGAGATGCGCTGGATTCTGCCATGCAGTTGAGGGGATGCGTCGATCTCACCAAGCTGCAGCGGTGGTGATACGGTGGCTGATGCATCAGTCTCTGGAGGCAAAGCGCTGGTTCCGAGGTGATGCGCTGATTTTACTCCCTCAACCGGGTTGATGTGCCAACTCTGCTACACGCAGACAGGAAATGCGTCGAAACTCTGGTTGCAAGTATCTAGACCACTTCCAGTGAGCCAGGCAGAGGAGCAGGGGTGGAGACTTTGATATCCCTGAGTCTCAAGCAACAGGAGGCAAGCCAGCAAGCCCTTGGAGATCACTTAGAGTGAAGGCAGAGTCCAGCTCTCCTTCAGCAGAGTCAGAGAGCAGCAGGCAGCAGGGTAACAAACAGAAAAGCATTCCAGTTGAGTCCCTTTTAGTGGTGCAGCAGTTATTGTGGAAGAGCTTAGTTACAAGTATAGTAGTGTCTGTTTTGATGGTGTCAGAGGCCCAGTACTTTCACCCAAAAGTGACTTTGATTTGGGGGTGAGCTCAAAGCAGCTCTCTGGAGAGCACAAGGATCCCTTTCAACCCAGTCTTGTCTGCCAGGCTATCTTGGGGGGGGGGGTGTAATCAGTCCTTTGTGTGCGGACGGGACACATCCTATTCAAGTGAGGTGTTAGCCCCTCCCTTCCATCCTGCCCAGGCGAGCCCATCAGGATGCAGATATCTGTAGATGGATACTCAGGCACACCTATCCTTCCTGTGTTGTGGCTGTCTACAGGGAATACACAAATTGTAGCTGTCACCCAGCCCAGATGTGTATTGGAGAGAGGCTGCAAAGAACACAGTTATAAGCAAAGAGAAATGTCCACTTTCTAAAAGTTGCATTTTTAAAATAGTAATGCTAAATCCAACTTTACCAGTAAGGAGGATTTGTCATTACCATTCCAAACATATGAAACATGATAAAGCTACTCTTCTCTGATCAGGAATTACAGCTTAAAAGTGTATTAAGGAGTTCCCAATGCTAACATATGAGAGGAGAAGGCCTCACAGTAGTGAAAAATGAAATAGGCTGTTTGTCACTGCCAGGACATGCAAAACCTAAACGTACATACCCTACAATTTACTTGCATAGAACCCTGCACTTAGGGCTAGTTAGTGCCTACCTTAGGGATGACATATATGTAATAAAAGGGGAGTTTAAGGCCTGGCAAGAAGTTTTAAATGGCAAGTCGAAGTGGCAGTAAACTGCACACACAGGTTTTAAGGGCTACTTCTGTGGGTGGCACAATCAGTGCTGCAGGCCCACTAGCAGAATTTATAGTACAGGCTCTTAGTATATGGTATACCACTTTACAAGGGACCTACAAGTAAATCAAATATGCCAAACAGATGTAAACCAATTATACTATGTTTAGAGGAGAGACCACATGCACTTTAGTATTGGTCAGCAGTGATAATGTGCCCAGAGTCCAAAAGCCAACAAAAAGAAGGTTAGAAAAAGAGGAGGAGGAAGGCAAAACATTTGGGGTGACAGTTCAGAAAGGGTCATTTTCCAACACCTCAGTGCATTCTTACACATATTTTAAAACTAAAATGTTACCCTTTTCTTTGAAGCTATTTCCATCTTTAACACAGTTTTTTAAGAGGGAACCCATGTTACCTCAATATATCTGCCCTTCCTCTCAGAACTCTAAACTCCATGTAGGCCACATGACCTGATTTTCTTATAATCCGCCGTTGTATGTCACTAGAGTCATGCTTGTCAGATTCCATCTGGAGTGCACAAGACCCTTCTGCCTTTGTGATCTTTTATATGTTACAGCTAATGTATGCAGACTAATTCCCCCTAAACAGAGTGACTTTGCGCTTTTGGCGCCATGCACAGCAGTTCAATTAACATCACCTTCTTCCTCGCATAGGTTTCCTGCGTTAGCTGCAAAGTTACGTATTTTTGAGTAAGGAAGGGTGTTGACTGCACTTGTTTTGTTTTCATACAGGTATAGCATGTGTCATTTTTAGGTTGAGCTTGGGCAGCGCATGTGCTGCTCTGCGAGCCATGCTGTATTGGAGTATCTACTTGAAGCCCCACCCACTCTCCGCCCATATATGTCATTGGCTTGTGTCATTGTCCTTCGTAAATGATGGCTTCTGATTTGTTATTAGGCTTGTTAGTCCCTCCTTAGTACCGCCTTGTCTTCATTTGTAACCTCCCATGAGGACTGGCCCTTTTACTTCTGTTGTTACACGGTACGCCTTCTTTAGTCTGTAAGCACTATTTTCTTTAATGAGTTTCTTACTGCAGGAGGGTCAAGCATTTGCAATGCAATAGGTCTCGCATTTGCGAGAGTATAAGCTCTTGGCATTGTAAATTACAATGCCTTTTATTTATGTTTTAAAAACCAAAACATAAATAAAAGGCATTGTCATTTAAAATGCCAATAGCTCAAACTCGCGTAAATGCGAGACCTATTGCTTTGCAGATGCTTGTATATATTATACTTGCCCAAAATATAGAGAATTTTGCGTTCTACAATTGTCATTTTAAGAATTCATTTACAATGCATTAGTTTTTACCACGGGCAATTTTAGCAATGTCTCTTTATTTGGTTCTCTCACAAAATCCTGGGCCCACCTCTCCTAAAAATAACTTTGTATGAAAAATCTATTTCATTCATGGGTTCGTTTTCTGTGCTCAGCGTCTGTTATTTAGTGCAGCTCTTCTGATCGATAAAGTACTCTCCCTCGCCACTCAAGGTTTTTCCTAGCAATTGTAATCGCTTCTCGGTATCCGTTTCCTTTCACGAGTGTTCCACAGACAGCTGAGAAATTGTTGTAACGCAGGGTTTTCTACCCTCACAAAGATATTCCCGAATAGCAAAATAAAACAAATAAAACATTTCTCTGTCGAATTACAGTTCTGCCAGTTCAGTATTTGTCCATACTGCTTGCCAACGATGTGCTGCAACATTAAATTGCAAGTGGAAACAAACTGACTAGTTTTATCATGCCTTAGAACCTAAAAATGTGAGGTGCAATGAATAGCCCTATGTATACAGTACATAATATGATTGTAGACTCCCACTCAAAAGGCCGAATACAAGACAGCCATAGCAAGCTTGCAGAGCAAATGCTAGGAAGAGGACGAGGAAGTGGCCTGAACATTTTACATAGGGTTTGCAGATCTTGATGCAGGCTTTTGTAGGTCACCACGTTTGACATATTTAATGAGCCCCACACTTGAATGAAACCCTCTAGCTTCTTGTGACCTTTGTTCTGGAACTTTGCTGTTTGAGATTGTTTTTGACGTCATCTTGATATATATATATATATTTATTTAAGTTCACACCAATCAATCAATCAATCAATCAATCTATTTGTAAAGCGCGCTACTTACCTGTGAGGGTTTCAAGGCGCTGAGGGGAGGGGGGGAGCTGCTACTGTTCGAATAGCCAGGTCTTGAGCAGTCTCCTGAAGGTCAGTAGGTCCTGTGCCTGCCGTAGGTGGAGGGGGAGGGTGTTCCATGTCTTGGCGGCTAGGTGGGAGAAGGATCTACCGTCGGTGGTTGTTCTTCGGATGCGGGGAACAGTGGCGAGGGCGTGGTCGGCGGAGCGGAGCTGGCGGGTGGGGGTGTAGAAGTTGAGGCGGCAGTTGAGGTACGCTGGTCCGGTGTTGTGGAGTACTTTGTGTGCGTGGGTGAGGAGCTTGAAGGTTATCCTCTTGTTGACGGGGAGCCAATGCAGGTCTTTCAGGCGGGGTGTGATGTGGCTGCGGCGCGGGATGTCGAGGATCAGACGTGCTGAAGCATTCTGGATGCGTTGGAGCCGTTTGAGGAGTTTCGCCGAGGCTCCGGCGTAGAGGGCGTTTCCGTAATCCAGTCTACTGCTGACGAGAGCCTGGGTGACCGTCCTTCTAGTTTCGGTGGGGATCCACTTGTAGATCCTGCGAAGCATACAGAGGGTGTTGAAGCAGGAGGAGGAGACAGCGTTGACCTGCTTTGTCATGGAGAGGGTGGAATCGAGGATGACCCCTAGGTTGCGTGCGTGGTCGGTGGGTGTGGGGGCCGTTCCTACCGAGGAGGGCCACCAGGAGTCATCCCAAGCCGAGGGGGTGGACCCGAGGATGAGGACCTCCGTTTTGTCTGAGTTCAGCTTCAGCTGGCTGTTTCTCATCCAGTCGTCGACGGCCGTCATTCACTCGTGGAGGTTGGTTTTGGCTGTGTGAGGGTCTTTGGTGAGGGAGAGGATCAGCTGGGTGTCGTCGGCGTAGGAGATGATGTTGAGGTTGTGCAGTCGGGCGATGCGGGCGAGCGGGGCCATGTAGACGTTGAACAGCGTGGGGCTGAGGGATGAGCCCTGGGGTACGCCGCAGATGATCTCGGTGGCTTCGGAGCGGAAGGGAGGAAGGCGGACGCTCTGTGTTCTACCGGAGAGGAAGGAGGTGGTCCAGTCCAGGGCCTTCTCTTGAATCCCTGCGTCGTGGAGGCGTGCGCGTAGGGTGAGGTGGCAGACCATGTCGAAGGCGGCCGACAGGTCCAGGAGGATGAGGGCCGCGGTTTCACTGTTGTCTAGCAGGGTTCTGATGTCGTCGGTGGCGGCTAGGAGGGCTGTCTCGGTGCTGTGGTTGCGGCGAAATCCGGACTGGGATGAGTCCAGAATGCTGTTTTCCTCGAGGAACCTGGTAAGTTGTATGTTGACGGCCTTCTCGATGACCTTCGCCGGGAATGGGAGCAGGGAGATGGGTCGGAAGTTTTTGAGGTCCTTGGGGTCAGCCGTGGGTTTCTTCAGTAGGGCGTTGATCTCGGCGTGTTTCCAGTCCTATGGGAAGGTCGCTGTCTCGAGGGAGCTGTTGATGGCCTTCCGGAGGTGGGGTGCGATGACGGTGCTGGCCCTGTTGAAAATGTGGTGTGGGCATGGATCTGTCAGGGATCCGGAGTGTACGGAGTTCATGATCTTGATGGTGTCGTTGATGTCTATATTGGTCCAGGAGGTCAGGCGGTTGGTGCGAGTGGTGGTCGTGGGTGTCTCGGTGGTTGCCGGGGCGGTCGCGGTGTTGAAGCTGTCGGTGGTTGCCATGGCGATCGTGGTGTTGAAGCTGTCGTGGATGTCCATGATCTTGCGGTGGAAGAAGGTGGCCAGTGAGTCGCATAGTTCTTGCGAGGGTGGGATGTCGTTGGCGCTGGAGTTGTGGTTGGAGAGTTCTTTCACGATGTTGAAGAGCTCTTTGCTGTTGTGTGCGTTGTTGTCTAGGCGGTCTTTGAAGGAGGCTCTCTTGGCGGATCTGATGAGGTGGTGGTGGTTGCGGGTGGCGTCCTTGTGAGCTGCGTAGCTTTCCGGGGTTCGTTCGCGGGTCCAGTTCTTCTCTAGCTTACGGCAGGTTTTCTTGGATGCCTGGAGGTCTTGGGAGAACCAGCTCGCTTTCTTCCTGGTGTGGCTGGTGGTGAGTTTCTTGAATGGGGCAAGGGCATTGGCGCAGTCTTCGATCCATTGTCTGAGGTTGTGGGCTGCGGCGTCCGGGTCGGTCGGGTCTGCGGGTGGGTTTTGGGCGAGGGTGGTGGTTAGCTGGTCATCAGTGACTTTGCTCCAGCAGCGGCGTGGCATCTGTTGGGTGCGGTGGGATGTGACGGGTTTCCGAAAGGTGAAGTGGATGCAGCGGTGGTCAGTCCAGTGGAGTTCGGTGGTGTGGTTGAAGCAGACGTGGGTGCTTGCTGAGAAGATGGGGTCCAGCGTGTGGCCGGCGGAGTGGGTGGGCATCGTGACGAGTTGTCTGAGTCCGAGGTTGGCGAGGTTATCGATCAGGGTGGAGGAGTTGGGGTCGTTGTTGTTCTTGAGGTGAAAGTTCAGGTCCCCGAGGAGGATGTAGTCCGTGGAGGCGAGGGCGTGCGTGCTGACGAGGTCGGCGATGGAGTCGCAGAACTGTGGTCGGGGTCCGGGGGGGTCTGTAAACGAGTGTTCCTCTGAGGGTGGTGTTGGGGTCGGTGTGGATCTGGAAGTGCAGGTGTTCGGCGGTGCAGAGGGTGTCAGCGTCGTTAGTCGAGATGTTGAGGGTGTTCTTGTGGATGATGGCGATTCCTCCTCCTACTCCGTTGGTGCGGTCCTTGCGGATGATCTTGTAGCCTTCCGGGATGGCTATGGCGATGTCGGGTGCTGAGGAGGGGTTCAGCCAGGTCTCGGTCAGGAAGGCGACGTCAGGGGTGTGGGGTGTCCAGTAGGTCCCAGAGTTCGACGGCGTGTTTCCTGGCGGAGCGGGTGTTTAGGAGGATGCAGCGAAGGTGGTTGGATTGATTGGCGGATGGGTTGGCGGGCTGGATGCTGGTGTAGCTGCAGTTTCGGCAGGTGAAGGGTCCGTGGGTGCGTTTCGGGGCGGCCAGGTAGCAGGAGCTTGAACGTCCGGTGTTGAGTGCGTGGAGGGCTCCGGTGGCGTAGTGGAGACGGGTGTTGTGGCGGTCGCGGGGGCCAGGGGTTCTGGCGCTGGGCGCGGTCCAGGCACGGACGGGCGCAGACGGGCTTGACTTAGGCGCGCCTTCGGCACGGCCGCTTCGCGGTCTGCATAAGAGTGCTGATGGGAGGGAGGAGCAGCTGGGTGGCGGGAGCGGGGCGGCGAATGGGCTGACAGGGGGGCTGGGCCGCAGGGAGGCAGCAGCGGGAAAAGTGCGGCGAAAGTGACCAGCTCAGTCACCGACACCAGTCTTTTCTTTTCACTATTTTGCCATGCTTATCAATTATCCCTGTAAAGTTTGTAGTATATTATGCAAACTTCCTTTTTTTAAGTTGTCATCTTGTTGATGTTCCCAGTTGAGTTATTATATTTATTTTTCAAATGTAATAAGGCTCATCTTATATTGCTGTCCAGATTTGTTGGCATGCATTCTTTTTAGTGATTGTAATGATGTGTGTGTTAGATTGGGGTTTATGTATTGATGTGTGCGCTTGCGAAGTGCATTGCCTTTTAAATGTGATAGTGCGTTGTCATGTTTTATATATAGCATTTTAAGACTATTTATAAATAGTGTCTATTTCGTGGACGAACGTGTGATTGTGTGCATGCTCATGCACATGTCTATTCTTGACATATGCACTGTTTGGATTTGTCTTTGCTACCACTCAACATGGTTACCCTTCGGTTAGCTTGCTTGTGTGTTACTTTGTTTCAGAGTACAACTAGTATCATGAGAAGGGTCCCAGGCCCTTGGTACTATGTAAGAGCTGGTTGCCTTGTCATCACAGGCTTAAGGGGTGACTACTATGATCCTAAGAGTTGTCTTGGGGGCCCCCGTAACTGATTTGGGTTTGGTAGTGGGTAGGCTGGATAGATGAGAAGTAGATGGTCCTACATGTGCCATGAGAAGTTAAAGGTTACTTTTGTACAAAAGGTGATTTATGGTCAGTGTTAGAAATGAGGTTTCTGGTTGGCTAGGGTATGCACCTATGCCTGGCATAACCCACCACTCTAGTCAGGGTAAGGGAGTTACACACACAAGATAACCCCTGCTCACCCCCTTGGTAACTTGCCAGAGAAGTCAGGCTTATCCCAGAGGCAATGTGTAAAGCGTTTGCGCAACACACACACCAGTGACACACTAGGCACACAGTAAAAAGAGACTCCACACAAGGTTATGTAAAAATATCCTTTGTATTATACATAAAATACATTAGACCACAATCACATAAATCATTTTGCCAACTAGGTGACTGTCATAACTTCACATAGATCACAAATCACTTTGCCACTAGGCCACAGTCATAACACTGCATAGGTCATAAATCAATGTGCCACTAGGCAATTGTTATGAACATACCAGTTGGTGCACTAAAGCATGTACTTATAAGTCGCCTATGTTACACAAACATAATGAAAAACCATTACTGTACCTATTAGGCAGCTCCTGCAGCAGGAACACATTTTTAAATTATGTCACATTTAGGGAAATAAAGCAAATACTTATAAGGGGCCCATACCATGAAAACATCAGGGCATGAAATCAAAATGCAGTAGTTGTTGTTCCACCACAACAACAATGCCTCCAGCGCTGCTGGTAACGGCTGTGATGTTGGCTGGGGTGTGGACGGGTCTGCCCATGCTTCCCACGGGGACGTAACCTCTGGTGATGTCGGCGGACCGCTCCTACGAGGCCCAGCAGTGGTATTGGCTCCAGACCAGCTTCTGCATTCTTCTGAGACTCGGGCGGGGCCGCACCTTGTTGCGTAGGGTTGCTAGGCAAACTTTTCCATTCCAGGGCTGCAACGGGAGACGTCAATGCGACTCCTTCTCCCCATTGCTTTCCCAGCTGATGCATGCACCATCTATGCGGTGTGGGGAAGAGGTCAGGACCAACGCGTCCTCCAGCGGTTCACCTCAGCAGCCCTCACAGAGCGCTCCACATGTGCTACTGGTGGAAACACGATGGAAATAGCCCCAAGAGAGCGCTTTACATGCGCAACACAAGCTGGGAGAAAGGCAACTCCCAAAGCGTTCAGCATGCTCTGGTCAGGGAATCTCTGCAACATGTTTCCTTAAGTCAAAAGGGGGAAGGACAGTCCAGCCCTTCTTCTCCTCCAGGCAGGAGCAGCCACTGCATGCCATCCCACCTCACACACATCAGGGGCAGCACTCCTCACACAGCTTCTTCAGCTCTTCTACCAGGCAGGTCCTTTAAAGATCCAGTCAGGATCTGTTCATGAAGTCTTTTATCTCCCTGAGACTTCCAACAGGAGGCAAGTACACACAAACCCTTGGAGATTCTTCACAAGCAGGATACCACAGCAGGGCAAAAAGAGTCAGTCCTTTTCCTCTACCACAGACAGAAGCAGCAACTGCAGGCCAACCCACCCTTCACACAGAAAAGGCAGCACTCCTCACACAGTTCTTCTGCTCTTCTTCTTGGCAGGGTCCTCTTTGTTCTTGAAGTAATCTAAAATCTTGAGGTTTAGGTCCAAAACGTATACCCCATTTTGTCATTGTTCTCTTTGTTGTAAGAGTCTAGTAGTGAAAAACGAAATACACAGTATTTCCCTATCAGGTTGTCACCCACCAGTACATGTCCTACCTTTCACATTCAGTACACCCTGTCCATGGGGGTACATTGGCCCTACCTTAGGGGTGCCCTACATGCAAGGAAAGGGAAGGTTTGGGCCTGGCAAGTGGGTGCACTTGGCAGGGCAACATGGCAGTTTATAACTGTGCATGCATACACTACAGTGGTGGATCTGAGACACATTTACAGGGCTACTCATATGGGTGGCACAACCAGTGCTGCAAGCCCACTAGTAGCATTTGATTTACTGGCTCTGGGATACTCAGTGCACTTTACTAGGGACTTACCAACAAATCAAATGTGCCAATCATGGAAAACCAATCATATTACAATTTATACAGAGAGCATATGCACTTTAATACTGATCAGCAGTGGTAAAGTGCCCGGAATCCTATAGCCAACAAAAACAGGGTCAGAAAAATAGGAGGTAAAAGGCAAAATATTTGGGGATAGACCTGCAAAAAGGGCCAGGTCTAACAGTCAGAGAAATGGTTTACCACCTTATTAGTTCTACAGAGATCTGTTGGCATAAGAGTCTTGGGGTGGAGATAAGGTTTAGTAGAGGCCCACAGCTCAAGGACAATGGAGGCTTGAGAACACCAATCTATGTGTAACACTGAGGTGCAGCAGATCCCACCAGGTTCTGTTAAAAGTTGATTGGACAATTAGCAGGAACCCACCATGGGTCCAAGACATACTGCAAATATTGGGTGTATAAAAATGAATGACTTCGTACTGAGATTGGTGAGGTTGGTGAGGTTTCCTGTAGGAACTTTGGACAAAGATCACCTGGTATCTCACAGGGAGCCTCATACAGTGAAACCAAATGCTCAACTGACAGTAGAGTCTGCTAACTCACCTGGGTGAGAAGGAAGGGCTAATTCATGACCTGAAATGTGAAAGGAAGTCATCATCATAATCATCAACCGACTTTATTTCGCACTTCGAAAATGCATAAAAGTACACATAATAAAAAAAACATTTAATTACATTTAAGAAGCCAATCATAGAATAAATACAATACAGAAACCAGAGAGATTTTACCGTTCAGGTTAAAAATAGAATCAAATAGCAGCGATCATAAGTATTAATAGCAAATGCATCGATTGGAGCGATGGTCTTAAAATGCGACAGATGTTATACTAAAAACCTTACGGGTGCTCAAGGCAGCCAGTAGAAAAAAGCAAGTACATAGCAAACCAATGGGGTTTCTAATTGATAAAGTAAGGAGAGAGCTGAGACTAGGGTACGTAAGGAGAATTGCTTGAAGAGTGGGATAATACAAATCTTCCTCTCTACTATATACAAAGGACAAAAAAATAGGAAGTGTGAAGTCGATTGGGTCCTTTGACCGCATAGAGTGGGAATATCTTTTTAAAGTGCTGGACCGCTTCGGCTTAGGGAATCAGTTTATCCAAAAAATACATCTCTTATATGATAATCCTTCTACACAAGTAAATTGTGGGGGGTTTTTGTCAGACCCATTTCCAATCTTAAGAGGAACTCGTCAGGGTTGTCCTTTATCACCGTTCCTTTTTCTTTTGGCATTAGAACCCTTGGCAGCCGCTATTCGTCAATCAGAGGAAGTTATGGGCATAAATCTCCCCATAGGTAAATCCAAAATCTATTTATATGCAGATGACATCTTACTCACTCTCACGGATCTTTCTCGCTCCCTGCCATCTTTACTCCAAATCATAGACAACTTTTCATCCTTCTCAGGTTATAAAATAAATTGGGACAAAAGCGAAGCTTTACCAACTTCTGATGGTACCACAAAAGCGGCTATTCATGATTTCCCTTTCCATTGGCAATCCTCACACCTTAAGTATTTAGGTATATTAGTAAATAAAGGTATGGAATGTATGGTTTCAGACAATCTTAATCCATTGATTACGCAAATGCAACGTGATTTTGATAAATGGAAAATTCTGAATCTTTCCATGTGGGGAAGAGTGCAAGCTGTTAAAATGGTTACTTTACCACGTTGTTTATATACTTTAGGCATGCTTCCTCTCCACATTCCCTTATCTACGCTGAAATTTATAGATTATAAAATATAATCTTTTATATGGGAGTACCACAAAACCTCGTTTAGCTATAACTAAATTAAAAGCACACCACACTTATGGAGGAATGAATCTCCCTTCAATTGAACATTATAATCTGGCATTACAAATTTCGCAACTATCATATATGCTACCGGGAATTTCTGACGTTCCTCAATGGGTTCATATAGAACGGCATCTCTTAGTTACTGATCCAGGCATTTCTGCATTATATGGTATTAAAATCACTCGGCAGCAATCTAAAAATCCAATTTTATCAGCAATGCTCAAGTCCTGGCAAAGAGCACACCGATTATTAGATCTAAATCCAAACATTCATGAAAAAGCACCTATTTGGAACAATACCAGTATTCCTATGAATCGGAAAGTGCTATCATGGCCATTATGGCATTTAGCAGGTATTCAAACACTAGATCAGCTTTTCCACAATGGTGATTTTAAATCCTTCACACAACTTAGAGCAGAATTTGGTCTACATCAATCTCCGAAATATACTCAACTTCAACAATGTTTGAAGAAGCACCTCCCTCTATCTTCTTCCATGCTTCAAACTTCACACATAGTCACATATTTAAACATTTGGAGTAAACATAAAGGAGTAATATCTGGTCTCTACAAAATTTTTACAATGCACCTTCACTCTCAACCCCTGTCACAGACACTACAACTCAAATGGCAGAATCGGCTTTCAGTATCTTACACTGATGAGGAATGGGAGGAAATACTGGAAAATGTAGACAAAGGCACCCGTGAAGCTAGACTAAAATTCTGCCTTTTCAAAATCCTTCATGAGTGGCATTGGTCCCCTGCAAAACTACAGAAGGCTGGTTTACTCTCACATGCTAACTGCTGGAGGTGCCCTAATACCAATTGTGACTCCACACACATTATATGTGACTGCCCAATGATACAACCTTATTGGACTTATGTAGGTAGAATCTTACGATCTACAATGCCTTTATCTCTTCTGCTTACGTCGGCTAATATACTTCTTCATGATCTCCGTCTCTCCCCAAAACTCTCCAAACCCCAACGTCGTCTTTTTCATACAGCATTGGCCACCGCAAAAATTTGTATCTTACGTCATTGGAAATCCACATCTCCTTCTTCACAAGAAGAATGGCTGACAACTATGATACACACAGCATCACACGAAAAAGTGATTTACAACCTCCAGAATCAAACTGACATATTCCTTCAGGTTTGGTCACCTTTCTTGAATATGAATAGTGGTATTGATATTGATGTTTATACCCCCACTGCTACTATTTCTCTACCTTAGTCCAATTATGTATTTCCCCTTTTTACCCTTTACTCTTTCCCACCCCTGGTTATCCTATCCTATCTTATCTTATCTATCTTATCTTATTCTATCTTATCCTATCTTATCTTATATTATCTTATCCTATTTTATCTTATCTTCTCTTCCCTTAGCTCACGTCATATTATACTATTTGATATCTAACTTCTTTCCTATACCTGTCCACATTATCTATTCTTCTATTTATTCAATTCTTTATTTACGTATTTATTCACATATGTATATTCTATTTTTTAACAAATAGTACTTATCACCTATATATATTTCTGCTTATAATGTATTCATTTCTCGACTATGAATTGTTACATGTTGAATGCTATTATCATTATTATTCCTGTGATTAATTTTTACAAAAATGCTATTAAAAAATTACAAAACAAAAAAATGAAGTCGATTGGGTCGCCCTATTGTTACACGGACAGGTTGGTAGATTACTTATAGAGAATAAATTATTTGGATGGCCCAACATTAGCGGGATAAAACGATGCTGGTTGTTCTCGACAAACCCTAAATAAGAATGAGAATGTTTAGGTATCTGTGATATGCTCTCCTAAAACTTTACAGATTGTTTCTCCCTATGACTATCCCACCTGTCACGAGTAACTTTCGTTAAATAAAATGTCCTTCAATCTAGATGTAGGACAGTGTTCACAAAAGGTTGGGGTATCATATAAGAAAGCAAGTCCCAGCAAAGTTAAGGTTTGCCTAACATACGATAGCCAGGGGATTTTATGAACATGATCCAAGTTCAGGATATCTTTCAAGATTTTCCAGTTCAAACCCACTGTGCCCCTTTTCCATACTGATAACCAAAGAGAGAGTGGCCCTAATTTAATGGCATCAGTAATAAATGGCATGCTGGCTTCATTTTTTGCAACAAAGTTATTACATGTTAGTGGGACTGACAACAACCTAAATAAATTTATCTTCTAAAACTTGGAGTGCTGTCACGTCAGTTATCCCCCAGATTGCTGCCCCATATATGGCCATTGATAATGTTTTAGCCAAATAAATGTTAGACATTTCTATAATTGGCTTACGACCCAATTTGTGGGAAAATCTAAATATCGCAGCGATACTTTGGTCCATTAAATTTGCTCGACTATGCAACATCTCCTTCAAATTTTGTTTAAAATCAAAAACAATCCCTAAATAATTAAAATGTTGTACTTGCTCAATTTTATCCCCCTCTAGATGATACCTCATGGTCTTCTTTTTATCACCACCCATTGCCATAATATAGGTTTTGGCTTTGTTTACGTGTAGGTCCAAATCGTGCATGAATGCTGTATAGTGCATGATGAGGTTTTGAAGCGCCAGAGGGGTCCTCGCCAATAAAACTGCATTGTCTGCATAAAGGAGGATAGGGAGGGGAGACGTCAAAACTTGTGGAGTATCTTTCAAGATGTTAATCAGGGCGTCATTTAATTTGTTGGTGTAAAGGGCGAACAAGAAAAGAGCTAAAACGCATCCTTGTCTGACGCCCCTTTCAATTTTAAATAGGTTTGTGCATTCGCCTTGCCTCCCATAGTGCACCATGGCGTCCCTATAAAGCTTTCTAATGAAATTTATAATGGCGTCGTCCACTCCCATGTCCTTCAAAATTAACCAGAGTTTGCTGTGTGCCACCCAATCGAAAGCCTTTGACAGGTCAATGAAAGCCATGTATATTTGGGCCTTTTTTATCGTAGTATACTTTCCTAAAATCAATGTCAAATTAAGACACTGATCTATGGTTCCACCTAAACCCGCACTGCACTTCCGTGAGGATTGTCTTTTCCTCTCCCCATACTTCCAATTTGTTTAATCAGTAACCTACCCATAAGTTTGGCTGTGCAATCAAGCAAAGAGATGGGGCGGTAGTTGGCAGGCATAGAAGCATCCCCTTTTTTATATTTCGGGATTATTACAGAGTTTTTCCAAGAGGGAGGGGGATCAGTCTTAGCTATAGCATTAAAAACCACAGTTAAAAGAGGAGACCAGAAAGCAATATCTGTAAGAAAGATATCCATAGGGACCCCATCGGGCCCTGGTGCTTTCCTAGGTGGAGACTGGAACAGAGCAAGTTCAATTTCCTCAAGATCGAAAGAGAGGTGAGTAAAGGCCTCTGTGACGGGCGTGCATCTACACTAAGGGTTTCCCCTGTTTTTTGGAAGATTTCCTGAAAATGCCTTACCCAAGAGTCTTCGTCGATGTGTACCTCTAAGGAAGGTCCACCATTATCTTTCAGAAAAAGCACGTAAATTACCTTCCAGAAAGCGGTACTGTCTCGAAGGGCTTAGGCTTGCTTTAGATTATCCCAGGCCTCCGATTTAGGCTGCCTCAACCTGCTTTCCCTTGCTAGTTTATAAGATTTCCTCAGCATACAAACATGCTCTTTGTTTCTAGGAAATATTTTGAGAGCCTTACGCAGGTTTGCAGAGCCCAAGGAACAGTTCTTATCGAACCACCTATGCGGTGTGCTATCTCTTGCGCATATCGGGCGAGTCAGCTTTGGTTTTAGATAGTTTAATAGCTTGCTGAACGCTTAGGTTACCTGCACTTGGTTTAAGGACGGATCCAGGCAGATTTTTATGTCCTCCTGATTTGCCACAATGAAACTCGTAAACAGGGTGGCCACGTCAATCTTGTCCCATTTTAGAATGAAACCGGTATATCTAGCTAGGGTTGGTTTAGGGACTTTAGTACCATTGCGAATTTTTGAATCCTACGATGATGAGGCACAGGAAAGCACGGCATGATCCCTAAATTCTGTACAATTTGTCTGTACCTTAGTAAAGCTTGATCTAAGGATATCAGAGGAGATAATATAATCTAACTGTTGGGATCTCGTGTCATCTGCATTCTTTTCCTTTGCGTTCCCTGCGTGGAACATAGAATGCTGCAGTTCTGGCAGTTGTTGCCGGGGAGCTGTGGAGACCGGCTGCAATAAAGAAGACTGAAAACCTACCTGCGATTTGTCCTCTTTTCATTGGCGACGAATTGTCTGGTCCCCAGCTTTCCCTCCGTTTGTTGATGTAAAAGGTTGGTGACGTTTTGTTCCACGTCTGCTGGTTCTAGTGAAGAAAACCGGTTCAGCGCCTCTGGGGTCTATCCGGTGAAGACCCTGATGCTGATTGCCTTCGCCCGTCAAACTGCGCTTTCTCTGAAGTTTGGGGTGAGGTTTTTCCTCTTTTTCGTGTGAATTCAAGTTTCTCGATAGCGAAGGAGACTGTTTGCGCAAGCGCGAACAAACGCACGTCATTCTGACGTTCAAAGTTCTTGTCGTGACAACCGGCGCGTGTGTCGGCGCGCGTCACGCTATACTTCCATTGTTGTGGCAATTCGTGTGCGAATCAGCATTGGGCTCCTGTTGGCATAGCAACCAGCGCGCATGTCAGCCCCTCGCTGTATTCAGCTAAAGCTTTACTCGTTGTTGTGACAACCGGCGCGCAGACCGGCGCGCGTCACTTTCAATTCTGAGCTTTTGTTGTGTGGCAGCTTGCGCATGAGCGTGTCATTTTTCCAAGCTGGGACATCGTCGTGACTGTTTGCACATGAACAAATTCAAAGTGGCTTATTGATTTAATCAAAAGCTGGATTGGGTGTGAAGTTATGTAACATTGAGCTCCATGCTGATTGGAAAAAAAAGTATACATACTGCTTAAAGCAAAACCAAGCAGTTTAACGAGTTACACCTGCATGTGCTTATTTACAACGGTGACATTCACACCGTGACATCATTCTTCTCATTGCCATGTCAGTGATGTGCACATTTTTTTTCTTCTTAATTACATTGTGGCACTAAAATACGTGGCATAATCTGCAAGTTAACTACTTGTTTGTGGTGATCTTTGTGGCAGCAACTCACCCACGCACGGTCACCAGATGGATCACGTAATGGCACCACCTCCCTTTTTGCAGTCACCTGGTACTCCTCCTATTATTTGGCAGCAATGGAAGGAGACATTTGAAGCCTATCTTGAGGCGATTGAAGGGGACACTTTTATTTCAAAGAAGAAGAAAGCCTTACTTGTATATAATTTGGGCGCAGAGGGAAGGACCATTTTAAAGACTTTACCTCTAGAAATTGTAAGAACATGTGTCAGTAGTGGTGAGGAAGGGGACTCCTTAATTGTAGACGACTACGCCTCACTTATTAAAACTCTGGATAAAAGATTTAATCCCAAGAGAAACATTGTACTGGAGCGACACAAATTTTTGCAACGTGCTCAGATTCCTGGTGAATCTATTGATGATTTTGTAGCGGCTCTCAGAACTTTAGCTGTCACTTGTAATTACAGAGAGTTCAGAGACGAAATAATCCGTGATCAGTTAATTGAGCGCACCTGTAATAAAAAGATTCAGGAAAAACTTTTAGCTTCAGAAGATCCTGATCTAGAAACTGCTCTCATTTTAGCCAGAAGTATTGAGCATTCCCAATTATGCATGAAAGAGATCAGTGGGTCTGCGTCCAACGAAGTCAAGTTAGTCAGCACTAAACCTACAAGTAAACCTACAAAAGGAACTAACACAAATGTACCTAACAGTTCTCCATCTGCATCCAGCTTGCCTAAGTTGAAATTTGAAAGACCTGAAAAATCTGACCTCTCATGTTACCGATGTGGGAGCAGATCTCATCTGGGCAATTTTAAATTTTGCTTTGCTATTAATCAGACTTGCTTCAAATGTGGTAAGAAAGGACATTTGGCACGTATGTGCAAAGCTACTGTTGCACATAGGGTACAGTCAAGAACTGTGAAGGCTATTGAGGAAGAGTATGTTGACCCTGTAAATGATAATGAAAGTTATGAATTATTAATGTTGTCTTCTTCCTCTACTCAATTGGATGGTGTGGTAGAAATCGCTTCCATTGTTGAACCGCATAAAAGAAAATCCCCTGCGTGTGCCATAAATTTAAACAGCAGCAGTATAACATTTCTGGCTGATTCTGGTTCTCCTTTTACCCTCATAAATGCCAAAGACTTTGAGGGATTGGGTGACATTCCTGTTGATCAGTCCAACATAAAAATCTTTGCTTATGGTGGTAAAGGGTAGAGGTTCTAGGCAAGTTTGAGGGCAAGTTGGAATTCAAAGGGATTTAGCGCAAGGGACTGTTTACATTGTAAAGGAAGGTGCAAATTTATTGGGATGGGAGGAGCAGGGTGAGCTGGGCATCATCCTAGATCCCAATCATCCGGACATGGTGTTATCTAAACACGAAGCTAAGCAATATTACTCCAATCTTCCTGTGTTTACCCCTGTGCATACAATTTCTGCAAAATCGTTATCTAAGAGTGATTGGATTCAAAGGTATCCTGAAATTTTTAATGGTGAATTGGGTAAACTCAAGGGTTTTCAGCACCGCATCGTTTTGAAGGAGGGTGCAAAAGCTGTTGCACATAAAGTGCGCAAGGTACCCCTCAGTATGCGTGGTGAGCTCAAACAGGAACTTGAGCGGTTGTGTTCCTTGGGTGTAATTGAGCCCATTGAGGGGTCTGAATGGTTGTCCCCCATTGTTTTGGCGCACAAGGCTGACAAGTCTCTCAGAATGTGTGTGGACTTGCGCGACCTAAATTCTTGCATATGGGTGGACCGTCAACCCCTGCCCAACATCAATGAGATGTTGTCTACACTAGAGGGTGCAAGGTATTTTTCTTCTCTCTATATTTCCTCTGCTTATCATCAAGTAGAATTGTGTAAGGACTCAAGACATCTCACGTCCTTTGTGACACCTGAAGGTGCATTTCGCTACGTACGTATGCCGTTTGGTTTGGCATCTGCTTCTGCAGTGTTCCAGCGTCTCATGGGGACCTTGTTTAAGAACACTGCAGGAGTCGTGTTTTTCCAGGACGACATTTTGATCTACGGTAAAACAGAATTAGAGCACAATTCCAGAGTCAGGGATGTACTGCACATTGTCAAGTCTAGTGGATTAACGTTGAGAAAAGACAAGTGTAAGTTTTTCCAAGAAGGTGTGGACTACCTAGGGCATCACATTTCCGAGAAAGGAGTAGAACCCAAAATTAAACTTCTTGATGCCATCCGAAATGCACCTGAACCACAAAACAAAGACCAGCTTTGTTCCTTTCTTGGGTTAGTTGAGTATTACGCTAAATTTGTGGCCAATTTCTCTGATAGGACGGTGTGTTTGCGTGAGCTTCTAAGGAAGAATGTGAAGTATATATGGTCAGACCAATGTGCTTGTGATTTCAAGTTATTAAAAGAAGCAATTGTGCAAGCACGCCCACTTAAGTTATTTAATATTAATGATTGCTGCATTGTTACCACCGATGCGAGCAATGTGGGTCTTGGGGCTGTACTTATGCAGAAAAGATCTGACAAAAGGGAGGAGACCATTGCTTTTGCCTCTAGGGCACTTCGTGGAGCGGAGAGCACTTATTCTACAATTGAGAAGGAGGCCCTGGCTTTGTGGTGGGGTGTACAGTATTTTCGCAATTTCCTGTGGGGGAATGAATTTGTTCTGAGGACCGACCATAAACCACTGGTAGATCTTTTTACCACCAAGGGTGGTGGCAGGGCCACTCCACGTATAGCTAAGTGGCAGTACAGGTTAAATGAATTTAATTATCGCCTGGAGTACGTGGCTGGTGTGAAGAATCATGTAGCCGATTGCTTGTCCAGGTTACCACTTTCTGAGTCTGCTTGTGACTCTATGGGTGAGGATTTGGAAATGGTGTGTGCTGTTAGTGGGGTAGCTGACACAGGAGCTGCTCTGTCTGAGATTGATTGGAAGTTGGCTTTGTCTGAAGATCTTGAGATCAGGAAAGTAATAGATTTTGTGGTTCATGGCTGGCCTAACAATGTGGATTTGGCTCCCGAACTCATTCCTTTCAAAAGAATATGTGATGAGTTGTCCCTTGTTGACAGAATCCTGCGTAGAGGTGGATTGTTAGTTGTGCCTATGACCATGCGCAAGAAGGTGTTGGATTTGGCTCATGAAGGTCATCTGGGCATTCGTGCCATGAAGCGGAGAGTTCGGGAGGATTTCTGGTGGCCAGGTGTTGATAGGTCCATTGAACACTGTGTTCGCGATTGTAGTGCGTGTGTTTTGAGTGACAAAACTCAGGTAACCTATCCCTCTTCCATCAATCCCATAGCTGTGAAAAACTCACCTTGGTGTAAGTTGGCCTTCGATGTTGCTGGCCCTTTTGGTGGTATGGGTAGTTCTCCCAAATATGCCTTGGTGTTGATCGACTATATGTCTAAGTGGCCAGAAGTTAGGTTTGTGGATGGCATAAACTCTGCAACGATCATAAATTTCTTCAAAGATGTTTTTCTTCGGGAAGGTTTTCCTGAGGGGTTGGTGACCGATAACGGGACTCAGTTAGTGTCTGTGGAAATGAGGAATTTCTGAAAGAGCATGGCATCAAGCATATCCTCACCTCTCTATATCATCCTCGCAGTAATGGTCTGGTCGAACGCCTTAACCGTGTGATCAAGGATCAGTTACAGTTGGCTTTTGTCAATGGTTTGCACTGGAAGGAGGGGATCTCTAACATGTTGTGGGCAATAAGAACCACTCCTCACTCAAGTACTGGCATGTCTCCCTTCACTTTATTAAGGGGCAGGGTTGCTGGTTCAAAGTTGAACAAAGATTGGATGTCAAGGAAGGAGGTGGATCTGCTGAGGTTAGGCATGGTAGCTGATGTCAGGGCTGCTGCTCAAGCCAAGTATGCATCAGATTGTGTCAGGGCATCTCCTGTATGTCAAGGGGATTGGGTGAGAATCAAGAAACCTGTCCTTGTTCGTAAGGGATCCTCTCGTTTTTCTGCTCCAGTTAGAGTGAGGGAAGTAAGAGAACATGTTGTTGTTTTAGAGAATGGGAAGATCTGGAACAAGTGTGCTGTCTCAGTGGTGCCAGAGTCAAAAGCTGAGTTTGTAAGAGGTAAATTCGGGGTTCACACTCCTTGCATGACTCTGCCAGAGTCAAAAGCTGAGTTTGTAAGAGGTAAATTCGGGGTTCACACTCCATGCATGACTCTGCCTCCCATGGGAGAAAGTTCAAAGGTTTCCATTCCTGTCAAGGAGGTTATTCCCCGGGCAACCTCTTCTAGGACAAGAGTTGTTCCTTCTAGATTTCGGGACTATGTTAGATATTGAATTTTCTTGTCTTGTTTGCTTATCTGTCACCTCTGCAATTTATTTGTTTTGATTTCTCCTATGCTTGTTAAGAATGTTTTCATTATCTTATTGTTTTCCATGTGACGGAAGGGGGGTGTGTTGGGATCTCGTGTCATCTGCATTCTTTTCCTTTGCGTTCCCTGCGTGGAACATAGAATGCTGCAGTTCTGGCAGTTGCTGCCGGGGAGCTGTGGAGACCGGATGCAATAAAGAAGACTGAAAACCTACCTGCGATTTTTCCTCTTTTCACTAACGTGGACAAGTATTAGGCTCTGTGAAAAGTAGGGGAGCATTGCTCCGTCCGTGGATCTATTTCATTGTGTAATTTGAGTTGCCACTTCATTAAAATACTGTTTAAAGCATTCCCCTGGACGTCATGATAAGCATGGGGAATATGGACATCCCTGTGGTCTGCAATCCCGCATAAATCCACAGGGTCCTGTGTGCATGTCTTTGTGTTAAAATCTCCCAGCCAGATACCTTGTATAGGTTTGGGGTGGGACTCTGCTAGGTCCTCTATTAAGTTGTCTAAAAGCAGGGGTGCCACCTCAGGGTTTTGAAAGTTATTGTAGTAGTTCACTAATAATAGATCCCGCATTTCATTCCCTTTAATAACCAAAATATGAAAATAAGGGGATCTATTTATAAAGCTTAAAACATTAAAATCGACCACGTTAGATATCAGTGTGAGTAAACCTCCCCTGGGCCTTCCGCCTGGAGAGGGCAAGGCTGCAGATTGGAACGACCGCGACACATTGATAAAGATTGGTGCGATCCCCCAGGTTGCTTGTATACTAATAATCTGAAAATCGGCTAAAGCGGTAAGCCACTCCTCTTTATTCTGCTTGCTATTTGTAATATCCTCAGGTCATGTTAATATGTTCCCTTTCATCCTGTACCTAGCTTCTCAGCCAGTGTGAGTGTTCCGTGTAGAATGTTAGTGTGAGTGGAATGCTTGGGTGCCTGGTGTGTGTGTGGTCAGTTGGAAGATGGGCTGAGCAGCTAGGAGGTTGCTCCTGGTGGGGCTTGTTGTAACTTCTACTTAAGGACTTAATAAACTACATAAAATCATCTCGGCTACGTCTACTATGCCACCTGAACATGTGGGTCCAGCCCACTACATTTTTGGCGACGATCTTGATGGGATTTTTCTTCAACTCAACGTGCCAAGTAAGAAGAGTTAAGCTGAAGCTCAAAGAAGTAGCTAGTAAGAAATGTGGAACAAGGTACAACAAACTTAAGACAAAGGAACCTGGACAAGTACGCCTGTTAGCCCCACCAGTGTCCACTACACCGTGACAGCCCCAGCCCAGGCGTGCTGTGCTCTGATCTCTGGGCCTACAACATCAATACGTTATCTACGCTGCCTACATCTCGCAGAAGATCCCACACCACAACAAATGTCTACAGTGCCTCAACAAACGTCTGCGGAGCCACTACTAACGTCTTCAGTGCCTCATGTAGCAAGGTAATCAGTGACTGCCTGTGATTCTATCTCCAGTGCGAAGTGCAGTGTTTCGGTTCTGCGTGAGGCTGTTTTTCTGCAAGTGCATCATCCATGACTGTATCTAAGCTCAAGACTTTCCTTTTTGTGGGTTTTGGTGTGTTGTAACTACTTAGCGCTCCTCCGTGTCAGTGCAGCACTGGTGGGAACTCTACTTTTGCCTGTGTACTTTCAACTACTGGCGCTTTGGAAGTTATATGGCTGGTCTGTACTGTTATCGCCAGGTCTCCCTGCCTGCTCCAAGAGATGAGACCGACATGGTGAGCAAAGTGATGTTTTATTTTCGGTACATTGATGTGTTTTGCCTTTCCTTTTTCGAGGCCAGTAAAAGACAACAGTTGCGCTATGTTTTTAAACTCAAAAACGGCTCACGCACCTTACCCTGTCCATGGTGTCGCGCGGAGCCGCTCCAGAACCTTTCATGACATTTTCTTTCCTGCCAAGATCTTCAAAGCTGCCTTTCGACATTTTTCAGCAGGAGCACGCCGTGAGCCACTCGGCGTGCGTCTCCTAGCGTGCCGCCATCTTTGGGTTGGAGGCTGCAGATAGTTAACGTTGGTATTAATGGACTGTGATGTCTTGTTTGCAAACCACGAACTGTTCGTGAAATAAAGTTAAGTGCCTGTTGAAACTCAGCATGAGCGACGTGGAGTGTGGATCAGTTCTCTTCTCCTTGTTATCACATCTATGCTTAACATTAAAGCGTAACGGTCGTCCTTGTCGGTATTGTCTTGTTGGCAATCTCTGCTGGTTTGTAGTTTGAGCTTTCATTGGTTTTGTACTCTGTGGACTTTGGACTTTGCTGCCTGTTTGTGTGGTAAGTTCAAATTTCATTAGATGCCCCGGTGTCTTTCAATCTTCAGTGGGCTTCGTCTCCATACCAATGTTCTGTTTCTGTCACAAGTTTCTTGGAGCCGCATCATTCCTAACAAGTACTCTTTGTTCCCAAGAATGCCTGTCCCTCACTATCGCGGTGACAGGCACACCAGTGACTTTATTTTCGAAATGCTGAATTTGCGTGCATGTTTTTTTTTTGCATTATCACGAGTTTGTGGACATTTTTAGAAAAACAAGTTTTGTGTTATGTGTGACATTGGGTATTTTCACCTTTACGTGAGGGTGGTCATTACATGTTCACTTTTCAGATATTGTATCCCTGCCTAAGGGATGGGCGTGGGTCCTAGTCCCATGTCTCTTATTCATGCATTTTCACGTTTCAGATGTTTTATCCCTGTCATTGGGATGGGAGTGGGTTCCAGTTCTATTTCTCCTCTTTACGTTCTCGCAACAGTTTTTCATAAGCCTTTGTACCCTTACATGTGGGGTTACTTAGGGGTTTTGTTTCTTTGTTATTTTTGGTATGGGTTTTGTCCCATTTCCAAGTCATTGGTCTGTGTACCTTCACATTTTTGTATTGTGTGCGTGTGCCACACTTTACTGCTTTTGTGTAGTTTTCTTATCTGCACTTGTCCTTGGCTGTTAGTCCCATGTGACACCAGCTGTTACGTTCCATGTTGTTGGACTTTTCCTTTTACGTCATCCCTTATACTAGTTGGGTTTCATGTACATCTCTTCTTTGGGATGTGTGTTAGTCCCATTTACATGTTTTAATGTCATGTTGTGTCCAGTGTGTAATCCGCCCTGCGCATCACCTTGCTGTGTTTAGTGTGTAAGCCACCCTGCGCCTCACCCTGTACTTTTACGTCATGATTTGTTTGTGTGTAAGTCACCCAGTGCTTCACCTTGACGTTATGTGGGTATGTGCCACACTGTGCTGCCTTTGCTGCACAAGTTCTTGGGTGTCAGTCCCATGCAACGTTATCTGCTTTACTTGAGTGTCAGTCCCATGCAACACTACGTGTTACACTGTTTTCCCTATGGACCAGTGTCCCTCACATCAGGGGTGGCGTATTTCCCTTCGCCACGTTTTCCTTACTTGAGGAGTACTTCTTTGGGTGCTGTTCACCCAGTGTGTGAGTCTTGGGGTACGTTTTCCCCCTTCACTCTTGTGTCGTGCTCACTTGTTGCTTGTGAGTTCATTTTACACTATTTATCTTTTCTTTGTTTACTATTAAAGGAGGAGGATGGTGATAGTGTATTTCTATTCTTTCATTCTTCTTTCCTTCTTCGTGCTTCCGTTTTCCCTCTCGTGATGTGTTGTATCATGCATCCCTGGGTTTATGGATTATTTACATCATTTGTACATTACTGTCTATAGTTGTTTTTATTTTAGCTTGGGTATATTTAATTTTCAGTGTAAAAGGGAGAGAATATGTAGTATCCTCAGGTCATGTTAATATGTTCCCTTTCATCCTGTACCTAGCTGCTCAGCCAGTGTGAGTGTTCCGTGTAGAATGTTAGTGTGAGTGGAATGCTTGGGTGCCTGGTGTGTGTGTGGTCAGTTGGAGGATGGGCTGAGCAGCTAGGAGGCTGCTCCTGGTGGGGCTTGTTGTAACTTCTACTTAAGGACTTAATAAACTACATAAAATCATCTCGGCTATGTCTACTATGTCACCTGAACATGTGGGGCCAGCCCACTACACTATTATAGTCTGCTATGTTCCAAGTCAAAAGAGAGTAAACTAAGTTGTGTACTCCCGAAGTATGAGCCTTGGTGACCTCATTAGAAGGAGCTAAGATATGTGAGTCCAAACTGCTCAGATATTCTGTTTCCCTCTGTGAGGACCGTGTAACGCCATTTACCTCAACCCCTTCACTCTCTGTTCGAGATAACATCTGGGGATTCTGATTAATAACCTCTTGGCAATCACAGGAATCTAGCCCAGAAAGTGGAGCTTAGATGTGCACGGGTGCATGTGGTTATTCAGTGAAGGCCTGATAGCATTTATGGAGGGGTCTAGTGCTGTGACTGAAACCTTTTCGTGGTGAGTAGTCTGTGTTTTGTATAAAAACCCCAGGGATACCGAGAAGATCTTGGTCGCTAATTTGGGGGCTAATAGGGGTTGAGAAAGTAAGTCTCTTACAAGCTGTGGACAATCAAGATTTAATACGACACAATTGCCCTCATATACCTTTGGGGACAAACCAAATCACAGGGTTCTCTGCGTCATTAACAAGTAGTTCTGAATTAGGTACCCTGGCCTGGTATAGTTGCATAACCAATGACGCGCTTTAGCCATAAGCTGGACGGTGGATTCTCTCTCTGAAGGTCTAAGCACTGGAACATTTACCAAAACAAGGACAAAAGGGCACGCAGCAGGTGGCAGGTTAAGGGTTTGATGCTTGAATTCCCAATAATTCTGCATAGATTCACTATGAGTGTGGTTGTTGTGAGTGTGGATAATGTCACCAGAACCCTCCAATGGCTTGTTAGTAACTAATCTGTTCTCATGTGTGGACAGGGTTACAGGGCCTGAAAATGTTTGGGCCGAAACACCCCCACCTGGCTGTGTAATAGGTACCAAGGCAAGTCCAGGATTGCCCACCACTGGGGACCTACCAATCTGAGGATAAGATGTGCTGGCAGTGGGGGGATTATTGGTGGTTAATGTCGGGTGGTTGTGAGAAGAGATTGGCTGAAAGGGCGCTCTAATAGAATTTAATACCTCTTGGAGTTTCAGTTCAATATTGTCCAAACGTAACAGAATAGGGTTTAACATTAAAGATAATCAAGCGCAAATGTCCTCAAGAGGGTCCGGGGACCGCAACAGTTCAAGATTGTCCACACCAGGCTCTGCACATGTTTGTAAAGGTGTCGATTTCCTTGATTTCTTTGGTTTGGAGGAGGGCGTTTCTTTATAGGGCCCTTTCTTCCTCTTGCCACTTGTGGTCGATAGAGAGGTAGACTTCACTACAATGGGGTGGTCAAGAGGCAAAGGAGTGACATTTGCGGGTGCCTGTGCAATTGGGGGCGAATTACTGCACTCACTGACGCCCTGGCTAACGATGTTACCATTGGGCTCGGTAACTATAGCGGTAAGCGGACCTTCAGACCCATCGTGAGCACCATCCCCCAAAGAGATTCTACGCTCCGCCAAAGCGATCTCCTTAGAAATAGCGTTAGTCGCTTTGGTTAAAAATGAGTCAATGGTGGATATAGTTAGCCCTGGGGTAGATGTAGTAATTAACTTCTTCTTACCCATCGTGAACCAGGTATCAGGCAGGGCAGGGCAGATGTCAAAGGTTAGAGAGGTGGCCCAGCCCAGCCTCTTCCAGGCTCCGACTCGCGTGGACGGGTCTGCCCTTGGACCGGGCTTTACCCGGGCGCGTCCCCGTGAATGTCCCCCGCTGCGGGTCCGCGACGCGCTTTTAAGCATGTGTCCAGGAAATAGGAAGCATTGGTAGAGGGAGATGGGAGTTGAAGTCCTCTCCCCAGCAGTGCTTGGTGGTAGTGCACGGCTCTCCCCTCAGCTGGCAGGCAGATACAAGTGAATGCGGGTCCGCGATGCGCTTTTAAGCACCTGTCCAGGAAACAGGAAGCAGTGGCAGGGGGAGATGGGAGTTGAAGTCCTCTCCCCAGCGGTGCTTGGTGGTAGTGCACGGTTCTCCCCTCAGCTGGCAGGCAGGCAGATACAACTGAATGTGCGTGTCCAGGAAACAGGAAGCAGTGGTGGGGGGAGATGGGAGTTGTACTCCTCTCCCCAGTGGTGCTTGGTGGTTGTGCATGGCTCTCCCCTCAGCTGGCAGGAAGGAAGCCAATGACCTGTAAATATGGGCCTACAGCAGCAACCCATCTGCATATGGTGGAGGTTACACAAAGGGCGAAAGAAAACACAAATGCCAACTACGAATGTCAAAATTATTGGTTCCAAGCTACACTAAAATGTAAATGCACGTCTCTAAATCCTCAAGTTTAAGTGAGCATACTTTCTGAACTGAGGTTCCCTGAAGAGAAAAACGAGCTCAAGAAAAACAAGACAACTTGAAACAATCTGTGACTGAGTAGGTAGAAGCCAACTATAGTTTACTATTAAACAAAATTGGAATAGTATACACCCAAAGCCTGAAGACATTGTTCTGTGATTGACAGCCTGGGTCAAATGGTATAATGATAATGATAATGGAGATCGACTTCACCCATCCACAAACCTGCAGCATAGGTGATCTGGAAGACCGTACACTACTTGTACAGCTGCATGGGTCGCCAGGGTGATGTACACACAATTCCCACATGAATGATCGTCATGGTATTCAGTGCATTTACACTGACGAGATGCATATTTATGAAAGAATTCAGTACCCAGTAGGAGGAGTCATAAGGTGAGGGTACAATTTCAGAATCTGGCCCTTCTTTTGGGAAAGCGCTGACTGACCGTGCATGGGAGGGCGCAACAAGTGCTGAGTTTCGCCCAGTGGTGTAAAGTACTGCATTGCACTGGGAGGAAGCCCATGGAATTCGGAAATGGCCTATTGCAGTAGCATGGGGCACTATGTTAGTGCAGTTCAAAGAATTCACGGCTGTGGTGCCACCGGTATCTGCTGCATTCTGATGGCTCCCCTGGTAAAATCACTCTTTCACACCATTCATTCGTATCATTGAAACAAATATAGTATGTGATGACCTTTATTCATCTGGATGGGTGCATTCTTGGCGTGCCGGGAGTTCTCCCATAACTGGACCATTGTTCTTCCTGGTGGGTATTGAGAAGTTCAGTCTTAGCATGTATTCGGATTCGCTCTCTAACCCGGCAATCCCTCCCGTTTGTACACCAGCCTATCATTTTATGTTATATGCTTGTGCACTCCTCTTTGTTTCCCCTTTCTAAGTTGTAATATCCTATCATTATAAACCATGGGGCAGATTTACAAGAAAGTGACGCATCTGTAGAGATGCGTCACTTTACCTGCGCCACCCTGAGAAACCCTTGCGCCACCATGGATGCGCCGTATTTACAATACGGCGCACCATTGCGCAAGGATTGACAGATGCGTCAGAAATTCTGACGCATCTGTTGGCACAAAAGTCACGTATTGCTGGAGTTGTGTCGCAAGCATGACGCAACTCCAGCAATACATGGGGAAGCCTATCCTCATTGTGCTGCGTCACTCCTTACGCCTGCTCCAAGCAGGCTTAAGGTTTTGACGCAGTGGCGTCTTAGAAGTGGCGCAGTGAAATCTTGTAGATTTCACTGCGTCACTTCTACGAGGCTTTTTTGCTTGGGAATGCCCACCCTGCATACATTATACCTGACGCAGGTATAATGTGATGCAGGGCTTTACAACGTGACGCATCTCCCTAGAAGTGCACGCAACAGGTTACATGTGTCTGCTCATGTTTTCTGTTGTACACTTGCACTGATCAGCTCCAAATACTTTATACTTTTTGGCTTCACTCAATAGGAAATTTCCACCTTTGTTTAAAGCATGTTTTTCATGAGCTCCAGTGGAACAGAGCCAATAATGTGTTTAAACTATTGCATCGTTCACCGCAAGTTCAAATTCCCAAAATATTAATTTTGAAAACCTGCATTCAACTCACACTGAATGCCTGGCAGATAGTTGTCTAATCTGGCCTCCCCGGGCGGGAAATAAATCATAGAGCATGAGCATTCCATCGTTACTGCAGTATCTGCCTCTGGGAGACTCATTTCCAATAGACATTGGTCAGAGCTTGAAATGGAAAAATAGAAGTGCAGGTACCCTGTACCAGAGTACCTACTTATTTCTGAGAAGTACCGGTACTCTCCAATTAAATGTATTACGTCACTCTTGAGAAGTGCAGATACTCTCCCTCTCAAAATAAAAAAGTTCCGGTGCTCAGTACCGGACAGTAATGGCCCATTTAAAGCACTGTCATTGGTACTGGGAATCCATGACTGCTTGGTTTCTTGCTGGTTTCCTTGTACCTACAGTGCAGTGTCTTCAGAGTGTGGACATGTAGGTTATTCCTGTGAGTGGTTGTGTAGGCAGGGCCCAGTGCACTGCTTTGCCTGGGGGCCTATAATGCTGTTAAGATGGCCCCGGGCCATAGACCTGAGACAGACAGGAATTTCCGTCTGCGCAGATGGGGGTCTTGCATTGCCACTATAGCATGGCTCGATATCTCTCTTTCTCTCAAGCGAGAGAGAGCATGCCTTTTGGGAAGGAGAGGAAGAGTAGCCAGAGTTTTTTAGGGTTGGGTGGCAGGACGAAAGGTAATATTTTCTTCCAGGAGTGGTGGGAGGGTACTGTACGGTAGATAGAAAGGTTGTATGGAAATACTAAGCGGGTGGGGAGAGTGGCAGGATGCTAGATATATTTTGAATTTGTGTAGGAGGCACTCCTGAAGATGGTGAGGATGGGTGGCAGGACGGAAGGTACTGTTTTTTTTTATTTGTGTGGGTTGGGGGATCGGGGTGAGATTACCAGAGTGGGGGTGGGAAATCAGACACTAGATATTTTTAATATACAGCACAGAATGAGTTGTATTGTGCATAACTTTCCAATCATTCTTCCCCCTCTACATTCCTAATCCGGACAAGAGGATTTGCAAGGGACATTCATCATAACATTCGATTGTACATGAGTAAGTTGCGAATAACATGGAGTTTTCCATTTCAGATTTCCAAGTCACATTTTAGACTATAACGAGCTTCACTCCTATTGTCTGTTTGACTTGGGACAACTTATAGGAAAACACTTTAATTTACATATAATAATCTATCAAACTTTATTTTCATTCAAGTGCTTGCAAACTGGTGTTGGAGCTCCATGTGGATGAGTGGATGATGTGATCAGGGTGGACATTAGGGAGAGATCCACGTGCCTCCTGTTATGACAAGCATTGGAAAAGCAAAAAGGTCTGTCGTTGGCCGCCAGCATTTTGGTGATTCTTGTTTTGTTTTGCTATGGTTTTTTTTTTTAAACGTTATTGTTCGGGAACTTACTGGGCCTTTGTTAGACCTGGCATCATTGGCGTGAGTCTCCCGTGTATTTTTGCCTTTGCCTCCTGTATTTTTGCTGTGTGTTGGACTTCGTTTTGCTTTGGGCACTTGGCCACTGCTGTTCAGTGCCAAAGTGCAAGTGCTCCATTTGTAAATTATTGTTATGGAATGGTGATTCCATGATTGGCATATTTGATTTACTAGTCATCCCTAGTACAGTGCATTGTGTGTGCCCAGGGCCTGTAAATCAAACGCTGCTAGTGGGCTGCAGCACTGGTTGTGCCACCCACGTAAGCAGCCTGTAAATGTAGCTCAGGCCTGCCATTGCAGAGCCTGTGTGCAGTCTGGTACTGCCATGTCGACCTGGCAAGTGCACCCACTTGCCAGGCCATAACCTTCCCTTTTCTTACATTTTAGTCACCCCTAAGGTAGGCCCAAGGTACCCCTGTGGGCAGGGTGCAGTGTATGTGAAAGGTAGGACATGCCCTGATGTGTGAGGCATGTCCTGATAGTGGAATACTGCCAATTCCGTTTTTTCACTATTGCAAGGCTACCTCTTCCCATAGGATAGAATGGGGAATTTGCTTATAACATCTTATAAACATAACTACCCCTGGGAACAAGGTAGGAAAATAAAGTTTAATATTCCTGAACTCAGAATGTTAAAATGCATCTTTTAGTGAGGGTGATTTTTACATTCTGTGTTTGAAAATACCACTTTTAGAAAGTAGGTATTTTCTTGCTTATCCATCCAGTGTGCCTCTACCAGGATGTGTATTGGCTGTCTGGCTTTGGCGTGGCAGGGGCTGGGGAGGTGCAGTGGCTCCAGAGAGTCTGGATGGGTCAGGGCTGGGCTGAATAGACCTGGACTGCATTTAGAGTAGGGAGAGAAGATTTCCTTTCACCTCAATGGGCCTGGTCTGCCTTCCACAATGCTGTCTCCACCTCCTGCCAGGAAGCTGCACCAGAGAGGACAGAACAGGTTTTGACTGAGCACAGGGCTTCTCTGCCACCAGGGAGCAAAGGATTTTGCTGTATAAATATTGGGGCCCAGACCCCAGGACTTTAGATCACTTCTGGGAAATCAAGAGGAACCTTTGCCAAGGAGAAGAGCTGGAGAAACTGAGGAGTACTGCCCCTGTGCTGTTTGCTGTCTGGGGTTGGCCTGCAGTGGCTACTTTCTGCCAAGGAAAGGGAAAAGGACTTTGCTGTTTGCTGTGTCCCCTGCTTGAGGAAGATCTCCAAGGGCTTGAAGAAGAGATTGCCTCCTGTTCTGAAGTCTCAGGGCCACAAAGACTTCACCCCCAGCTCCCCTGAACTTCCTTGCAGGGAGTTCTGACCTGCCACGACGTGTCTGTAGCTGTTCTGGGCCTCTGGAGGTTGTTCTGGCTGTTGGGAGCTGGAAAAGCAACGCAGCAACGAGAAGCGTGATGCATCCGTGCCTGTTTCCTACGCATCGCCAAAGAAACCGACGCAGCGCCTGTCTGCGGCTCGAGAAATTGCCGCACGCCACCTAGAGTACATCGTCTCTGAAGTCCGAGATCACCGCACCAATTCCGACGCAAGCCCTGCTGTGTGGCACGCATCGTCCCGGATGGTCACATCGAAACGAGGCGCCAGGTCTGTCGCATCGTTGGGGGACGCAGTCAGAAATCGAAGCATCACCTCCCCACGCAGTAAGAAATCGACGCATCATCTCCTCAAGAAAGAAAGAAAGAAAGAAAAAAAGAATCAATCAAACAAACAAACAAAAGAGAAGGAAGGGAGGGAGGGCGGAAAGAGGGGGAAGAAAGAAAGAAAGAATCAAACAAACAAACAAACAAAAAACCAATCAATCAATCATGTCACTTATAAAGCGCACTACATACCCGCGAGGGTCTCAAGGCGCTGGGGGAAGAGGGGGTGGTGCTGCTACTGATCGAAGAGCCAGGTCTTGAGGAGTCTTCTGAAGGCCAGTAGGTCTTGGGTCTGCCGAAGGTTGGTGGGGAGGGTGTTCCAGGTCTTGGCGGCGAGGTGGGAGAAGGATCTGCCGCCGGCGGTCGTTTTCCGGATGCGGGGGACTGTGGTGAGGGCGAGGCTGGTGGAGCGGCGCTGGCGGGTGGGGGTGTAGAAGCTGAGTCGTCCGTTGAGGTAGGCTGGTCCGGAGTTGTGGAGTGCTTTGTGTGCGTGGGTGAGGAGCTTGAAGGTTATCCTCTTGTTGACAGGGAGCCAGTGCAGGTCTCTCAGGTGGGGTGTGATGTGGCTGCGTTGGGGGATGTCGAGGATAAGACGTGCAGAGGCGTTCTGGATGCGTTGCAGCCGTCTCAGGAGCTTAGCCGTCGTTCCTGTGTAGAGGGCGTTTCCGTAGTCCAGCCTGCTGGTGACGAGGGCCTGGGTGACTGTTTTTCTTGTTTCGGTGGGGATCCACTTGAAGATCCTGCGGAGCATTCGGAGGGTGTTGAAGCAGGATGAGGAAACGGCGTTGACCTGCTTAGTCATGGAGAGGGTGGGGTCGAGGATGACCCCTAGGTTGCGTGCGTGGTCGGTGGGTGTCGGGGCTGTTCCCAGTGATGTCGGCCACCAGGAGTCGTCCCAGGCTGACGGGTTGGAGCCAAGGATGAGGACCTCCGTCTTGTCCGAGTTCAGCTTCAGGCGGCTGGTCCTCATCCATTCGGCGAGGGCCTTCATTCCTTCGTGGAGGTGGGCTTTGGCGGTGTGAGGGTCTTTGGTGAGGGAGAGGATCAGCTGGGTGTCGTCGGCGTAGGAGATGATGTTGAGGTTGTGCTGTTGGGCGACGTGGGCGAGGGGTGCCATGTAGATGTTGAACAGCGTTGGGCTGAGGGAGGAGCCTTGGGGTACGCCACAGATGATCTTGGTGGCCTTGGATCGGAAGGGGGCGAGGCGGACGCTTTGTGTTCTGCCGGAAAGGAAGGATGTGGTCCAGTCCAGGGCCTTCTCTTGGATCCCGGCGTCGTGAAGGCGTGTTCGTAGTGTGTGGTGGCAGACCGTGTCGAAGGCGGCCGATAGGTCCAGGAGGATGAGGGCTGCTGTTTCTCCGTTGTCTAGCAGGGTCCTGATGTCATTGGTGGCGGCGATGAGGGTGGTTTCGGTGCTGTGGTTGCTGCGGAAGCCGGACTGGGAATGGTCCAGGATGTTGTTCTCCTCGAGGTAGCGGGTCAGTTGTTTGTTGACGATTTTCTCGGTGACCTTCGCGGAGAACGGGAGCAGAGAGATGGGTCGGAAGTTCTTGAGGTCCTTCGGTTCTGCCTTGGGTTTCTTGAGTAAGGCGGTGATCTCGGCGTGCTTCCAGCTTTCCGGGAAGGTTGCTGTCTCGAAGGAGATGTTGATTATTTTCCGGAGATGGGGCGCGATGGCTGTACTGGCTTTGTTGAAGACGTGGTGAGGGCACGGGTCTAGCGGTGAACCGGAGTGGATGGTGTTTATGATCTCGCTGGTGTCCTCGTCGTTGATGTTGGTCCAGGAGAGCAGGCGGTTGGTGGTTGTGGGGGAAGTGGTCTCGGTGGTTGTCGGGGCGGTCATGGTGTTGAAGCTGTCGTGGATGTCGGCGATTTTGCGGTGGAAGAAGGTGGCCAGTGAGTCGCACAGGTCTCGCGACGGCGGGATGTCGTTGGTGTTGGAGCTGGGGTTGGAGAGTTCCTTCACGATGTTGAAGAGCTCTTTGCTGTTCTGTGCGTTGTTGTCTAGGCAGTCTTTGAGTGAGGCCCTTTTGGCGGATCTGATGAGGTGATGGTGACTGCGGGTGGCGCTCTTGTGGGCGGCGTAGCTGTCCGCTGTCCGTTCGTGGAGCCAGATCTTCTCCAGTTTTCGGCATGTTTGTTTGGAGGCCTGGAGGTCTTCGGTGAACCAGGTGGCTTTCTTGCTGGTGTGGCTGTTGGGCGGATTCTTGAGCGGGGCGAGGGTGTTGGCACAGTCGTCGATCCACTGTCTGAGGTTGCGGGCGGCGGTGTCGGGGTCGGAGGGTTCGGCGGGTGGGCTCAGGGCGAGGATGGTGGTTAGCTGGTCTTCGGTGACTCTGCTCCAGCAGTGGCGAGGCATTTGTTTGGTGCGGTGGTGCGTGGTGGGCTTCCTGTAGGTGAAGTGGATGCAGTGGTGGTCGGTCCAGTGGGGTTCGGAGGTGTGGTTGAAGGAGACGTGTGGGCTTGCGGAAAAGATGGAGTCTAGAGTGTGGCCGGCGGCGTGGGTGGGTGTAGTCACGAGCTGTCTGAGTCCGAGGGTGGCGAGGTTGTCGATCAGGGTGGTGGAGTTGGTGTCCTTGTTGTTCTCGAGGTGGAAGTTCAGGTCCCCGAGGAGGATGTAGTCCGGGGAGGCGATGGCGTGTGTGCTGACGAAGTCAGCGATGGAATCGCTGAACTGTGGTCGGGGTCCGGGGGGTCTGTAGATGAGGGTTCCTCTGAGGGTGGTGTTGGGATCGGTGTGGATCTGGAAGTGCATGTGTTCGGCGGTGCTGAGGGTGTCGTCGGTGTTTGTTGAGACTCTGAGGGTGTTCCTGTGGACGATGGCGATGCCTCCTCCGACTCTGTTGGTGCGGTCCCTGCGGGTGATCTTGTAGCCGTCCGGAATGGCAATGGCGATGTCGGGGGCTGAAGCGGGATTCAGCCAGGTCTCCGTCAGGAATGCGACGTCTGGGGAGGTTGATTCGAGAAGGTCCCAGAGTTCGATGGCGTGTTTGCGGGCGGAGCGGGTGTTGAGGAGGATGCATCTGAGGTAGTTGGGTTCTTTCCTGGGCGGTGGTTTGGCGGGGCGGGTGCTGGCGAAGCTGCAGTTCCGGCAGGTGAAGGGCCCTTGGGTGCGCTTCGGGGTGGCCCGGTAGCAGGCGTGATGTTTTCCGGGGTTGAGTGCGTGGAGGGTGCTGGCGTCGTATCGGCGTCTGTTGATGTGGCGGGCGTGGGGGATGCCCGGGCCAGGGGTTCTGGCACTGGGCGCGGTCCCGGTGCGGACGGGCGCAGATTGGCTTGCCTTAGGCGCGCCTTTGGCGCACCAGCGGCGCTGCCGCGCAGCGGCCGCCTTAAATGGGGAGGTGGGAGGGAGGAGCAGGGAATGGGGCAGCGAATGGGCAGTGAGGGGGTGGGGCCGCAGGGGCGCAGCGGCGGGAAACAGGCACGGAAAGGAAAAAAACGAGCACAATCAGGGCAGCAAGGGGGCACAGAAAGGAAAAAAATGAGCACAATCAGGGCAGCAAGGGGGCACAGAAAGGAAAAAAAAACGAGCACAATCAGGGCAGCAAGGGGGCACAGAAAGGAAAAAACGAGCACAATCAGGGCAGCAAGGGGGCACAGAAAGGAAAAAAACTAGCACAATCAGGGCAGCAAGGGGGCACAGAAAGGAAAAAATGAGCACAATTAGGGCAGCAAGGGGGCACAGAAAGGAAAAAACGAGCACAATCAGGGCAGCAAGAGGGCACAGAAAGGAAAAAACGAGCACAATCAGGGCAGCAAGGGGGCACAGAAAGGAAAAAACTAGCACAATCAGGGCAGCAAGGGGGCACACAGACGGATCTGTGTGGTGGGGGAGCGACCTACCAGTCAAGAAAAGAGAAGGAAGGGAGGGAGGAAAGAGGGAGAAAGAAAGAAAGCAAGAAAGAAAGATAGAAAGAAGGAAGGAAGGAGGCAAGAAAGAGTATAAGAACAAAGCAAAATGAGAGAAAGAAAAGAAATTAAGAAAGTAGGTGAAAGAAAGAAAAACAAGGTTGCATAGATAGAGCACACTTTTTTTTTTTTAGTCCTCATTTATACACAATATGCTTTAAATTCAAGAAAGGGGTATATCGACCAAACCAAGTTATCAAGGTGTTATTTATTCCCGGTCACTCCACTAGGGAGAGAGAGATAACTTTTATCTCCGGGTTAACAGATTTAACTTCTTGGTAGGGAGGTAACGCCTAATCTTGATATTTCAGACAGGTGCTTTCCCTTTCTGAGATACTGGTGGACCTGCCACCTAGCATCTTCTTTAGCATATTCTTAATCATTGGACCGTATAGACATAAAGGTAGAGAAAGTATTAGAAGAAATGAAAAGAGGAGTGAAAAAAGACAAAACCTTCTACATGTGTAAGAGTAACATAATATTCAGCGTGGTATAGACTATGCTAACTTCTCCACCCATTCATCCCAAATTTCCCAAAATCTTGTTTTCTTGACCTGTTTACTAGATCGATCTAATGCAGATACCCTCTGAATGGAATAAATCCATTCTTCTTCCATAGGGGGCAGGGTAAAATCCATTTAATGCAAAGTTCTCTCCGAGCTAATAAGATAAGTATAAAAAAAGGGCCTTATGATTTTTTGTTAAGCTTCGGCCATCTATATCTCCTGGTATTACCCCAAAAATGATTGACAGTATAGTTAATTTTATCTCTTGGCCCAAAATACTGGATATGGTCTTACCCACTTTCTGCCAGAAGGAATATATTGTCGGGCAGCACCAAAACATATGCACCTCATTTGCTCTATCTTCTCCACATTTCGGGCATTTCTTGATCTCTCGACATCCTATTCTTGATAACTTCTGTGGTGTCCAGTATGCTTTATAAACTGTGAAGAGATGGTTCTTTTTAAAGGTGCAGAATTTACGTAAGACCATAGAAGTGACATAGATACTTGCCCTAATTTTTCAAGATCATCATCCAGCAGGTCATCCGGCAGGTCTTTCTTCCATATCTTTGTAAATGAGAATTGCGTGTCTTCTCCGCCTTGGACCAGCAGCCAATACCATTCTGCAACTTCTCTCGTTATTTTTTGAATTGTGCAGATTTTTAACCCCAAATCCGCTTTCCCTTCCAACTCGTTTCTTAAAGATTTTACCCAACTTAGCAGTTGGTAATACTTGAATTTTGAAACCGAGTATTCACAAATCGCAGAGAAGTGTGGCCATGAGATTAGTTCTGTGTCCCCATGTATGGATACCACATGATCGAAGGGGAACAGCAAGAGCGTCCTCCATACAGGCCGGGGTGCCAGGAGAATCCCAAATCGGTGTTGCATCGTTGTAATATGGAATCTTTAAGAGACGTCTCACCTGAGACCAAAGCTTAATTGCTGCCACTAAAATCTTCAGTCTCACCTTCTTAAAGTATTTTGGGTGGCCAAATTTTAGAAGAAAGTTCTCTGCTTGATGAGAAAAACTAGCCGTAAGGGCCTTAAATAATGGCGAAACCTGAGCTTTCCATCGACAACAGTCGAAAATTCTTTAGATGAAAAGCACAATAATACAAATATAGATCTGGGGTTGCGATACCTCAGAGGGCTTTCTTTCTTCTAAGCTTTTTTAAAGCTATTCTTGGACTTTTGTTTCCCCAAATGAAACTGGAAAAAAATCCTTGTACCTTCTTAAAATAAGCCTTTGGGAATTCTAGCGGAATAGTATTGAACAGAAAGGTATACTTCGGAAGGATTGACATCTTTAAAAGATTTGATTTTCCCAAAAAGAGAGTGAGAGTGCCCTCCAAGATTGCAGCTGTAGTTTAACCTTTTTGTAACTTTTTCAAAATTAATCTGCATTATCTTGTCGATGTTATGGACTATTTGAATGCCAAGATATCTGATTTCTTTCTTTATAAGATCACTCCTAAAATTAATGTTCCATTTCATCAACTCTGTTTTTTGTTGATTAATCAGATATCCTGACGCCCTCCCAAAATCCTCCAATTCCTCCCATATTGCCGGCAGTGATTGCTCTAAATCACCTGTGTAGATTATAAGATCGTCAGCATAAAGTCCAATTTTTTTACCCATCCATTGCATTCAAAAGGAGTGATGTTCTGACAGGCTCTTAATTTACATGCAAGAGGCTCAATGTATATATTAAAAAGAAGGGGAGAAAGGGGACAGCCCTGTCTAGTTCCTCTACCTATTTTTATTGATCTTGTAAGATTACCATTGATGCAAATTTTTGCTGATGGATTTTTATAGATTGCTTTTATGGCGGTTAAAAATGTTTCCCCTAGATTAAAGCGTTGACAGACTTTAAATAAAAAAGACCAACTGACTCGATCGAATGCTTTAGCCGCATCGATGGTCATTATAGCTAGTGGAATCTTATATGTTTGCGCCATGTCTATTGCTCCAATTAAATTATGCGTTAATTCACAGAGCTGCCTCCCTTTCATAAATCCTTTCTGATCTGGATGTATTAATGATCCTATTACCTTGTCCAGGCGTTTAGTTATGATTTGAGTGTATAGCTTATGATCACTATTTAAGAGTGAAATAGGTCTGTACGATTCACAGGATCTTGGATTTTTATTAGGTTTTAATAGGATAGTTATGGTTGCCTCTTCCCATGAAGTAGGGAGGTCTTGGCCCTCTGTAAAAGCTGCATTAAAAAGCTGAAGAAGAAAAGGGGAAAGCTCTTCCCTATGATAGCGTAAATCTCATTTGGGATGGAGTCAGAGCCAGCAGCTTTCCCCTTTTTTAATGCACTGATAGTTTGAGCAATCTCCTCCAAAGTTATGGGGCGACTTAAATACCTTTGTTCGTTACTTTGAAGAGAGGGGAGGTCTATCTCAGAGAGAAAACTGTCTATTTGATCTTCTTTTAATACCGGTTCTTCTGTATATAGATTTTCATAAAAATAAACAAAAGCGTCTTCGATCCCTGAATCATCACTGATAATATTACCAGTAGTTTGACAGCGAAGTTCCTTTATCCAGTTTCTGGATTGGTCAGCTTTAGTTTTCCACGCGAGGAGTTTGCCACACCCTTCCCCGTATTCGTGGTGAGATAGTCTACTAGATTCCCATTTTCTTTTAATTATTACTTCAAGGTAATCTGTAAGCTTATGTTTCGCCGCCGCTAAATTTCTTGTAATATCCAGATTCCCAGGAACTTTGCCAAGCTCTTCCTGGTATAGATGTATATCTGCTTCTAAATTTCTGATTTCCTCCCTCACCCTCTTGGATTGAGAAATGGATAAAGTTGTTAAAATCCCTCTCAGATATGCCTTATATGAATCCCATACCACATGGAGGGGAGCTGAATTAAGATTGAATTCAAAAATTCTTTGGTTGCTATTTTTAATTTGTCAGTTACTGTATTTTCTGAAAGCAATGTGCGATTTAAAGTCCATCTACGAGGGGACAGATTATCAACCATAGCTATTTCTAATACGACCGCAGAATGGTCAGACAAATGTTCCGGGACGTGGCTAACCTTAATGATCTTTTTGCATGTAGCAACATCGACCAGAAAAAAATCAATTCTGGATCGATGAGCACATTTCTTATTATGAAAAGTAAAGTTACCGCCGAATGTTCTTGCCTTGTTACTCATCTCTCTCCAAATATCTACTAGCCCCAGATCTAACATTAACTGCCTCAAGGCTACTCTCATCTTCTGTGTTTTAACCCCTGCTCCATTTGAGGTTGAATCTCGCCTGGGATCCAAGCACAAATTAAAATCTCCCCCAAATATAATAGGGTCATTTATGTTAATTAATTGGAGAAGTATAGTATATAACGCGGCTGGGTCATCCAGATTTGGTCCGTAATACCCCACATAGGTCAGCCAGGTACCACTAATTCTAGCTCTAGCGATTACCCATCTACCTAAAGGGTCAACCATATAATCCCCAAGCATAGCTTGGGCGGTGTTTTTAAACAACAACGCGACCCCTTTCACTGTGCATGACTGCATAGTATAAATACAATGTTCTATCCATTTTTGGCTTTTTAAAATCGATATCCATTCCTCTTTAAGCAAATGCGTTTCTTGTATCAAAATCACATCGCTATCTGAAAGTCTTAGGTATTCTAGAATTTTCTTTCTTCTAGAAGGGACCCTAAGGCCATTTACATTCCATGACATTATTTTCATACTTTTCTCTTTCCCTGTCCTATCTACGTTTATCATAATATATTCTATATTTGCTGATTTTATTTAAAAACGCAAGCTTGTCTAGGCCAGTTTGGAATGATCGACTATCTATAAATGAGGACCATTTTTTTCTTTTTTCCCATTTGCTGCCCCACCCAGTGTAGATTTTATTGAATTTTTGCATTTTATTTGTGCCCCAATCCCTCCCTCCCTTTCTAACCACGCACCCTGGGGAACCCTCCCTTAATACTAAAGGTATACCTAAATACCTCTAAATTCGGACTCCGTCTCTATCCAGGCACGATGTTGATATTTCTCATTTAGATGTGCTTTTAATCTGGGCGACCAGGGCATTCGCTTCTGCAGGGTCCTTAAAGTTAGACATTTTGTTGTTCCACATTACTTTCAGGGTAGCGGGGAATCATAAATTGGCTGTTGCACCCAAACTTCTCAGTTCTTGCATCGACTTCCCCAACTCCCACTGTCTGTCCTGTGTAGCACTCGAAATGTCTGATCTAATACGAAATGTCCAGTCCCCTTTGTTATACATTCCTATTTTAAGACCACCTGCGAGGATCTTTTCCTTCAGTACATAGGTTTTAAAGTTAACCAAGATTCTTCTTGGGTTTCTTTTCCCAGGTCTTTTGAAGAAAGGATCCCGATGAACTCTTTGTATGTCAGAAATCAAAAAAGGGAGGTACCCTTCGATTCAAATAAGGGACAGGGTGATTACAATCAAGAAAACACAAAAGTCCCTATACAGATAATTATAAACACTGAAAATTCAACACAGTACTGGAAGTCAGAATATCAATAGAAGTCCATACACTTTAATATGCTAAAAATATGACAAAAGAATATACTAAAATAACAGTGGGTCAGAGCAACAAAAAGACAATAAAATATTTAAAAATGTTAATATTTATTTGCAAATATATACACAGTCAATATTAAAAACATTTCATCATTGAAATATAAAATTTATGCCAGTCATGATAACATTCCCAAATACAAGAAAACAAAGTTGTCGACGCTGCGTTTCGGTGACTAGGCAAATGTACACCTTCTTCAGGACAGTTTTCTAAACAAAAAAACATTATAAAAAACATTGTATTATTATCAAAACTTTTATGTTGCTGACCTATTGTACACTGCTATCTAATTACCAACCCCAACATTTTTTTGTGTTCTGACAATTTTAACAATTGCTAAAATTAAAACCAGTACTTAAAATTATTATACTCCACCCTTCATAAAAGAAGAATATTTTTAGCCTTATTTTTGCTTAATATAATAAGAAATAATCCATCATCTTTCTTAATCCTAAAAATAGTGATATTAAAAAAGGACAACATACCTAAAAGCACTGTAGACCAATTCTAAAGTTCAATTCTACAAAACGTATCAATGAATCAAATTTGTAGGGGTGAGGGATTTGAAATGTTCACCTCATCGAAAACCTTGGAGTTGCAAAGGAAAAACACAAAAGAAAGATATATTTATTATCTAAGTGTTACCTCTACAACGGTATCTCCAAGTTTATATATATTATTAGAATATACTAATGATCACAAAAAGACTACACGTACTTTGCTATTGGTAGACTTATACGTTTAGGGGGTGTTCGTTGATGCCACCGTTCTATTATAATGCGCCAATTGTGCCAGAATCCTATGAGGAAAGTTTATACAAAGGGCATTACACCAAAGGCACCCAATTACAATTCTAAAATGCCCAAGTATCATGGACAAGCTTACCAGTAAAACAGATAAAAACTGGAACATCAATAGGAAGGGATACGCCGTGATCAGAAGTATCAAATCCAGAAACCAGGTTCTTTGCCGGTATTATGCACAATATATATGGCGAATAATCTAGATTAGTCACTCTGGCGTTTAGGTAGCCGATAGTTTAAAATCTACAAGGAAACATTATGTTATATTATTTTGATGCAATTATCCAATATCGAATCTATGTCTTCTATTAGATCCGGTTATTTATAATATTGGCTTTTATCGTGTTATTAGCGACATTGCCCTGAAGGTGTCAATAATACCCCACAAATCACGCCACACAAACAGAACATAGCTTTACATAACCAGGTTTTCCTTAACCGGGTGAACCGTATATGCGGATATAGTCATGGGGTATATTAATTTAAAAATCTAAAAGTCCCTACTGATTGAGAGAAATTTCAACAAATAGTTCTCTGTATCTAAACCATGAAGGTATCTTATAAATATGAATATTTAAAGAAATATGGGTAACGCACATTATTGTGTTCCACTTAAAATTTAAAAAGGTTTATTTAAATTTAACTTTAAAGAACAGGGAGAAGGAACTCCTGTTCCAAATCATGACAATACGTGATATATAGTATAGAGCGAGGAACTCATAAAATTCACATTCACCCATGTCACCGTTTGATTATCCATCTATTTACTGGTAAGCTTGTCCATGATACTTGGGCATTTTAGAATTGTAATTGGGTGCCTTTGGTGTAATGCCCTTTGTATAAACTTTCCTCATAGGATTCTGGCACAATTGGTGCATTATAATAGAACGGTGGCATCAACGAACACCCCCTAAACGTATAAGTCTACCAATAGCAAGGTACGTGTAGTCTTTTTGTGATCATTAGTATATTCTAATAATATATATAAACTTGGAGATACCGTTGTAGAGGTAACACTTAGATAATAAATATATCTTTCTTTTGTGTTTTTCCTTTGCAACTCCAAGGTTTTCGATGAGGTGAACATTTCAAATCCCTCACCCCTACAAATTTGATTCATTGATACGTTTTGTAGAATTGAACTTTAGAATTGGTCTACAGTGCTTTTAGGTATGTTGTCCTTTTTTAATATCACTATTTTTAGGATTAAGAAAGATGATGGATTAATTCTTATTATATTAAGCAAAAATAAGGCTAAAACTATTCTTCTTTTATGAAGGGTGGAGTATAATAATTTTAAGTACTGGTTTTAATTTTAGCAATTGTTAAAATTGTCAGAACACCCAAAAAATTTTGGGTTGGTACTTAGATAGCAGTGTACAATAGGTCAGCAACATAAAAGTTTTGATAATAATACAATGTTTTTTATAATGTTTTTTTGTTTAGAAAACTGTCCTGAAGAAGGTGTACATTTGCCTAGTCACCGAAACGCAGCGTCGACAACTTTGTTTTCTTGTATTTGGGAATGTTATCATGACTGGCATACATTTTATATTTCAATGATGAAATGTTTTTAATATTGACTGTGTATATATTTGCAAATAAATATTAACATTTTTAAATATTTTATTGTCTTTTTGTTGCTCTGACCCACTGTTATTTTAGTATATTCTTTTGTCATATTTTTAGCATATTAAAGTGTATGGACTTCTATTGATATTCTGACTTCCAGTACTGTGTTGAATTTTCAGTGTTTATAATTATCTGTATAGGGACTTTTGTGTCCTCTTTGTATGTCATCCTCTAGGATTTGTCTGTCTATATCAGGGTGCAGCTCACTGAGAAGACTAACAATAAAGATCTTTATGTCTCCTCCCTCCACCTCTTCGGGAATATTTAGGAGCCGAATATTGTTTCTTCTTGCGTTATTTTCTAAACTTTCTAGTTTGTCCCTCAGATCTTTCTCACTACCCTGTAATCTCGAAATTCCCGATGTGTTTTTTTTCTACTTGTTATGTGAGATCTCCCAGAGCTGTTTCCATAGCCCCGACTCTTTCTGTTATATCGTTCATTTTTTTTTCTAATGTTTCACAAACTGTTTGAACTTTCGTTTGATTGCTTTCTGAAACTGCAAATTTTTCTCTAATTTCAGCCAATAGGGTGACTAGTAATCCATCTGTAGATAGCTGTGCCTCTGGGTTGTCGTCTGTGATTAACACCCTTAGCTCCTCTCTTAGTTCTCCTCTTAGCTCACTTCTCTGTTGACTCAGCTGATTCCCTTGGTTCTCGGGGCTAAGAGTTGAGCTAGTATTTACACTGTTATCTAACTTAGCCGAGGATGCTAGAGGTGCAAATCTATTTTCTAGAGACACGGAATTCATATTGATTCCTATCTTGTTATTTGGTTTTTTTTGTAATTCTGAGGGGATTAATTGTATCGAATCACTACCGTTGCTTGGTGTTTCCACAGGTGTATACTCAGGACCTTGCTGCTTATCCTGAGGGAGTTGAGAAGTTTGTGTAGATAGAGACTGAACTTTAAAATACGAACGTAATGATGGGGTCACCCGAATGTTTGCTGGTTTTAGTTTTGTTTTCGTTTGTTTTTTGTTTCCCTCCTTAATTACCGGGGTCTTCTCCGTCAAAGCCTTCTTAAATTGCAGAGCTCCGTCAGATTTTTGGGAGTTATTTTGCTCCGTACGTGAATCAGATTCTTTGTTATTCCCCTCAAAAGGTGACCAATCTTTGCCCCAAATGTCCCTGCTTCTGAGGGTATATCTATTTGACTTTTTTGCCCCTGTGTGTATCTCAGCAGAACCACCCCTTGCTTGCTGTTCCTGGCCTAAGACCCCTCGTTCTACTTTTAATTTAGGCCCCCAGTCCCCCCTTTTCCTCCTTACCGAGGTCATTTGCAAATGCCATGAACAGAGCTCTTCGTTTTCCGCCTGAATCAGCTCCTCAATTTGACACCCTCCGGAGCTGCCCCGGGGCACCACAAACTCTGTCTCCGGAACGATCCCCGTAGAGACCCCAGAGACTGTTAGTATCTTCACGGCAGAAAACGCGAAGTCAGCCGCTCGGCTCCCGCTGCCCCGGAAGCCGATCCTAGCAGCGGTGCGCCTGCCACGCGCAAACCGCGCTGCCGCTTCTGACCAGCGGCTCCTCTGTGGCGTCTCTCCTCCTCCGACCGCCACCGTCGCCGTCGCCCACAGAACTCGGGAAACAATAGAGGATCTCCTCCGATAACCACCCAGAAGGTATAATACAGCTGATCAAAAGTCTGCCCTGGCGCCACTACTAAATTTGAGTTAACTTCGCATTTTAGTGCTGCGTTGATTGTGCCGAGGTAGAGCAGAGCCCGCGACCGCTTCTATCTGCCGGCCGCCATTTTCCCCTCCATCTCCTATAGAGTACACTTGTGAGCTTATTTTCAAAACATTTTGAGCTTCTGCTTGTATTGCTGTTCTCTTTCAAAAGGCTCTGATCCTTACAGCTTTCTCAGACTAATGAAATAGCAGGAGTCAGATAAACCAAGGTCACTGAAAAGGAATTTACAGCAGCAGTGGCAGGAGGCAGAATCTGATAGAGCTGGAATGTGCCCTGTGCTTACATCAAAAGAGTCCTGCTATCACATCAGGTTTTAATCACAAAGGTAACACTAAAGTAATTATAAAGTAAAAACAAAACCACTGGCACTGAAGGGAACTACCTTGGGTGCGGATGTGCTCATTTTGAGAAAGCAAATGCAATCACTCAAAGTAAAGTCAACCAGTGGGTTTAGTAGGCTGCCCCACTGCCTCATGCTGTATACTGTAGTGGAAAGAAGCAAAATTTGAATGTCATAACAAACAAATGGATGAAAAGAGGTGGTTGAAAACCCATTGAACTAAGTATATTATGAATATAATTTTAGTGAAATCAAAAGGTCGGAGCTAACGCCAGAAACAATAAAGTGAGTACACCAACTTGGCTGGCTGCTGTTACACAAGTAAAATCAATGCATAATCGAACCATGTTCCTAGTTTGCCTTGTACTGGCTGTCACCTATCTGTCTGTCCGTCTGTCTATCACTCACTGCAGAGGTCCTTCCTTCCTTCCTTATGTGTCTCTCTCATCCTCTCCTAAACTGCAGGCGCGTCCGATATGGCTGAGCTCCACAGTAAGGTGAGAATCTTGTTTTTCAGGCTTATTAAACAGTCCGTGATAGGGCCATCCTCCTTTCAAAGCCGCCAGTTGAACACAGTTAAATTACTGTTTGGCTTTCATTGCATTGAGGCAGTAAACAGAGCTTGGGGCCAGAAATGGAACAACACAAGATGCGTGTGGATTGGCAGCTCGCTGGCTGTGCACAGGGGCTATGTTCAGAGGGATAACCATTAATCACCTCCTGGTATATTTTTACACAGTGATAAGACTATAATCATGATGCAATGCACAAAGTATCAAAGGACGCTTTAATACAGGCCTCGCTTTGCCAAACCCTAAGCTTCATGACAGAAAACGAGAACATGCCGAGGCTGCCGCGGCTGTCATGTGAGCTCCTCCTGCCGCCGCCCCTGCTGCCGCTTCCCCGGGGCCCTGGGGGCAGCATCTCGTCTCTAGCCAGGAGGCATCTGGGCGACGTTTGAGAGCTAGACCCAAGGAGGATGCGCGTTCTGGGCGATGCCAGGTGGATTAAATGTTCAGGTCTCCTGTGACATAACAGCACGGATGCATGCATGGCAGTGAGAGTCGGGACTGCTCCCAAGTCATAAAACTGAGGTCAGGGTGCCAGGGGGACTGAATGTCCACTGTTCTCAGTTTATTCCTGGAGTTCTCCAAGATATCACCATATTCGATGGCGTGAGGAACGAGCACATTAGCTCGTCTAGTAGCAGGATGTCGGCTCGTCAACTGTTTGTGCACTAAGCATATTTTGTTTACAGTAGAAGGAACACTTGCCCCAGGCGTCAGTATATGCGACGCTGCACCCCTTTCCTTCACATATAGGCCTAAGAGCCCCCTTGAGAATCTGTACTCAGTAGTATACCTCACTAAACAGTGACATTGTAGTCACTACTTCTGTTTACTCTCTATTTCTCTATCTATCTCACTTCTGCTCTGCCCCTCTCATTTTTTTTTTGTTTCCAGTTCTTCCCCTGTCGCTGCCTCTCTCTTTCTCTTGTTTTCTCTTTCTTGCTCTCTTTCTCTCTCGCCATATCAATGTATCACGCTCCTTTCCCCTCTCGCTCCCATCCCTCGGTTCCTCGATTCTCTCTCGTCGATTTCCTCCTCTTTCCACCCTGTACGTAGCTCTCTCTGTCTTCCTCCACCTTCCTTCAGCCTCACCGCTCTCACCATTCCTCTGTCCCCCCATCTCTTTGTCTCTGTCCCCAGTTTCTCAGCACGTTTCTTCGTCTCTATCTCTACTTCTTCCTATTCCTTATCTCTTCCTTTACTCTCTTACTCCCTCGCTCTCTTTTCTCTTCCTAACTTGCTCCCTTCTTCTCTCTCTCATGTGCCTCTTTCTCTTTTACTCCCTCTTTCCTCTCTCTTGCTACTACCTCGCTTTTTTCTTTCTCTGTCTCCTCTCCCTCAATCTTCCTCCCTCTCTCTCTTCTGTTCACTCTCATCCCCGCTCCATGCTCTCTCTTCTTTATTCCTCTCCATTTCCATCCCTCTATCTTTTCCGTCTCTCTTTTTCTCAATCATTATCGCCAACTCTCTCCCTGATCAGCCTTGTACATTTCCACCCTCGTTCTCTTGCGCCGCTTACTCATCTCTTTCTCTTTTACACCCTCCCTCCTTCTCTCCTCTTCCTACAGCATCTTTCCCTTTCTCTCTCTGTGTCTTTCTCTCCCTATTTTTGCATTCTCTCTCTCACGTTCGATCTCTCCATCTTCCTTCCTTTGCCTCTCGCCTGGCCAGCTCCCAACTGAGACTGTGGAAGATCGTTTTTAATACTTTTTCTTTGACGTTATTGATTTGATGGCAATAGTCCAACCTCTGAACATATTCTTCAGGTTGTAGATGCCCTTGATATGCTGCAACATTGCCTATCTGGGTCAAAACTTGAAGAATCAGAAGTGGCACCCGGATCGCGGGCACATATTCAATTGGGAAAGCAGCTTAGTTTTAATTAGAAAGACTTTTTTTTTTGCAGTGGCAAGGGCATCAGACCGTTCTTTACTGTCTCGAAGAAGAATGACACTGCAAGCCTTTTCAAAACAGCGGCCGGCCGCTCTGACGCAGACTGTTCACCAGCGAGGCACGTGGAAGCCCTGGACAACGAGGGAAGGTGTTCAGGGCATCATTATGCACAAGCCTTTGAATCCTATGTTTTCCTTATTTCCACATATATTTTCACTCTTGCTTTCTTCAATTGTCACCAGGATTTGAAAAGTGTGGGAATCACTTTTAGGTGCATCATGTTGGATGTATGATGCTCCTCGCCTTTGATAGAGGCTGCATCGGAATATCATGGGTAGCACGTTAGGTTTTAGTACCCAAGCGTAGTTTCAAGTCCCCAAATACTGTCCCCTCTTTTTCCACAACCATGGGCTTCGTTTGTTTTTCCCCGCAAAGTGGCAAGTTTCTTTGCGAGTACTAGTTGGTTCAGAAGATGGGTATGGAGTTAAACAAACCACTTCAAGAGTGGGTTGCCGATAGAAAACAAAGTGCGTGAACCCAGGATTGGGTTTGGATGCTACCGTCTACAGGTCACGTAAGACCCTTCAAACCAGAGAGGCCATCCTTAATGGAAGAGGAAGCCTCACACATATTATTGTATCATGCTTCATCATCAGCATCCTTTCCCCTTCCTGGTAAGATGGTACTTCCAGGGTGGACTCAACCTTCGTGAAGACTTGGTGGTAGGAGGGAGTTCTGACATAAAACTTACAGGACAAAGTCGGGATCCGGTTAGATTTAAAAATACCTCCAGGTTCCTCGGTTATCACCTTTATTAGTGAGGACCCTAGGTACGCTAAAAACAGATCAAGTGATGGAGTCCGTAGCGTATAATGACTCTAGTCCATCCCTAAATTTGACAACATGTTTCTGCCCTCAATAATTAGCCTACTAGGGCTGGGGCATTCATCAAGGGCTAGTAGATCCCTGTCAGAAAGGAACGGGTGTCCACAACTATTCTAGATGCTACTGTGAGAAAGAACACCTATATGTTAACCCAAGTGAATCCCTCCTAGGACTCTAACTGCCTGATTCCGTCATTAACCCTATGCTTTAGGAGATACAGAAGAATCGGTCAAGGGAGGGGTGGTGTCCTTTGTAATCACACATTCTCCAGAAGACACACCACTCGTGACCACCTACTTCTCTCTGCTCCTTGCCGCTGGGTATGGAGTTGTTATGTGAGTTAACACCGATTTTCTTGCGCCTTTGAAAGTGGGCGGATGCCAGCAATCTTTTTTTTCGCAATGTAAAGACTCGCATGTAGAAAACTGCTGTGGATAGTAATCATACCATTTGCAAGAATTGTATGAAGTTCACACTTTGCACATGTGAAGCTGATGGAGCAAGGACTCACAAATGAGACTTGCTCGGAGGCAATCTCCTCACAGTATTAATGTATTAAACTTTGTATTGTTCATACTAATTTTGCATACACGACATAAGTAGCAAGGAAGCTTGCCTATGTGTTTTTAACTAACAAATAACGCTTGTCTGTTCTAAAATGGCCGCTAAAACGCGGGAACTTTACTGCGCATGTCTCAACCATATCACGTGGTGTGACGTCTTTCTTTGCTTGGTGGGAAAATTCTGCTTCTGCGCAGTGTGTATTAAAATGGCTGCTTGATGTTTTCATGTGCTACAGCTTGCTCTTGTGTTGTAATTAAATTGTCGTTTTCTTAACGCTATTAATGCGGGATAGAATTTATAAGTAAATGGGAATAGAGTAGAAAGAGTGGGTATACAGTGAAACATTTTATTTGTGATTTTAATATTTTCTTCTTTGACTTTTACTAGTTCGTAAACTTGGGCCTGGGGTTGGTGAACTGAAACTCGAGAGACAATGATTCTGTGCATGCGTCCTGCATGGCTGCCAAGAGAAAAGGATGAAGTCAACCTGGACGTCGTCCAAGGCCACGACCTGATGGCCGACACTGCTGTACCCATGTTGTTCAAGTTAAATATGCAACAATGTACATGAACAATGTATAATCTTTGTCGTGAGACGGGTGGGAAATAAAGCAAATGTATTAAATTTGATGGGCGGTATTTTAAAACAAAGGACTTTAGGAAATTGAACTAAATCAATATGGTGTGAGGATCAACCCCCTGTCCCTGTCCAATCAGAAGTAGTGGTCCCATATTTTTGCAACATTAATGGGAGGTACATGGGCGTAGAAGGGTATAATAGATATAGAATTAGCTAATTAGTTAGAGCACACTCTCAGAACGCACAGAAGAGCTCCAGACCGCCAAGCTGATCGATTGCAGACTGAATTGCTGTCCAGAGAGGTCCTGAGGAGGGGGCGGCGGAGTCCATTAGAAGGAAGACACGGGAGAATCGAGGAGAAGCGGAGTATCAGAGAGGGGAACGACGCAGGCATCGTAGGTAGAGAGGTCACCGGTCCTGTCCTGAACCTGGAGGAGGTCTTTGCTCTTCATCCTTCCTGGGTCCTATCTTTCCAACTCCTTGGCCAAGGGGTTTGGTTCTCGCACTTTAGGTAAATATATGCAACCTTTAGTTGCGCTGCTGTCTCTATCTTCTCCTTTCTGAGGGACCGTCATTAATCGATAATTGATTTCTTGTGCTTCATCCTTGATATGCGATTAAGTATCATGCAATTCTGTACTTTACTCTGCAAAAATGTTTAGATAAACATTTGAAAACTTCCTGACTCGGTGATTATTTCAGAATTATGAATTGTAATGAATGTCACTCATTTTAAACTTCCCAATTGACAAAGGATTCATTGGTAAGTCATTACTCTTCAATCAGAAAAGTAATTGGTAGCAGGGATTTTGATAAAGAGTATAACTGACACACCAGCGTGAAACACTAGCGTAGTATGAATGTATGGGCCCAAGTGAGTATCTGATGTATGAATGCTCGTTGCTAGTATCGCGCTGGATCAGTTTTCTGGTTATCAGAGGATGGTTGTGCTTTGTTAATTGGGTAATGAGAATTATATTTTTATGAATTAACACCTGTTATTGTTTAAAAGTTTTGTTTTATGTTGTCCAGAATTCCCCGGGGAGGAAAATTGAATAGCAGGTGGTAAGTGGAAGCCATACTGCAGTGAGGTTATCTGTCAGGCAGAAAAAGTACTGAAAAAGTTAAGTAGGGCTATCAGTGCTCGTTAGGGACTCTATGCGTGTGAGTAATAGCAAAAGGAATATGCTGGTAAAATTTTGATGTTATATCACCTAGAAAGGGTAACATTGAAGAAGTAACAGGTATTTTGATGCTCGAGTGAAGAGTAAACGGAAGGGTTTTTACTCGTAGTGTATGTTTAGTAAACGGAAAGGGTTTACTAGTGTGGACAAAAACTAACTTTTCAATTTAGAGAAACTGGCACGATAGCGAATGTTTTATGTTGTTACTGAATTTTAATTAAAGTTGTAGAGAAATAAGGTTTTACGTACGAATTTGTAAAGGGAGGGTCAGCTGCCGGAGAGGGAGCTGACGTCACAAAGCGCCGCGCATGGATTGGTTGAAACCGCGGGCGTGGAAGACTCTTGTGAAGGAGGGGTCAGTAGTCAGGAGTAATACTGACGTCACAGGTGCCGCGCTGGGATTGGTCGAAACAGCGAGGGACAGAAAAGCGCAGATTGTAAAGGAGGGGTGGCAGACCAAACGTCACAGAAAGCCGCGCTAGGATTGGTTCAGAGACAAAAGTAAACTGGAATTTGATTGGTTGTTACTATAGAAGCAGAAATCCTGGTGGATAGTGGAGATTGTATGTTAAAACGCGATCCAACTTTAATAGGAACTCGTCCGGATAGGAGATTCCTAGGTTTTGCAGAATATAACTTTATACATCAAGGTTTACCCAAAATGTACGGAGAGAAGAGGAAAATGTCATTCCTACAAAAGATTAAGAATTACTTTAAAAAGGACAAGCCAATCAAAACTAGAGAAGGAATTATCATTCCACCAGCTAAAACGACCGCTTCATTCATGATGTTGGAGAGAGGTTATCATGCTTGCGTATGGTTAGAGAATTGGATAGAATATACCAAAAATTATGGAATATTAAAATTTCCTGAGAAGGGTACTTTTAATGGAAGGATTCTTCAAAATTTGAGATTGAGGATGAATGATTTAGAACCAAGACCTAGACTAACCCAATACGAAGCCTTAGAGGAGTGGGAAACTGAGGCATTTGAACGTGACTGATCCAGAAGTAATAGGGGTTATCGAGGATTTTTCCCTAGGTACCAAAATGAGTCAAGGGACGGTCAGATGAAACAGTGGAGAAGAGCAATGCTTACAGAGGGACTGTATCCAATACTGACAGCAGAAGAACTGTTAGGGGGCAAATGCACAGAAAAGACAAAACACTTGACTAGGTGTGGAGATTCCGAAGATGAATTTATGGAAGAGATATTAAAGAACCCGCCACCATATCAGGAAGGGACAAGTGGATGCACCCCAAGTGCACCACCATTAAAGACCCCATTGGTACCGCAAGTATTGCATGATTCCCCAGCTAGTAGGGTACTTCACGATAAAGAAAAGGAAGCCCTAGATAAAACCAGAGCAGAAATAATACAGAAAATAACACAGTTAAAAGTACATCCTGATTCCTTGACCATACCTGTAACAATTGGTCCAGTAGTTCCATTATATAGTGACAAGGTAAACTATCCCCAGCCGCTAGTTACGCCCACTCCTGTGAACGTTCCTAAACCCGAAACAGTAGTAATGGTTGAGGATCACTTTAGTGACTGTGAATCTATGATTTCATTAATGGATTTGCCCATTCGAGAATCTGTAAATAGTACTCCCAGAAGAGCTACACCTGGTTGCTCAAATGATGTAAATATAATAACCTCATCAGGAACCAAAAGTGGCACAGTAGTTACTCCAGAAGACTTAGAAAGGTGGGCACAAGGATCAGACAAACAGAGTTCACCCCCAAAGATCATGGACATTTATAAATTAAAGGTCGAATTAGAAGAATTAATAGCAGGAAATGTAGGGATAGACCGTCTAAATACTTACGATGAAGAAGAATTATTGTTTGTATGCAGAAGTATCACAAGAAATGTAAAGATATTCCATGAAAAATTATCAGATTTAGCTCTGCAGATGGGAATTGAAATAGGGAAGTCAAAAGTGCTACAGAAACCCTATAGAGCAGATTTTTCAGACAAAGATTTAGAAAACATGAATGCCTCTGGTAGAAAATTACAAATAAAAGAATTAATGACAGTCTTACAGACATGGGGAGCCCTAGATAAATGGAAAGTTAGATGGACAAAGAAAAAGGAAGAGGCGCGATACAGTAGAACAGCTTCGGAATATCTAATGAAAGAAACAGGGAAGCAGATCAAATATACCCGATGCGAGAAGTTCCAGGAGGGGGATATGTACATGTCCCATGGAGCAGACAGGATATTTTATCCTTTACGAATGATTTCCCCAAGTTAAGAGAAAAGCCAATTGAATGGTACAAGCAGGTTGAGAGGTTTGTGAAAGTGTCAAAAGTATTATTGAAAGACTTGGATGGTCTGTTTGACATAGTGGTACCTGCCGATTTATGGACAGATTGTAAAATCACAGTTGATTGGCCAAGTGAAGAGTATCCCAGAGATCCAAAGACAGGTGCCCCGTCAAGTGATGTAATGAAAAATTCTCAGCAGGTAATAACTTACCTGAAAGGGAAAATACCACCAAAGGAAACAGATTGGGTGAAAATAGACAGAACTACCCAAGAAGCCAGTGAATCGGTACACGCCTATTATGAACGTTTATTACAGGTATTCAAACAGTATAGTGGATTTGAGGATATTGGAGACAAAAACATGAGTCAATTTGTATACCGATTCGTTTACGGTCTGAAGCCAGAGATTTGTCAGATGATTAAGCAGCATATGTTGTATTGGCAAGGGAAGCCAATCGACGAAATCCTGAAATATGCAAAATATTGTGGAGACGACATTGAGGACAGGCACAAGAAACTGCAAGAAAAAGTGATGTGGGCTCAGGTAAAAATGACTGAAAAACAGGGAATTAATTTGGATAATCCGAGTGAAAATCAGGGAAAGGATTCTGGAACGAATGGTGATACTGGGAATGGTGGAAAAATGAGAGGACGAATGAGCCGAGAAGAGGCTAAAAAGAAATTTCCTTGTCACGGATGCGGAAAGTTGGGGCATTGGAAGGATGAATGTAAAAAGATTCGGAATAATAATGGCCCAAATCAAAATTTAAATCCACAGACGCAGAATGACTCACAGCAGGGTGTAAATCCTCAGAGTCAGTTGCCACCTGCACCTATACAGGGTAATGTAGGCAGAGCAAAGCACGGTACAGATGTCGGATATCAAGGAGGAAGTGGTAAGAATGATTATGTAACCTCACAGTTTCTTTTACAGGACGATTTCTGTCAGTACAGTTCATGACGGTGCCTAGGAGAGGGGGAGAAGGAGTGCGTACTTGGCGCGTCCTTACCGGTAGATCAGTCAGGTCCATATGTTGAAGGGAATGTGAAGGGTAATGATATTACTTTTCTTTTGGACACTGGTGCTACCCGGTCTACTGTGAGAACAGCAGACATCACAGACCTTCCTCTCTCTGGAGAAGCTATCCAAGTAGTGGGGGTAGCTAATCGAAAGATTAGAACACCTCTTACCGAACCAATGGAAGTTAAAATTAGAAATTTTAGAGAAATGCATCAATTTGTAGTGTGTGATTCCAGTCCAGTAAATTTATTGGGCCGAGATTTGTTGTGTAAAATGAACTGCACAATTTCCTGCACGCTGGATGGTGTGGCAGTTCAGACCCCGGATGAAGACCATGTATAATAATTCATGATTGCAAAACAAGGTACAGAAGTAGATGAGATGTTCTCTTTGATAACAAAAGACGAGTTGCCAGAAGAATTAAAAACTACAGTAAATCCTATAGTGTGGGATTTCACGGGAAAAGAAGTAGGACTTATGGCCAAAATAGACCCAGTTAAAATTACTGTAAAGGAAGGTGCAATTTTCCCAAATACCAGGCAATACAAAATGAGTGCAGAAGTAAAACCAGGAGTCATTGAAGAAATCGACCGAATGGTAAAACAAAACATACTAAAAGAAGTAATGAGTAGCCCATGTAATTCACCAATAATGGGTTTGAAGAGACCTAGTGGAAAATATAGGATTGTTCAAGATCTGCGAAAAATAAATAAGATTGTGGAACCTTGTTGTCCTATAGTGCCAAATCCTGCAGTAATTCTATACCAGATCCCTTGGAGTGCAGGATGGTTCACTGTGATTGATTTATGCCAAGCGTTCTTTTCAATACCATTGCACCCAGATAGCCCGTATCTTTTTTCATTTAAATTTGAGAACAAGGTCTATGTATGGAATCGTGTTCCTCAGGGGTACACAGAAAGTCCTTCCATCTTCAATCAGATATTGAAAAAGTGTTTAGAGAAACTAGTGATGCCAGGAAGCTCAGTCTTAGTGCAGTATATAGACGACTTATTAGTGGCATCAAACACCAGAGAAGACTGTGTTGTTGACTCCATTGCACTATTGAATCATTTAGCAGAAGAAGGGCATAAGGTCTCACCTGAAAAGTTGCAGTTTTGTACAACAACAGTTAAGTATCTAGGACACCAAATTGAGAGGGGAAAAAGAAGAACAACCTCTGAAAGAGTAAAATTGATCAAGAAAATGCAAATGCCTGTCTCCCAACGAGAAGTGAGAATGTTCCTTGGAATAGTGGGTTATTGTCGACAATGGATACTAGGATTTTCCCTGTTAGCAAAGCCCCTAATTCAAATGACGAAAAAGAAGGCAAAGGACCCAGTTGAGTGGGATGATGAAAGTGTAGGAGCTTTTGTAAAATTGAGAAATGCTTTGTGTGCAGCGCCTGCCTTAGGCATGCCTGATTATAAGAAAGAATTCGCATTATTCTGTCACGAGAGAGAAAATTGTGCACTCTCAGTCCTAACTCAGAGACATGGTTTGGATAGACGTCCTATAGCTTATTTTTCTGCTACATTGGAACCAGTGGCGGCCGCTTTGCCAGGCTGCTTAAAAGCAGTAGCGGCTACCTGTTTGAGCATTGAACAAAGTGAGTCAATTGTAATGGGACACCCAGTAAAGGTGTTTGTTCCACATGCGGTTGTAATTCTATTGACAGGAACCCGGACTCAGCATCTTACTCCTAGTCGGCTGACTAAGTACGAGAGAATAATTTTAGGTGCTGAGAATGTGACCATTGTAAGGTGCACAATAGTAAATCCTGCTACCTTACTACCAGACCCATACCATGAAGAAGTTAAAGATGACGAAGAAGAACATGATTGTTTACAAGTCACAGAGTTATGCACGAAACCACGTCCTGATATTCAGGAATTGCCCCTTAGAAAGCCAGACAGGGAGCTGTTTGTTGATGGTTCATGCCAAAGGCATGAAGATGGTAAACTAACTGCAGCATATGCAGTATGTGAATTAACTGGAATAGTCGAAGCATCCTATTTACCAGGAGTAAAATCTGCACAAGTAGCTGAATTGATTGCTTTAATAAAAGCCTGCAAAATTGGGAGGAATCAAAAAGTAACTATATTTACAGAGAGCCAACATGGTTACGGGGTTGTGCATAATTTTGGCCAACTATGGATGCAGAGGGATTGCATGACTTCTTCAGGATCCCCCATTAAAAATGGACAGTTCGTAAGAGAACTGCTGGAAGCAATACAATCACCAAAAGAATTGGCTGTGGTAAAATGTGCCGCACACCAGTCAGGAGATGACTGGGTGGTAGTCGGCAACAGGTACGCAGATCTTGTGGCTCAACATTGTGCCAAAAACAGATTGGCGGTGAATAAAAGGGTGGAAAGAATGGGAATCAGCTGCCAACTTTTGCTGTGTGCACCTCCTGAAACATGGAATGATGTAAAACGATTGCAAGATGATGCTGATGAGAGTGAAAAGAATATATGGATTAAAGTGGAATGTTCTCAAAGGGCGGACGACGATGTGTGGATTTGTGCCGATGGCAGACCTGTCATGCCTGACTGTCTGCTCTCACAAATGGCCAGGATGTATCATGGGGACACACACATAGGGAGAGGTGCAATGATTAGGCTCTTCAGACAAAATTGGTACAATCCAAAATTCAGGGCTGTAGCAGAGAGTCTTTGCCAGAGATGTTTGACCTGCCAAATGCATAATCCAGGAAGAAAAACAATAATTGGGTTTGGAAAAATTGGAAAGGCGGAAGGTCCATTTATAAGATTTCAATTTGATTTCATTCAGTTACCACCATGCAGAGGGCTGAAATATGTACTTGTCATAGTGTGTCTGTTCTCAAAGTGGGTGGAGGCTTACCCTACCAGGAGGAATGACAGTATTACAGTCGCAAAGCTGTTGCTACGAGAACTTATTCCTAGATTTGGTTTCCCAGTAACTTTGGAATCAGATAGAGAAAAGCACTTTAACAGTGAAGTGATTAAGATAATCTGTGAAGCATTCCAAATTGAGCAAAAATTGCACTGTGCATATCGTCCAGAGGCTTCTGGAGTGGTTGAACAATTGAATGGCACAATAAAATCCAGACTGGGAAAAATGTGTGCATCAACATCATTAAATTGGCCGGATGCATTGCCACTTGTCTTAATGGGACTCAGAAGCATTCCTGATAGAAATACCGGATTGAGTCCCCACGAGATAATGATGGGAAGAGCAATGAGACAAGCACATGTTCCCATAAATAAACTGCTGAATATATCTGATGATATGGTTCTGGATTATTGCAAAGGATTGGCTGACCTAGTGCGTTCTGTCTCTCACCAGGTTGGAGAAGACGCAGTTTCCAGGCAGCCTGAACAAGAACATGATCTAAACCCTGGTGACTGGGTGGTAGTGAAGAATCACACCAGAGAAACGTGTCTATCACCTAGGTGGAGCGAACCTTGTCAGATCATATTGGTTACAAACACAGCTGTGATGTGTGCAGGATTTCCTAATTGGATTCATGTAAGCCACACTAAAAGAGTACCAGACCCTGAAGAAGAAAGACCTCAGACAGTAACGATCACTGAGGAAGCTGAAGGTTGCCCAGCTGAAGAATCTCAGGAGCAAGATTCGAGGGAAGCTGAAGTCAGGACTGGATACCAGTGGTGGAAATTCCTGAAGTTTACCACAGAACAAGAAGTCAAGCGAATCTAGAAGAAATCGAAGAAGATCAGATAGGTGAAGAAGAAGCAGCTCAGGAAGAAGAAGAAGACACAATAAGAGAACCTGAGCAGGACCAGATAGGGAGAGGAAACTGTGCTCAAAATAATGACAAACCAACGAATTTTGAGCAGGGACAGACAGGTCTAGAAGAACGCGGTCAGGCTGCAGAAGTACAAAGTGCAATAAGCCCTGATCAGGACCAGTTAGATCAAGGAAAACACATTCAATCAGAAGATCTCGAAATTCTTGAACCTGAAGACGAAAATCCTGAACAAAGTCAGCCATTAGAAACTCAGAGTGGAGCTGCTGAAGAGAAACCAATCAGACCTGAAAAAGAACAAATAGAAGAAACTGTAATTGTCAAAAACAAGACTGTGACACAACCTGAAAATAAAAGAATTTCTGCAGAAGAAAGCAAAGAGGCAGTGCAAACACAGAAAACAAGAAAAGGTGATCATTGGCCTAGTGTCATTAAAAGAGTAAGGTACCACATAACAACCAGAAGTGAAGATCCAGAACAAGTAAATGAAGTAACAAGCCAAACAGGACAGGAAAGCGAAACTAAGAAACGGAGAATCAAAAGACTGAAACTTATTAACAATAAGTTTAAAGGTCCTGATTGGACTTACATTATTCTTGAAGACTACGAGAGCTCAGAATCAAGTGAAAGTGGTGACGAAGGACCAAGTACAGAACTGATCACTGAAACAAGACCACCTTGCTAACGTGAAATAGTTGTGCGACGAAAATTGAAGAAAATAGATAAGAAGAGCAATCTTCCTTGTCAAAATGTCCGATGATAGAGTTTCTGGGAGACCAAAAGGGAAATGTTGTAAAAGATGCTGTGCTATATGCATATGAAGTTTAGTAGTAGTACTTGTAGTATGGTTAGTACTGATCGTAGCAATTCCCTACCTTATGATAATGGATAAAAAGATTAACAATGAAACGAAGGGAAGGATAGATAACTTGAAAGGTGATAGAGTAGAACTAACGGCAGAAGATGATTCAGAATTTCATCATGAAGTAATAGATAATGATACTAGTTTAAATGTTTTCACAAAATTACTGTTTCAATATGTAGATAGCATGGAAGTTAGCAACTGTTATGTTTGTATGAAGTTACCAGAATCAGTAGCAGAAGGGTTAACATATCATCACTTGCCTTTAACATATGGCATATCATGTAGTGTATTAACAAGTCTATTTTATAGAACAGGGAGAATTCAGTATTATTATTCAAACATAGATGTGATATTTTCTGAGGTTCCGATTCGCAAGAGTATGAACCCAATGCTTAGTAGTCAAGATGCACAGTTTATGGGAGAGTTTTTCTTAACAATGAAGTCGATAGACATAACACATGCACATAGAAACAATCTAACATGTTCTTTACATGAAGAAGAAAAGATATTTTTGAATTTAGTAGAAGATAGAAGACAAGATTTTCACAGGAAAGCTTCTGAGCATAAGGCTCATTTGCCACCTTGGGCTGAGAAAGAAGGGAGTTACACACCTGGCAAGGCTCAAGCTGCTATGGCTCTGGATTTTGTAAAGACAGGGAAAATTTGTCTACATAGGTTAAGGACTGAATATAACAATGTTTTCATCGGTACCAGTGAATGTGAACATAATTTCTTAATTCTTGGAGGTTGGGGACTCAAGGGAGGAACAGATTCAGTTTTTCCTGGAATCTATTATGTGTGTGGGAATAAGGCTTTATTTAGGCTTCCTGCACGGTGGTATGGAAGTTGTTATTTTGGAATAGTATTTCCAAAGATATACCACGTAAAAAGAAACACTGGGAGCAATGAAAATAGTTGATTAACACGTAATAAAAGAGCTAGTTTTTCTGAAATTGTAGGTGATATATTTGGTGCATTGATACCTTCAGTGGGAGTAATTCTGAACTCAAGAAGAATATGTAAATTATCTACAGTGGTGGATCGTTTATCAACGGATACTGCTGGAGGCTTTCTAATGATTAATGCGGAAATGGTTGCAATTAGATCTATGGTTATGCAAAATCGACTTGCTCTTGACATTATTTTGGCAAAAGAGGGCGGAGTCTGTAAATTATTGAAGACGAAACACTGTTGCACTTACATACCTGATAAAAGTGCAGAAATTGGAACGTATATACAGAATATTACGAAACTTGAGAAGGAACTGAAACCACTGGAAGTTGATAGTGTATGGGAAAGATTGACAAATAGTATTGCGTCAATTGGTACCTGGTTTTCTAATATAGGGAAAGGACTCATAGGTAAAATACTAGTACCCTTAGCAGGGATAGCAATAATAGTATTAGCAATAATAATATGGTGCAAATGTTGTAGAAAGAATGAATCGTATAATGTGACAAGAAAAGGAAAGAAAAGAAAGTTTGATGAAATAGAACTGGAAGATTTGAGAAGTGAATTATACAAGAAGCTGAAAGGGGATGTGAAAAATAGAAAGTGTAAAAATGAAAATGAAATTATTTCATGCTAAAAGTTGGCATCTGGTTACGGGTAGTATTTGATGGCTCAGAAACACCATCAGAGAGGGGATTGATGGAGCAAGGACTCACAAATGAGACTTGCTCAGAGGCAATTTCCTCACAGTATTAATGTATTAAACTTTGTATTGTTCATACTAATTTTGCATACACGACATAAGTAGCAAGGAAGCTTGCCTATGTGTTTTTAACTAACAAATAACGCTTGTCTGTTCTAAAATGGCCGCTAAAACGCGTGAACTTTACTGCGCATGTCTCAACCATATCACGTGGTGCGACGTCTTTCTTTGCTTGGTGGGAAAATTCTGCTTCTGCGCAGTGTGTATTAAAATGGCTGCTTGATGTTTTCATGTGCTACAGCTTGCTCTTGTGTTGTAATTAAATTGTCGTTTTCTTAACGCTATTAATGCGGGATAGAATTTATAAGTAAATGGGAATAGAGTAGAAAGAGTGGGTATACAGTGAAACATTTTATTTGTGATTTTAATATTTTCTTCTTTGACTTTTACTAGTTCGTAAACTTGGGCCTGGGTTTGGTGAACTGAAACTCGAGAGACAATGATTCTGCGCATGCGTCCTGCATGGCTTCCAAGAGAAAAGGATGAAGTCAACCTGGACGTCGTCCAAGGCCACGACCTGATGGTCGACACTGCTGTACCCATGTTGTTCCTGTTAAATATGCAACAATGTACATGAACAATGTATAAACTTTGTCGTGAGATGGGTGGGAAATAAAGCAAATGTATTAAATTTGATGGGCGGTATTTTAAAACAAAGGACTTTAGGAAATTGAACTAAATCAATATGGTCTGAGGATCAACCCCCTGTCCAATCAGAAGTAGTGGTCCCATATTTTTGCAACATTAATGGGAGGTACATGGGCGTAGAAGGGTATAATAGATATAGAATTAGCTAATTAGTTAGAGCACACTCTCAGAACGCACAGAAGAGCTCCAGACCGCCAAGCTGATCGATTGCAGACTGAATTGCTGTCCAGAGAGGTCCTGAGGAGGGGGTGGCGGAGTCCATTAGAAGGAAGACACGGGAGAATCAAGGAGAAGCGGAGTATCAGAGAGGGGAACGACGCAGCCGTCGTAGGTAGAGAGGTCACCGGTCCTGTCCTGAACCTGGAGGAGGTCTTTGCTTTTCATCCTTCCTGGGTCCTATCTTTCCAACTCCTTGGCCAAGGGGTTTGGTTCTCGGACTTTAGGTAAATATATGCAACCTTTAGTTGCGCTGCTGTCTCTATCTTCTCCTTTCTGAGGGACCGTCATTAATCGATAATTGATTTCTTGTGCTTCATCCTTGATATGCGATTAAGTATCATGCAATTCTGTACTTTACTCTGCAAAAATTTTTAGATAAACATTTGAAAACTTCCTGACTCAGTGATTATTTCAGAATTATGAATTGTAATGAATGTCACTCATTTTAAACTTCCCAATTGACAAAGGATTCATTGGTAAGTCATTACTCTTCAATCAGAAAAGTAATTGGTAGCAGGGATTTTGATAAAGAGTATAACTGACACACCAGCGTGAAACACTAGCGTAGTATGAATGTATGGGCCCAAGTGAGTATCTGATGTATGAATGCTCGTTGCTAGTATCGCGCTGGATCAAAGCCATAGTCCTTACCTGCTTACAGTAACTACAGTGCAGATAAGAAATGCACAGCCAAGCACTCCCATCCTTACACAAAAGCATTTTTCAGGGCTCTCAGCTAGCATTACATTGCACTGCATGTCTTTCTGTATTTGAAGCATTCAAATCTATTCTCACTACTATATCGGTTTAGAAGGATGTGAGGGTTGTTCACAATATTCCATCACCCTTAAGGACAGATTGTACGGATTTCACCATGCAGCTGTGCACCAACAGCCCAAAGTACATAGGCTGCTCTGGTGGTTTTGCAATTTTTCATCATTATTTGAACGATTTGAAAAGTGTAAACATGGCACTTGAATTTACTAGTGCAAAAATGGACCTTTGCACACACTGACCATTCTAAAAATGACTTTTCCACCAACCTCCCAGTGCAAAAATTCTACTTTTAGCTGTCATCCGACAGAGGAAAAGTGCACTGGTACAAGTGTCTGTTCTATGTAAACCAGCCCCTCTCTGAGATAGAGAGCTTCACAGTCTGTCAAAAAAGTGGTGGAAGTATTATCTAAAAACATATTACCACAATTTATTAATATTACTGTCCTCGTCATCACCATTACAAACACTTTTGGGTGCCGTCACTGCCCAAATTGTGGATAAAGCTACTAATTTTAATTTTAAACTTACCCAGAACACCATACACTATTTATTCCATGAAATATTATCAGTACATATGAACATCATATTAAAATGATTTGAACTCTTTTGATTTCTGTTCTCTTTTAATTTCTGTTGTATTTGTAAATGCTGTCTGTAAAGGGACTCGTGGTCTATCGCTTCCTCTCCAAGCAAAGCCACCTATTTCGTTTATCGTCCCCAAAAGCAATATATCAAGGCAGCCTAGTGTGGTAAGTTGTGCCAGGGCTCTGGATGGATGGTGCCCCAGGTGGAGCGGTGGAGGCGGCAGCCCCTCTCACAGTACCCTTTTGAGACAGAAATCCTCCATTTGATGGAGTTGCTGTTCAGCCGCTGTGTTCTGGTCTACTTGTTTTACATGACTATGCCAGGCAGACCTACTTTTAGACATTCGCTTTCATTACTTTCAGATCTTGTTAGTATACCCTAGGCCCAGTAACACTGTTTGCATGCACCTATACAAACAGAAGATTTGTGTCCCAGAATACTCCACATAGTCTTAACAAACCTTTCCTTTCAGCAGGAATTAAAAAGTGTCAAAGACGCCACACTGCCCAATGTCCATATTTTTGTTGATGCCACACAATAAGCAAAGGTCTTGTTTTTACATACTTTCCAGCCCTATGTACTATTAAAATACCATCTCAATTGGGGAGCCATATGAAAGGACCCACGAGGCTGAGACCTCAGCCAGCAGGATTGAGGTCAAAGTGTGAGAGGAGGCATAGACAGAAGTCGTCCAAGCTAAGGCAAACTCCATGCACTAAACTACATAATTTTAGTGCAAGGCACAGTTTGCGCTGCCTTTGGAAAATAAAACATTCGAGCAGGCAGGCATATTCATCAAGCTGTAACAGAATCTCCTATCAACACTTCACAGAGACATGAATGTCAGTTTGTAGCGAAAATGCCCATCAGCAGCCCAGGAGCTGGATTGAAGCTAGGTAGACAAATAGCCTCTTAAGCAGGCAGGTTCATGGTTTCTACTGCCTTACCAGCTTACAATAGGCATGCTGTGGAAACAACTGAAAGGATGTGGGAACCATACAGTAAGAATGTGTCTATACTACATATATACATTCCACCCTCATAAATTAAGACCATTCCTTGAACCAAAAAGATAAAAACAAACCATGTTTCTTTTTAGGACATTGTTTGCAATTTCAACTTTTTCAAGGCTTGATTTTTGGCTATATTTTTAACGAAGGAAAGGAATAATTGAGACTAATATCCCCAAACCCCACTCCAAACTAATTTGAAACTGTTTATAGTCACCCTTGCGTCAGCAACACGATGATTGTTTCAAATATAGGGCCGATTCCGATCTCGGCCGGTAGGGCTCCGAATCGGATTCGGCTCAACCGGATCCGATTCGGTGCCCTATTGCCCGACCGATTCGTACGCGCGTCCGGGCGAGCGAGTACGATGCGAAATCGCCGACCGACTCGTCCGGGCATCCCGACCGCTCCGACCGACTCGTTCCCGGGTCCAACCGCACCGACCAACTCGCTCGGACTCGACTCGCACCGCGCAATGGAGACGTTCCCCGGCCGGGTAAGTACGATGCGCGCCGCGAGCAGTCCGACCGAGCCGCGCACTCCGGCTCCAAAGAGCAGTCGGAGCCGTACTTTGGGGGTCCGTGTCGGACCCCCTGTACGCGTAGCCGCGCGAGTTGCACACAGGGGGGACCCATGGGTCCCCCCTACCTGTGCGTGTACGGCGCGAGTCGCCTCACCACGTACACGCTGTAGGGGGCGCCCTTGTCCGCCTCGCACCCATTGAGTCAATGGGAGCCCGCGTACGCATTGTACGACAGGCTCCCATTGACTTCAATGGGAGTCCGACCGACTCGAGTCCGATGGCATACGTGCGCATCGTACTCGTTCGGTCAGGCTGCACGGGTCCGATTCGGTCGAAAATCTCTCCGGGTCCGGCTCGGTCGGAGAGATTTCCGGCCCGAATCGGAATCGGCCCCATAGCCTGGTGACTTAGTACAAAAATGCTGCCTGGCACTGGCGAATTTAAAAAACATCTTCCTCCTGGCATCCGGTGGTTATATAGCCACACCTCCCTGCCCCTAGATGCCATGCAATTGTTTTGCTCTCTGGGATCCTTACACTGCACCCACATACACAATCCTGCCTACAGGTCCTACTGTCATGTAGAGCAACAGCATTTTCCAGGTTGGGAAGGAGCCACACAAAACAACTATCTGGTTTACCCTGGAGAGGAGATAGTGCGAGCCTCTAGAGTAGGTGTTACTACTGAAAGCAAACCAAGTTGGGCTAGTCGATAATCCTGTAGAAAGGAGTGAGAGTTAGACTCAGGAAGGTCAGGAAGAAGTAAAAGGGAGGAAACTAAACTAGACAAGGTGGCAAGCTGGGCAGTGGTTATTTGGCTGAAGGACGTAAGTGATCACCCAAACAGGCCCAAAGAGGGAAGAGACAACAGGAAGATACCACTAACCTCTCCGCTCTCTTCATGGTTGCCATAGAATAGAGATCATGTAGGTCGGACCAGCAACAATGGGTGGGAGAAGAAGAGAAGCCTCTGTCACAAGTGGCCAAAGAGAAGCATGCTAAAGACAGGCTGTGGGCAGGAACACGGCTGATGTCCAGGCCACAGTAAACAGGGTCAGGCGAGAGTAGAGGCTGGCCTGTTAAGCACTTATAGTATATGAAAGAGCTTTTACCTGAGTGGCGGTGTAAACAAGGATGAGAAGGGTACTCCTGGTAATCAAAATGTTTGTCAAAATTAAAGTTTGAAAATAGATTTTTTTTTAATAAGAGGAATTAGCTTGCAATGACAGGATGGAAGACAAAGTCAGTGGTAAATTCAAAGCATACAGTGGCGGCCGGTAATTTTAGTAGAGAGGGGGGTGGGTGAGCCACACATGTAAACATACACACTCACTCACACCCATGCATTCATGAACGCATGCACACACACACCCATTCACAACACTCACTCACAACAAATTCTTACATACATGCACGCATGCACCAAACATTCAAAAACATAAAAATTACCGGCGCTACTGCTCAGGGAGAGGGAACCCTCAGAGGTCCCAGGAGGGTTGGGACTGCTGCCTCTTTTCGGTCGGCCAATGAGATTTCGGACGGCCAATGAGAAGAGGTATCAGTCCCTCATTTGTCACAGAGTGGGATGGGCTCAGTGAGACTGCTGACCCCACCCCACTTTGTGAAGAGTTGTCACTGAATGACACTCGGCCTGGGGTACTTCATTGCTTAAAACTGAAGCACCCAGGTCCGAAGCAATCAGTGATGCTCTCCCTTGGCACGAGGGGGAGGGCCTCAAGACACTTTTGACAGGCTGAGGAGGTCACGCCCACATGGCTGTGAAATAGCCTAGCAAAGTTCAGCTCAGGCAGCTAGGCGCCTGCACAGTTAGCACATGTCTTGCTTCTGGCTGCCAGATCTGAACAAGAAGAGTGTCTGTCATGCTGCCCTTTGCTGAACCTGACAGACATTCCTTCTGTCAGGGGAAAAGGGTAAGGAGTAGTGGCCCTCCGCCCGTACGGACGGGTAATGGCTGAAAGCATATCTAAGCGTCATCAGTATAAATGATGAATAAGACAAAGGACTTAATAAAATCAAACTTACTACGTGTTCCAAATGCACAATGCATCCTAATAATTGAAAAAATTATATTTATTAGATAATTTATATAAACCAGTGATATTCAGTACCTAAGTAAACTAACCCCAGATGGGCAAAATATGTATTAAAACTATGTCTGAGACGTTTGAACTGGAACTCAAACGTCCAGTTTCAGTTGGAATTTTTGCTTATGTGCAATCAGAAACTGTTTACCAACCCCACCATATTCTCCAAAATATGTAAAAAAAGAAAAGTTCTGACAGTGTGGCCTTAACCTTCCACTCATGATTTCCACCTCCAGCAGGTCCCATCGATGGTGGAGGGAAAGATGTGGATGATTTTGCATTTTCTTGTGTTTCTCCTGGGCATCTTTTGCATCACTTACACAACATCCTCCTCACCAGTGTGAACCATTTTGATGGTAGAAATAGTTTAAAGCACAATACATTTCTCACCAGGAGCATTAATTAGATTGGCGGAGAACATTAGGGAAAAAGTAAAGAGTCATAGATGGCAGTTACTCCGACCAGCATTGACTCTGCATATCTGTCATTGAAGGAAGAAAACAGTTAACACAAATGAAAAAGTTAATAATTTATAACAGTCTACAGGTTCTTAAAACATGCTGTTATTGAAGCAAAAATTTAAAATAGGACAGAAACATCTCAAAATCATAATAGAAAAAAAATGTTACTGTGTAAAGCATAGTTTATCCTAGAATGGGTTGTCTGAAGTAGGAGCAGGGCTTAACTGCAGAAGGGCCAGAAGTTCCTGGTGAATGAGTACACAGAAAAAAATCAAAGTGTGAAAGATTGAGCATGTAGACTAAAACATCATTCGTTTTAATGGTGTAAAAATAACAGCCTTTCTAGTACTACACAAAGAATAGTAACAAACAAAGTTTAGATAAGCTCTTTAGAGCTTGGCCTGGGCGACATGATCGATACACTGGCATAATCTTGCATAAATTTGGGAATTTTACATTATGTTTGTTATGTGACAGTCCTAAAATTATGCCATTACATCACTTGGCATAATTATGCAGCATTTGCAGCAACATTTTAGTGCATGAGCATGGGAACAAAGTAAACGACCAGAATGCAAACAGCACGTGTTTTTGTGCTATATATTTTGACACAAAATGTAACTTCGCATTCAAGATGGACACAATGCACATTTCATTCTTCCTAACTTTGCACATGCCTACTTAGAACATACACTATTTTGCATTACTTGTGGATCCAGTCCTCATCATTATTCCACATTAATCCCCCGCTTCCAATCAGTGGCGTAGCTAGAGCTTTTGCTGCCCAGGGCGGTCCCTGAGTTTGCCGCCCAGGGACGGCCGCTCCAGGTGAGAGTGGGGTGGGGCAGGTGGGGAGTCGACAGATGACGACAAGGGAAAATAAAATTTAAAAGAAGAAAACTTGCCTTGCTCTCGCAGCCCCCCCCAAAAAGCCTCCCCAAGCCATGCCACTGCTTCCAATCTAGAAGGGGTCCTCAGCACATTGTGATAGAGATCTATTGAGCTGCCATTATTCTTTCAACAGAAGTTCTGAACCACTCTGACGGTTTTCCCTTCCAAGGGCTCTTTGTTTGCATATAGCGAAACATTATTTTCAGTGAAAACAGCTGCTTCTAGCATCTCTGCTTATCATTTTGTTGAAACGTTACCAGCTTGCAGGACTGCTCAACAATGCATCACAACGTATGCAGTCTTTAGAGTAGATCTCCACCACTGACATGCAGTGGCGTAGGAAGGGGAGTGCGGTGGGTGCGGGCCACCCAGGGTGTCATCACTGAGGGGGGTGACAAAATGGCAAAAATATGTGTTTTAAACACATATTTTTACCATTTTGTCAAGCCGGGGGTGACAAGAAATCACTGAGGGGGTGACAAAATGGCAAAAATATGTGTTTTAAACACATATTTCTGCCATTTTGTCAAGCCAGGGGTGACAAGATATTTTGTGCGCCGGGTACCACCTGACCTTGCTACGCCACTGCTGACATGCGAGCAGTGGAAAATAACTTTAAGCAGCCCAAATGACAGATTAGAGATCTTTCATATTTTTCTGTGCTGCCTTGTATTCTATCTTTGGAAGAGTTTGTGGAGTGAGAAATGGTGTCAGGAGCCAAGGCTGCAGTGGATAAGCATTGTCACAAACAAAAGAAAAATTAAAACATGTAAATCACTGACATACAATAACAAGGCATCCATGTTCTTTCTCTGTTAAGAAAATGGTAAATTTGTTTTGGAAATTTGCGACCAAATTTGTACTCACTAAGGAGGTGATTACGATTGCGTAACAATCGCCACCGCAACCGCCACGCCATCGTAACGTGATTTACCCACCGCCATATTACGATGGCGGTGGGTATCGCGGCGGACGGAAAGTCCATCCGCCGCTTTTCCGCCGGTCGGCAATCGTTACGATTGCCGGCCGGGCCGAGCTGGGGCACATATATGGTGGCGGTGCCTAGCAGGCACCGCCATCCATATTATGATCTTTGCTTTTCACGGCCTTTCCATGGCGGCGATGCCGCCATGGAAAGGCTGGCGGGGATTTGCTTTGGTGGCCCGTTGCGGGCCCCCAGAGGGGTGGCGGGGGTGGGGGTGCACTTGGGGTGTACCCATGGTACCCTCCTGCATGTCCATGCACAAGGTGGCAGGCACCGCGCGGTGCCTGCCACGTTGTGCATGGAAATGCACAACATGGCATTTTACCATTGCGGCGGGTGCTGCAGTCAGCAGCACCAGCCGCAATATTAAACCGCCAGATGCGACCGCCGCGGTGGCGGTCGCATCATAATTAGGGTGGCGGGACCGCCGCGTGGCAGGTGGGCGGTCCCGTTACCGCTAGGGTGGAGGGCGGACTAAAGTCCGCCCGCCATCCTAATGACCCCCTAAGTGTAGGGACGGAAAAGTCCGTTGCATGGTGATGGACGTGCACCCCTCCCCTGAGTGCCCCAACTGTAAGGATGTCTGGATCCCTGATTCTGATTTTTGTTGTAATGGATGAACACGAACAATGCATGTGTGCCATGACACAGGACTATCTAACAGATTGGGTCTTTTTGGACCTGGAAGGTAGCACAAAAAGCTACCCTCTTAGGCTACTGCCTTTGCCAGAAGTTAAGCAGTACGAGCGCGAAGGTGGCCGGGTCTGGTGGCTCAATAGACTAATGTGCCCGCTGTAGGGGCCTGTGTTTGCCCTTATGGTCACAGGATCAAATCCCAGCTGGTCCACTCAGCCTTTCATCCTTCTGAAGTCGAAAAAATGAGTACCACTGATTTGGGTTACAATAAACATGTATTGTTCATTGGTAAGTTACCCATTGCAGTGAACACGCGCTTTACAAATGCAAGTTATGTTATACTGTATAGTATTCAGTAGGAGCGAAGAGACTTGTTTACCTGTGTCACTGGAGTGAGCCCTACAGGCCCACCTATGTAAAGTTCTGCTGCAGTGTGCTAAACTCACCATTGGCCTACATCAGTTTGGTGTGCAGTGCTGATCAGAGTGTGTGTGTTACACATGTGTGGGTGTATGCGTGCATGTGAATGGTACAGTACAGGGATGGTGCTCTGCTGTCTAGTCCTGTATGTAACATACATGTGCTTAGTGTATGTGTGCATGTGAATGGTGCAATACATGGAAGCTTCTGGGTTTCATTTTGGGAGACCCAGGGCTAACTGGAGGAACATGAGGGGGTAGAGGAATCCCCCTAGACAAATTTATAGATTTCTGCATTCCTGTAAGAAGGGTGGGACACACTGGAGGAAGGAAGAGCCAGGCTCTTCAGTGCATTTTAACCCCTTCGCACCGCGGGGCAAATTCCACCGCGGTGCGAGAGGGGGCGGGGTTGGGCGTGGCGCTCCCGTACTCAGGACGGCTCCCGGCCGTCATAAATCACGGTGGGCGTGTGCTCATGACGGCCGGGAGCCGTCCGAACTCCGCCCACTGATTAATTCTCCCGCACAGGCGTGGAATTAATACCGCGGGGGCCGAGCGGCAACGTTCGGACGGCTCCCGGCCGTCATGAGCACACGCCTACTGTGACTCAAGGAGTTAAAGGATGCTTTATGATTCAGAGCGAGGTCACTGGGAAGGAGCCTGGGCACATCTCAGGAAGGAGACAGGGCAGATAAGAGAATCATAAAGAATAGGTGTGAGAACCCTGGGGTAACCTTTCCGATACACATATCACTGTGGCTGACATCTAGGTGGGAACTCTAGTCACTCCCATGGCCTGTGTTGTGGGGCTATCAGATTTGGAGCCACTCCTGCTGTGAAAGACTGCTTTCTGGAGGAAGGGCAGGGCAAAGGAGAGGTCACTCTTGAAAAAGAAGCAGACCACCAACACAAACTTCAAAGACTCAGACTTAATCTCATTCGGTGTCTGGAAATGGACTATAAGCAGGGGAACTTAACGCCCCCAAAATTGTCAACTGTCAAGTAGTCAGTCGGGCTGTGGGAGGAGGAAAAGATCTACAAGACTTCTGCCTGTGACCAGGACTGGGGGCCAAGGCCTGCATGTCTCCCAGCTGGGTGAGCAGACATCACCTAGGGATGTCAAGAACACCTGCCCCTGGATCCTGGAGCACCAGTGGCTGCCTGCTTGCCAAGACCAGTGTGCCTTATGAGGAAGAGGAGAAAGTTGGAGTGAGTGAGGTGCAGTGAGGTATCCTGTTGATTGGATCACTGTAGTGAGGTATGAGGAGGCGGCTGCTGCACCGATAGGGTCATAGCCCGTGTGCAGAGATTAGTCAGTGACCCCTGTGTGCTGGAGGAGGGCTGCTGTGAAGTGAGTCGTGACCGTTGCTGCACCAATTTAGTCATCGCCCATGTGCTCGTTGTAAGTCGGTGACTTTGTATTCTAGGAGAGGCGCCGTGATGAGTCCTGTAGTGCCGATCTGACTGTAGCACATATGTGTAGCTAAATCAGTGACCTCATATGCCAGGTGGGGATGCCTTGAGTAGTACTGCCATGCTGATCGGGCAGTGCAGAGACAGAATATCGAATCAAAAATATCGAGTTGCACAAATATCGAGCTGTAAATATCGTGGGTCTGAAATATCGACAGCAAGAATATCGTGGTCAAGAATATCGACTTAAGGTAAGTAATTTAATATCGTTTGCAAAAATATAGTTGTTAAAAATACCGTTTGTTTATTAATGTTATGTATTTTAGTATATATTTTATATGTATGTGTTGTATTTTTTTTGTATAAGAATTGTTTGTATTTTTAATATATGTTAAATTTTTAGTAGTATTTGATATTTTTATTTGAATTTTGCATTTTTAGTTCTGTAGCGGGTTGTGGGTTTATAGGGGAATAGGGGAATGGGGTGGGATGTAATTTAATTATATTAAATGTATTGATTATTTTTTATTTATTAATATTTGTTTAATTGAGATGTAGTGTTAAATGTGTAAAGTAATTTATTATTAATTAATAATTGGTTGTTAATTAATTTAAATTAATTAATTGGTAAAAGTGTTTATAGGTGTTAAGGGTGGGAAGTAATTTATTTTTAATTGATGAATTAATAATTTGATGTTAATTAATTATGGTAATTGTGTAATTAATTTTAGCTGTGTGTTGTGGTGTTTATAGGTCTTAAGGATGGGAAGTAATTTATTTTTAATTGATGATTTAATAATTGGCTGTTAATTAATTTTAATTAATTATTTGGCAATTAATTATGGTAATTGTGTAATTAATTTTATGTGTGTGTTTTGGTGTTTATAGGAGTAAAGGGTGGGAAGTAACTTGTATTTGATTACTTAATATATAGTTGTTAATTAATGTTAATTATTTGATATTTATTTTGGGTAATTGTTTATTTTTTTGTCTGTTGTTATTACTTTTAAAGGGGTAAAGGGTGGGTATTAAATACATTTTAATTACTTTATAATTAGTTGTTAATAGTAGTAGTTTTTAATTTTTAAATAAGTTTTAATTGTGCTTTATTTTTTTAGAGTTTAATTTAGGTGTGTGTAGTGGATATCATAGTGTTAAAGTGTGTGTAGTAAATTAATGTTTATTCGTTTTTTTTATTCATAATATTTTTTAAATTGATTATTAATTATGTTAATTTTTGGAAAAAATTTAATTAAAAATGTTGAAGTGTTTTGTTATTGGTGTGGTGTTATAGAGTAGGAAATACAATAAATACATTTATGTATTAAATAATTTATTTGTTTGTAAATATTTTCTAGTTTAAAATAATTTTATGAATACATTTATTTATTATTTTATATTATATATTATGTGTAGGTTTTTATATGTAATTAATATTATAATATTTTTTATATATTTGATTTTTCATTTCTAAATATTGTAAATATATTTTTAGGATTTTTAAATTATTTTAATGATTTTTATTTTTGTTTTAACTGTTCGAGTGTGAATAGTAATTTTTGTCTCTTCGCTATCCAACACTTTCCCTAATGTTGCACTTACTGGAGTAGGAATAGTTATTTTTACATCCCCGCTATCCAGCACTTTCCCTACTATTGCACTCACTGGAGTGGGAGTAGTAATTTTTACCCCTCCGCTATCCAACACTTTCCCTATTGTTGCACTCACTGGAGTGGGAGTAGTAATTTTTACCCCTCCTCTATCCAACACTTTCCCTACTGTTGCACTCACTGGAGTTGGAATAGTAATTTTTACCTCTCCACTATCCAACACTTTCTCTACTGTTGCACTCACTGGAGTGGGAATAGTAATTTTTACCCCTCCGCTATCCAACACTTTCCCTACTGTTGCACTCACTGGAGTTGGAATAGTAATTTCTACCTCTCCGCTATCCAACACTTTCCCTACTGTTGCATTCACTGGAGTGGGAATAAAAAACATTTACCCCTCCACTATCCAACATTTATTCTGCTGTTGCATTCATTGGAGTGGGAATAGTAATTTTTGCCCCTCCACTATCCAACACTTTCTCTACAGTTGCACTCACTGGAGTGGGAATAGTAATTTTTACCCCTTCGCTATCCAACACTTTCCCTACTGTTGCACTCTTTGGAGTGGGACTAGTAATTTTTGCCCCTCTGCTATCCAACACTTTCCCTACTGTTGCATTATTTGGAGTGGGAATAGTAATTATTTCCCCTCCGCTATCCAACACTTTCCTTACTGCTGCTTTCACTGGAGTGCGAATAGTAATTTTTACCCCTCCGCTATCCAGCACTTTCCCTACTGTTGCACTTACTGGATTTGGAATAGTAAATTTAATTATTCTGCTATCCAACAGTATCCCTACTGTTGCACTGATTGTATTGGGAAATTTAAGTTTAAATATTTTTTAATTGTGTAATGTTTTAATTTATTATAGAATGTTTTTTTTTATTTTAAATTATTGATATATATATTATTTTTATATAATTTTAAAGTTTTAAAATAAATTAAAGATAATAGTTTTGAATTATTTTAAAGTAAATATATATATATATTTATAAATTATTATGTTTTTTTAATTAAGTTTGTTATATTTTGTTAAAATGTATATTTAGGGGCCGATTCCGATCCTGGTCGGAAACCGTTCCGTCTGACACGTTCCCGGAGCGATTTCCGACCGATTCGTGCCCCTTGGCACCAAGCGAGCGAGTACGATGCAGCCGCATGCTGACAGACTCGGTTCGGTCGGACTCCCATTGAAGTCAATGGGAGCCGGTCGTATGACGCGTACATGGGCTCCCATTGACTGAATGGGTACGTTGCGCAAAAGGGTGCCCCCTGTAGTGGGTACACGTTGGTCCCATCCGCACCATACATGCATGTATAGGGGGGACCCTTGGGTCCCCCCTGTGTCCGACTCGTAAGGCTACGGGTGAAGGGGGTCCGGCACGGACCCCCGAAGTCCGCTTCCCAGAGCGTTTACGTGTCGGAGGCTCCGACTCGATCCGGCTGTCCGGATCGTGCATCGTACTGGCTCGGTCGTAAAACGTCTCCATTGCGCGGTACGAATCAAGTCGTACGGAGCGGTTCGGACCCGGAAATGATTCGGTCGGCGATTTCGCGTTCATTCGCATCGTACTTGGGCGTCCGGACCTCTGTACGACTTGGTCGGAAACAAAGCCTCCGACTTGGATCCGGTAAAGCCGAATCTGATTTGGAGGCCTTCCGACCGAGATCGGAATCGACCCCTAAATGTAATTTATTTTGTTAAAATTAATATTAATATTTAATATATTTAATATATATCATTTTATTGTATATATATATTTAAATCGATTGTTTTTACATCTATATTTTTACATCAATATTTTTGATTCAATATTTTTGTACTTACCTGTTTAGGTATGGGAGTCGATATTTTTGTAGTCTATATTTTTTTTCTCGATATTTTGAACATCAATATTTATGTCATCGATATTCAATCAGTGAACCGATCGGGCCATAGCCCGTGTTCGGTGCTAAGTGGGCAACTCCGTATGCCAGGTGAGGCAGCTGTGAAGATTGCTACTGTGCTGGCCGATTGGCCGTAGCCCATAGCCTGTAGCCTGTGTACAGAGTGGAGACTGTGAACACGTATGTGAGGGGGGTACCGGGGCAAGGCAAGGAGCATGTCTGTTCAAGAACTTCGTCATGAGGAGGAAGCAGCCGTTGTGACGTGAGCAGGCCCAAGAACTGACTGAGGACCAGCATCAGGAGCGTCACAACCCCCCCACCTAAGAAACATAACAAACATCAAAGAAGTGTTGAGGACCCCCCAGCGGCGTCCTGTGCAGGAACTTGTGTGAGGAACTCAAGGACACCTGGCCACTGCCCCTCCTGGGCAGCGTGTGAGGAACTCAAGGAGACCCAACGGCTGTCCCTCCTGTGCCGCATATAAGTAACTTGCAGGAGACAGCTGCTGCAGCTTCGATGCCTGCAAAGGGGGGGTACACTCAAAGAATCCGGTCGATCAGATGCTGCTGCTGCGGGTAAGATTGATTTATGGCCCAGACTGCCCTGGAGGAGCTTGCCTGTCATATTGCGCTTTGGCACTGAATCACTTTTGACTTTAATAAACAGTTGGAGTGGAACTCATGAGACTCAAACTACTAGTGGGGCTTAACCTGAATGTCACCTACAGTGAATGGGGAATCATCACTACCGTTAGCAAGAGTGGAATGGGACACAGGTACTCGCCTATAAAACACTAGAGCCCTGACATCAGGGGACTGGGTGTATTGATTGTGAATGTCGCATTTCACTTTGTATTCATATATAAATAAGCCTTTTTTTCATAAAAGCAAGCATTTGACTGGACAATAATTTATTGCTGCCGCTGAATGTATTTCGAGCTGTGAGCCAGTGTTCACCCCCCTGTTTCTACCTCCTACTCCTGACATCCTAGGGCCCGACCTACTATGTGTCCTGAGTAACTGGCTCAAATGCTACCCCTTTTCAGCACTTGACTTTCAATAGTTGCACAGGTCGAGCAGTCCAGGGATCTTCGAGGGTGAGGTAGGTGTAAGGCATACACAGGCTCAAGACTCAAAGTACACAGCAGCAATAAGATGAATGTCCAGCCAAATATTTGCTTTTATGATAAAAAACGTATTTTAATGTGCACACACAAAGAATAGCGGCAACACACTAAATATTATTCACAGTCTCTTAAGGCTGATGCACTAGCATCATCCTGCACAGTGTCCCCAAATCCCTCTGTCCCTGTCTAGTGAGGCTGTTTATTCTCCGTTTGTTCATGGAGGTGACTCCCAGATGAGACTCACAATAGTCCCCACGCAACAAAACTGATCTTTGGCTTTAAGAGTCAACTTTAGCAGAGCTACGCACTAAGTTTGTGCAACTCCCCAGCAGGCCTCGAACAGTCTTACCTGACTCGATGGCTGCCGGAAAGTGCGGGAGGACTGTCTCACATCTCGGCAGCCTCATGACTCCCGATGCTGATGGCCTGCAACCTCTCGCTGTCTTTTTCCAATTACATATTTGGCCTTCTTCAGTCTCCAGTTAGTCCGCGTTGGTGTTGAATATAATCCTCACTGGCTGGTACCAATTGGTAAGTGTTCCTTACAGGAGTCTGGGCACCACAGGCACAGGCAACAGGCCTGCTTCCACGGTGGCCCCCTCCTGGGACACTTCATTGCGGCCTCCACCTGGCATACAGGAGTTCCCAACTGGGATTGCACTAAGGCGATAGCCCTTACTTCATGCTGGCCCCCACCTGGCATTTGGGGTTTGCTGACTGGCACTGCACAGGGACAACAACCTTTACCTTATATTGCCCCCCACCCGGCATATGAGGGTCACCGACTGGTGCTGCAGCAACAGTTCCGACCGGACCACGCATCTGATACTTGACTCTCTTGGATCCACTCGGCAGGTTCCCCACTGGGCCTTGCTCCCTTCAGGCACTCTCCTCCTCCTCACAGGGTCCACATGTCTTGGCAAGCAACAGGAGGCTGGTGCTCAAGGTTCAGGGCGAGGGGTTCTGACTCTTGGGTAATGACCAATCACCAAGCAAGGAGACTAGCAGACTTTGGTTCCCAGTCCTGGTTTCTGCAGCAGAAGACTTGGTGATCTTCTCCTCTGAATAAACAGTGCTGCTGAACAAAGTATGGAACTCATGCTCCCACCTTTATTATCCAGATCGAGACACAATGAGAATTAGTTCCTAATTCTTTGAAATTCGGGTTATGGGTGTCAGCCCTTTTGAAGTGCTCTCTCCTCTGCACTGCCCTTTGTCAAAGGGTCAGTCAGCCACAGGAGTCACCCCCATTCTGGTTGACCCACAACACAGGGCAAGATAATAAGCAAGGATCATACCTGGCTGTCAGCCTCTATTTAACTATGCTTCATAAAGGTTCAAAGGCTGAACCTTTCTCTCTATCAACATTCCCTATTCCACAGTGTCATTCTTATCAGTTTCCCCATCTCCCTGACAGTGAGTCCAGGCTCCACTGACCAGTAACTCTTCCTGGAATCAAAGAGACCTCTGATGTGCACAGAGGGTGCTCTGCTCCACTTCCTTCAGTGTGTGTGTTCCCACCCCAGCTGCCAGGAATATCAGTAATCCACATTTTCTGTCTGGGGGTTACAGTCCTCACCTCCACTAATCTCTGCAGGCCCTGAATTCTAAAATGGAACCCACAAGCCTTCACGTCATATACCATCCACAGGAACAAACATGCATCCTAGCTCACACACACAAGTATCGCATGCTGTCTGGCGCTATACCCAATCCAAGCAGGCGAAGGTTGAGCTAAGTACATACATATGGAACTTTACATGAGTAGGCCAGTATGCACTCCTCCAGTGACATAGGTAAAAGCCCAACTGATTACTACTAAACACAAAGCGTGTATGCTGCCACCTCAGTGCTCATGTCTTTTAACTCCTGGTAAGGGCAGTAGCCCTCTACCATCATGAGGGTAGTGCTTGGTGCACCCCTCTGGGTCAAACAAGACAGTCTTACCTTGAGACAGGCCTAGGTCATGGCACACATGCATGAGCCATGTACTCACATGACCAGAAATCATTACCAGGGGTTCTGATATTCATGCAGGTGGGGCACTCAGGGCAGAGGTGCACATCCGTCACCATACAGGAGTCTTTATGGTCCCAGCAATAGGGCTCAAGGACAGGTAGTGGTAAAGGAAGGAAAAGGGTTGTTAGGGTCCAGGGTGAGGTAATTGTAAAGGGAGGTAAGGGGTTTTTAGGGTACAGGGGCTGGGAGTGATAAAGCATGGTGAGGGATTTATAGGGGTCAACGATGGTTAGTGATAAAGAGATGGTTAGAGGTAAAGGGATGTGAGGGATTCAAAAATAGGGGATTTGCAGGCTACCCCAAAACAAAAAAATGTATTTTTTTAATGGGTATGGGCTGTAGCCCTTTAAAAACTAGCTATATATATATCAATCATTACACAGCCAGCCAATAAGTGGTAAAGTACAACACTAGCACTCACTCACCCATACAGCTACTCACACAGCCATTTAATTACCCATACAGCTACTCACACATCCATTCACTAATCCAGTTAACCAATTACATAACCATTCACACATCCACACAAACTGACACACACCCACTCACTCACCTATACAGCCAGTCACAGAGACATTTACTGTGCAAAACAGCCACTCACACATACTCACTTACCCACACATCCATTTAAACAGCCACTAACTTACCCATACAGCCACTGACATACCTACTCACCCGCCCATAGAGCCACTCACACAGTCACTTAGTCACCAAAATAGCCACTCAAACACTCCTCCACCCATATAACCATGAAGGCAGCCACTCACTCACCCATACAGCCAATCACACTCAATCACCAATACGGCCACTCACACAGTCACTAACACACCCATACAGCTACTTACACACACCCTTATTCACTGATACATCCATTCACATACCCACTCACACATATACAGCACTTAGACATCCACTCCCACACTGATACAGACAGTCACACACTCACTCAGATGACATATGTTAGAAACAGTATCACTCATTACTAGTTTCGAAAGAATATTAATTTAACTTATGCAGTAGCTTATTTCAGTCTCAGAAGCATTTACGAAACACTTTCACTCACTGGATGATGTCATTAGTGATATCATTTGAGATACCATCAGTGATGTCACTGACCATGTCATAAGTGATGTAATACGTGAGGTCATAAGCAGTGTATTGTGGGGGCATAAGTTATAGTTAGCTCAGATAACTATAACTACTGAATTTCAATGGTTTTGTACTAGTGAAATCTGAGCCTAAATTTAACGTCCACAAGAAAGAGCAATGGGTATTGGAGTCTATGCGGAGGAAGGCCAATATTTATCCTCCAATCTGGATGACTCAAGGGCTTACACAGCCCATATGAAAGGGCATGTCAGACATGCAACCATCACAGATTTCTATGTGTACGCACATTTATAAATATTCACATATTTACAAATACAGAAATAGAGCAACTTCACATTTCTGCAGGTGGAAAAGTCCTACTGGGAGCATTAACACATTTGAATTTTGAGTATTATTTGCTTCTCAAAAGGGAAAAATAGTTTTCTCTGTGAAGACTCCATTTCCCTTTCCCCTACCAGTTTGGGGGTGTTGCTCCATATTACAGTTTGAGAAATGATGTTTGTGGATGTTCTCAGCCCGTTTGTATATTGTCCATATTTGGAAGAACAAACCAGTGCTCTGTAACGTTTTAGATGCTGCTCTTATTTAATTTTGTCTTCGACATTTCTGCTCAGACAAGTTCTTGGGGACTTTAACTTCCACTGTCTGAAGAATAAACTAATTCAGTATTTGTTTGACTTGGTGTTGCCGTACATATTGCAAGGATAGAAAAGTTGCAACCTTTTTATAATAGGATGATCAGGGATAGTGAGACAGCAGTTGAATTTGTGAGCACTACTGGACTTGAAAGATGCTCTCAAAGAAACTCATTGAAAGCATCACTTTAACGATGTCTCCATGCGTGTGTCAGGGAAGATGGAAACCGATTGAGGAGGTTTCCTCGGCAGACAAGAGTCTTCTAACGCAGCCTCAGTGGCAGGGTGATCTCACTATACCGCTGGGACAGGAAAAGAGGCTGTGACTATCTCACCTTTAACAAAGTGTCAGCAGTGAAGCATAGCCTACACAAAGTGTGCCACCACCTGCATGTGGGCCAGTATATATAGTAAGAAATCATTAAGAATATTTGGTGTAGTGTTTTAAAATGTTCTTTAGATCAATTACATAACTACTCGAAATGCATAATTCAGATTGGTGCATCATAGCATTATCGATTCTTTCAGAAACATTCAACTGAATTACAGTGGAAAGAAGCTTGCTTAAGTCTTTGCATACATCCCATGACAGGAGTGAACATTAATGTTTAGCCATACACTGGATTCAAAAAAAGTTGATTGCAGACTTGCAAATATGTGCACAATATATGGTTACTTTGATTGTGGTTCGCTTGGACCCTAAAACAGTGGGTACAAAGTGGACATGTAAAAATTATGGGACCTATTTACGAGAATGTGACGCAGTTCAGTGCAGCAAGTCATTTTGCTGCGCTGCACTGTGTAACAAGAAAAGGGCAGGAATGCACCATATTTAAAGCAATATGGCACATTCCTGCCTTTTCCCTGCCTGGCGGGAGTATGAGAAAAAGTACTCCGACCGCCCATGACCCGCCAAATCCCTCCACGTTGGGGAGGTAGGGCACAAAATACAGACTACCATCTGAGATGTGGCTTTGTCTAGCATATGTTAACTGAAAGTAAACTATGTTAGGGCAAGTATGAGGTCCCTGCATATTCAGGGCCATATTTATGAAAGTGTTGCGTCACTTTGCACCACGTGATACAACCCTTAAGATGCAATTTATCAAGCCACCCAATGCCCCCTTCATAGCCCTTAGAGGCTTAATAATTTAGAGTAACGCAAAGCAGCACAAATTGCTGTGTTGCATTATTCTGCCCAGTGAGGCATTCCACATAAATCCCATGGGTTTTGTTGCATTTCCAGGTTCCTCTTCCTGCACAAAACAGCCCTCCTAACAACGAAGGCACCCTTGCACCATGGTGCAAGGGTGCCTGCGTTGGCGCTAGACAGCACATTGTGGATGAGCACTGGGAAAAGGCAGGAATGCGCCATACAATGTTAAGTATGGTGCATTCCTACCCTTTCCCTATCACGCAGTGCTGTGCAGTGCAGTGCAGCAAGGTGAGCTGCTGTGCTGAACTGCTTGATATAATGATAAATATGCTCCTCAGTTTGTATGTGCAATGTAGAATTGCTACAAATTGCAACGCTAATGTTAGTGTGTGTAGATGCATGCGAGTGCTTGGGTACAGCGAGGAGTGTAGACGTTGGGGCCATTGAGTGATGGCAATTACAAGTGGGTGTCAGTAAAGTGCTACTGCTAATGGATAGGATGCAGTCCAAATATATGTAGGTGTAGGTGTTTTGTAAGGGTAGCCTTTGTGTAAGTGGGTACAAGTGCAGTGCAGGCACTAACGACTGCAGGGGCTATGCAGGTGCAGTGTGGGCGAAAGGGTTATCCAGCTATAAGTGGAGACAAGCAAAGTGCTGTTCTAGAGCCAGTAGGGGGTTGGTGGGAGTATGTGCTGGAGTTTTGTGAAAGTGCCAGTAGGAAGAAGAAGGGGACAGCCTCATGGTCGAAGGTGGTCTATGAAGTATGTGTAAGTTATACCTGGCTTGTCACACATACTTACATCCCTCCTCTCAGAGGATAATCCCTTAGACATGGGGCATTGCCAACAGGTTTGATGACTGAGCCAAAGAGGGAACATGGCTTGGAGAGTGTCAAGTGACAGCCATGGGGATGGAGAGTTTAGTGAGATGGAGAATTATTGGATGCAAGAGAGTAATGTGGCTGCATTATATGAAATGGAAATTGGGCACAGGTAGCTTTTCAAACATTTAGTAGAGTGAGGCTAGATACAGGTTGGGGTACTGAATGGGCTGTAAGGTGGTTTGGTGGTAATTGCTGGGAGGGTCTTGGATCTTTTCAATGTGTGAGCAGGACAGTGTGTAGACACAAGTCTTGTGAGAATGTCGTACTTCCATGCATTATGTAGTCCTTTTCAGTTTAATTCAGTTGTTAAGCGTAGCACTCCCTTTGAGATCTGAAGTTATGTCTAAGCGGCACTTACACTGTGTGTGCTTTTCCATTCTCCTCATCCCCTTCTTATCTTGAAAACAAACATATTTAGAAGATTCAGAGTGGCACGTTGCACAGGAATGGTGCACAGTTGTGAACATGTCCAGTGCAACATCCTGATGGAAGCACCTTCAGCAAGGTTCTTTCTCTTTCCTCTCAATGAGAAGGTAGAGGTCATGGTGATCATGTCCAAAGGGTTACTAAGGTGCTGTGGTAGACTGATAAAGGTGGCAGAATGTCAGACCTTTTTTTTTTGGTGTGGTAGAGAAGGAGTGAGGAAGGACACCATGGGGCATATTCTCAAGGACTCATCGCCGAGTTAACGGCACTTTAGCGCAGCAAAAGTGGCGAAAGAATTATCGCCCCATTCACAAGCTGGTGCAAACTCCCCACATCGCCAGAATACCAGCGATAGCTGCCGCAAAAAACATCGCCACGGATGAGACAGACAACTAACGCTGATGATATGCAGAGTAGTCATTCCCGTGCAAAAACACACGAAAACACCACTTCGCGATATTCTCAACGACCAGCCAGATCTGCGATGCGACCCAAAAACAGGCGATAAGGCGCGTTAGCAGCAGGGGTTTAACACCTGCCTTCTGCTGGTGCTAAGCAGGACGACTACCTGCAGTATGAAAGGGAGCCCAGCCCAGAGCCACATCTGAAGACCCACAGATGCCATGGAGACAATGAACATGCAGCCCGGAGACCCAAGAGGGCCACAACACCCACTGCCACCACCCCCAGGACCACCCCCCCCTCCAGACTCCCCCCACCCGGACTACCACCGAGGCAGCGTAGGACAAGCCAGCGGACCTTCCGAAAACGGCATGGCCCCTCAGCTACACAAGTGCAGAATGTGGGGAGAGGTGGGAACCAAGTATGTGTGAAGGAGGCAACTCACCCATGAAGAAGAATGTACACAATGCCAAGTGTGGCGGTGATGTGCTGGACAGACCACAGAATGCAGAGCACAGACATGTCCATGTGGACATATACTGCTGGTGTGTGTAGTGTTGTGGACAGTGGACGCAACCATGTCACCTCAGGCAGTGGGGAAGACCTTGGACATGTAGCTGTGCCGTCCCCACCTGTAAGCGTAAGCGCAGTGGGCTGGGCTGGCGTACACCACTCCAGCATAGGAGTGGTGATAAAAAGGCCGGGGCCCTGGGCGTGGTCCTCTTCCGTGATGGGCAACGCGTCTGCCAGGACAGCACACCTCACCCTGCCACGAGTCCGCCGCCGGGACCTCCAGACTCCGTGACACAGGCCCCCAGCGCATCCAGAGGCAGAGCAACATGGAGTCATGTGTGTGCCAGATACTGCCTTAGTCCTACACTGCGGTCAGCAGGTCCCACAATTCAAATCGTGCCACATTTCTGTTAATGGAGGAAACCACTAGTCAACAGACATTGTCCCCAGTGCGGCCTGCCCGGATGACGCATCATCGTTGGCTGCACACCCGCTGAGCGCTCCAGGTGCCACTAACTCAGTGGTCCACAAGTCATCGCCACGTGGCTGTGGGCCCTCGCTGACCGCTGCCTCCGGCCTACACTGCGGTCAGCAGATCCCCCAAGTCAAACGACGCATCATCGTTGGCTGTGCACCCGCTGAGCGCTCCAGGTGACACTGACCCTGTGCAACACAAGCCGACGCCACGTGGCAATATTGAGGCAGAATTCATTAGGTGAAAAACATTGCACCCAGTGCGGCCCGCACGGACGGCGCATCGTTGTTGGCTGTGCACCTGCTGAGCGCACCAGGTGCCACTGACCCTGTGCAACACAAGCCGATGCCACGTGGCAATATTGAGGCAGAATTCATTAGGCGAAAAACATTGCACCCAGTGCGGCCCGCACGGAAGGCGCATCGTCGTTGGCTGTGCACCTGCTGAGTGCTCCAGGTGCCACTGACCCTGTGCAACACAAGCCGACGCCAGTTGGCTGTGTGCCCTTGCTGACCGCTGCCTCCGGCCTACACTGTGGCCAGCAGGGCTCATAAATCAAATTGAGTCTTGATTCATTTATGGCAGAGTCCAGTAGGCAACAGACATTGCTTCCAGGGCGGGCCGCCCTGACGACGCATCAGCGCAGGCCGCGCACCCGCCGAGTGCTCCAGGTGCCACTAACTCAGTGCAACACAAGTCATCGTCACGGGGCTTTGTGCCCTTTCTGACCGCTGCCTCCGGCCTTCACTGCGGTCAGCAGGGCTCGCAAACCATATCCAATCCTGACATGCAAGGACACGCTATCATCGCTGGCTGCACACCCGCCACCACCGCCAGGACCACCTCCAACCAACAACTGCCAGAGTCAGAGGAGTCTCACAGCCGGCCTATCTAAGTCACTCACACCTGCCTTGGATGCCATCTTCAGTTTGATACCCTGCTCAGCTCTTCAGGTGCAACTAACTCAGTGCACCACAACACATGGACCCTTCATAATTGAGTTCTGTGCTGTGGGCAGCAGATGCAACAATGTCACCTCATGCAGTGAGGAAGACCTGGGATGATGATGATGAAGATGAGGCAGGTGTACCACACCCCACTGCAGCTACAGCAGGAATATCCCGAAGGGACAAAATCATTAACAATTCCTTCACATGAGCACGCACAGCTCTGGTGCCCCTACCTCGGTGCACTGCAAGTCATGGACCCTTTATGATTGAATCTGTGTGTGTGATCCGATGAGCACTGTTCTAGTTGTTGCCAGCACCAACCACTCCCTGAGAGCTGGCTTACACTCACCCCACACCCATCCAGCACAGGCGTCACTGGGCATGTGACCCTGGTAATAAAAAGTGGCCGGGCGCACGTGCCCGTAGCCAGTTCAACTATCTATCTAAGTGTGTCCGTGTGGTGATTATGTATGCATGATGGGCCAGGGCCATACCACATTACATTGTGCTGTGGACAGCGGACGCAACCATGTCACCTCAGGCAGTGTGTACGACCTTGGACACGTAGCTTTGTCCCCCCCCTGTAAGCGTAAGCGGAGTGGGCTGGGCCGTCGTATGCCAAGCCAGCGTAGGGGTGTGAAGGATTCCCCCGTGGTTCAGTTCTGGCCTGGACAAGGAAGTAACTAATGCGTGTGTCTCTGTTGTAGTGTCGGCTCCACCCAGTCCGCAATCGACAATGTTGCAATGTAGCATGCACCCGGAGGGAGGGCTCGCACGAACATAGAAATGAAGGAGCGCAAGACTGCTCGGGATCTTGGCTCATACATGCCAAGTGTTGTGTGTATCTGTATTGCCGCAGCATGAGCCAAATGCCTAGCCTTAATCGCAGCTCTAGTTATGCCAGCATGAACTCTACGTCTGTGTCCACCCTATCCTTCCCACAGGCCTACACTCACGTGGCCGCCCACCTCCAACGGCCAACATCACAGTGTCGTTGTCAGGCTTGTGGACATGCGCAGACAGGCATGACAATGGTGTGCCGTAGGAGTGCCAGTGATGCAACCGCGCAGCGCACACAAGTAAATTGGCTCGGGGGGAGGGAGGAGCAGCTGTGAGGCAACGTTACACACAGTGATGCCGCTCATTTGCCACATGCAGGACATGTCGAACATGAATCCCAAAGTCGCACACATCCCACCACACCCCCAACAAGTCACTTCACAGTACCTGAATGCAAGCAGATGAGAAACCAACATTAGGGATGAATGCTCCTTTGTCTGGGCTATCAGGCGGACGCACATCTGCACCTCCGACCTCGGAATTGCATGACAGATACTATGGCAGCTGATGACGACTCCCACACTACGCACAGCCCGACGAAAGACCAACATATACACACCCCACACACAGAAGTCCTTGCTCGAAGTTATATTGCATGGAATGGCCTTCACACTTACGCCCACATTAACCCAGGCGTACAACCATTGCACACTAAAACAACTCATTGTTCCGAGCTGTGGCATTTCATCCACAGAACTGGCGCAGGTCAGAACAGTGCTGCTTCAACCAGAGCCACTAACGCAATGGCAGACCATCACGGACACTTGCACAACCCCTGTCACGTGGAACTGTACCATGCACGTATGCTGCATTTACTGGGGGCACTGCCATTGGTAGTGCTGCGGATCAGTTACCGGCTGAGCTTCCGCCTTGCCAACGTAACCTGCGTGCAGCCTGTGTTGCATTGTCGCTCGTGAATATTCGAGTGGTCCATGGATGTCTGCCTATCCAACAGGATGGTAGCCAAACTGGATTTTGACATGTGTGTGCGCCCCCTGTTGGCCCACGACCATGAGTGTCACCGTGACACCCGTCTATGGGATGCCTGGATACTTGGCATACATGCTGGCAGCTGGACCTCGGAGATTGCAGAACTCCTCGTGTGCAGTGAGCAAATTGTGCCGCTCCCCTATTGGGCTGTAGCGCTAATTGGTGAAAGGGGGTGGACGCAGCACATCTGTCCGGACCTGCTAATGGTTAGCCTCACCGTCCTGTTCGATGAAGTCGATGACGACCTCATGTTGGAAATGATTGCCTACGAAGCTGAACTCGCTTTCATGGACATGTAACAACGTACCTGCAGACAGAACAGTTTGGAACACATTGCACATGTCCCGACACCTTGTTGGAACTTGGGGTTCTGGTCACATCTCCCACGATGACAGTGGACATGGCTGCATTCTCCTGGACTCCGAATACATGAGCGGACAACAACGCGGGTAAACACACACCTGTGAATGGTGCGGCACTCCGCAGAGTGAACAGCGGTGCTTGGCAACGTTCCACGTTCTGACATACTTCTGCAGTGGTCTGCATGTTGTGGAACTTATCTTGGCCGTACTGACACGCATATGCTAATAAAGTCTACGCACCTTCACTTGTATTCAACTGTGATGGGTGTTGATTTGCATGACAATGTGTGTCTCACTGCCTATCTGGGTCACGGCCAAACATGCATTACTGCACCATCAGGGATGTGGGGTTGTACTAGTACATTATCATCTCTCAGTTTCCTGCTGTGCCACATGCAAATGGCCATTTCCCACACACAAGCGGCAGCAGTTGTGTCCTCTGTTCTGTTGTGCTGGTGTTGCTGTTTGTTCAACATTGTTGTAAATGTTGCGGTGCTCTGGATCTTATGTGTGTGTGCTGCATTGTAGGTGAGTTGCCCCTTCAGCTCTGATTTGGCTGGCCCTTATCCCTTTCAGGCGGTGTGGCTTTCACTTCTGTGCTTATGCAGTGCTGTGATGTTGCAGACTTGGGTAAATTGGGCTCTTGGTTGGAGTTGTGACTCTTGGCCATAGTTTGTCCGCTGATGTGCTCTACTTAATTGTGCATGTGTGCCATTGTGCCCATCTCCCCCCGTACCCCCAGTCCCTGGTGGTTACTCACCCTGTTGCTGTTGTGTCGGGTCATGTTGAGCAGTGTCCGGTCTCCCAACTCCTGCCACTGTCTCCCCACTGATGACTGTTGACACCATTTCCTCCATCTCATCCAGCTCCTCCTGTGGCGCTGGACTCCCACCTCCAGTCTGCATTGCTGCCTTCTGGTTGTTTGAGAGTTTCTGCTTGGTCTTGCGCTTCACATCATTCCAGCGCCTCTTGACCTCATCCATTGTCCTCCTCAGCACTCCGACTGCATTCGCCTTGTCCAGGATGGACTGCCATATTGTATTTTTTGTTCCCAATGACACAGTGGAGGTGACGTACAGTTGTTGATGGTGTACTATCACCTCCGTGATCAGGATCCTGTTTTCCTGCGGACTGAACCGCGTCTTCCTCTTCTTCTTCTCCTTGCCCTTCCCTGACCCCGAGGTCCCAGGCTGGTCCTCCGTGGGGCTTGTGGGGTTCTGGTTGTCCTCTGTGCTTGCTCCGGCTACCTCCATGGTGCTTCGCAGTTGTTTGTGTTTTGTGTTGCCGCTTTTATTGTGCTTTTTGCAGCCTGACTTGTGGGACTTGCAGGCCTGGCGCTGCTTCTCGCTGGATTTTTTATCGCGGTTGGACACATCGCAACTTTTTTCACGTTCGGGTTGAGATTTTTATCGTCGTCCCGGTAGTGTTTTCGCGGACATTTGCCGCGTTATCGGGGTACTATCGCATGTTACTGCCGTGTTGTGAATGCCACATTCACACGGAGTTATTTTCCCGCGATAGACGGCGATATGAAAGCTTGCGTTAACCTATTTTGGCGATGTTTATCGCACGTTCTTGAGAATATCCCCCCATGTGTTTATTTTATGTGATGGTCCAAGTCACCAGGTATTGTTTATGTGAAGTAGGGGTTTTAAAACATTAGTTATTGGGTTTTGGTAAGTAGAGAGTTGTGTCACAATTCTAGTTGTTGTTCACAGGAAATGACCATCATTTCTTGATGCCTTCCCAATTGTTTGCCCTGTCTGCTTTTTTGGTTTTAGAACTTTGTGCACTTTACCCCTGCTTATAAGTAATAACGTACCCATGCTTCATCTTTAAACATGGTTGAATTTGGCTCAATCCTGATTGGCACATTTATTTTACCTAGTATATGGTGTAGAAATTATACAGAGGGCCTTTACATTAAATGGCACTTGTGGACTACCACAACTATAGTGCCATCCACTGCAGTGACAGTGCAAACATGACTTTAGGCCTACCCTGGGTAGCCTGACTACTGCAGTGTAAAATCTGCAATACGACCTGTCAAAATAGCCCTTTTTTGACAGGCAAAAACCTTCCTTTTAAATATGAATACATCACCTCTATGTAGGCCTTGCAGTCCACAAGACAGGCTGCATGGTATTTAGAAGTGGGACATTTTAAATGTAAAGTTAATTTGTCTTTGTAGTGACTAGCACCCAAAAGCTATTTTCACTGCATCAAGGCTCTGGCTAGTCCATAGGAAATAAAGGGAAATAGGATTACATATTAATTCTGCTATCTCTGCATGTAGACCAGCTAGAAATCTGATTAAGCCACACTTTTAATATTTATTAAAACTCCAACATACTGGTGAAGTTGGATTATGAATAAATATTAAGGAAAAGTAACTTTTCAGAAAGCTACCTGAAGCTCCTGGAAACGAATTTGCATTAGCTCTCCAGCAGTATTCCAGTGGGTGATTAGCCCTGATGAGTTTTGAACATTTCGCCCAGAGCAGAGACAAAGGCTTTGGGTGTGAGGAAGAGTTTTCTCTTCTGCTGACAGGAAGGCCAGTAGGGGTGTACACAGGAACTTAATTTACTTCAAAATGGCCTGCCCTATCAGAAGCCAATTTTAGGTGATACCTGGAAAGGCCCCAGCTTTTGTCCTCCCAGTCAGGCAGGCACCAAATCCAGTGGTGGGAGAGGTTCCCCCGAACTGGTGGAAGTGACCACCGAGGGGGGGGACTGCAATTTACCCTGGCCACACCCCTTGGTAGGCACACATGCACTACACAAGGAATGAAGGGTTTCCCCATCTTGGATTTTAGGAGTGAGGGACACTGTTTGATTGTTTGCAATAGGGCAAACAGGAACTGCTGCAAAAGTGGGCAGGGTAACTCCTAGCAATGTTTACCCATTAGTTAGGGAGGTGCAAGGAGTGACCCCCACCCGCTAAATGATGGCAGAATTAATATGGCACCCATAAGCTCCCTCTTCAGTACACTTTCTGGATGTACAGAAGACGACTAAACCTGCAGTCTTTGACCTGAGAGGAGCCCTGAAGGACTGGACTTGCTCCCTCTTGTGGCTAGGAAAAAGAAGTGGACTCCAGGGTTCAGTGGCTGTCCCCCTGTGTGATAACTGGACTACAAAAAGTTGCAAACTGTCTTTTTCCTGAAGTTTTCAGTGACCAGTTCTAATTGGATCTGACCTGGTGGCTTCTGCTGGAGTGAGTCTTAACCTCCAAGTGCTGTTCCTGATGGTCATGGACCCTTGACCGTGTCCAACCATACTTCTCCCACCACCCCTGAAAACCTTGCACTTTCAGACCTCCGGAGGCCTGGGGCAAACATCACCAGCCTATCCAACTTAGGTCCAACCTCTCTGGGCTGAGAAAACAGGTTTCTCAGCTCGGACCTTCTCCATACTAACACGTCTGATTCAGCAGACCCACGGTGAGAAGATATCTTGCCTCATGGAACTCAAAGTACAGATACAACATGAACCGTGCCCAGCTGAACTCTGAGCTTTTAAAAAGCCCACCCCAAATAATAATCCAATTTCTTACATTGTTGTTTTGGGGAGCCAGGGAGGCAGCTTGTCAGATGTTGAGGGGAGAATTCTGTCAGAGGTTAGTATGGTAGGGCTCAGGAAGGATTTTTTTGAGTGTGGATTTTCCATACCATCTTTTCATCACCACAACTAATCCATGCCATCAACTTAAACCAAGCTGTTCATAGGAAGACATAGACAGCATAAAATTGCAGAGGTCAGACATTGATAATAGGTCATTGTTCTCCTTGGGATCTGTATGACATCATATTCAATTTGAGTTTAACTCCCATTATACATGATGTAACTTGGGACTCTGTGGTTGAATACAATTCCATAATTTATGGATACACAAATATAAGTATTTCTTTTTTTCGATTGTGTTTATGTTCTACCCAATCTTCTTGTATGACGGTTTATTAATTTTGTTGTAGTGCCTCATTTTTTCCAATCTCATTTCTTTATTTTTCATGCTTTGAACATTGCTAAACTAATTTTCCATATTTCATGATGGAAATGGGACTGGGTGAAGTGCTTTCTTCTAATAACGGGTTTCCTCTACATATTTTCCACTCCTGATATTATCAAGTATGTCTGAGGACCTATGAGTAACTGGTATAACTAATAAGTGTAGAGCTTTTTACATCTTCCACGTCCCTAGTGGATTTGGCTGCTTTGTAGCTAATCCATGAATGAAAAGCCCAAGAGTGCAATTGAAATTGCAATTTATTAATTGCCTGTTTTTTTCCATGCAATTACATAACTTTCATTTTCTTATTTCTCAATTGAGTAGCCCTAGATAACATTACTCTAGGATTAATTGGGGCATATGTACAAAGAAATGGCGCAGCGCTGCAAGCAATTCAGCCGCCCCACACCATTTAAAAAATGTAGGGATGCGCCGTATTTACACTAATACAGTGCACCCCTGTGTTTTCCCATGCTCTGGCACTGAAAAAGTTGCTATAGCGCCAGCGCAGGTATCCTTGTAGCATGGTGTAAGGGTGCCTGCATTGCAGGGATGATTGTTTATGTGCAGAAAGGGACATCTTCTTGCACATAAACAATCTTTAACCCTTTCGATGCGTCGGACGGCCCCCGGTCGTCCGACGTCACGATGGGCGTGTGCGGAGGACGGCCGGGGGCCGCCCGAGACACGCCCACTCATTATTTCACCCGCACCGCGGCGGAATTCGCGCCGCGGTCAAGGTGTTAATGGTGATTTGATCCCTCTATGTGAGCTGCAGAGACCAAAAAGCTAGGTGAAAAAAAAGTATTTCTCCTTGTTGCACCATTCTAATGCCACCCTTTCAATGGTGCTTGTTTCTGGCGCTTCCTCAGATTTACCATTTCTTGTAAATCTGGGGCAGTGTCAAAACGCAATGAGTGTTGCGTGGGTACGCCCACAGCAACACCCATTGCACGACCCTTTGAAGCAGAAAACTGCATCAATGGGTATATTTACAAGGCGGTGTTAAGCCAAGCAAAGCGGCATAGCACTGCCTTGTAAATATGGAGAAGGGCATTGCGCCACCAGAGCGTCATAAAAAGTGACGCTCCGGTGGGGCAACCCCCTTGTAAATATGCTCCATAGTCTTCTTCTACTTACATGTTGCCTAAGCCGGGGTGAACAATTTAGTATTTCAATGTAATCTCACATAGTCTTGAGCATTTGCATTATGATTGTATGTATAATAAAGGAGATTTTGTCATTACGTTGCATAAAAGAGATTTTGTTTGGGTAAAAACATACTGATTGCAGGAACATGAAAATAACACTAAAAGTCTGTTCTGAACAATAGAATGTGTTTTTTTTAAGCTAGCGTGTTTCCCTGTGCACTGATTTTTTAGCAAAATTCACTTTCATTCAATTGATTTTATAACACAAAATTATAACATTTGAGCCACTTTTTTAGTGCCCTTCCCATTTTTGTTTACAAGGCAAAAGACTGATGCAACTGTACATACAGTAATAAAGTTGTCATCTACGGACTCCTCTCTGTTCTCTGTTGACTCCTTGGTCGTTTTGCATTTGGATACTGCATGGAAAACATCTCTCATCCTTTGTCTACAGTCTCGCCTGCTGTATGCTCTACTGTTGGATTTTTTTGCATATTCTGAGAAAATCAATTAAGTTCACTTCTTTGAAATCTTTTTCAGTGGCTGATGTTTGATGGAGGACACACCTCCATTTTTTGGAGTTCATGTTATTTTTTTTCCTGGAGGGCCTATAGTTTGGACTAGGGGACTCATACTAGACTGATGTGAGGTGTAAGGGATAATGAATGTAAGGGCATTTAACATTTTGGGTGGTGAAGGCCGAGGATATATTTTCTCCCTTTCCTTGTTTTTTGGTCCAGATTTGTTATTATGTGCTGTTTTTTACTGTTTTGGGTCTTATCTACTGTAGGTCATTGGTGTTTATCTTAGTAATTGTAATCGATTTTTCACATTCTCACTGAAGCTGTGCTATATATGTTACCTTCATTTAATATCAAGTTTAGATTATTTATGCATGTTTTTCATTTAGGTCTGCAAACCTAATGAAGGGTCTGTGGACCTGAAGCACTCTGAGTGGCCAGCTACAAACTTTAGAGAAGTGTTTCTGCTGGCATTACAGGACTCATGGACTCACTCCATGAGTCCTAACTAAATTTAAAAAAAATAAACATTTATGGAATGAGTAGCATCTCCTGACTCTCTGGTCCAGATGTAGAGGTCACAAAGGCACCGCCTTCAAGTAAAAAAATAAACATCAGACTTCTCTATATGACTCATGGACCCCAAGTTTGGGGTGACCTCGCCAGCACAGCTATGAGGTTTGCAAATCCTAGTCAATGGTCCACTAAGGCTGGGGAAGGAGATTGGACCCATGTTGGACCTCCCTCGCCGTTCGCGGACCCATTATAGTTGTGTCAAATCTGTGACCACAAAAAATAGCACATGGACTTTAGTGCACAGACAGTTGCTTTTAAAATGTTTTTGGGAGGTCCACTTTAGGCCCACCAACTAAGACCTGGGAGTCAGGGTATTAAAATCCCTCTGCTTTAAGTGGCCTTTCAATTGCCCACCTTGGCGGGGAGCACTCCCACTGTGCACAGCCTTAGGCCCCAAACTATAGTGGCAGTCTGCCCCCACTGTGCAAAGCCTGGGCCCAGGACACGACCAATCTTTTTAAATGATTTTTTATAATTTTGGGATGTTCCTTTAAGACCACTAAGGCCTGGGGATCAGGGTGTGCTCTTTGGCCCATATACTGCCTTTCATGTGCCAGTTGCTGGTAGCCAATCCCCAGTGCACACAGCCTATGGTTCTTTGTAGTGGGGTTTGCCACAGTTCCAGACCTCGGGCCAGGCTCTGTCCACAACTCATCATGCGTGGCCAACCCTCACACAAGCTTGCACAGCAGAGGTTGTCTGCAAGGCCTTGCCAATAGCCAGACCGTGTTTCTTTTTTCATATTATTTTTTATGGGTCTGAAGATCTAGTACTGGATCCATGAGCCCTGAGGGAGGTTCAACATGGAGCCAGCACCCCTATCGTGGGCTTGCAGACAACTCATCAGGGTTCGCTGACCTCAGTAGCAGATCTTTGGACCATAAAGCTTGCCTTGTGTTTCATGACCCCCAAGGAAAAGTCAGATTTTTTTTTTATTTGGACTTACACAAGTTTCTTTTGGGCCCCGCCTACCTGAGCCAGGGAAATAAAGCAATGCCACCACTGCCCCTTCATGCCTCTTTTAAAAAAAAGATTCTGCAGAACTGAGTCCTTTAGTTTGGTTATCATGAGCACAACAATATTCTTAAATTGCTTGCAGTCAATCAGATAGACCTCAGACCTGACTTTGGGGTCAAGGTCCCAAATTGGAAGGCAGTCGAAAAAGGTCCTTAATTCAAACAGATTTGAATACTTTTTGGATTTAGTCCATGGATGATCTTCGAATACTGGTATGAGGACAGCTCACAGATTAATGCTCCATATATCTCTATCTTTTTAAACAGTTCAGGCCACTAAATTTGTTTTATACCCTAATGTATTGACTGGATGGATTTACACCAAGCAAAGCAAAGGCAATTTCTTGTGCAAAGTTCCACTTTCATGCCAAATTTCTTTCTGTATCAAAGAGCAAAGACTCCTTTTGGAATTAAAACTGGGAAAGTCTCTCTTGTCCCACCCCCTTTGTTAGGCCCATGCTTAACAGATGTGATCCAAACTTGGAATGCCAAACCTCAACCGGAAACACTTTTTATTGGAAAGGTTAAAACAGAACTGTCGAACAACAACAAAGTGTTGTAAAGTATAATACTACACACACCTCGATGACACGAAGTGGTTTATTCGCAATAGGTAAATTACAGATGCCCACGAGTGAAGAGCACATGCACGACCAGCTGCTTTGGTAAATTCGACTCACAACTTCCGTCCCAAACACCGCTGAATCATCACATTCCCTCCCCAATATTCTATTAGACCTCCACGCTAACAGTACTATACACAGATACATGTCCCCCGCTTTTTTTAAAAGTAACAACTAACAATATTCAACTAAATGATACTAAAATACATTTTCCTCTGCACTCCATTTGAGCCATTTTGCTTCCGAAATAGCCCCATCACACCTCAGTGGCATCAATGACAGCAACCACAAATCCATGCTGATCTAGCTCCTCTTTTTCCTTCCCATCCTCGTTGCCAATTGTTGTAAAGTATAATACTGCACAACTCTCGATGAAAGGAAGTGGTAAGTGGTAAATAACAGATGCCCACGAGTGAAGAGCACAAGCATGACCATCTGCTGTGGTAGAATCCACTCTCAACTGCCATCCGAACCACCGCCGCATAATCACATTGCCTACCCAATATTGTATTAGAACCTAACGCTAACAGTAATATACGCATATACAACACAAAGTTATTAAGGAAACAAAAATGCCTTTTCACAGGAAGCTCTTCTGTAAACATAACTATACAGCCATTTTTGTCGCCTGTGTAATTTTTTTTTCTTTTAAACTAGAAGAAGAAAAGGGGTAGTTGCGTGTTCATTGTTTTATTTAACACGCCATGCACGCCAGTAGGCCCTAAGGGCCTGATTCATAGAACTAACTTACGTCAAAAACGTAAAGTTAGTACTTTTTGTATTCACAGAATACACTTACTCATTTTGGTAGTCGCAGAATGAACTTACTCATTTGGTATTCACAGAAGTTAGTAGTCCTAACTTCTGTGAATACCGAAATAAGTAAGTTCATTCTGTGAATACCAAAATGAGTAAGTGTATTCTGTGAAAACTGATAGAGCGCCGTGTTCTTGTGAAAATTGTAGGGGTGCAGCATAATCACTGGTAGTTCGCACCCACATATATCCAGAGATGTATCCCATATATTCAGATATATTCATGTATGTTTAGCAAGAGTAGATAATTCACAGGTATTAAAGTGAATCAGTAGTGTAATTGTGCTATGATAATCATGCAATGTAATGCTTAATTGAATGGAGTGAAAAATAATGCATGGGTGAATCAGCCCATGTGTAATCCAGCTGCAATCGATTAACGTGTACTATATTAAGTTGCACATGTAGTTTACTTTTCGAATATGCAATGTAAGGAATTAATGCTTATAGAAGAAATTAAGTTGTGTGTTTAAATGTGTAAAGGCCTGACTACATATACGACAGGGAAAGGCCTGGTTTGTTCTTATGTTAGCTTGTTTTGCAGGCAGGGAAAAGTTTCTCTTGGAAAGGCTCTCTGGGAACCAACGGTAGATTTAATTAGCACAGTAGAGGGTTTTTGTTGAACGTATCTTCTGTTGCAGGTGCAAGGACACATGCCTCGTTAGTAAAGACTGGCTCTTTGTTTCACAAAGTTAGAGAGATGGGTGGCATGGAACTGGGAGTGCAATGGAATTTAGGGATGATACTTTCAGCGGAGAAGGTGCCTGGGACTCAAGGTCATCGCAACCGTCCAGGATGAAGTAACCGTTTCGATGGAAAAATACAAGAAAGAAGACCTGGCCAAAGAGGCGTGACAAAGGCGTGTTCAATTGTATTGGGATTTTGTATTAGGGATAGTGCCCGAGGGAGGAGGCTGGAGATGAGGTAGGGGAGACCAGAGAGAAGGACAGAGAGGGTCCTGATGAAGGAGCATCTAAATTTCTGAGCATAGGTATTAAGTGATTGTACTTCTTAGGAAGTCTTCACAGCTGACACCTTTTCTTTTATTTACTCTTGCTTGGGAAAATCGTTAAGTAGGGATGTCACTTAGTGTTAGTGTAGGGACAGAAATTGATTTATGCTCATTTAGATAAATGAAGAGCAACATAGAAATTGGAGCAATCATTGCTTGTTTGATTCTTTTAGAACTATCAATCCTTCTTATTCTGAGTCGGATGAGACTCCTGCGTAGATTATTATTTGTATTAGTGCCCATTTATTTCTTTAACCTCGTGTTGAGGTGCTTACATGTTCAGTTATTTTTGGCGATAATAAATTCCTAAACTTGAATTTGGAGTCAGTGGTCCTTTCAGGTAAACTGGTCAAATTGTTGTATAACCAGATGAGATTCTCTCCTTTACACTATTCAACAGGTAAAAAGATCCTGGCGACCAGAAGGTTCTTATAGGTGATTAGATAAGAATCGGCGTTATCAGTTGGTAGCAGAGGATGGTTACCTTTGATGGTAAGGGGAGATTTAGATTAAGATAAGGAGACTAAGTTGCCCCATAGAGCCCGAGTGATGCTGATCCAGTGGATCGTAGGAGAAGGACGTCGGCGGTCGCTGAAAACTGACGGAGAGTGACGGTGTGGCGGAAGTAGCAGTTCATGGTAGAGTGAGTATGAAAAGAGTGGTGGTTGATAGATTGCGGTGTTAATTGTTGTGTGATGTCTTGCGGAGTTGGAATGAGAGTTGTGTGACTGAGGATCGGACCGTGAGCGCGCGCGGGACCGAGAGATTTGATATTGTGGTGTAGAAGACACCCAGAATTGAGAGCGTTGACCAGAGGTTGTGTTGTCATGAGACGTCGTTGACAAACCCACTGAAGATAGTGTGTGAATAACCAACGCAGGTCGTAGGTTATTATCGATTGTGTTAGAGGTGATTGTCCAGTCGTATTGCGGACAGACAGTTGCCAGATTGAGGTCAACAATCTCGAGAGGCTGATCGGTCATTGATAGACTGACAGTCAGAGAGGTAATTGTTCGGTAGGACGGACATTGCTTCGGAGTATGATTGGGACAAGAGTGAACGAGAACGAGTGAATTAGGAAGGAGGGGAACTGCTGCGAGCGGAGGAAAAGTGACGTCAGACAAGTGCCGCGCTGTGATAGGTCGGTTGGTGTGAGCCGCGCTGGCATTGGTGGATTAAAGTCAGGAAGTAAAGCTGACATATTGAGTGCGAACAGAAAGTTGATTCATCATGAAATGTTTTAAAGTTTTACGAGAACTCTGTAGAGGAGATAGACATGTGGTTGTTCGGGAGGAGAGGAAGCCCCTCCCGAGGATACGCCAGCACATTATATGGCTACGAATGTAGGATTGCATACCATAATTTGGCTTGAAAATTGGCACAAAATGACATTTGGAGAGGAAGAATTGACTTTCCCACGCTATGGTACTTTCAGGTTAGAGGTGTTGTACCAGCTAAAAAGTATAATGGCTTCTTTACGACCACTGCCTAGACCGACACAGTTTGAAGCGCTACATGCATGGATTAGAGCAGCGCATGAAAGAAAAAAGAGATAAGAGTCAGGAAAGGGTGAAGAAATCGATCAGGGCATTTCAAGATGCGAAGTGGGATGCACTGGAGAAAAGGTGGAGGGTGGAAACGATTGAAGGTGATAAGTTATACCCACTGCTAATACAAAATGGGAAAATAACAAGAGTCGAAGAAGACGACAGTGATACAGATGACAGTCTTATAGATAGGCTGCTAGCAGAGAGACCACCCCCATTTAATCCAGATTCGGCAGAGGGAAAACCAACGTTGGCAATAGAATCGGGTGAAACGCAGGGTCAGACTAACATGAGGGTAATGGGAAGAATTTCCACAGGAACAGAAGGGGTGACAACATCTTTGATAACACAGCCTCCCGTTGGGAACACCAGGTTACCAGACTCCTTGACTGTACCGGTTACCATCGGTCCTATAGTATCGGTATACGACCCAGATCGAGTGAGAGAAGGGAGTTCCGTACAGACGGGAGGAGAAGAAGTAACCAGTGGGAATGGGAATGGGTTCGGAGTACGAGTGGTACATTTCCCAAGACCACTAGAAACAAGTACGCCATTACCAGCCACTGCAGACTCCTCTTTTAGACAGGAGGATGAGAGACCAGTCAGACCAAGGTCTTTACACGAATCTAAGTCAGCGTTGAGGATGTGGACACCAACAGTGAGAAATCAAAGTGATAGGATGCCAGGAGATAGGGAACAAAATGTTTCAGAAGATAGACCAAGCTCTAGAAGCATGGCAGAAGCGGATAGGTCCCAAGGACAGAATAGTGACTATGATGAGCGAGAGGGCGCAGCTTGTTGAGAAACACTCAGGAGCGCAGTACAGGCAAGGTTGCTGGACGTGGTGAGACTGAAAGCAGAGGTAGACGAAATGATTAGTGGAAGCCTGCCTTTGGAAAAATAGAGATTTATGGGCCAGATGAGCTGCTGTTTGTAGCAAAGGATGTGACTCGAAAAGCCAGGATAGCACATGAAAACTTGACAGCATTAGCCAGGAGATATGAGGTAGATTTGAATAAAACAAAAACGTTGCAAGGACCGCATAGGCTGCAATACAGTGACCAGGAGCTGGAGGAGAAAAGAATTACGGGGTTAAGGACGCATACCAGAGATCTGATCGTAGGGATGCGGATATGGATTATGTTGGACAAATGGGAAGAAAGGTGGTCAAAGAAGAAAATAGCAAAGAAAGCCGAGGGAGAGACGCCGCCTCCGGGAGGGGGGCGACAGGTGTTGGAAACTTTCCTTTACGGGAAGTACAGAATGGAGGGTACGTGCATGTGCCGTGGAGTAGAGGTGATTTGGCTGCATTCACAAATGATTTTCCTCGGCTGAGGGAGAAACCGGTAGAGTAGTACAAGCAGGTTGAGCGGTTCGTGAAAATTTCAAAAGTATTGTGGATTGATTTGAACACCTTGTTTGACATAGTGGTGCCGGGAGATTTGTGGACAGCTTGTAAAGTCGCGGTCGAGTGGCTGACTTCTGAACCTGACAGGGATGCTGTCACGAATGGTCCGTCACCCCGCGTTATGAAAAAATTTGAACAAGTGATTACATGGTTAAAACTGAAGATTTCACCCCAAGATATAGATTGGGTTAAGATAGACCGAACTGTGCAGGAACCCAAAGAAACGGTGCATGAATACTACGAAAGGCTTCTGCAAGCTTTCAAACAGTATAGTGGATTAGATACATTAGACCCCAAGGATATGGGACAGTTTGTTTCAAAGTTCGTGTTGGGTCTGAGATCAGAAGTCAGCCTCATGATACAGCACCATTTGATCTGTTGGCAGAACAAGCCGGTTGATTAAATTTTGCGGTATGCAAGGTACTGTAGTGATGAGGTGGACTCGAAACATCGGAAGTTAAAAGACAAGTTGATGCTCGTTCAGATGCAGACAGCACAGGGTCAGCCCAATGGAGGGACCTTAGGAAGAAAGCAAGGAAATTTCCAGACGAATCAGAATGGACAAGGACAAGGACAGGGAAAAGGAAAACCAATAGATCCCAAGACGGGGGTGGATGTGGCGACACTGAAGAAGACCACTGCGTGTCATCTTTGTCGCCAGGTCGGGCATTGGAAACGCGAGTGCCCCTTGAACCCAGCTAACCAATTGCAGGAGGAGGTAGAGGGGGTCCAGGCACCTGCGCCGGAGGCAGTTAACACTGTGACAAGGCCCAGGTTGATGAAAGGGGGGACATACAATCCTCAAGCACAGGTTCCCCAGGCTCCGAGGATCCCGCAAGGAATACGGACTTACCAACAGATGCCCTGTTTGAAGGATATGACGAGTATAGCTTAGACCCTCTATCCTGACGGTGCCTGAGGGGGGAGGAAGACTGCACACTTGGAGCGGTCTTAGAGGTAGACCAGAGGGGACCTTTTGTGGAGGCAGACATTAATGGAAATCCTGCTACACTTTTGGTCGACACTGGTGCTACCCGGTCTACTGTAAGATCAGCAGTGGTCCCTAACCTACCCCTCTCGGGACAATCAATCCAGGTTGTTGGAGTAGCAAATAAAAGAATAAACAGCCCGTTGACAGAGCCGATCTCGGTAAAGATAGGTTCCTTCCAGACCAAACATCAGTTTGTGGTGTGTGATACGAGTCCAGTTTGCCTTTTAGGAAGAGACCTATTATGCAAGTTGAATTGCACGATTTATTGCACACCCCAGGGAGTGGAGGTTCAGACGAAGGATGATGATGCTGACTTTAAAGTTGCAAATCAGCATCTATGCATAGATCTGTACCCAATGGTGACCGTGGAGGAACTTCCACCGGATTTGAGAGACACGGTGTCGTCTGAGGTGTGGGATTTCACAGGCGAAGAAATAGGACTGATTAGAGGGGTTGAACCGGTGCGGATAGAGGTGAAACAGAATGTTGATTTCCCCAGGACACCGTAGTACAACCTGTCGCCCGAAACGATCGCAGGGATTAAACCTGTAATCGAGACTTTCATTGAGAAAGGCATTCTGAAGGAGATCAGAGGTAGCCCCTGTAATTTACCTATTATGGGACTACAGAAACCGAGCGGAAAGTACAGGATCGTGCAAGACCTGCGAAAGGTCAACACGATAGTTGTTCCTTGTTGTCCAGTGGTACCGAATCCATCAGTAATATTGTTTCAGATCCCGTGCGAAGCTGAGTGGTTTACTGTCATCGACTTGTGTCAAGCCTTCTTTTCGATACCGCTCCATGAGGAAAGCCAATTTCTTTTTGCATTCAGGCTGGAAAATCGTGTGTTAACATGGTGTCGTATCCCTCAAGGGTATACAGAAAGTCCATCGATCTTTAACCAGATCCTGAAGAAGAATCTTGAGAGTCTTGTATTACCGCAGAACTCAGTCCTCGTGCAATACATAGACGACTTGCTTATTGCCTCGGAAACGGAGGATGCTTGCAGAATAGACACGGTAGCCCTGTTGAATCACTTAGCAGAGAACGGACATAAGGTGTCCCCAAACGAGCTGCAGTACTGTTTGAATGAAGTACAGTACTTGGGACACAGACTGGAAAAAGGAAAAAGGAAGGTGTCACCAGACCGAATTGAGGCAATAATGAGTATGGCAGTACCCACTACACAGAGGGAAGTCAGGATGTTTTTGGGAATGGTCGGCTATTGTCGGCAGTGGATACCTAGTTTTTCCTTGAGAGCAAAGCCTTTACAGAGGCTTACGCACAAGGATGTGAGTGATCCGGTACCATGGGACGAGGAGTGCTTGATGTCATTCCTGAAACTGAGAGAGGAGTTGTGCAGTGCCCCAGCACTGGGATGCCTGATTACAACAAGGCCTTTTCATTGTTCTGTTGTGAGAGGGAAGGATGTGCATTAGCAGTCTTAGCTCAGAACCATGGAGGTGTCCGTAGACCAGTTGCCTATTTCTCAGCTACTCTAGATCCAGTAGCTTCTGCGTTGCTCGGATGTCTAAGATCCGTTGCTGCAACAGGTGTCAGCATTGAAAGGTGTGAAAGCATTGTAATGGGTCACCCTTTGACTGTATATGTGCCACACTCGGTTGAGCTATTGATGACCAGGACTAAGACTCAGCACCTGACAAACAACAGGTTAACAAGGTACGAGCAAGTCATACTTGCCGCAGAGAATGTGGCTCTGAAAAGGTGCTCTGTCTTAAACCCTGCGACATTAATGCCCGAACCGAATGCAGATGATGAAGATTGTGCGGACCATGATTGTCTCGATGTGACTGACCTTTGCACCAAACCGAGACCTGACATTGTCGATGAACCACTGACTGACCCAGATGAAATTTTCTTTGTCGATGGTTCATGCCTAAGGGACAGTGTCGGCCAGTTAAGAGCAGCGTTTGCTGTATGTACCATTTCTGGAGTGGTTGAGGCTGCTTGCCTAGAAGGAGTACGCTCCGCGCAGGTAGCTGAGATCATTGCTTTGACCCGTGCCTGTTTGGCCGCTGATCAAATTCGAATCACGATTTACACGGACAGCCAATATGGGTTTGGTGTGGTGCACGACTTCGGGCAGTTATGGTCTCAGAGGGGATTTTTGACATCATCTGGCTCACCCATTAGGAATGGAGAATATGTAAGACAACTGTTGGATGCATTACAACACCCAAAGGAGATTGCTGTTGTTAAATGTTCCGCACATGGGAAGGGGGAGGACTTTGTGTCTTTGGGCAATAATTATGCGGACGAAGTTGCCCGTTTCTGTGCAGAACAGGGATGCATATTTACAGACAGATACGCAGGGGAGAGCCAAGAAAGAACCGAACTCAACATGATGTTGGCCATGGCAGACACCTGGGAAGAGCTCAAACGGCTGCAGGATGAAGTCTCAGATCAGGAACGAGAGGGATGGATCAAAGCAGGGTGTGAGAGAGGAGATGTGGATGTGTGGGTCTCCAGTGATGGGAGAGCTGTATTGCCAGAAGAGTTGTTGAGCCCGATGGCAAGATTGATACATGGACCGGCACATCTTGGCAGAGATGCAATGATGAGGGTGTTTAGACAGACGTGGTATAGCCCGCGATTTCGTGCAATGGCAGAAACAGTGTGTCAGAGGTGCGTTACGTGTCAGCAGATGAATGCTGGAAAGAAAACTATAGTTACTTTGAGTCACATTGGGAGGTCAGGAGGGCCTTTCAACAGGATACAGCTAGACTTCATGGAAATGCCTAAGTGCAATGGGTTGAGGTACATTTTAGTGCTAGTATGTGTATTCTCACGGTGGGTGGAGGCTTACCCAACACGCAGGTGTGACACTCTTACAGTGGCTAAGTTATTGTTGAGGGAGCTTATCCCTAGATTCGGGATTCCGACCTCTTTGGAATCAGATAGAGGAAGGCACTTCCACAGTGAAATTATGAAGTTACTTTGTGTTGCACTGAATATTGACCAAAAACTCCATTGTAGTTACCGACCTGAGGCTTCTGGGATGGTGGAACAGATTAATGGAACTTTGAAAGCCCGGATGGCAAAAATGTGTTCTTCAACATCCTTGAAGTGGCCCGATGCTTTGCCGCTCGTGTTAATGAGCATGCGAAGTGTCCCAGACAGGAGGACTGGGTTGTCACCCCACGAGATACTAATGGGAAGGGCAATGCGGTTGCCGGCAGTACCAGCTACAGCTTTGATAAACATCACTGATGATTTGATTCTCGATTACTGTAAAGGACTATCTGATGTGGTCCGTTCTGTATCCCAGCAGGTGCAGGCTACAGTCGTTCCAGCCTCGAATGATCTGTGTCACGACCTGTGTCCCGGAGACTGGGTGCTGGTCCGGAAACACGTGAGGAAGAGTTGCTTGGAAGCTCGTTGGCGAGGCCCGTACCAGGTGATCCTAATCACGAACACAGCAGTAAAGTGTGGAGGATTGCCGAACTGGGTGCATGCCTCCCATACCCGCAGAGTTTCAGCACCCTTGGAAGAAACAGCTCCTCTCGTAGATGAAAATCCAGCTGATGTGGCAGGGCCACATGAGGGGACAAGTCAAGCTGTAAGGGTTGCTGACACAGCTGGTGGTGCACTAGAGCAAGCTGAAGGGGGTTTCACCAGCTCGAACCCTGACTCAGACCCCGAAGACAGAGATGGTGCAGTGGGCGGAGAAGAGTCAGATTCAACAGAAAGAGGAAATAGTGCACTGGGTATAGAAGAGGAAGACAGAAGAACGACTAGAACTGAAGAGGGTTGGCCTGAAAGACAGAGGCGGTTGAATCTGAGGATGGCACCCGAAAGAGATCTTGCTCCGGTATCTGAGGTGTCTGAAACGGAAGCAAGTGACGGAGATCAGACTCAAGAGAGCCGGCAAAGGTCGAAAAGAACAAGAGTACCCTGCCGGAGATACTCTACCCCTGAGTGGACTTACACAGTGTTCGATGCAGGGGGTAGTGAGTACGGGGAGACTGAGGTCGGTGTTGGTGTTCAGCCGAAGCCCGAATGTGGTAGTGAAGGTGGTGCTGCTATTGCCAGGGCTCAAGGTCGAAGGAATACTGACCCTCACAGTTCCGAATCCCCCGCTTCTGAGCAAAGACCGACAACTGGTTTTGCATCGGGTTGAATTTCCATCTTTTGGGTTTGAGCCGTCTTCACATGAAATGATAATCTTGCGTCTTGAACTTTTGTATCACGTTTTGGAAGTGCTCAACGAGGATCTTATTATGGATGAACTATAAACTGTGTAAATAAAAGTCTAAAGGAGAAGATAACCTAGGCCCGAGTGGAAGAAGAGTAAACTTAGGGACTTTCCACAGAAGAGGAACGAAAACTAGGGAAGTCTTTTCTGGACTGTGTAAATAAGGTTGTGACCGAAAAGGAAATTTCCAGAGATTTCATGGTTGCTCGAGCTGGTTAAGCAAGTCACGAGTTGAGGACACAGAGACCTTTGAGGGTTCATTGCTAAAACCAAGAACTTTTGAGAACTTTCGAAACCATGGAGGCTGGAGATTCCAATCGTAGATCGAAGTTGATTGTAGGCATACTTATAAGTAGTGTAATAGTTTCTATAATCATAGTAATCATAGTCTCATATACTGTTCCACACGAGCTAGCAGTGGAGGGGGTGCCAGGGACACCTACACCTACTACACCTAGCCAAAGAGAGGTAAACATGGGAGCTGATAGAGCTTTGCTATTAGAAGAAAGTCGTAGGTTACATGTAGATTTGTCTAGAAGTGACTTTAAGCTTAATGCATATGCCAAGCTGCTATATGAATATGTTGATGCGATGAATGCTAAAGATTGTTATGTGTGTATGCAGTTGCCCGCTTCAGTGGATGAGGGTATTAGCTACCACCATCTTCCACTGACATATGGAATTTCATGTAGTCTTTTACTTAGTATATTTTATGAAAGAGATCAGTTTGAGTATTTCTTTTCCAATTACGATGCTGTGCTTCCTGAAGTCCCAGCTTACAAGCATTTGAATAAGTACGATTATTATAAGACAGAGGATCGACTCAGGAAGTTCTTCATACCGTCTTTGGAATTGGATACCGCATTCGCTCATAGACATAATCTGACGTGCTCTTTGTCAGAGGTGGAGAAGAAGTTTGTAGATCAGGTGGAAGACAGGTATAGGAAACTGACACACTCACGAGACACAGGGCATAGCAGACTAGATTGGACAGATGAGGAAAAATTGCATAAGACAAAGGGAAGTTATGGTCCTATAGCGTTAGATAAGGAGCAGAGGGGCAAGCTTTGTGTGAGGCGTTATCAGACTTATTATGAAAAGGTTGCAGTAGGACAGAGCACTTGTGATCACGTTTTCACTATGGCAGATGTAGCAAAGAATTTTCTCCAAGGCCCTGTACAAGTGATACCAACGGTGTATTTTGTGTGTGGAAAGAATGCTTATGTGAGGTTACCTGCGAACTGGTATGGTACATGTTACTTGGGAATAATATTTCCAAAGATTTACCATACTGAGGACTTGGAACTTCTGGAAGGTGGGAAGCATTCAAGAACGAGAAGAGGTGCGAGTGCAGGGATCGTGGTGGGGGATATCTTTGGAGCCATGATACCCAGTCTGGGAGTGATCTTGAATGATGTGAAAATTCGGAGATTGGCGACTGTGGTAGACGAACTATCAATGAATACAGCAAAATCGTTGGTACTGGTGGAGGGAGAGATGTTGTCGATAAGGACAATGGTTTTGCAGAATCGCCTTGCTTTGGATGTCTTGTTGGCAAAAGAGGGCGGAGTCTGTAAAATATTGAAGGTTCAAGAGTGCTGCACTTATATACCAGACCGTAGCAAGGATCTGGAGAAATATATAAGTAACATCACTACAATCCACACAAAAATAGCGGATTTGACCGAAGAGGGGGTTTGGGAAAAAGTTGGCAAGGGATTTGGTCAAGTGGGAAGCTGGTTTGCAGACCTGGGAAAGGGATTCCTTGGGTATGTTCTGAAACCCCTCCTTATCGTGGTGGTTTGTGTGGTTTGTCTGTGGGTCTCGATCAAGGCCTACAAGTGGTATCGAGCAGGCTGAGTTGAGAGAGCTTTGAGGGAAAATGAGATGAGACTGGCAAGACTGCAGGACAGACAATATCAGAGGCTTAAGAGAAGGGAGAATCACCGATCAGGAAAAATGGCAACGAGTTCTGTTTAGGTCAGTTCTTTCTCCAAGGGAGTTGACTAAATTGTGATGACAGGTGTCATCAAAGGGGGGAACTGATAGAGCGCCATGTTCTTGTGAAAATTGTAGGGGTGCAGCATAATCACTGGTAGTTCGCACCCACATATATCCAGAGATGTATCCCATATATTCAGATATATTCATGTATGTTTAGCAAGAGTAGATAATTCACAGGTATTAAAGTGAATCAGTAGTGTAATTGTGCTATGATAATCATGCAATGTAATGCTTAATTGAATGGAGTGAAAAATAATGCATGGGTGAATCAGCCCATGTGTAATCCAGCTGCAATAGTTTAACGTGTACTATATTAAGTTGCACATGTAGTTTACTTTTCGAATATGCAATGTAAGGAATTAATGCTTATAGAAGAAATTAAGTTGTGTGTTTAAATGTGTAAAGGCCTGACTACATATACGACAGGGAAAGGCCTGGTTTGTTCTTATGTTAGCTTATTTTGCAGGCAGGGAAAAGTTTCTCTTGGAAAGGCTCTCTGGGAACCAACGGTAGATTTAATTAGCACAGTAGAGGGTTTTTGTTGAACGTATCTTCTGTTGCAGGTGCAAGGACACATGCCTCGTTAGTAAAAGACTGGCTCTTTGTTTCACAAAGTTAGAGAGATGGGAGGCATGGAACTGGGAGTGCAATGGAATTTAGGGATGATACTTTCAGCGGAGAAGGTGCCTGGGACTCAAGGTCATCGCAACCGTCCAGGATGAAGTAACCGTTTCGATGGAAAAATACAAGAAAGAAGACCTGGCCAAAGAGGCGTGACAAAGGCGTGTTCAATTGTATTGGGATTTTGTATTAGGGATAGTGCCCCGAGGGAGGAGGCTGGAGATGAGGTAGGGGAGACCAGAGAGAAGGACAGAGAGGGTCCTGATGAAGGAGCATCTAAATTTCTGAGCATAGGTATTAAGTGATTGTACTTCTTAGGAAGTCTTCACAGCTGACACCTTTTCTTTTATTTACTCTTGCTTGGGAAAATCGTTAAGTAGGGATGTCACTTAGTGTTAGTGTAGGGACAGAAATTGATTTATGCTTATTTAGATAAATGAAGAGCAACATAGAAATTGGAGCAATCATTGCTTGTTTGATTCTTTTAGAACTATCAATCCTTCTTATTCTGAGTCGGATGAGACTCCTGCGTAGATAATTATTTGTATTAGTGCCCATTTATTTCTTTAACCTCGTGTTGAGGTGCTTACATGTTCAGTTATTTTTGGCGATAATAAATTCCTAAACTTGAATTCGGAGTCAGTGGTCCTTTCAGGTAAACTGGTCAAATTGTTGTATAACCAGATGAGATTCTCTCCTTCACACTATTCAACAGGTAAAAAGATCCTGGCGACCAGAAGGTTCTTATAGGTGATTAGATAAGAATCGGCGTTATCAATACCAAAAAGTACTAACTTTACGTTTTTGACGTAAGTTAGTTCTGTAAATCAGGCCCCAGGTGTCTCAGCCCGTAGTGTTCATGGTCACAGCCATGACCAGGCCATTTCCTGCTCTTCACCTGTTGTGTAGAAGAACCATTTCACTGAAACAGATACCGGTATGGGATAGACCAATGGCGTGCATGACTGTGATGAGTTAAGGTTCGTAGGACATAATTAAAATAAACCGAGTTGTAAAAAAAAAAAAGATATATATTTCTTTATATATGTATTAAATGTAAGGACATGGTTATTATTGGTGAGGCATTGCGCACTATGGGGCATATTATTAAGGGAAACATCGCCGCTTTTCCGGCACATAGCGCCGAAAAAGCGGCAATCTTTTTATCACCCTATTAGCAAGGACACGCTAACAAGCGTTAGCGCGTGTTTCCTTGCGACTTTGCATGTCAGCGATCAATATCGCTAATGACATGCAAAGTAGGCGTTCCCTAGCTAAACAACATGGAAGTCCTCGCTAACACGGCTTCGCAATATTAGCAAGACGTGCAGCAGACCCGCGAAGCGATAAAAATAACGGCGCTAACCGCGGTTATCGCAGGTATGTAACGCCTGCTTTTAAAATGACTTAAGCAAACACAAGGAGATGATGGACAGAGCGCTGAAACTTTTCAGACACTCCCCCCAGTCACAAATCTGGGTTGAATCCATCATCGTTCTTTAGCTCACTTTGCCACCCCAGTTCAGACACAGCTATATGCAAATCAGTCTTGACCCTGTGCCTCATGGGAACAGTCCAGCCCGAACTGCCAAGCCATGTCTTCCCTGCACCAGAAACAAGCATCCTGGGACCGGTTTCAGGCTAACAGCCCTCATCAGCCAGGCTAGTTTGAATCCAGTGGCAAAGTGAGCAAGGGACCCACGTCTGGGCATACCCTGCCAACTTAGGGCGAACAAAGCAAACACAAGGAGATGATGGACGGAGCGCTGAAACTTTTCAGACACTCCCCCCAGTCACAAATCTGGGTTGAATCCATCATCGTTCTTTAGCTCACTTTGCCACCCCAGTTCAGACACAGCTATATGAAAATCAGTCTTGACCCTGTGCCTCATGGGAACAGTCCAGCCCGAACTGCCAAGCCATGTCTTCCCTGGACCAGAAACAAGCATCTTGGGACCGGTTTCGGGCTAACAGCCCTCATCAGCCAGGCTAGCTTGAGTCCAGTGGCAAAGTGAGCAAGGGACCCACGTCTGGGCATACCCTGCCAACTTAGGGCGAACAAAGCAAACACAAGGAGATGATGGAAAGAGCGCTGAAACTTTTCAGACACTCCCCCCAGTCACAAATCTGGGTTGAATCCATCATCATTCTTTAGCTCACTTTGCCACCCCAGTTCAGACACAGCTATATGCAAATCAGTCTTGACCCTGTGCCTCATGGGAACAGTCCAGCTCGAACTGCCAAGCCATGTCTTCCCTGGACCAGAAACAAGCATCCTGGGACCGGTTTCGGGCTAACAGCCCTCACCAGCCAGACTAGCTTGAATCCAGTGGCAAAGTGAGCAAGGGACCCACGTCTGGGCATACCCTGCCAACTTAGGGCGAACAAAGCAAACACAAGGAGATGATGGACGGAGCGCTGAAACTTTTCAGACACTCCCCCCAGTCACAAATCTGGGTTGAATCCATCATCGTTCTTTAGCTCACTTTGCCACCCCAGTTCAGACACAGCTATATGCAAATCAGTCTTGACCCTGTGCCTCATGGGAACAGTCCAGCCCGAACTGCCAAGCCATGTCTTCCCTGGACCAGAAACAAGCATCCTGGGACCGGTTTCGGGCTAACAGCCCTCATCAGCCAGGCTAGCTTGAATCCAGTGGCAAAGTGAGCAAGGGACCCACGTCTGGGCATACCCTGCCAACTTAGGGCGAACAAAGCAAACACAAGGAGATGATGGACGGAGTGCTGAAACTTTTCAGACACTCCCCCAGTCACAAATCTGGGTTGAATCCATCATCGTTCTTTAGCTCACTTTGCCACCCCAGTTCAGACACAGCTATATGCAAATCAGTCTTGACCCTGTGCCTCATGGGAACAGTCCAGCCCGAACTGCCAAGCCATGTCTTCCCTGGACCAGAAACAAGCATCCTGGGACCGGTTTCGGGCTAACAGCCCTCATCAGCCAGGCTAGCTTGAATCCAGTGGCAAAGTGAGCAAGGGACCCACGTCTGGGCATACCCTGCCAACTTAGGGCGAACAAAGCAAACACAAGGAGATGATGGACGGAGTGCTGAAACTTTTCAGACACTCCCCCAGTCACAAATCTGGGTTGAATCCATCATCGTTCTTTAGCTCACTTTGCCACCCCAGTTCAGACACAGCTATATGCAAATCAGTCTTGACCCTGTGCCTCATGGGAACAGTCCAGCCCGAACTGCCAAGCCATGTCTTCCCTGGACCAGAAACATGCATCTTGGGACCGGTTTCGGGCTAACAGCCCTCATCAGCCAGGCTAGCTTGAATCCAGTGGCAAAGTGAGCAAGGGACCCACGTCTGGGCATACCCTGCCAACTTAGGGCGAACAAAGCAAACACAAGGAGATGATGGACGGAGCGCTGAAACTTTTCAGACACTCCCCCCAGTCACAAATCTGGGTTGAATCCATCATCGTTCTTTAGTTCACTTTGCCACCCCAGTTCAGACACAGCTATATGCAAATCAGTCTTGACCCTGTGCCTCATGGGAACAGTCCAGCCCGAACTGCCAAGCCATGTCTTCCCTGAACAAGAAACAAGCATCCTGGGACCGGTTTTGGGCTAACAGCCCTCATCAGCCAGGCTAGCTTGAATCCAGTGGCAAAGTGAGCAAGGGACCCACGTCTGGGCATACCCTGCCAACTTAGGGCGAACAAAGCAAACACAAGGAGATGATGGACGGAGCGCTGAAACTTTTCAGACACTCCCCCCAGTCACAAATCTGTGTTGAATCCATCATCGTTCTTTAGCTCACTTTGCCACCCCAGTTCAGACACAGCTATATGCAAATCAGTCTTGACCCTGTGCCTCATGGGAACAGTCCAGCCTGAACTGCCAAGCCATGTCTTCCCTGGACCAGAAACAAGCATCCTGGGACTGGTTTCGGGCTAACAGCCCTCATCAGCCAGGCTAGCTTGAATCCAGTGGCAATGTGAGCAAGGGACCCACGTCTGGGCATACCCTGCCAACTTAGGGCGAACAAAGCAAACACAAGGAGATGATGGACGGAGCGCTGAAACCTTTCAGACACTCCCCCCAGTCACAAATCTGGGTTGAATCCATCATCGTTCTTTAGCTCACTTTGCCACCCCAGTTCAGACACAGCTATATGCAAATCAGTCTTGACCCTGTGCCTCATGGGAACAGTCCAGCCCGAACTGCCAAGCCATGTCTTCCCTGGACCAGAAACAGGCATCCTGGGACCGGTTTCGGGCTAACAGCCCTCATCAGCCAGGCTAGCTTGAATCCAGTGGCAAAGTGAGCAAGGGACCTACGTCTGGGCATACCCTGCCAACTTAGGGCGAACAAAGTAAACACAAGGAGATGATGGACGGAGCGCTGAAACTTTTCAGACACTCCCCCCAGTCACAAATCTGGGTTGAATCCATCATCGTTCTTTAGCTCACTTTGCCACCCCAGTTCAGACACAGCTATATGCAAATCAGTCTTGACCCTGTGCCTCATGGGAACAGTCCAGCCCGAACTGCCAAGCCATGTCTTCCCTGGACCAGAAACAAGCATCCTGGGACCGGTTTCGGGCTAACAGCCCTCATCAGCCAGGCTAGCTTGAATCCAGTGGCAAAGTGAGCAAGGGACCCACGTCTGGGCATACCCTGCCAATTTAGAGCGAATAAAGCAAACACAAGGAGATGATGGACGGAGCGCTGAAACTTTTCAGACACTCCCCCCAGTCACAAATCTGGGTTGAATCCATCATCGTTCTCTAGCTCACTTTGCCATGACTTAGGCATACTGATAATGGGAGGTGGATTGCCTTGTTAGGTCCACACTCCCCTATCAGCAAGCCTCTCCTTAGCGCTGTGAAATCTTCGCTGGATTTCACGCGCTATTCCTGTATTTCAGCCTCTATCGCTGGAATTACATCGCCTGTTAGCAAAACGTTGGTAATACGTCGCTAACACGGCGATGTAATACAGCGATAATGTGAATCGCGCTAAGCGCGATTTGCAATAATTATCGCATGTCCTTGATAATATGCCCCTAAACTCCCCCCACGGAATTCCGCCGGGCGGTAGACCTTGCAGAGTTTATTGCTTGCAACGTGTATGGGCAGGAGGTTGAGCTGCACGTAAAAAACGAGTATTGCATTTTCTCCTAGGAAAAAATATTTTGTGGGCCGCCCGAATAATACTAGTGGAAATGGAAGCCCTTGACGTCTCCGGCCATGGTCCAGGGTAGGAGTTAAATTGAGAGACAATAAAAAAGCAAAAAAAAAAAAAATGCAAGCGCAGAAACGGGGGAAAGGAAACTAAGTACATGTAAATAAAAATAATGGGCAGATAGATTGGAAAAGGGTACAAATGGGTGTGATATCCTTGTGCGAACAGGTAGGCCGGAGTAGGCCGGAGCGAACACTGCCACATGCTAACCAAAATGAGAGCTTACATTGGTTGCAGCACGTGAGATCTTGCAAGATATTTAGCTCAAACTACGTGCTTTTGACCATTTTTGGATGACAAGTCCTGCTATGCATTACTCGTAATTTTGTTTAATTTCATGTTTTTCATGTTTTAATTTTCGAATTTTGCGAAATCCCCTTAAAAAAATTACGCGAATTACGCTTACTCCTACTGTTACCTCATTGGATTTCCAGGTTTATCACAGCCAAACTTCATCCAAATATAACTAGAGATGCCTATCACATGACCTATGTAATTCCCATCTATGAGAGCCGAGTTGTCGTTTAAAAACACAAGGTGAAGTGATGAGGCAAACAGGTTTGGAGGTAAGTACTTTATTCTCGAGTGCAGACACAGGACCTACAAGTCCTAACCGCGCAGCCAACTGATCCTTCTCCACGCACCCTCCGTCCTAACTACTCAGAACCTAGAACCCAGTACAAACCTAAACACAACGTGTACAGGATGGCAAGGGAAAACAAAGTGCGAGGCAAGCAAGCGCGAGCCATAACACAAGGTCATATTTATCTAAAATTCACGCAACGCAATTCAGCAAGTCACCGTGCTGTGCTGCAGTACATGTAAGGGAAAGGGCAGAAATGCACCATATTTACCATTGAACTGCATATTCCTATCCTCTCCTAGCACTGGCCCAATTTTTTGGCTGCCTAGCACCAATGTAGGCACCCTTACGTTATATTGCAAGGGTGTCTGCCTTGCAGGCAAGGTTTTTTGTGCGGGAAGGGCCTTCCTGAACAAAAACAATCCTCAGAGGCATTTTCTTCTTTCTCAGTGTACATTCTGCCAGTCAACTATGTGTATAAGAAGTTCACATCGAAAGGTTAGCTTCCCAGTTGCTTCTTTGATGTGAGCTTAACATTCTGAGCAACACTTGCGGTCTGGCAAGATTCAGGAATCTATGAAAAGCTGGATTCACGTGCATTTACATTTGTAAGTGGTTATTCAAACTGCATCACTGGCTGGCTGATGTGAGGTGCGAGCCAGAGTAGTAAGTCATGTGGTGCTCACTGTCACGGCTGGCAAAGGATATTATTGTTTCATGCCAAATACATTGGTGGGGCCTACCCTGCCTTGCACAAATTCCCCTTCTATGTTTCCCTCTCTATTATTTGTCTTCGCCCTCGCCTGGGCTACTTTCAAATTCCCCCAAAACTTACTGTAATATTGACAATCAAATTAATTTCCTGCTTGTGATATATAAGACACTATTTTTCATACAGTTTGGAAAGAGTCAAGGAATCCTGGTGCTTTGAACTCCCACCTGTAAATTTCCTCCTTGGTGCAGGTCAGGAAACATCCTCATGCGTCGTGACTTAGCAGTCTGTGCACAGGGCTCCAGAGACTGGATGCAGACCAGAACCCTGGGATCATTGAAACAGAGTGGGGGGGGGAAGGGGGGGGGGAGGGTGGCTGTAGCTGCACCACCCGTAACATGGCCGCTGCTGTAAGAGTCTCCGGGAGACTCTGTGACTAATTATGGAGCCACGCCAGAGCCACCCTTCGTGGGATGATACGATGAGCTGTGGCGGCACATGACATTGCAGGGAGCTGGTATGTTTACTTACAGACCGTGTTCCTGTCATTTCACTGACTTTTTTCATTCCGCTCCTGCTCCCTCATGAGCGGCCACTGCAGCTGCCTTCTTGTGATCTCCCCAGCCTTCATGCAAATCAGCATAGGCGCATTTTCAATACCTCTCAGGCAAAACTAACCACTTTGGGCTCTGGCACACTAATTTTGAGATTTCCTTCAGCAATATATCTTGAATAAAAATAAATGAATAAATAAATAAGTAAATAACTTTGGACAACATCAAGTGACAGACTCCTATATAACTGCCTATTCTTTTACAAACGGAACAAAAAAAAAAAAAGGAACAGAAAAAGGGGGAGAAAGAAGACTTTAAGTTAGCTACAGTGTTTTGGTTGTTTCTTTGGGACATCTGGCCAACGGGAATTCTCTTGTCTGTCTTGACAAATTAACACTGAACACAGAATCTTTTGGGTCACACTTACCTCACACTCATGACCTCAGGTTTGATTTCTGCTGCTTTTTCACTGTTAAAGCCTGCGTCAATTCTTATGACCATGCCTCCTAACTACTCAGAACCTAGAACCCAGTACAAACCTAAACACAACGTGCACAGGATGGCACGGGAAAACATAAAGCGCGAGGCAAGCAAGCGCGAGCCACAACACAAGGTCATATTTATCTAAAATTCACGCAACGCAATTCAGCAAGTCACCGTGCTGTGCTGCAGTGCATGTAAGGGAAAGGGCAGAAATACACCATATTTACCATTAAACTGCACATTCCTATCCTTTCCTAGCACTGGCCCACTTTTGGCTGCCTAGCGCCAATGTAGGCACCCTTACGTCGTATTGCAAGGGTGTCTGCCTTGCAGGCAGGGTTTTTTGTGCAGGAAGGGCCTTCCTGAACAAAAACATTCCTCAGAGGCATTTTCCTCTTTCTGAGTGTACTAGTCTGCAGCACACTTAGAGGAACCAACGAGGAGAAATAAAGATGTTCTCCTCGTTGCGCCTCTGCTGGGGAGGCATACAATTCTGGCGCATTCCCAGGTCTACCAATGTTGATAAATCTGGGGATGTGTCAGAATGCATGGGTGAATGCGGGAGAACACCCACGCACCATTCATTGCACGCATCCCTGCAGCAGAGTAACACAAGGCAGCGATTTGCGCTGCCTTGCGTTACTCTAGATTTATCAAGCTACGCAAGGTGGCCTTGCGCAGCTTGACAGATCTTATTTAGGACTTACATTGTCCTTGCACCCCCTTGCAAGGTGCAAGAGCGACGCGAAATCTTGATAAATATGCCCCACAATGTTTCTTAATTAAAGGAATTGCTATAGATGCATTACTACCGTTATATTTTAGTTGTGATCAGTAGTTTAACCTCAATTGCTGCTCAATAAATGGTAGATTGCGTCAATTTTGGTCTCAACAATTGCTGTTGGTTGTCTGCAAACCATTGTGCACTAAAGGCTAACACTACCATGCAAACAACTTGAAAATGAAACCGTGAGGTTTTGAATTTAATTTATTATTATTCGAAGTGATGTTTTATAAGCTAAGGGCCAGATTTGCTACATTTTCATGCAACGCAACTTAGCAGCCACAAATGCTGCGCTCCTTGAGAAGGAAAAGGCAGGAGAGTGCCATATCTACAGAGATATGTCTTTCTCCCCCACTCTCCCTAGTGCAGGTGAGAATTTTGTAGCTAAGCGTAATGCACACACCTTTTGCACACACCTTTGCACCATAGTGCAAGGGTGTGTGAGTGAGTAATGCATAGCTTTTGTACTAGAAGGGTTCCCATCAAGTACAAAATACTACACAGAGTCAAACTTTATATTTGTATGTGTGCTGTACAGTGCAGCACACAAGCAAAGTCGGAAGAGAAAGGAGAAAAGAAAATATTTCTTCTTTTAATGCCTGCTTTCAAGTAGCATTAATTTTTGCTGTAAATCAATCTCAAATTATTGGTAGGTTGGGTTTTGCATCAAAAAGCATGGGTGGTTACATGGGAATGACAATGCACCACCCATGTAACGCCCCCCTTGATGCTAAGTAACACAAAGCGTACTTTTAGTCAACTAGATGTTAAGGCCCATATTTATCATTTTTAACACAGCGCATCGCAGCAAGCCACCTTGCTGCACTGTGCTGCACGAAAGGGCAGGAATGCACCATATTTAATATTATGCAGCACATTCCTGTCCTTTTGTAGGGCTGGGGAACTTTTGGCTGCCTAGCGCCAATGCGGGCACCCTTGCGTCATGGTTAAAGAGTGCCTGTGAAGTAGGCAGGATTGTTTTTGCGCAGGAAGGGACATCTTCCTGCACAAAAACAATCGTCAGCGGCATTTCTCTCTTTCTACATGTTCTGCAGGATAAATTAATGCTAGAAAGAGAAACAATTAGGAGAAATAAAGATATTTCGCCTCGTTACTCCTCACCTGGGGACACATAGCATTTTGACACATTCCCAGGTCTGCCACTAAAGGTAAATCTGGGAATGAGCCAAATTGAATGGGTGGATGCGAGGCAACACTCATACTCCGCACATGGAACGCCTCCCAGGGGCAGAGTAACGTAAGGCAGCGATTTGCGCTGCCTTGCGTTTTTCCAGATTTATCAAGCCATGCAGAGCCCCGCAAGGTGGCCTTGAGTGCCTTGCAAAATCTCACTTAGGTTTTGCGTGGCCCTTGCCATGAAATACCTTGATAAATCTGGCCCAGAATTTATTATAAATCAAATAGTTTAAATACAGAGAGCTTTGAAATGCCCTGAACACACAAACAGGGTTCAACATCTGAAATATGGTTAAGTAGTAACATTGCATTTAAGTGAAGTTTTTTTTATACACATTTATAATAATATACTTTGAAAATGTAAAACGCTTCTACATATTAAGATAGTTACTAATACTGCTTAAGACAAATAAATAAATACATGGAGTCTTCAAGAAACGTTTCTTTACAATGCTTAAACATTTACTAAGAAAGTTAGGCTGCAGCACAGAAATGTAATTTGAGGAATGTTATCATTGACATGGTTACAGCAGAAAAGGGTGTGTGAAAGGATCAGCTGATCCACTTCCTCTGGAGTGCATGTTTCAGCGTTGACGGTAATTGTTTCAACAAGTCCTGAGCGGGGAAGGTAGATTGTGTGAGGTATATTTGCTGCCGGTGAGATCATTCTGCCAGTCCACTATGTGTGTAAGAAATTCACATCGAAAGATTAGCTTCCCAGTTCCTTCTTTGATGTGAGCTTAACATTCTGAGCAACACTTGGTCTGGCAAGATTCAGCAATCTATGAAAAGCTGGATTCACGTGCATTTACATTTGTAAGTGGTTATTCAAACTGCATCACTGGCTGGCTGATGTGAGGTGCGAGCCAGAGTAGTAAGTCATGTGGTGCTCACTGTCACGGCTGGCAAAGGATATTATTGTTTCATGCCAAATACATTGGTGGGGCCTACCCTGCCTTGCACAAATTCCCCTTCTATGTTTCCCTCTCTATTATTTGTCTTCGCCCTCGCCCGGGCTACTTTCAAATTCCCCCAACACTTACTGTAATATTGACAATCAAATTAATTTCCTGCTTGTGATATATAAGACACTATTTTTTATACAGTTTGGAAAGAGTCAAGGAATCCTGGTCCTTTGAGCTCCCACCTGTAAATTTCCTCCTTGGTGCAGGTCAGGAAACATCCTCATGCGTCGTGACTTAGCAGTCTGTGCACAGGGCTCCAGAGACTGGATGCAGACCACAACCCTGGGATCATTGAAACAGAGTGCGGAGGGGGAGGGAGGTGGCTATAGCTGCACCACCCATAAGATGGCCGCTGCTGTAAGAGTCTCCGGAAGACTCTGTGACCAATTATGGAGCCACGCCAGAGCCACCCTTCGTGGGATGATACGGTGAGCTGTGGCGGCACATGACATTGCAGGGAGCGGGTATGTTTACTTACAGACCGTGTTCCTGTCATTTCACTGACTTTTTTCATTCCGCTCCTGCTCCCTCATGAGCGGCCACTGCAGCTGCCTTCTTGTGATCTCCCCAGCATTGGTGGCGCCTTCAAAGACGCTCTTGCCAGCCTTCATGCAAATCAGCATAGGAGCATTTTAAATACCTCTCAGGAAAAAATAACCACTTTGGGCTCTGGCACACTAATTTTGAGATTTCCCTCAGCAATATATCTTGAATAAAAAAATAAAAAAATAAATGAGTAAATAACTTTGGACAGCATCAAGTGACAGACTCCTATATATAACTGCATATTCTTTTACAAACGGAACAGCAAAAAAATAAAGGCACAGAAAAGGGGGAGAAAGAAGACTTTAAGTTAGCTGCAGTGTTTTGGTTGTTTATTTGGGACATCTGGCCAATGGGAATTGTCTTGTCTGACTTGACAAATTAACACTGAACACAGAATCTTTTGGGTAACACTTGGGTAACACTTGGGTAACCTCCAGCGCCTCCCTCCTTCATGGATATCGAAACTCTGCACTCCAGAGCTGCCAAATTAACTCAGAGCATCCATATCTCCATTCTGGAACTTATGAACCTCCTTCACCTCGTCAAACTCTCCCTTGCTAACCTCAAGCCCCCGCTGAACCCCACCCCACCTCATATCACAGAGCTCCCAAAGCACCCACTACCGCTATCCCTGAGACACCTTCGGCCCCGCAAGCAACCATGCCACCTCTCAGAGGAGGAAACCCTAGCTCTCGTCCTCTCTTACAACTCTACCCTTGCCACCCCTAATCCGCTAGACCTCTCTGAAAAGGAAATCCTTGCCATCCTCCGGGACGACAACTCTGCCCCAGTTACCCCGCGTCTACCAGATGTGACTGCCGAACAGGCCATCTCCACGGTCACTAGCAACCCAAACAGACCAGCTACCCTCCGTAATAAAAGTGTGATCAAAAACAACCTAGCGCCGGTACACCTGTCCGCCCCGACCCCCGACACTCCTTCCGGCCCCCCTCTGTCTGGTCTCTTAATCAACTGCCGATCCGCAGTTAAGCACGCCGCCGATATTGCAGATCTCATCCTGAACAACAATTCCGACTTAGCTATTCTAACAGAATCATGGCTCAATGAATGCTCATCTCCATGCCTGGATCTTTTAGTCCCTCCCAATTATAACATTGCAAGGCTGGACAGACAATATAGCAAAAAAGGAGGAGGCATCGCCTGCATCTACCGCTCTAACCTCCTTGTCACTGAACTTATGGCGGACACTACCGACTACTGCGAATACCTCTCCCTCTCCATTTGCAGCAACTCCACTCAACTGTGCAATCTGCACATCTTTTACCACCCCCCAGGCAGGAACGACTCCTTCACCGACCACCTCATGGAAATCATCACTGCTAAGACTTCCCCCATCGCTACAGATATTTTCCTAGGTGACTTCAATCTGCACTGGAACGACCCCAAGGACCCTCATGTCAACGCCATTAAGGACCTCTTGGCCGATCAAGCCCTGACTCAAGCCTGTTTACTCCCAACTCACTCGAAAGGGGCCACCCTTGACTGGATCATCTCTAATGAATCAACAGTCAAACTTATTTCTATTGACCCATGTGACTGGTCTGACCACCACGCCATTGCCTTCCTAGTACTTGGCACCCACAAGACAAGAGCACCGCAACCGGTGATTCCCAAACGCTGGATCAGAGACACCAAGAACCTGGACTATAGGGAACTGGAGGCTCGCTGAAAATCTGACCTCTCCCCCCCCTCGTATATACTACGGTCAATGACCTCAATGCTCACTATTCTGCGACTATATCGAACGTTCTGGATGACCTAGCCCCACTAAAACTAAAAAGAACCCAAATCAAAGTCAGAAACCCCTGGTTCCCTCAACAATGAGAGGAGATCCCTCCGGCAATCTGAAAGACTTTGGAGACAGCACCCCTCTGCCACACATCTAAAACTTCTCCGCCAGGCCAGAAATGCCTACAACAAGAACATCCTCAAGTCAAAAAAAGAATTCTTCAGATCTGAACTGGCGAACGCCAAGAACAGACCCCGCAAGCTCTTCGAACTGGTCAAACACCAATCCAACAAACTGGCCAAAACATCGAAAGAAAACCCCAAGTCTCTAATATCATCCGAGGAATTCTCCTCTTTTTTCGCTGACAAAATCACAGCCCTAGGAAACGAACTCAGCTCCGCCACTTACTCTCAACCCCTTCCTGACCTGCCCCCTCCTTCCACGCTGCCCCCACTGGCTTCACCTAAAAATCAAGCACACTGGACCGACTTCAAACTCTATGATGAAGACTCTGTCTCTAAAATCCTATCTACGTTAAACCCAAATAACCACTTTAATGACCCGCTCCCCCCCAACTGCCTAGCTGCCCAATCCATTATTCCTAGTTGGACTGCAATAATTAATGCCTCTCTCCAGCAGGGATCGATTCCCAATTCTCTGAAAGCCGGCCAAGTCCTCCCCATTTTGAAAAAGCCGTCACTGGATCCTGCTTCCCCTGACAACTTCAGACCTATCTCCAACATCCCTCTCTTAGCCAAAGTGCTGGAGAAGTGTGTGCAACAGCAGCTAAGCCAACACATCAATAACTTCCACCTACTCGATGACTTTCAATCCGGATTCAGACCTGCGCACAGCACCGAAACCACCATGCTCCACATCGTGGATGATGCCCTCCAAGCCCTTGACCAAGGCAAATCCTGTCTCCTTATCCTCCTAGACCTATCCTCAGCCTTCGACACGGTCAACCATGAAAAACTACTCGAACGCCTCAAACTCAGGATGGGCTTGGATGGCTCTGTTCTTGAATGGTTTAGATCCTTACTCCAAAACCGATCACAGAGATTCCTAATCAACGGCATCCTGTCTACTCCCTCCCCGGTTGGAGTCCCTCAAGGATCAACCCTGTCCCCCACCCTCTTCAACCTTTACCTAGAACCGCTTACCAAAGTACTACGCACCGCTAATATTTCCTACCATATGTACGCTGACGACACTCAGATCTACATCAAAACCTCCTCTCTCGAGGAGATTCTCTCCCTGAATGAGGCCCTGAAATCGACTGTCCAATGGCTCGCCTCTAATCAACTAAAACTAAACGCAAAGAAAACAGAATTTCTCCTAATTTCCCCTACAAAAACCAATCCTGAGATTCAGGCATGGATTAAGGCTATCACAGCCTTAAATTGCCCACCAACCATCGTGGATTCTGCCAAATCTCTGGGAATAACCCGTGACTCCAACCTGAACATGCGGGACCACATCAACTCGATGGCCAAATCAGCCAGATTCCACCTGAGCTACCTAAGGAAACTGAAACCCTTCCTCGACGCTTCCGACCTAAAAATGGCAGTCCAAGCACTGGTCATCTCAAGATTGGAATACGGCTGTTCTACCTTCTCGGGTCAACCCAAGATCTCCTTGGCACCTTTAAAAGCCTGCCTCAACGCGGCCGCCAGACTACTTACCGGCACAAGGAAATTCGACCACATTTCTCCAGACCTAAAAGCGCTGAACTGGCTTCCTCTTGAGGCCAGAATACAGCTTAAACTGTTATGCATCACACACAAGGCCTTATACTCAAACTCCCCCACATATCTTGCTCAGAAACTTGTGGTCTCAGGAGGAATCAGAAACTCCCGGTCTTCCAGAGACCTCTTGCTCCAACCTGCACGTTTTTGGGGAAAAAAAACGTACAATCGGGCTTTCTCTGGGGCCGCACCAAGAATATGGAACTCTCTCCCACCCGCCATCAGAAGAATCCCTTCTCTGGCACGCTTCAAAAAGGATGCCAAAACCTTCCTTATGGGTAAATTCCTCGCTTAGAATTCGCCTTCAACCACCACAGAGACCCTGAACAACTCCCAACTATTGCCTCCCCCGGATTACCAGCATATCCAGCCAAGAAACCTGGGGCCTGCCTTGAGCAATTGTAAATGTAAACTGTACATATGTGTCCTTCTATCCCTTATATACCCACCTCCCCGCCCCCTCCTAATCGTTGTGTACTCTTTGACTCTAAGCCTGTTGTACATTGCTATGTCTCCTGTAAAGCGTTCTGATACCCTAACGGGTCACGTTCGCGCTCTATAAAACATAAAATAAATAAAAATATAAATAAATAAATAAAAAGACTTACCTCACACTCATGACCTCAGGTTTGATTTCTGCTGCTTTTTCACTGTTAAAGCCTGCATCAATTCTTATGGCCATGCCTCCTCCCTGTGATGATTTTAACTGCAACAGTAATAATAGGCAAAAAAGGACCCTACATCACTGACGAAGATACCTTTACCTTTAACTTTAGAGGATTTAATAAAGGATGTAAAACATTTAAAACTATTTGTGATGGAAACAAACTCTACACTTCAGAGAACTGAGGAGAAGTGGTCCAGTCTAGAGTCCAGAGTGAATGAGGCAGAAGAACGAAATAGTGATATCTGAGATGACTAGTAAGGTGGACATGATGTCTAGGGAAATTTCTCTTTTTAAACAACAAACTGAAAACTTGGAAAACTGCAATTGAAGCAATAACCTATGCACATATGGAATTCCCGAGGGCACAGAAGGTTCCAATATGCTCACCTTTCTTAAGCTGCGCATTCCAAAAATTGTTGGCCTTAAGGATACTGTCGAGCTAAATCTTTATGGTTTAGATTTCTTTATTGGAGTTTTATGAGAGCTCATAGAAAAAAAGCTGCAAGCGCGGCATTGAAGCGCCCCAGAAATACCCAAGAAGACAGTTGCAATAAAGCACCAACAATATCCCCCTCCCCCTACTCCCGTCCTGGGAGCACTCACATCATAAGTTTTGGTATCAGAAGGCACTAAGCAATAACATGAGCTAGTCTAGGTGGTTCTATCTATCTATGAGGGGTCATCAACTTCTGTCAAGCTCAGCAGGCGTAGATATTTGGGGGAGGTCAGTTCTCGGAACTCCATGGAGAGGAGAGCTATGTAGGGCCACTAAAGGTCTCTGTTGTTAATAGGTTACTCCCACAGCTGCAAGCTGCTTAAATTGTCTCAACAAAAATGGGGGAAGGTAAGAGGAAAGTCTCAGAGGGGCTCATCCTCCTACTGACATGTACCAAAAACAAAAGAGCCTGTCCGTGTTAAATAAACTAACCCACCATAAGACAAACAAAATGCTTGGTTTTCTTATATAAACCTCACCCACCAGGATTACCCCTTGATGGCATAGGGTTCATCCCATTCCGCTGTGGAACGGGCATGCTACGACCTACGAGTTACATGGAAGCACTTTTAGATATATTCTAAATGACGAAAATAGGAGTGACAGGGGTCTAATGTGAAAAGGTACCTGCCTAGTAGGTAAGTGCTACATACCTCTGGGCTGTATGGTTGAAAAAACGGGGAAAAGGTGGAAAGTATAGGTGATAACGTACCTACCTTTCTAATGGTCTACATGTTTCAAGCCAAACCCAATGGCCTTTCTTTTCCGACCAAGGATCTAACTCCTTGATACCACTCCTTTTATAGTGCTGAATGACTGCACATGCTCTGCATGCTAATATTACAAAACTATGACACATACTTGGTGTTACTGCTTGGTAATTTGTAATATATAATGGAAGAGTTAGCCTGCCAAAGATTCGCCAGTATACAGGATAAAACACACCGCTTATACTTATAAAATTGAGCGCATTGTGTAAGCTTGTAGATATATCAAACACCACCTCATTGTGAAAGATCTGGTGAAATATAGTATATCGTTGGTTTTCGGTGAGAAAATATAGTGAAACCAGTGATCCTTGTGACACACGACACAGAGCACAATGCACATTTAAAATCACATTTAAAAGCACAAAACATACATAAATAATGCAAAATGCTTGCAGACATGTATTGGAGACAGGCTGCAGGCACACAGAGCTAAGTTAAGAGCAGAGAAATGCCCACTTTCTAAAAGTCCTGACGTACCTTTTTAAATCCCCCAAAGAGGTAAGGGACTCACAAAATCCATCAAAAGAGTCATTCAAACATTTTTTGTGGGTAGACTCTATCCACGTAAAATGTTTGAATAACTCTTTTGATGGATTTTTGGAGTCCTTTTCCTCTTTGAGGGTTTTAAAAAGGTACGTCAGGGCCAATTGTTGTTCATACTGTATTTGTTCCCAGGTCCTTTGACACATTCTGGGAATACCCCATTAGTATATAATGGCACTTTCTAAAAGTGGAATTTCAGAAATAGTAATGTTAAATTCAACTTTACCACTAAAGAGGATTTAGTATTATAATTCCAAAGATATGAAATGTGAACTAGCTATTCCTTTCTAATGAGGAATTACAACTTAAAAGTGTTTTAAGTAATTTCCAATGCTAGCCTATGAGAGGAGAAGGCCTCACAGTAGTGAAAACCAAATTTAGCTGTTTGTCACTACCAGGACAAACTTTAAAGCACATCCTACCTTTTAGTTACTCAGCACCTTGCCCTTAGGTCTACTAGGGCCTTTCTTAGTAGTAGCCTATCTATGATAAAAGGGGAGTTTAAGGCTTGGCAAGTGGTTCTAAATATCAAGTCACAGTGGCAGCAAATTGCACACACACACAGGCTTTGCAATGGCAGGCCTGAGGCAGGTTCGAAATGCTACTTGTGTGGGTGGCATAACCGGTGCTGCAGGCCGATTGTAGCATTTAGATTATAGGCCCTGGGTATATGGTATACCACTTTACAAGGGACTTACAGGTAAACTAAATATGCCAATCAGGCAAACACCAATGTCACCACGTTTAGGGGAGAAGCACATGCACTATAGCACTGGTCAGCAGCGGTAAAGTGCTCAGATTCCTAAGGCCAACAAAAAGATACAGCAAAAAGTGGAGGTAAGCAGGCAAAAAGTTGGGAGAAGACCACCCTAAGTATGACATGTCTAACAAGCATACTATAGATTAGGCAGGTATCCAGGCCCTGCCCTCCCTGGACCTACCTTGGACCACTTCTCTTACCAGTTTAGGTCTATGCAGACTCGGCTCCTCCACCTGAGGCTCCCACCTTTTCTCCACCCTCTTCTCCACCTTCACTCTCACTCTCTAGCTCTTCTGTGACTCTTCACTCTGTGACTTGATCATCTGCCTCTCACTTGTTGCCTTTCTTCCACTCACTCTTTGCTCTCTTTTTCACTTTTTGCTCTTTTCTGAACTATTTCCCCTTTTTTCTCACTCTGTGTATTCTTTTTCACTCTTTTGCCATTCTTTGCTCAATGTTGAACCCTTTGCTCATTGTTGGACTATTTGTTATTTTTGCGCACTATGCTCTTCTTTTCCCTCTTTGCTCTTTCTCGCTTCTGTTGCCCTTCTTTTGCCTTGTGCTTTTTCCCCTTATGCTCTGCCATTTCTTGGTGCTTCATTTCCTACATCCCACCTCTCGTGCCCCCTTCTGCCACCTGCTCCTTGCTTTTTCCTGCACCGCCTCTCCTATCCTGTGCTTTAGCTAACCCTGCCCACCACCCCTGCGCTCCTTCCCCTTCCAGACCCTATTTGATGGAAGCTGCAGATAAGACGTGCAGTGGGCGTCCAAAGCAGGCCGACCAAAGGAAAGTCCATGTACGCCTGTACTGCGCACTATGCTACAAACCCTGGTCCTTTGCTCCCCCATGCTACTCTGCAACTTTCTTTCAATCTCATAACTAGGGATGCCCAGTCCCACGCTACAGTGCCACTGATCAACACAGTAGGAGCTTTTGCTTGAACCCACTGTCATTTTGCATGCAGGATCCCACCCAACACAACAACATCTTCCATACAAATAAAACACAGCAATCCTCCCACTCCCACCTACAAACACACACTCTAAGACATACCATCATGCATGCTCCTCAACACCCGCTCACTCAGAAAACTCACCATGAAAATCTAGGGCTTTCTGGACTAGGACACCCTGGACCTCCTCCTCCTCATGGAAACATGACTGACCACCAAGTCAGCACCCAATATTGCCAAGAAATATACGACATCCTCTCGGGAATTCTACAGCAACAAAATCAAAACCATCTACAACAACTTCAACCTAAGCCTGGCACCCTCACCTCCAGCCTACCTATAAATAACCACAGAAACTCCCTGAATACCTGGGAAATAATCACCACTGAAAAAACAGACATCATGAGGACCATCCACTCCAGAGCTCCAACGGACCCCTGCTTCACCACATCCACAACATGGGTGCCTCCCCAAACAGCGAACTCCTCATCCGCATCCTGAAAAACTCCATCACCACTGCAACATTTCCGGATGCCTGGAAAATGCAATGGTCAAAACACTGCTAAATAAACCTTTGGGAGATCCCACTCTGCTAGCAAACTACCACCTGATCTCCCTTAAACCCTACCCAGCCATGGTCATGGAAAAAGCTATCAACAAGAAACTCTCTCACTACCTCAACACACACTAACTCCTAGACACCACAAATCAGGTTTCTGGCCCAGCCACAGCACTGAGACATCCCTCATCGCAGCAACAAGCGACATCAGGTTGATCCTCGACCATGAGAAACAGCAGCCCTCATACTACTCGATCTCTCAGCAGCTTTCGGCACAATCTCCCACTCCACCCTGATCAGAAGACTGCATGAAGCGGGCGTCTAAGGACTCACCCGTAACAGGGTCTGCTCCTTCCTTGCAGGTAGAACACAAAAAGTCAGCCTCCCACCTTACATGTCAGAAGCCAAGAACCTCATCTGTAAAGTCCCTCAAGGATCGTCTCTCAGTCGGACCTTATTCAACATCTACATGACCCCGCAGCTGGCTTCATGAGTTCACATGACATCAACTTACTTTCCTACGTAGAAAACACCCTACTGGTACACTCCCTGTTGGACAAGAGCCCCACAACAAAAAACAACTTTGCCACCTGCATGACCTTGGTAGCCATCTGGGCAAGATCCACCTGCATCAAACTCAACAAGATAAAACTTAAGTGGTGATCTCTGTAAAGAAAACCTGTGCTTGGGACTCTACCAGATGGCCATCAGACCTCGGACTGTCACCTACCGCCATCACTTACACCAGAAATTTAGGAATCATTCTGGATGGCAAGCTCAACATGACTGCCCAGGTAAACGCAGTGACCTCCACCTGCTTCTACACCCTGAGGATTCTGTGAAAGATCTTCAAGTGGCTACCAAAGAACACTAGGAAAACTGATACACAAGCCCTGATTACCAGCAAACTTGACTACGGTAATGCACTCTGCGCAGGAATCGCCATGAAGATCCTGAACAGGCTCCAAACCATTAAAAACGCTGCTGCAAGACTCATCCTCAACCTACCTCGCCAGACACGCATCACCTCACACGTTGGAGAACTTCGCTGGCACCCCATACATAAAAGCACTCAGTTCAAACTTCTCACACATACATACAGAGCACTACATAATATTGGTCCAGCCTACCCCAATAGCCAAACACTTCCACCTACCTCTGAGGCACCTCTCCTCATGTAGACTCTCACTAGCACACATATGCTGCATCCACAAAACCAATGCTGGAGATCACACTTTCTCTTCTATTTTCCCCAAAGTGTGGAATGACCTCCTACATCACATCAGAGACTCCTCATCGCCTCTCGAGTTCCAGAAGAAGCTGGAGACCTGACATTTTGAATAAATTCACCTTGGAGGCAGCCTCCTACCCACCTACAAAGTGCCTGGATACGTTCAAGGGTGATTAGTACGCTATGCACATAAACATAACATAACATAGAGCAGTTACCACATATTTAGAATTTTTAAAAACACTTCTCATTTCAAAGGCAAAATACAATTGAAGCAAGTCTATTGAAGTCAAGTCATGTGTCATGGATAGGGATTTAAGATACAAGTCTCGCCAAGCACTGATCATGGCTTCACAGATGACATCACAGGCAACATCAAAATGACTTTATTGATGACATCACTGCTGAAGAATTTTAGTTATTTCCTAAAAGTCTAGAGAAAGGGAGGCAGTTTCAGATGTAGGGGCAAATCTATCCAAGATTCACATGCTGTAGAATCCATGCTTTTTGTGTTCTTTTTTCTGCTTTGAGTTCTCTATTTTCATAAGGTTTGTGCTGAGTCAGGTGCATTCATGATCATTGAAGAAGACTGTTTTGATCAAATAAGGAGCTTTTGATGGCATAGGTTTGAAAAAGATGCTGAGGGTTCTAGACTTGGAAAAGCATCTAAATTCCATTTGCATTTCTTCCTTTATAAGTAGATCTCTTGTTGTCTTTCATATATCACCAGCCTAAACCCATTTTCTTGGATTTCTTGATTTGTCATACATATATAATTCCCCACTTAAGTTCCTGGCCTCTTTGCTGTGGGCTTCGACTGCTGCCCGATGCCCGCATTACCTCCCCAGTATGGCCATCGGCCAGTGGCAGATGCTCTGGAGGTTTAGAAAGGAGCCTCTGTTGCAAGCACATGGGAGTTTCTTTTTTTTGTTTAAGGCGAGGGTCAAAGATGTATCTATTTTGCTTCAGCCCCCATCACTCCCCAAACCCATCTGTGACCTTACGGTGTGCTGATGTCACAGATATAAAACATAACCTGTGAATGCCATTGGTTCTGGTCTTTTTTATTGGTGCCAGGCATAACTCTGCCTCCCTTGCACCAATCAGTAAGGATAGATAGCATTGGGAAGGTGAAAAAGTCCCATTTCCAATGCTCTCTCTCTTGAGGAGCCCTATAGGGTGATTCCATAAAAGGGATCCACTCCGCTAGACACTAAAGAGGGATATTTTTGGGGTGATGGAGCGACCTCCAGGCCATGGGCCTTTGCTTCCCCAATCCTCCCTTGCACCATTGGTCTGGCTCCTTGGCGGGGTGAATATGGGTAGACAATTAGTTTTGGGACCTGTTGCGCCACAGGCACTGGGTCCACAAATGCAAGTGGAATATCTTTTTTATGGGGAAATTTGTGGAAATGCCAGGTGGCAAGGAATTTGTGGATCCCCGGAGATTTCTGAACGTACTCACACAGAAATATGGTGATAATGCATATTTTTTTGCCAAAGTTTGAAGGGCATTGTAGCTTATAAAAGGTAGGAGATACACGCAAACCAGACCACGCTGGAGTCCAGTGGGGTTCTATTTTTTAGAAATGTCCTGGTTTGGTAGGTTTTCCAGGGTGGCAGCCAAGCCCAGGCCCAAAATTCAGAGCTACTCACATTGCAAGAAAAGAATTGGTTTTGAGTAGGAAAGTTTAATATGTCCATGTTGTGTTTTGGCGCCTTTCCTGGCATGGGTGCTGGTTCCACTCACACAAGTGGGAACTGTTTTTATGAGGACAAGTGTGGAAAGAATGGGTGGTAGGAAGTGTGTGTGTGTGTGTGTACATTCTGGAACTTTCTCTCCCAGAAATGTGAGTGAAATGTGTGTTCTTTGCTAAAGTTTATGGTTTGAGTGGCATTGTGGGGAAGAAAAGGTAGGAGAATCCAAGCAAGCAAGACCATCCTGGACTCCATTGTGTGTAAAGGTTTTAGAAATGTTTGGATTTGGTAGGTTTCCCTGGGTGGTGGCAGAGCCCAGGCTCAAAATCCACAGGTGTGAATGCTGCAGAAAAAAGAGATTTCAATTTGAGTGAAAACATTTGATATATGCATGCTGCATTTGGGGCTTTTCCTTTCCCGGGTGCTGGGCCCACCAACATGACTGGATTACAGTTTCTATTGGGTCAAGTGTGGAAATGCTGGGTGTTAGGAAATGTGTGGATCCCCACAGATTCTGGAACTTTCTTTTGCAGAAATCTGACAAAAATCTATATTTACTACCAAAGTTTGAGGTTTTCATAACTTTAGTTGTAAGACATCACCAAGGAATACACAAGAGTCACACCACTCTAGACTCCCCTGTGTGTATAGTTTTCAGAAATGTTTGGGTTTTGTGGTATTCCTGGGTGGCAGCAGGACACAGGTCCAAATTCCGCAGCTACCCTGATCACCATACCAAATCATGTTTCTCTCAGATTTATTGATGTCTTCACATCTTGATTTGAAGTGTTTTGTGTCATGGGCAATAAGCACAGAAACACAAGTGGGGTACCGCTTTTATTGAGAAAAATGTAAGAACACTGCATGGTAGGTAGTTTGTGGAGCGCTGCAGCTTCCGGAACTTTCTCTTACAGAAATGTAAAGAAAATATGTGTTATTCGGTTTTCAAGGCTTTATGGGTAAGAAAACATCATGGGATTCACTGGAGTCATGCCACCCTTGATGTACCTGGGTGTCTAGTTTTCGGAAATGTCTTGGTCTGGTAAGATTCACTTGGCTCAAATTCCTCAAGTACCTACACTGTGAAAAAAAGTATTGATTTTGCTGGGTGAAAAGTGATGACTACAGCTCATATTTTGGGGAGTTTTGTGTTGCGGGTGCTAGGCCCAGCCACATTAGTTTGGTACCATTTGCATTGGGACACATGTTGGAGTGTAAAATAATAAACCATTTTTTATTACCAATTAGATTTCTCAGCATTTTTTGCTTCCAAATGTTTAAGCCAGTGTGCATGAAAGAACACATTGTGCAGAATGCAATCTGAATCAAATGACATTAAGGGTAACTTCAATAACCTCAAATTTAGAGGTGTACAAAGAATCACTGAAATTAAACTCACTATCTTGGGCACATTTCAGAAATACATAGTTGTCCTTTATACCCATTTATTAGATTTTATGATATGAATTGCTACATGGTGGAAACATGATGAAACATCCCTGTAAGCAGTGGCTAATTTGTTGGCTCGAATGTTTTTAGAATACCCTAAACCCTATACATCCTGGTCTGACAGAAGCAGCTGTATAGAAAAATAATAGATGAAAACGTTGCCATCGAGATGCGGCACTGACCCTGCCACCTTTTTACATTTGACGTGGAGTTGTGTACGTTTACAACCATACTGGGACCAGGTGGTACAGTCCCTCCATGCAGCAACAGCAATGAGAATAGAGATGTCCATAAAACAATGCCTATTGGGAGTCCTCCCAACCCCAAAAAAGGAAACACAGATTAGACAAAAGTTCTTACTGCTGGGTCTGGTCCTGGCGAAAAGAAGAGTCGCGATACACTGGACTAAGTAGGCACCACCAAAACTGTGTAAATGGAAGGCTGACGTGCGTGAATGGGGGGTAGCGGAGGAGTGCCGCCTCCGGGCTGTGAGAATGGATGAAAATTCTGAAAGTGATCAGCTTGAATGGGGACAAATGTTAACGGCAGTGACGGTTGCAGAACTCCAACAAAATGACGACACAATGCCAACGCAATCATCTGTGCCTGACGCACAGGTTCTCAGCGCTGAAGATAGCGACAACCCCGCCCCCCCACAAACAAATAACTCTAAATCAGGTACATCATCCAACCTGAATGCCAAATAATACCTAAACAGAATAGCTGCCAGCTGCCGGGAGGGAAGAGGGGTGGGGGGTGGGCGGGAAATGTTCATGTTCTAATATGTTTACAGGGCATTATCCTGCGGCTCACTAAATCGAAAAGGTGTTGTAAATATCCTGTATATAGATAGGTCGTGAATGAGGATGCAGGTTGTTTTTACAATATGATATTGTAAGGACATGTACGACATATTCTGTGATGTGTTATGAAGCAGTGCTATCAATAAAAACAGTTGACAAAAAAAAAATGCATGTGCTTTTCCCCTAAACATGATGACATTGTTGTATACCTGAATGGCATATTTGTTGTACCGGTAAGTCCCTTGTAAAGTGGTATACCATCTACCCTGGGCCTGTACTTTAAATGCTACTAGTGGGCTGCAGCACGGATTGTTCCACCTGCAGATGTAGCCATTCAAACCTGTCTCAGGCCTGCCACTACAGTGCCCGTGTGTGCAGTTTACTGCCGATTCAACTTGGCATTTGAAACTACTTGCCAAGCCTTAAACTACCTTTTTATTACAAATAAGTTACCCCTAATGTATGCCCTAAGTAATCCTATGGGCAGGGTGCGATGCAAGTAAAAGGTAGGAAATGTATTTGTATGTTTTGCATGTCCTGGTAGTGACAAAGAACATATTTCGTTTTACCCAGCAGTCAATACCACAATCTCCTTTCACACCACAGTCAGTACCCGGACTGCGATGTTACCACGTGTTACTTTACCACTCAAATTGATACAACGACTTGCTTTAGGGGGCGAGTTGTTGGACTGGCGCTGGGTTTTAAGTCCAACACCTTCCCTACTGATACACTGACTGTAGTTGGAAAAGTAATGTATACTATTCCAAAGCCCAGCACCCCACTAAGGCAAGTCATTGTAACATCTTGTGTGGTAAAGGAATGCGTGGTAACGTCACATTGAGGGTGCTGACTGTGATGTAAAGGCAGGCGTGGTAAATTCATGTGGGGTTCCGTCATACAACCGTCTTTCACTACTGTGAGGCGTACCCCTTTCATAGGCCAGAATTGGGAATTCCTTAATACACTTTTAAGCTATAATTCCTGATCAGAGAGGAGTGTGCTTTTCATGTTTCATATGTTTGGAATGGTAATGATATATGCTCCTTACTGGTTAAGTAGTATTTAACATTACTATTTTAGAAATGCCATTTTTAGAAAGTGGACATTTCTATGTACTTACTGCTCTTTGTGCCTGACTGCCTGTCACCAATACATGTCTGGGTTGGGTGACAGCTACACTTTGTGTATTCCCTCTAGACAGCCACAAACACAGGAAGGTGTGTCTCATATGCATTCTGAGCACTCATCTGCATTAATCTGCATTCTGATGGGTCTTCCTGGGGAGGGACGAATGGGAGAGGGTGACACTTACACTTAAGTTGGTAGTGTCCTGTCCACACACAAAGCACTGATTTACCCTCCACAGATAGCATGGCTGACAAGAACTGAACCTCTGTCAGAAGGACTGCTGTGCTGTTTAAAGGACTCAACTGGACTGCGTTTCTGGCAGGACAGATTTTATGCGTGTTGCCCTGCTGCTCCCTGGCTCCTCTCAAAGAGAGCTGGACTCTGCCTTCCGTTTCAAGTGATCCGCAAGGGCTTGCTGGCTTGCCTCCTGTTTTCTGAAGTCTCAGGGACACAAAAGACTTCCTGCAATTCTGTTGGTGGTGCTGGACTCTGCCTTCTTTAAGTCTTACCCTTGCCTGTGGTGTGCTCTCCAAGTTCTGTGCCTCAGAAGTGGGTTGTGTAGCTGTTTTGCTACCAAAGCAATGCATCGTCACCGCAATTGCTCTTTGCCAAGATACCAGAGGGTGAGCATAGGTTAGATTTTATTGTGTATCTAGCTTACCCTGACTTGAGCGGTGGTTCCTGCCTGGCCTGGGTGCATACCTCAGCCAACCAGGAATCCTATTTATAACAGTAGGTCTCAATTTTTGTTTTTTTGAGTTTTATATAGCACAAATCGACCCAAAGATATTAGGTATCAGAGAGCTTTACATGAGCACCAGTTTCGTTACAGATGGACACATTCAGAGATTAAGTGATTTGCCCAGAATCACAGGTTGTTGAACATCCCTCCTGAGACTCGAACCTGGTTCCCCAGCAGTAAGGCTACATCCTCTCTCCAACTTATTCCTAATTTTTTCCCAAGAGTCAAACCTACCCTTCAAAGGAACCTTTTCCACTCGAATCCAATGACAATTATTTGTGCCCTTCATTAATATAGAACTGTTTCCTTGTGGAAAAGCTTTCCACTCTGCATACTGTGCTTCCAAAGATAATCTGGCAGACCCTTCTGTCTAGTATATCGTTGGGCAAAACACAAAGGGGCTTATTTACAAACCCCTTGCATCGCCGGTGCGTCAATTTTAATATGGAAAAAAGTGACGTACCGGCGGCGCAAGACGCTTGTAAATGAGCCCCAAAATATGTTGACAGCCTGCCCTTGCAAGTGTTGCATTGCCATATGTGCTGGCAATTGGATTTTTTCGCTTGAAACATGGATACTGGAGAATCACTTGTCACTGTCTTCCACTTACGGTTCCAGCCTGCATCCTTCTTCATATGAATTGCCGATTAGTAGCAGTTTGTGACTCTTAGGCGTGTGTGAGAGCAGTATCCACAAAGAGTACATTTTTTCAATGTCTTTTTAACTGCCATTTTTATTCCCAGTGAAGAGGGTTGCTCTAATCTTTTGCTTTTCTTCTTTTTTATTGATTGACTCTCCTTTTCATCATGAGTCCTTTGTGTGGCTCAAAAGGTCTGATCTCTGAACAATGGCACGAAGACAGCACCCGAAATTAACTGCATTTTTGTTGCTTCCAAGCTCAGTATCTGACTTCATCAAACACAGCCCTTGGTTCATTTGTACTGAAGGGGCAGAAGAAAGAACTTGACTTTCATCTCTGATCATTTACTTTGTCAATTCCAATACTACTTTATGTAGCTTGCAGTTACCCACCACAGTAATTCCCCCAATTTTCTCCATTTGGAAATATCTTTCTTGAATTTTTGCCAGTTCTGTGCTACCTTTTCATTTCTCTGCGCTATTTCTGCCAAAATCCTGTAAAAGATTCGGGAACTGAAAAGTCTTCTGGCCTGATTTTGTTTACGTCCTCTAAAGGAATGTTCAACGCACTATTTTATGTTCATGGAAAATAGGTTTTGTGCATGTTATACAATCACAATGTCTTGAAGTCTGAAGTAAAGAAGCGGATTTCATAGCGATGAGCTTTTTTTATGATGGTGTTGCCTACTGACACTTTTTAACTTATATGCAGGGCCATTGGAATAATGCGGCAGGAGGCATCAAATTATGTGTCAGGGTTGACTAATTTAGGGAAATTATGCAGCATAATAAAGCACATTTTTTGGTAGCATTACTTTATTATTTTGTAATGTTGACATATGGTAACACTGTCAGGGCAAAGATTTAATCTCACTAGTACCAATTTAACAACCAAGTTGCAAAATAAGCACCTGAAAGATGAACAGTTAACCTTTGCGAATGGCGTTCTACTACTTGCTAACACATGTTGCAACGTTTTTAATAACTTTTGATCCGTTTGAGCTAGAAATTATTTTTTTGTTCAAATCCGCAGATTATTCAGCAGCCATGGATTAAGTGGCAAATTCGGCAAATCCATAATTATGCAAAAATAGCTGCGGCCCCAGAATCACTTAATTCTAGTGGCCCTGCTTATATGGGAAAGTACAAGTAGGTTGTTGGAGTCTGACCTGTTATGTAAGCAGGGCATTAGAGACATAAGTTATCTATATCAGCATCTTAAACCCCAGGTGTACTAGGCAGAAGCACGAATAGAAATAGAAGGGTTTACAGCACAGCCTACGAACAAAGCAGCCACAGCGACTGCAGCGGTCACCTTGCAGCCACCGCCTTCCAAGCTGTGGTGACTCTCCCAGAGGCAGTACATCCTTTTTATAACGAATAGGTACATTGTATTTGTGACAGACAGTGCTTAATTTGTAAAAAATAAATGCCAGGGCCTTCGTCAGGAGACCACCCAAGCTTGCACCACCCATTGCCAGCTGCGGTGGGCGGCTGAGGTAAGCGCGGTGAGGCGGGGCAGGGAGCTTCAGGGGGGAAGCCGACAGACGACGGAATAGGTATTATTTATTTAATTATACCTATTCTGTCGTTAGTCGGCTTCCCCATGCCGCACCGCGCCCTGCCCCGCCCCACCATGATTACCTGAGCCGGCCGCCGCTGATTGCCACTGCCAGCGCTGCCAATGACAGTACATTCTCAACTACTAGCCATCACACTGCGACAAGTGTGACAATTCAGACTGTTCGAGGCCCACCAAAGCTATAAGAATGGCTTGGGCGGCAGACTTTACTAGTCTTAATGTGTAGATAATTAATAAAAAAAGTCTTGTTGTGCTCATCTCTATATTACACAAACAGCACCACCATTTGGCAGCTGTCATAAGTGCTGGTGTTGACATTTAAATGATGGTGCCGAGCATCGGAAACCACCGGCCCAAATTAAGCACTCCTGACAAATGGCCCTTCACCAGTATGTTTTGTGAATTGTACTTTATGGTTTTTGTCTAAAACCACAATTGAGCAGTTTATATTTAAGTTAGAGCAAACGTTTTGTGAATAATGCATATGGAGGTTTACCTGAACTACAATAAAATAGGTAGATCGAGCGTTGAAACTAAGCATAACGTGACTGATGGTCTGGCTGGTATTTTAGTTGCACGAAAATAGGAAAAAAGATATACATAAAGTGCTCGGCAGTTCCCAGAGGGTAGAGCATATTGAAGGAAAGGAGAGCAAAAATACATGGTATAGAAGACATGCTTGCTTGATTCCTAGTAAAGTCTCCGAGGGCGAAAGGCATTATAGAGCTGAAAAAGAACACTTTGTCCAAGAGAAATTATTATCTGACTTAATGGTGTCAAGGTCAGCGAGTTCTCTGGCGAGCGGTTGTGTAAGTACTAGTCATGCACGCCAAAGCTGCCTAGGGGCTGATTTAACTTATGCTCCCAGTTTTCTTTTCTAAGGCTGCAAACACATTCTAAAAGAATAGCCTGTGGAACTTGTTCTTTTAGATTGAGCACTTCGCTCATTTCTGAGAGTGTGTTGTAGCTGGGTGCATTTGCTATTCAGACTTGCAGTGCTACATGTGCTGAGAAACAACATTACAAACATGTTGCTTCATTGCACTGACAGTGTTGCGGTCACTGCCATTTCAAGGGCTTTCCCCTTCTCCTTACGATACCAAATACCCTTACTTTTGCAGTTTATGGAGGAAGGAATGAAAAGGGGGCAGTAGTGGGGACTTTACCTTTCTATGGTCACTTGGGCCATCAGCCATGGTCCAAATCATGGCCCATATTACAAACTGGGTGCACTGACCAGGTCTGCCCTCTGGCGCATCCTTCACTGGGTGCACTGGACACAAACCAGCTCAGTCCACTCTATGACAATGAATGTGCTCACCCTAGCATAGATGCAAATACGCACATTAGGGAAAGGCGGACTGTGTGTTTGAACCCACCATTATGCCTTTCATTGTGCATGCAGAAGCCCTACCTGCATTTGAAATGTGGCAGAGATGCACCTGAAGGTGGGTGCTGTGAGTGACTGCATCTGCCTTCGGGGGGATGCCATGGGGGTATATAGGACTGTTTTCTCCCTTCCAAATGGTGCACCTCTGTATGGCACAAATGCGGCTTGCATTCTGGTATCTTCTTTTGCCCTGCAACTATTTCTATAATACGTCGTAGGTGCAGAGGTAAAGTGTATCCGCGTGTGCATAGGGCTATACCCGCAAACAGATTAGGGAAATCCCCATTGAGGTTGCACAGCTGCTACAAGTGCAACCAGCATGATCTGTATTACAGAAGAGACCACAAATGTCTGCAGCTCCTTCTGTAACACCAAAGTGCCCCACACAACCACCTGGGTCAATTTTAATATTATGGCCCCATATGTCCTTTTTAACATCATTTTTTTTTTTTGTACCTAACTGTTAGAAATGGGGGTCTCTAGTTGGCAGGCAGGGGTAGGTACCTTTGTCCAAGTAGGGACCTTTCTTCCTAGTCAGTGTAAGGGGGATACACTTCTAAAATACCCCCTGCACACCCCCTTGGTAGCTTGGCGCTAGCAGACAGGCTTATCTCAGAGACAGTGTGTAAAGCATTTGTGAACACATACAGTAATACAGTGAAAACACTACAAATGGACACTACACCAGTTTAGAAAAATAAGTAATCTTTATCTAAACCAAAACAAGACTAAGCAACAAAAATCCACAATACAGTACTAAAAATATGATTCTTAAAAGGTAGAAACAGTTCTGTTCCAAGAAAATGTTGAATGCAACACTTTTACACAAAGTACCTTGGATGTATCGAAAAATGCAAGAAAAAATGGTCGCAGGGAAGGTGATGCGTTGGTTCCTTACACTCAGGGAAGGTGATGTGTCCGTTCCTTGCTCTGAGGGAGGTGATGCGTCGCTTCCTTACTGCTGCGCAGAGGAGGTTATGCGTCGCTTCCTTACCAGAGAGGAGGTGATTAGTCAGTTTCGTACTGCGTGGGGAGGTGATGCATCGGTTTCTTATTGCGTCCCCCAACGCTGCGATAGACTTGACGCTTCTGTGCAATGCGTGACAATCTTATACGATGCAATGCATGAAGACCCGGGATGCGCTGCGATGATTTCAGCTGCGTCCCCTCGAAGCATCGGTTTCTCCACAACAGGGCCTGCTTTAGAATCGGTATGGTGACCTCGGACGTCGATGCACAGGATTCGTCCCATTGCAGACACTTCAGCCACGAGAAGGCGCTGCGTCAATTCTTCGGCGGCGGCAATGTGTCGGAAAATTCTTCTCGCACCGCGGCGATGCTTTGGAAACAGACGATGCGTTGATTTTCACAGTTCTTGTAGTTTTCAGTCCCAAAACTACCTCCAGAGGCCCAGAACACTAGCAGGCACCTCTCAGCAGGTCAGAACGCCCAGCAAACGAGTTCAGGGGGACTGGGGTTGAAGTCTTTGTGTCCCGAGACTTCAGAACAGGAGGCAAGCTCAATTTCAAGTCCTTGGAGATCAAGCAGGGGACACAGCACACAGCAAAGTCCTTCCCCTTTCCTTCGCAGAAAGTAGCCACTGCTGGCCAACCCCAGACAGCAAACAGCACAGGTGCAGTATTCCTCCTCAGTTTCTCCAGCTCTTCTCCTTGGCAAAGGTTTCTCTTGATTCCCAGAAGGGATCTTTGAAGTCTTTTCTATCCCTGAGACTTCCAACAGGAGGTAAGCTCTACTTCAAACCCTTGGAGAAAATTCTAACAGCAGGATGATGAAAGCACAGTCCAGTCCTTTCCCTGCCTAAGACAGAAGCAACCACTGCAGGCCAACCCCAACAGCACACAGCACAGGTGCAGTACTCCTCCTCCAGCTTTCCTGGTTCTTCTTCCTGGCAGGTTCCTTAGTTCAGCAGTAATCTAAAGTTCAGGGGTCTGGGCCCTTCTTTTTATAGCACAAATTCCTTTGTTCTCTGGTGGCAGAGAAGCTCTTTGCCCAGCCAAAGGCAGTTCTGTCCTCTCTGGTGCAGCTGCCCAGCAGGAGGTGGAGACAACATTGCGTAAGGCAGACAGGGCCTATTCAGGTGCAAGGGAAATCTCCTCCCACCACTCTAAATGAATACCGGGCCTATTCAGGTGCTGGTGTGAACTCCTCTCCCTACTCTGGATGCAGCCCAGATCTATTCAGCCCAGCCCTGACTCATTCAGGAAAGGTAGGACACACATCAACCCCCCCCCCAGGTGGCTGTCTGAGAGAATGCACCTACCCGGCCCCTGGCACTTCAAAGCCAGACAGTCAATACACAAACCAGCAGAGGCACACAGGATGGCTAAGCAAGAAAATACCCACTTTCTAAAAGTGGCATTTTCAAACACACAATATAAAAATCATATTTACTAAAAGATGCATTTTTATATTCTGAGTTCAGGCCTACTAAACTCCATCTTTCTATCTTGTCCCAATATGAAATTATATTTATAAGACGTTATAAATAAACTCCCATTCTATCCTATGGGACAGATAGCCTTTCGATAGTGAAAGCGCAATACACTGTATTTCACTATCAGGACATGTCACACACAGCAGTACATGTCCTACCTTTCACATACACTGCACCCTGCCCACAGGGGTACCATGGGCCTACCTTAGGGGTGTCTTACATGTAAGAAAAGGGAAGGTTAGGGCTTGGCAAGTGGGTGCACTTGCCAGGTCGACAAGGCAGTACCAAACTGCGCACAGACACTGCAGTGGCAGGTCTGAGTTACCTTACAGGCTGCTTATGTGGGTGGCACAATCAGTGCTGCAGGCCCACTAGCAGCATTTGATTTACAGGCCATCCTAGCATGCTGGCGGGTGTGCTGACTCTCGGAGTGAGAGTTTATTTTCCTCCCGGTTGCCGCTGCTGTTGCTGGGGCATTGCTGCTTATGGAACTTGAGGGCTGATATTTGCTTCTCTGAGCCAAGAGCAGGCGACCGGACCCGCGGGAAGGAGAAGAGCCGCGCACTGGAGGGGCCCTGGGTCGTGACCGCGCGCAGCCCTTGAAAAACGGTATCCAAGAGTGAATGGGCGTGCGCCGGTTCTACTCGTTTTGATGAGGTGAGACGAGGCAACCCTGCCTGAGGAAGTGGGGAAGTGCCCGGCCTGAATGCAGGACGTGGGATTGGAGGCTGGATTCAGAAAGCAGCAGCGTGTGACATCAACATATCGACAGAGGCCATAAGGACATGAAAAGGACATGAAGAGAATATAGGAGTGTATATGCTTCATTTCAACAAACTCTACAATCCTGCCATACGACTGGATCTTCTCTTGTTGACCGTTTTAAGGCGTCAGAGCTCGGCTGTGAAGTCAGGGAGACATCCAAATTGTGCCACCTTTGGAGAGAGTGGCTGCAGGCCTCTGTCTTGACTGTTTACTGATAGACATTTGTCGCTGCATTTTTACAATCACAGGAGCAGGCCTTTTTAAATGTATCCCTGTGGGGGCCTGCCTGCAGGGTATCTACGTCATCATTGTGTCTGGCACATGCAGTAAAAATGCCTGTCGTGTGGGGAGTCTTTTCAGGCTGAGGCACTCACCTGGGGAGAGCAGAGAGCCAGCGCGCCTGCCACCGTCACCTCCGCAGCCCACAGACGCAGCCCTTCACCACTACCATCATCGCGGGGAGACAGGAAACTACACCTCCCAACGTGCTAAGTGGCAGGGACGCCGCGAGGGAGCAAAGGACGCGCCAGGAGGCGCTTGAAAAGACACGCAGGGCTCCCGCGGCGCGGGACGCGCCTGGGCCAAGGGCGGGCCCGTCCTTGTCCGTCATTGCCAGGAAGAGGCAGGACAGGGCCACCCCCTGACCCCCAGGTCCAAGGACTCCATCTCCCATCAGGAGCCAACCGATAGGTTCTGTGAGCCCCATTTGTATCTGTTTTACCTTTTATGCATGCACTCTAACCTTGAATTAATCTACTTGTACATCCTGTGGTTGGGCAGATCGGGACTATTTGTCAAACCCCTGCTACTTAGTTTGGTCTAATTGGACTTGCTAATTGATTTTTTTTTTCTTCTATTTTTCCATTTTTTGCGGGAACCGAGGCTGGTTGTGCCGGGAGCCACTTTCCTGACTTTTTGCCAGTGTGTCATACCTGTGTACTGACCACTCCTCTTGTGTGACCCTGGTGGGTTTCAGTGTCTTAGGGTGCTCAACCCTGCATGTGTATATAAACGGGCATCATGAATAAGCATAAACTCAGCGTAGGCAAGGGTGTGGTAGGGACTTTAGATGCCTTCCTATTAAGGGAGAATCAGCCCTCATTAATGAGATAAAGCTTACTGAGTGAAGGCTATCCCTCGAGCCCCTACCCTCGCCGAGCAGACTTTCTTTAACTCCTGCAATCCCTGAATCCATGGTGGTATTAAACCATGAAGTATCCCCTTCCCGGATCAGTCAGACCTAAAGTAACGACTAGAGGGCAGAAAGCCAAACTTAGGTCAGATCGCATTAATGAATCCCTCCCTAAAAAAAGGAAGAGCCGAGGATTATCGAAACAAAGTAAACCTGCCCAGAGAATAATTGGGAAGAAAGTATTACCTGCCCTTACTGTAAGTGAACCCAACGAGGGCCCCCCCATCCCCACGGTTCATACGGCGACAGGGCAGCTCGCCGATAGTACACAGGAGGGGAACTTCTGGGGCAGGCTTGAAACCATGATCTCAACTTTACTGGATCCTATCCTGCAAAAAATAAGCAGTGTAGAAGCAAGATTGTTAAAGCTGGAGGAGATGGTTAGCTGCAAACCTCCGACTACAATGGCAGCTAGTTTGAAGTCTAGCATAGATCAATCAAACATCATGGGGACAGGTACAGGAGCGGGTTCATCCACTAGTTCTAGCGGAAAAAGACAGGTTCCAGATAAGAGTAGTTCCAATAACATTACGCCTAGCAGTGCTGATATCCCAGCCTGCACTGGTCAGTCCTCTAGAACGGCAGGTTCCTCTGTGCCTCCAAGGGTTGGGAGGCTAGAGAAAAGGGAGTTACAACCAACGAGTCTCCCAGTCATAGACCTGCCACCGGAATCTATGCCCTATGTAGTGGTCTTGGGGAGTGTTTCTTCTCTCCCCGGAGGGGCTAGCGAGGACTTTGGGCAGTTAATAAACAAATTAACTCATTGGTTTGCACACAACACCGTTCTGGGTCCTCGCGTAGCTAAAAACATTCTCATGGCCCGTAGGGTGAGTTGGATTGGGAGTTCACAGAAAGTGGGCACGGGTGACTGTGTCATTGTCAACTTTGATAACCCCCATACTGCGGGCAGGATTTTATCTAGGGACGCTTGCAATGCTCCATTTAACCCTGGATCTGCCATTAGGGCCTTTCCATCGGGCTACTTTTACAAACCAGTCTCCTCTGGGGATATGTATCATAATATTCCTTTGATAGCTCCTCGAGGTGGGTGGTCAAACAGATCAGTATCTAGGCAACAGCCTACTCCTATGGCTTACTTATCTTTTGAGACGGAAGGTCAGTCTGGCGTTCGCCCTCCGCTGGAATTAAATAATAGATTTTCTGTTCTATCTGGGTTGGAGGAGTGTGATTGACTAAGGATCCCTACGCCCTCTGATAATGAGCTCGTTGTACATACTCAGTCCCCAGTAGAGTTAGCTGAGAGGAGCATAGGTGAGATATCCAACAATTTTATATCATGGAACATTGCAGGGCTGGCAAATAAGCTCCAAGACCCATTATAGGTGCGATTTGTGAAGCAATTCCCTGTAATTAGCTTCCAAGAAACGTGGTCGGTGGAATGCGATTCATTTTTGGAAGGTTATAAGGCTTTTTTTGTCCCAGCTACCCCTTCGGTGAGTGGAAGACCCAAAGGTGGTCTAGCTGTATATATATCTTTGGCTGTCGATAGCCAGATTCAAGTTATGTCGACCACAAACCCAGGAATACTGGCATTGACAGCCAAAAAGGGGGACACTAGATGGGGCCTTATTAACTTTTACAACTCTGTGGCCTGCCCTTATGGTGCCTGTAATATCACCACCCTGGGCGCATTTATTAGACAGTCTTTTGGTTCTATCCTAGCTAACCTTATGGTTTTTGGTGATTTTAACATCCATCCTTGTGGAAACCCAATGTTATCTTGTATATCTGAGCTGGGCTGTCCTCGAATGAAGGGGTTTCATTTTGAACATCATGCCGAGGGGGCATTGTTGAATAACTTGATTGATGAATTGGATATGATGGCTTTGATGTCCTTAACTGCCCCTCACACCATATATCCCATGCCAACTTTCAAAGGGCGAGGTAGGGGGTCGTACATAGATTTTATTTTAATCTCTTCCTCCCTACAATCTTTATTTCATGGTTTTAATATTGTTGAGAGCAAATATAGCGATCATAACCCACTTTGTGTTCATATGCTGGGACCATTATCAGGACGAATTGGCGAGATAACAAGTAGGGGTTCTCTTAGACCAACCGACGGTAAACGACGACTTAAATGGTCGCAGATTTCCCCAGATAAATTTTATAGTGAGGTGAATTTATCTTGTGCTCCAGATCTAGCACTCTGCACGTCTGCAGGTTCCTCTCCCAGTGAAGTTATTGGCGCGTACGAATCCATAGCGCGTAAAGTCCGTGAATTCCTAAGTGCCCCGGCTGGCAGAACGGCTACCCCCGGCTCAAGATGGTTTGACTCCCATTGCTCTAAGGCGGCAAAAAAGCTGAGGGAAGCTCTGTCAGTCAAACCAAGAAATCAAACTGAGGTACGTGTATGCCGTAAAGATTATAAGGCAGCTTTGGTCAGTCGGAAGGGTGCCTTGAAGGAGGAGGCGTGGAGGGAGCTGATTGACTCAAGCACTCTCAGGAACAGTTCTAGGTTCTGGAGTGTCGTGAATCGCCCCTTTTTGGACAGGAAGTGGGGGGCTTTAGATTCGCATATCACAGAGGAGGAATGGGTGCTCCATTTTAAATTCATGTTTGACAGCCCAATGGAGCATACTCGCCAAGAAGGTCGGGACACAAATGGCCCTGCACTGATTTTTGAAAAAGGTGAGGTTATGGCAGGCATCGTAGGGCTATCCACTAATAAAGCGCCGGGCCCTGATGGTATTCCTCCGGACCTGTTCAAGTCCGACCCTTTGTTCTAGAGTCCGTGTTTAACGCAGCCGCAAAGAATGGTTGTCCTCAGTCTTGGGCCTCTTCTACTATAGTCCCTGTTTTTAAGAAGGGTGATAGGAATAGTACTCACTGCTACAGGCCAATCTCCCTCCTTGACTCAGTGGTTAAGGTTGTAGGGCGTATCCTCTTGCAGAGACTATCCACATGGGCGGAGGAGCAAAAGATCCTGTCGGATGTCCAGTTTGGATTTCGATCGGGACGCTTTACCGTTGCTCAGTGTCTTAATTTATCTATGTTACTGAGCAAATATACTGTTGCTCTCCCCGGCACTTTTTATCTTGCCTTCATGGACTTGTCCTCCGCATTTGATTGTGTTAACAGAACTAAATTGTGGCAGTCCATGAGGGCAATGGGGGTGGATAACAGTATTGTTCATTTTTTAGAGGATTTACATAAGTCAACCAAGGCTAACGTCAGGTTTTCTCAAGACCTTCGGGTCACTAGGGACCTGGAGACAAAGAGGGGAGTACGGCAGGGGTGCATCCTGGCTCCATTCCTGTTTAATCTTTACATAAATGATTTGGATACTGCATTAAGAGCCACTGGGGTTGACTACCCGTGTGTAGGGCGGCGTGGCATCCCCGTCCTGCTTTATGCGGACGATGCCGTCCTTATATCTCGGACTGCAATAGGTTTTCAATCTCTATTAAAGGCATTCTCCAAATTTATGACGGACCGGGATCTGGCAATAAACAATTCAAAATCTTACATAATGCAAGTGGGGCAACAATCCAAAATAAGTTTCCAATTTAGTGTTGGCCATGCTAAAATCCCCCGCACTAATGTTTTTTCCTATTTGGGGGTCATTATTGACGATAACTTAAATTGGGGTCCGTTAATTTTAAGGAAAAAGGGGGACCTGGCCCGGGTGAATGCGGCAATTTTTAATTTTGCCTCAAAAATAGGAAAAAAAACAATTGGAGCCATGCTGAAGGTTTACCAAGCCAAAAGCATGGCCATAGCTAGTTATGGAAGCGAAATCTGGGATACATGGCTGCGGATTCCCTCCAGGTGGCTGAGAATGATTTTGTGAAGCGCCTGTTGTGTGTTCCGCGCGGTACATCAAATCTAGTGGTCCATGAGGAACTGGGGGTCCCCTATTTAAGTGATGTCCTCGTGCTGCGCCCCTTGGTGTTTTGGTTGAGGTGCTGGCTGAATGAAGAGTTAACTCTTAGCCATGCAATTTTAAGAGAGTGTATGTCCCTCGATTATGCATCCCGAATTCCCTGGCTTAACTACATTAAAAGCAGCCTTGAAGGGGTAGGGCGCGTTGATTTATTCTGTAAGCCCGAATCCATTGCCAAGAAGGACATGGAATTAATTAGGGTGGCCTTCTTAACCTCAAGGAAATTGGACAGGGAGGCGCGGGAGATGACGAAACCAAGTGTTCGCACGTTTTTAATGCTCAAAACAACTCCGACAACGGAACCTTATCTTATGGGGTTTCTATCAATACATGAGAGGTTTTTACTAACTAGATTTGGGATGAACCTTTTTCACCTCCTGATAGCCAGGCCCAAGGGCTACAGTAGAGGTCAAGTGCTAGCTCCCTGTGGCTGCGACGGACAGTCTCCACAGGATTTGCTGCATTTTATGTTTTTATGTAAGTTTTATGAAACCCCTCGAAGGTATTTTATGGTTCCCATTTTAAAAAGAATGAATTTTACTCAGGCCCGTCCTGCCCTTATGTACCTTCAATTGTTGAAAGAGGACTGCATTTATTTTATAGTGGGGTTTTTAAAAGCTACCGTGAAATCCAGGGCCTGTATGGATGTTTAGGCAACAGGAAGTTATGTTCCCCGGGCACATTGCACATTAGGTTCTGAATATTTTGGGAGGCTGGGTACTGGGTTTTATTTATGAATTGTGTATGGGTCTTACTTTTATAAATCATGTTTTAACGTATTACTGTTTTTATGTACATGTAACTTTTGCAACTTTTATGGTTCTCCGATGTGAAACCGAATAAAGTTTATTTGTATTGTATTGTTATTGATTTACAGGCCCTGGGAACACACAGTGCACTGTACTAGGGCCTCACCAGTAAATTAAATATGCCAATCATGTAATCACCAATCCATAAACACAATTTACAGGGAGAGCATATGCACTTTAGCACTGATCAGCAGTGGCAAAGTGCCCAGAGTCCTAAAACCAACAAAAACAGGTCAGAAACAGAAGGCCAAAAAGAAAAAAGTCTGGTGATAAACCCGCTGGACAAGCCAGGTCTAACACTAACCCACCATAAAGCCTTTAAAATCCCTGTGGTTAGTTTTAACAATCAGGGTGTGAGAGGGAGACTATATTACTATTTTGTCATTTTATCTCAGAATATCACAGCCAGGCGTGGTACAAAGGAAGATTAAAGATTATGTAGAATTTAGAGGTGTTATGATGGAAGGTTCAAGAGGGACACTTCTGTATGTGTGGGGTGGTATTTCAGACAGTTTGCCTATTTATAATGATTATTTATGATGTAGTACTATCAACAGTGATGCCGCCTTAATGTACAAGCTGAGGAATATAGCTAGAGCATGCAAGAGACTGTGTTTTTCAATTAGCTTACATAAAGAGCTGAAAGCTCACAGGGTCTCATTGCTAATTTGCACAATGATAATGATAATAGATAGATGCATATTTTAGATAAGGAATTAAAACAGGCTAGAACATTTGAATGTTGAGAGCTGAGTTTAAGACAAGCAAGTGGTAGTGATGCCTCACCCTTCAGAGTGTCTGTGCAACGCCCTCCTTGTTTCTATCCCTTTTTTATTTTACCAGTAGTGAATAATTTCCTCATATTTTTAACTTGTATAACCAAAAAAGATGACCCATGCTGCAGTTGGTGGCACTAAATCTGTTTGATGGTTGGTGCACAGAGGTGCCTGCTCCAGCCTTCAGAGTGGTCTCAGCCCCACCCCTGGTCTCAGCGGTCTGTCACGCCCTTGGTGAAGTACGGCAGTGTCACTAGTATAATTAGCTTTTTGAGCCTTAGACGTAAGCCCTGGAATGTCCAAATAACCTCTCACTCTATCCCATATCTTCACATGGTGGGGTGGGGTGGGGTCAGGAGCCTCTCTGACTCTACCCCACTGTGCATGGGAGAGGGGAGGTGAAATGCAAGAAACTAAAAACTGGAGCATTTGCAGAACTGCGCAGACTCAAGCTCTCAGGTTGTGGCTTCAGTGCTTAGGGTGGAATGAAGCTGTGTTTCTGTCCCCACTGTGTACCCAGCATTAGCAGTTAAAATGGACCAGCAGGCAGCTGAAGGTAAGTAAAAAAAGCTAAATCTTTACAACCATGTGTGTTTGTGTGTGTAAGAATGAGTGGAAATATGTGACAGCAGGTTGCAGGGTATCTGTGAGTGAGAACATATGAGTCAGAGTGAGTGAGGTTATGTGAATCTAAATCAGAATGAGAGATTGAGAGTTAAAGTGAGTGAGTAAGGGTGAGTGCAATTGAGTGTGAATGCCTGAGTGACAATGGATGAGGATGAGAGATTGTGAGTTAGAGTGAGAAAAAGTCTGAGTGAGTGAGCGTAAGTAAGCATAAATGAGTGAGTGAGGGTGTGTGTGTGAGAGAGCCTGCGCATTTCTATAAGTGAAAGAGAGTAACAGGGGATGAAGGTAGACTCAGTGAGAGTGAGTGTAACTGTGAAAATGGGTGCAAGAGAATAAGTGAGAGTGAGACTGTGAGAGGGAGTGAGAATATGAGTAATTGTGAGTAACATCTAGAGAGTGAGGCAGTGTGAGGGAGTGTGAAGGAGTATAAATGAGGGAACATGACTGAGTGAGAATGAGATTGAGTGAGTATAAGTGTGGGTGAGTGAATGTAATGAGCATGAGTCTAATGCTGACCCGGCATACTGGAGCTAATGCTTTGCTTATGGAGGGACTCTTGGAAAATGCTAGCATATTGGAGGTAATTCTTGGCATAAGGGGTACTTAGGTAAAATGCTATTACGTTCCAGATAAATTCTGGCATATGCAACACCTGTGGCTAAATGCTTGAACTGGCATACTGAAAGTAATTATTAGCTTATGGGGAACCCATGACAAAATTCTTTTGCTAGCACATTTGAGGAAATTCTTGGCAGTAGGGCTATCCATGGCACAGTGCTGGTGCTGAAATACTAAAGATAATTAGTCGCATTTGGGACATCAATGGCAAAATCCTGGCACTATCATGCTGGATGTAATTCTTCGAATAAGGAGCACCCATGGCAAAATGCTGGTGCCAGCATATTGGAGATAATTTTTGGTCCTAGAGAGGATAATCATGGCAAATAGGGTGGGGGCTGGAAGGCAACCATGATACATTTCTGGCCTTGACGTAATAGAGGTCATCCATGGTAAATAATTTGTTCAGTGGCAAAATTCTGATAATGGCGTATGTACGCTTGACATAAGGGAGTACACATGGCATATAGGGAGCATCCGTGACAAAATGCTTCCCATGACATACTCAAGGTATTTTTTAACATATTGCTCACTCATGGTAAATGAATGCAGCCAATGGCAAGTCCTGGCACTTGTATATTGTATGTCATTCTTGGCCTAAGGGGCACCCTTGGCATATGTGGGGCATCTGACAAAATGGGGGCCCTGGGACAATAGAGACAATTATTGACATATGGGGGCACTCTCTGCACACTTTGAAAAAGATGGGGTCGACTCCGGGGAGCATCAAATCCTGGGAAAAAACCTGAAAAGTTATACATTTGGGGCCACATGTATCACGCATTTTACCGATCGCAGATGACCCATTTCTCAGAATTGGGCCATTCGCGCACGATAAAATGCTTTTTGGTATGTATGAATTCCATTTTGTTATTCGGTAACATGTTACCGAATCGCAATTTGAAATTGCGAATACATACTGATTCGGTATTTGGGAGAGGCATGTTAAGGGCGTCCCTTCCTAATACCGAAATGCGGTCGCAAAACATTCACATTTTACCACCTACTTCTAGTAGGTGGTAACCCATCCGCAAACAGGAAGGGGTCGCCAAAGGACCCCTTCCCCTTTGTGAATGTTCACAAAAATGTTTTTTAAGAGTAGGCAGTGATCCCCACTGCCTGCTCTTAAAAAATGAAAAGAAAACTTTAAATTTTTCTTTTTTAAATGGAAAACGGGCTGCATTTAAAAAATTGATTGCTTTATTTAAAAGCAGTCACAGACATGGTGGTCTGCTGACCCCAGCAGGCCACCATCCCTGTGATTTTCAGCGGTTCCTAATGGGTCGCAAATTTCGACCTGCCTCATTAATATTAATGAGATAGGTCAATTTGAGACCCATTAGGAAACGCTAAATGAAACTCACAGAGTTTCATACATTCAAACAGCGATTACATAATTGTAATTCGCGGAGAATCACAATTAGGTAGTCGCTTTTTAAAATAAAGATACATGTGGCCCTAGGTTAGCGATTAGAGTGCAATAGCATTGGTGGCCCTAGACTAGTGTTTAAAGACAGTATTGATACAAGATAGAGTCTAGTAACCTCCAAATACTTTAGGATCCCAGGAAAAGTGCTTCTTACAGTAACTAGGCAATGGAACATCCCATGGCTTTGTCTTATTTACTAAAATGCTGCGGCTGAACTGTGAAAATAAGCCAGAACTATGTGACCAGAAGATGGCTGAATACTGACTTGAAGTCTCACATTAGAATCTCTGCCCATAACAAGCCCTTAACAGTTCTTCCAAATTGTCAGTGCTCTTGCAGACTATGTAGCAATCTGCCTGGTCTAATAAGCAACCATCTCTGACCTGAACAAATGCTAGATCTGACAGTACTCTCCGCTTGTTATCTTTGTCACCATGCTTAATAGATCAATTACAAACCCAGTGGCGGCTGGTGACATTTGAAAGTGGTGAGGCGCAAACGTTGGGCATGACTTTTATATAGCGAACGACTTGAACAAGTTTAATGGACAAACCTGGGGTCCAGGGTGGGTTCCTCTCCAGAGAAAGAAATGTAAAAAGATTAAAGATAAAGCAAATGAATGTAGCAATAAAGCAAGGCTTATAAAGCAGTTGAAAAATAAATATAGTCTTGAAATATTAAAAACATTAAAAACTGCCCCATATCTTATTGCAATAATATATTCAGCAGTTAATTTAATGTGTAGATTGTATCAGCGTGACAACTTTAGCCCTTTAAAATTTATGCTTGCCCACTGTCTTGCACTGCATGCAGCCTTAACTTTTGAAAATAATGCTCTAACCACCAGGCTTCGGGAAGCAACCAGCCATATACAAATATGCGCAGACAGGTCTTTAAGTGGGATGAAAAAAGTAGGGGCTCTCTATAAAGGAACATGTTAAATACATTTCTGTGATTTCCATAGTGTGCCACCCGACCAGTATTTTGGTTTCTCTCTGAGATGTAATTGCATCCAGACATATGACACAGCAACTGACATACAACTAAAACCTGTCACTATGATTGGCTTTGTCAATGGGTGTTAGCTGTTCAATATAAATGAGTAACAACAAGGATTTGTTAAAAATACTTAGCATTGGAAATGTTTCAATTCTGAAATAGTGGGTCTGTGAATTAAAGAGCATTGAGGCCTGGGGAAGGAGTTTGGTCAACATTTATGTGCGCTTTATGTTAGATCTGTATCCTCTTTTTCTCTGCATATCTCGTCCGTCTGCACATCTTCAACCACCTCTCTTTCCTCTTCAGCATCCTCTTTTTACTCTTCCCCAAATGCACTTTCTCGCATCTCCCTCACCTCACTGCCCCCAAGCATACACTGCACTCTCTCAAATTTAAGCACCTATTTTATCTTACTTTTGCCTTGCAAATATGTTAACATCTGTGTGCCCCCTTCACTTATCCACAGAATTTCAGTTGCAAATGGAATGCATGAACATTGTTTTGTATGCTCTGCCGAGAGGTCAACCCACTGACAGGCACTTTGTTTGGCTTCAGCCTTAGCGCCTGTGCGCTCAATCAAAGCCCCTCATAAACACCTGGCATGGCTCAAAGTATGCACAGAAAAAAAACAGATAAACAATAACATTATAAAATAGCTAACTCTTGGGGAATGCAAGATTAAGTAAAGCAGGTGAAATAAGAGAGGAACTAAATCACTGAAATGTATTGCCCCAACGTTTTTACCATTCATTGTTTGCAAATCAATCCATGTGTTTGGCATCAGTGTTAACTTAGGGGCATGAAGACACAGCCAGTTTTGATGTCATACATCAGAGAACTGTCCACTGTAAGCACATATTTCCTGCTTTGCGTTTGACTGGGATATTTGGATCAACTTTGCAAGGGAACAAGAACCCTGCTCATTATTTGGATCCATTTTCGCGGGGGAACAAATACAGCAGCTCCACTTGTAACGGAGCCAGCGACCTGAAATCAGGGCCTGGGGTGTCACAGTGGGGGAGGTTAGCCTGATGAGGGGTCTCAACACAATATACATAACACAGCATTAGCATGCAAACACTTACCATTACCGAGAGCCAGTGGCGGCTCGCCGAGGAAGTGCTGCGGGGCGGTGAGGCGGGGCGGGGGAGGGGCAGGGTGGGGGGGTAGTGGAGTCCGACATACGACGGACAGGAGTAAGGTAAGTAATGAAATAAATAAAACAATTGACCTTGCGCGCGCTGCATCACCAACTCGGCGATGCAGCGCACGCAAGGTAAATTGTTTTATTTATTTCATTACTTACCTTACTCCTGTCCGTCGTATGTCGGACTGCACCACCCCCCCACCCTGCCCCTCCCCCGCCCCGCAGCACTCCCTCGGCGAGCCGCCACTGCCGAGAACAATGCACCAAATCAGACGTGCTTACATCCACTCTCATGTATGATGAAAGGGTGGGATCTTTTGCCTTTGAATGATGGGCGTCTGAAATAACGCAGGGAGGAAGTCTCCACCGCCCGAAACCCTGACGCTGATTGCGTCACTGGCCTACAGAGGGCAAACCACCATAGACCACAATGGCAATGAAGGGCTTTACAACAGAAAGCCCTGTGTCGTGCGTCACAATTCAGAAAGTTGATTTACTGCCTGGCTTCCGTCTCCTGCTTCAGAGCAAGGCTGGCAGGCAGCCTGAAACAGACAGTCCAGACTTAAATACATCGATTTATTGATCGTATCTCTATGTAAATTGATCTATTTAATATGTTGTTATGTAAATGTTAAGGAATCTCAGAGGGGAGCTGCCCCTGAGCCCTAATGGAGAAACCACCCTGTACAAACTAAGGGCCTGATTCACAAAGGCAAATAACACTTTTTGAGTAATTTACACTTTTGAGTAAGATGACCAATTTTGGCTATTTACAAAATCCGAATGTAAGTTACTACTAAAAAAAAGCAGTAATAAACCCAGCCCCACACTTGACCAACCACTGGTACTGCCAACACCCACCCATAGAAAATAATGGAGGTAGGGAATAAATATGTAATGTAATGGGAGTGGAATTGGTAGGATGACTCTGTGAAGTTTGACCACGATTGCACAACTTTTAACTAAAGCTGGTTTATTAATTTAGAGCTGTTATTAATTCCGGACTGATTTTAACCGTTTTAGACTGTCATTGTATTTTAAATTGCCGATTTGTACTTGTAGCGCTGCCGAGTACTCGCGCTGTTAAAGTGACCTGCGGTGCCCGTATGTAAGAGAGGGCCCGCTTCCACAAGGTCAGCGTTCTAGATCTTAGGTCATGTGGGGCATAAAAGAGCATGCTGACGCGTCCGCGAAGCGGGCGCGCCGCCGGTGCGCCAAGGCGCGCCAAAGGCAAGCCCGTCTGTGCCCGTCAGCGCTTGGACCGCACCATGCGCCAGGACCCCTGGTCATTTTTTCCCCCTTGGCTATACAAGAGATCAGCTACTCGCCCTGGACAAAGGTAAGGGCTGCGACTCCCCAAGATTGGGTGGGAGGAAGGGTGACCCCTATCATTGTAAAGGATGTGGATTCTTAGTCCCAGGCAGGGACTCAGCAGTTAATCTCCTAGGGGGCCATGGTCTAGGATCCATGATAGGAGCCACCGAACTTTTAGATAGTGATGCTGGAACCTTTCACAATTTGGGACTCCCTCCTGACCCCTGTGGGAGGGTAAAAAACAACAAGGAGGGTGGGAGTAGGCCACTTGCATGTCTACTGCTGAACACTAGATCCCTGATCAAGCACAGATTTGAGTTTGAGCACCTGATGCAGACTTCCAACCCGGACCTGGGCCAAGGAAACGTCCAAGCCAGACTGGAATGAGGCACTGCCAGTAGGATATGAATTGTTCAGTATGGATAGGGAAAGTAATAGGGGAGGTGGAATCGCTATCATCTATCGCTCATGCTTTAAGGCCTCATGTGACCCCATCCAGTTGGTGGGCGCAGAAGCCATGATGTTTAACATTAAAATTGACAACACCCAGACTTTCGCAGGTGTGCTTCTCTACCGGCCACCAGGGCCTAGAGCCCCCTTCATACTCTGCATACTCTTATGAAATCCTCTTTGGAGTTCCAGAACTTCACTGCTCTCAGTGATTTTAATTTTCCCCTGGAGAGTGGTAACAGTGGAGACACTTTCACCCTGCTAGACAATATGGAGGTCTTTGGGCTGACCCAGATAGTCACCGGACCCACTCACGAAGTCGGGCATACACTAGATGGCATCTTCACAAATAACCCTCATATTAGTTTGGACAAAATTTTGCCACTAACATGGACAGACCATAAGGCGGTGTTCTTCACACTCCTCTGTCCAGAAAGGACAACGATGTCCCGTTGCAGTACAGCAGGGGTTAAGACCCGACCTTGGCATAAAATCAATAAAGATAACTTGGAGGAAGCACTCAGTACAGGCCCTCCCAACCTAGCCCCAGATAATAATAAGGGTGCTGACAATTTTGATAATTGGATTAGAGCTGCAGTAAATCGTCTGGCCCCAGAAACAACCAGTAAACAACGTAGAGTTCAACCTTCGGCACCATGGTACAGCACAGAACTCAAATCTATTAAATGTAAGTGTAGGTGCCTAGAGCGCGCCTGGAGAGTCGACTATAGTGAGCAAAGTAAATTGGACTATAAGTTATCCTTAGCAGAATACAAAGAAGCAATCATTTACGCCCCAAAAAATTATTTTAACACTAAAATAGAGGCAGCAAAAAGCTCCTCAAGAGAATTATTTAAAACCATTTCCACTCTTTCCAAACTGCAGCGGGCAAACCAATTCGCCCCAGATCAACTATTCTGTAACAAACTGACTAACTTCTTTCAGGATAAAGTCCAAATGATCTATAATGAGCTTGCAGTAATCACCCCTAATACCGATAGCAGGACGACAACTGAGGAGGTCATCTTGAATGGCCCCTCCTCCCGTCAACTGTCAGACTTCTCGCCACTTACTCAAGAGACGGTAAGCAAACTGTTAAAAGCTACAAAATCTGGATCACCGGCAGATCCCTGTCCCCCCACCTTCTTCATATGGCTACTGACAGGATAAGCACCTATCTGACCCCTCTTCTAAATAATGTCTGTCTGACAGGCTCCTTTCCCCCATCTTGGAAGAAAGCTTCTATCAGACCCATTTAGAAGAAACCCTCATTAGACTCCACTGATGTAAAAAATTACCGACCCATATCCTGCCTACCGCTGGCTGCAAAAATTCTAGAAAAATCTATCAATCAGCAGCTAACCGGTTACCTAGAATCCAACGATCTCCTTGATCCCGCCCAACATGGTTTCAGACCGCGTCACTCAACGGAGTCAGCTCTAGCCTTGGCCACCGAGGAGATTCGTAAACAGGTGGATAGTGGGGGGAGAGCCATCCTCATCCTACTTGACCTTTCAGCAGCATTTGATACTGTCAAACACCAAGTATTAATACAGAGGCTGATGGAAATAGGATTAAAAGGAATGACCTTAACCCTACTCACTTCATTTCTGACAAGTAGGGAGCAGAGGCTGTGTTGGGGTAATTTGACATCTGAAGCCTTTTCCCGCCCATGTGGAGTCCCGCAGGGATCAGCTTTATCACCGACCCTGTTTAACATCTATGTGACTCCGCTGGCCAGACTGATCAAAGCACATGGCTTTGCACTGATCTCGTATGATGACGATACGCAGATAGTGATATCCATATCCTCAAATGTAGAAACAGTGACCAAAAGGTTTCATAATTGTATGAAACGCATCATTGAATGGATGCATCTGAATTTCAACAAGAGGTTGTGGAATTCGGAAAAGGTCCATCAATTTGGAATCAGTCATGGTGGTCAGCGGAGGCTGGGCAGTGTCCTGAAACGACCGGGAAGACAAGAAATCTAGGAATTCTGTTTGATGATCAATTGAAGTTTTCAGGCCAGTGCAACCACTTGACCTCCTCATGTTTTTTTCTCTTAAAGGTTTTGCGTAAAATCCTACCGTTCATCCCTCAAGATCTTCGCTAAACTGTGGTAGTAGCACTCATTCTCTCAAGAATTGACTACTACAATGTGCTATTTTTAGGCATTGACAAAGGTCAAGTGCTAAAACTCCAAGCCTTGCAAAATACCGCAGCTCGGGTGCTACTTAACATCCCAAAATATCAACCCATCTCCAACCCTATCAGGGAGCTCCATTGGCTCCCGGTTCAGAAGCGCATCGAATTCAAAGTGCTGTGTTTTGTGCACAAGGCTTTGTACGGAGGGGGTTCGCTGGACTTTCAGCAAATCTTTCGCTGGCATATCCCGCATCAAGAACTTAGGTCAGCCAATAAAGGACTAGTCCAGGTCCCAAAAATCCATAGAGCTGGATGGGGGGGGGGGGAAGAACCCTCTCTTACAGGGCGACTAAACTTTGGAACGATATGCCTGTCGCAATTAGACTACAACCTCACAGAGCTCTGTTTAGGAGACTGCTCAGAACCTGGCTGTTTCCAACTAAACCAACTTAATCATGCTCACTCCGCACTACCACATCACATTACATTCAGCGCCAAGACGCCTCGGCAGTAGTCGCGCTCTATAAATGTTTTACTTACTTACTTTATATAAACCAAATATGAAATACTGTTAAATTAAATTATTTCAAATAGTTAAACAGAAATATAAATTAATATAATTTAATGTTGAAATATATAAAAATAGTACATATATTATTTAATTATAAATTATTCTAATACTTTATTTTACATTTTAAAATTAATTTAACAATCACTTTTTATTAAAATATGAAGAAACAAATTGTAATCAATTCTATACTTCACTTTTAATAACTATGAATGCATAATATTTTTTTAGTGGGAAACTATTTTATAACGTAAATTTCAGAGAAAGAATTTTAAATTACTTTAATATGTTTCCATTAATTATAGGCTTATTTAAAAATAAAGTTAGTAGTACTGTAGCATTTTTATCTTGTTCTCTGTATAAATACAATTAATTTCCATTAATATTTAATAGAAAACTATTTTTTATATTTATTTTTGAGTTAAATAATCTTTTTCAAATTTTCAGTGTACTATAACACAGAGACTCCACAGTCAGGGTAGGGATCTCTGCATGATAAAGGACAGGGGAAAATCAAAAATATTTATATATGTGGTCAAGACCGCTAGTCGGTCGTAATGCGTAACAGATATATGAAGCAATAAATCAATTTCTGCATTTGGATCTCTCGCCTGACTGCGCGCTTTGTTGATTCGTATATGTATCTCTCAGTGGCACTACCACTGGGCAATTATAGTTAGGGCTGCATTTCCATAAGAAATTGATCTCTTGGTTTCCTAATAACTTTGCCACTAGTTAACGAATCTTCATGAGCCTTTGTAAAATAAAGTCTCATCGACCTCTGCTCATTTCTGGAAAGTTTCGCAGTGATCCATCAGGCGGGGGCCAAAGAAAAGGGGGGTTCCTAGAACACATTTTGGTAGAAAGTTAGGTCTTGGTCCAGAAAGCGTGCTTTTTGTGATTTCATTTAAATCCGTTCAAAGGTTTTTGAGAAATTAAGGTTCAAACTGTATGTACATTTCACGCCACAAAGAATCCATGGAGTCGGCAAATCTAAAGATATACGCTCTGATTAGCTACAACCACATCAACAGCGATGTGTCGGCAGCCATTTTAAAACTCAGGGACTCAGTCCCCTTTCTGGGGAAAAGGTAAGAAATGCAAATAAGGGGGCAGGGTAGATGTATCCTGCCCCCCTAGGCCTGTTGCAGGGTGGCAGAAGGACCCCCTTGGGTCAAAAACATAATTTTTTTTAAAGAAAATTCCAGTGTATTCGCAGAGGATCTTTGGTAAAAAGATTTTTAACAATACCATCGGGGAGGGCAAGGGCCCGGGGGGTAGGCGCAACACATTGTTTTGGGAAGAAAGGCATGTGGTTTCCCTCCAAGAGCCAATTTTAGTCCCTGGGGATCCTTCCCCCCATGACCGATATCAATTGTTATGGGGAGGGGGGTCATGCAGCCCTCTACCTGAGCCAAAGTTCTGCCCCAGGGACCCCAACCTCTGAGGCCAAATACTTTTTTGGGGTGGATGGGGCATGCATCCCCCCCATGCTGAAATATGGTCCTGGAACTCCATCCCCCTAAGCAAAATCCTTTTTCTGAGGAGGTGTAGGCCATCCCTCTCGCGCTGTAGTTCATCCCCGAGGACTACATCTCCTGGGGCTTGAGCTATGTTCCCACCTCCGGCAGGAGAAGCAATGCTCCCACCAGGCGGCAGCAAACATTTACTTTTGTTCCCTGACCGCAAACATGGGCAGGAAAGAATGTTTGCTCCCGCTATAGGAGCAGAGCTAAAATCTGCTCCCTCAGGGTGGCAGCATACTGATTGTTGGCTGGGGAGCTGGCAGGGGCTGCGGGGCCAGTGGGGCTCCCACCCAAAGCCCCATCTTGTGATAAAAATGAAAGTGGCCCGGGTGGGCACAGGGGCACCCACAAAAACAAAACGTGGCTTGCTCCCACAAACACCCATGATGGGTGCTGACTGGGGAGCTTGCCCGGGCTACGGAGTTTAGGGGCTGCCCCTGCCATGCCAACAAAAAAACACTGTGGGTATCCTGGTGCGACAGGGAAACCCACAAAAAGAATAATAACCCCCCCCAAAAAAAGAAAAAATTATAAATGAGTGGCTGAAGCCAATTAACAATTGACAGCCTGAGCAACAAATGTATACAGTAAAAGCACATATAAATTAACAAATCTCCGTTGAAGTCAAATTTTCATTTTATTCCAAGTTTAAAGCATCCTCAGTGACCACAGTTCTTGATATATGTTGTCCAAGCCACAGGATTGCCACAAGATTGCCAACACGTGTTTCGTCTATCAGGCAAATCAGCCAGAGACTTCATCAGGGCATAAGATAAAAAGTCCTTAGAGTCTGTGTTAATATCTTCGAACGCGACACTAGCCTAAATCGGCCAGGTTCCTTATGTCAGCAGTGTAGCGTGACGTGGAGCTCAATATTTATTTCCCAAGATCCACGAATAAAGAAGGACAATTCCTAATCTTAAGTTAAAGCCGCCGCATCACGAAGAATAATCAAATTTAAGAAAATATTCACGAATCAAAAAGGTCGTAGTAAACCTGGAAAGATTCCTTAAATTGGAACGCAGCAGCAAATGTTCAAACACGAGTCCTCTTTGGCGTCTAAGAGGACTCGTGTTTGAACATTTGCTGCTGCGTTCCGATTTAAGGAATCTTTCCAAGTTTACTACGACCTTTTTGATTCGTTAATATTTTCTTAAATTTGATTATTCTTCGTGATGCTGGCGACTTTAATTTAAGATTAGGAATTGTCCTTCTTTATTCGTGGATCTTGGGAAATAAATATTGAGCTCCACGTCAAGCTACACTGCTGACATAAGGAACCTGGCCTATTTAGGCTAGTGTCGCGTTTGAAGATATTAACACAGACTCTAAGGACTTTTTATCTTATGCCCTGATGAAGTCTCTGGCTGATTTGCCTGATAGACGAAACACGTGTTGGCAATCTTGTGGCAATCCTGTGGCTTGGACAACATATATCAAGAACTGTGGTCACTGAGGATGCTTTGAACTTGGAATAAAATGAAAATTTGACTTCATCGGAGATTTGTTAATTTATATGTGCTTTTACTGTATACATTTGTTGCTCAGGCTCTCAATTGTTAATTGGCTCCATATGTGGATTTTGTTCCTCATTTTACAACGCAGGGCAGTGGTTGTATGTTAGCCTTGAGCACTTATGTGTTTGTGAATTTGAATTGAGATAAATTTTACACGTTCCTGCGCATATTTCCCCTACTGCCTTATTTGCAAAGTGGCTGAAGCCGCTCATTCATTATTTACTGCTCCGGGAAGGAACGCCCCATAATGACCTTCATAGGATACATGGTGGTGCCCCAATCTTGGCTGAGGCACTGCCAGCCACTTCTAAGTGTTGTGGGAGACTGCAGGAAATACAGCAGCCCCCCAGAAATGATTAAAAAATAAACCCTATCCTCGGGTCTATAGAACATGATCCCAGGAAAATGTATTGATTCCAGCAGGTGGTACTTTTGCTCTAGCTTGGGGCTAAAGGGAACCCTTGTGGTTGTTTTTATGGCTGCATTCTTGTTTATTGTTGCTTTAACTATAAATGTTTTTTTAAAGTTTTTATTGACAGGCATTGCAATGACCCCTTGGCAAAGCCAATAGGTCTGCCTTTTATATATTGACAGTGACTTACATTAAGAAAAACCATAGACAGTGGCAGTTATAGTCAGGTATTAAAACAAACCTTAGAAATTCATTGAAAAAAATAAGCTTTAAAGGGAAGTTGTAGTGAGGTGAAAATGTAAGTTAAAACATACCATTTTAAATGCATAAATCCACTGAAATTCATCAGTTATAGTTATCTCAAGTAACTATAACCTGTGTCCTAAAGTAACAATAAGTCACATTCTCACCATGCACTGTTAATTACTTCATATATTACATTAGTCATGCCATGTTCAATGAAATATTTGATAACATCACTGCAACATCTGAAATTACATCATTGATGACAACAATGTGCATTGAGCACTTACCCATCCTCAACATCTCACAACTTAGCCACATTCCCAGACATCTGGAAACATGCCACCATCATGCCCCTGCTCAAGAAAGCATCCTCTAAGCCAGCCATGCTTTCGAACTACAGACCCATCTCCCTCCTACTATATCCAACAAAGTTCTTAGAGAAACTAATCAACTCACTGAGCAAGTCAGCAACCACCAGCTCCCCAACGCCACGTAGTCGGGATTCAGGCCCAACCACAGTACAAAAACAGAACTCATTGCTGCCACAGATGAAATCCGCATGATCTTTGACAGAGGACATACAGCATCCCTCCTTATCCTGGATGTCTTTCCAGAATTTGACATGGTCTCACACACCATCCTCATCAGGTGCCTGCATAAGATCGGCATCAAACGACTCACTCTCCACTGGATCTGCTCCTTCTTAACTGATGGAACATGAGCTGACAACCTTGTACCTTACTCCTTGGAAGCCCCCAAACTCATCTGTGGGGTGTCTCAAGGCCCATCGATCAGCCCCACCCTCTTCAACGCATACATGATCCCTCCGGTTAATGTCATCTGTACACACAACCCCAACATCCTCTCCTATGAAGACGACATGCAACTCATACTCTATCTCTCAGTCAAGACCCCCCAACACTAGAAATTAGATCAGCTCCTGCATGACCGAAGTCACTTAATGGATGAAAGTGAACTGTCTTAAGCTCAACACCGACATGCCAGAAGTAGTGCTCTTCGGCAAGAACACCTCACCATAGGACTCAAACTGGTGGTGCGCTGAACTTGGACACACACCCGGAACCTGCGCCAGTAACATTGGCATAATCATCAACAACAAACTAGACATCACCGTACAAGTCAACACCATCTCTGCATCCTTCCTCCACCCACTGAAGATACTGAGGAAGACCTTCAAATGGCTCCCAAGGAACACTAGAATACCTATCACTCATGCCCTAATCACCAGCAAGTTGAACCATGGGAACACCTTCTATGCCGGGATCACCAATCAATTCACTAAAACATTGCACACCATCCAGAACTTGGCAGCCAGACTCATTCTGCTATGCTCTAACTGCTCCCTACCCCTCCCTTGCATCACTGACTATCCTATTAAATGCTTGGTCAACCAGCCAGGTAGTTCACTCATACAAATTGAACTGGCTCCCATAAAATGTTTACTTCTTAATGCCAGGTCATTAATTAAGCACAGCATGGAATGCTCACTGCTCATAGAGCAGTATGATATTAAGCTGGCATTTATTACTGAGTCATGGACTGACGACACTTCAGGACCTGATATTGTCAAAGCATCTCCTCCAGATTTCCTCTGCCACACCCTAGATAGACCAGATAGGAAGGGCGGAGGTCTGGCTGTGCTATATCACAATACATTAGTGCCCTCTTTTTCTTTAGCCTCCAATGCAGCTTGTGAAGCATTGTCGGTTAGTGTACGCATTTCCCCCCATGACACTTTTAGGGCTATCCTTCTCTATCGTCCTCCTGGCCCCAGAGGCGCGTTCCTAGATGCCATTGGTTCGCTCCTGGAGGAAGGACTTTGTGCTAAGTCCTTTACAGTTTTGGGGGATTTTAATTTCCATTTGGAAGAACCCACTGATCCTGATAATATGAGGCTGAAACTAGTTATGAGTGGGGGGGATCTTGAGCAGCTGGTGGTCGGACCTACACATGTAGCAGGTCATACATTGGACGGAATTTTTACCAATAACTCCTGCCTTTCCTTCTCCGAGACCCTGCCTCTCACCTGGACTGATCATGCCGCCATCCTATTTGTTTTATCACGGACTCCTCACTATCAACCTAAACCAGAGTCCAGGGCCAAGCTAACTATCAGGGCCTGGAATAACGCCAACAGTCCCGCTTTAGGGAATCTCTTGAAAGACACAGCTCCCCTCCTTCCGGCTGGAGCAGAGGAGGCTGCGGCTGTTTACTCGGGATGGATTGACGCCGCGTGCAGTAAACTTGTCCCGATTAAGCGGTATTCCCCCAAGCGGGCCACCCCCTCAGCCCCCTGGTTCTCGGAGAACCTTCAAGAGCAAAAAACTGATTGTAAGAGGCTAGAACGAGCCTGGAGAAAAGGCTATAGTGCCAGTGACAAAGTGGCCGATAAAACCAGTCTCTCAGGGTACAAAAAATTACTCGTGGAAACTAAGAGGATTTATTTTTCTGAGCAGATTAATAAGGCAAAATCCTCCTCCAAAGAGTTATTTAAAACGATAAATTTACTTACTATTCCTACTAGGCCAAATGTACATACTAGCCCTGAGCTATGTGAAAATCTTGCCTCTTTCTTTCGGCAAAAGGTTGATGTCATTTTTTCCTCCTTTAGTCATCAGCAATCAGGGGCTAAGGAGGCCTTAGACGAGGCGGAGCCTATTGTAAGTAAAACTATATCTACTCTAGTTGAGTTTACACCACTAGAATCTCAAGAGGTTATCAAGCTCTTGATGGCGAGTAGATCTGGATCTCCCCTGGACCCCTGTCCAGTCTCGGTGATTAAACTTTTTCCCAAGATCATTGGCCCGGTTCTGACCTCTATGTTTAACTCTATTTTTGAGTCGGGCCACTTTCCCATAATGTGGAAACAGGCCTCCATTCTTCCTTTGATAAAAAAGCCTAAACTGGACCCTAGTGATCTGAACAGCTATAGACCTATCTCACGCCTCACATTGCCAGCCAAAATTATTGAGAAGGCCATGAACACCCAGCTCAGCACGTTTTTTCGCACTAACTGTTCATTGGATCCCACGCAGTTTGGCTTCCGTGCTGAACATAGCACAGAGTTAGCCTTGATTAAAGCATCGGAGGAAATAAGAGAGGCCTTGGACCAAGGAGGTGCTGCGATTCTGATCATGTTAGACCTCTCGGCGGCCTTCGATACGGTCCATCATGAAGTATTGATGGACCGGGTATCTACAGCAGGGGTTCAGGGCAGGGCCTGGAACCTTCTAAAATCATTTTTGACGGATAGAACCCAAATGGTGGACCTAGGCAAGAATAAGTCTAAGCCGTTCTCCTTTCCGTGCGGGGTGCCACAGGGCTCATCTCTTAGTCCCACGCTTTTTAATATATATGTGTCCCCATTGGCGGCCCTGATTGGATCCTTTGGGTTTCAGGTGACGTCTTATGCAGACGACACTCAAATTGTGTTGTCCCTTCAGCCGGGCAAAGAAGCTGAGACCAGCCTGAGATGTCATGACTGCATGAAATCCGTTGCAGGCTGGATGGCATCCAATTGCCTAAAGCTCAATGCCGGTAAAACGGAGGTTTTGATATTTGGGAATAATGTCAACCTCTGGTCACCTGATTGGTGGCCAGAGGAAATGGGTATACCTCCAGCCCCTCCACGAAAGCAAAGAACCTGGATGTGGTGATGGATAATAAACTAACCTTTGGTGATCATGTTAGCGGGGTGGTCTCTACCAGCTTCTTTCTTCTCAGAAAGTTGAGAAAAATAAAAAAAATTCTTCTTAAAGATAACTTTAGGACAGCAGTCACGGCGCTCGTCTTGTCACGACTGGACTATTGCAACGGTCTGTATTTGAGTTTACAAAAGAAACATCTTAATAGACTCCAGACTGTGCAAAATGCGGCAGCAAGACTGCTAACGGGCACTCCCAGGTTCGTCTCAATGGGAAAGGGTCTTCGAGATCTCCACTGGCTTCCAGTGAAACAACGGGCACGGTTTAAAGCATTGTGCATGGTCTTTAAAGCCTTGGTGGGCAGTGGCCCAGTCTACCTGAGAAATCGACTACTCTGGTATGTTCCTGGAAGAATGTTACGTTCCTCGGAAGCAAAGCTAGTGACTATCCCCCGAGTTAAGAAAGCCAGTTGGGGTGGCAGGAGTTTCATTTACTGTGCCGCCAGGGCTTGGAATGATCTTCCTGTGCATCTGAGAAAGGCCACGGATCTCCTTTCATTTAGGAAGGGGTTGAAAACCTGGCTTTTCTCTGTATAATCCTCCTCCTAGGACACCCACCAGGTAGTGCTTAGCGCCAGGACGCCTTTGGGCAGCAGCTGCGCTCTACAAGTTTCATTAACATAACATAACATAACATTCTCAACCTCCCACACAGAACTCACATCACACCACACCTCAGGGGACTACATTGGCTCCTGATACACAAACGCTCTCAATTCAATATCCTCACACACACATTCATGGCAGAGACCTCCGCTCTGCAGGACTCCTACCGAACATATCCCAGGCATATATAGAACCAGATCAGGAGGATGGGCATTGCTCCTAAAGCATGAAATGATCTCCCGCTCCAGATCAGAGCCTACTCCCCTCTTCTTGAACCTCGCAAGAAACTGAAGACCAGGCGTTTCAGTTTTTCTATTTTAATTCATCCTTACACCATCACTTTACTTATTCCTTCTCTTTTTCCTCTTCTTCTTTGCTGCTTGAAAGTTTGCCGGGAAGTTGGTCGTTTTGCACCTTTTCCTTATGCTATCAATTAGCCACTTGTGGCGGATGGAATGTGGGAGTTGTGTGTCATCTTGCCTGATGCTGCCTGCTAATTTCTTTATAGGCAGGTGGTGCTCGCCCCTACTTTCATGGCATATTTTATTCATGCTTCTAAAGTGATCTAATTCTGCTGTGGCTGAAATGATTAAGCTGCTTCCTTAAACATACGCAATTCTGCAAACCACAAATTTGAGTGGTCAATGCTAGGCTTTCTGTGATTATTAAGCCCAGTTGGGGGAATTCTTTAACATTTTCAACTTTAATTCAGTGATCTAAATGCATTTTACAAGCTTTTCCATCTCCGCTGTATTATCTTGAATTTATAATGTTAACTCCGAGGTTGTGCCCCTTCCATTAGTTTGATGTGCTAACAATAAGCTGATTTTGTAGCACCATAGTAGTTTTTGCAAATAATGGAGTTTTCTGCAGTTAGGAGTTTCCTATCCTTGGGAACTCCTCAGATGCGTTTCTTAATGTGTAGTAGATATCTTTGGCATATAGGTTATAGAGTCTCGGTGCCAGTATGCAGCCTTGCTTCGATCCTCTCTTGATTGGAGCGTTTTAGTCAGTAGTCCAAGAAGGCCCATCCTCATACATATTTAGGATGTAGCATGGATATTTAAAGAATTTCTAGATGGTGGTAATCCATGCCTTGTGCTCCCTGTTTTTTACAGAGAATTGCTCTGTTGACAGGATTGAATGTTTTTGAAAAGTCGAGAAATACTACATTTTTGGTTGCTGGTCACCGAAATATTATCTATCTAGGATGTTACGAAAATGCATTACTTGCTGAACAGTTGAGAAATTTTTGCTGAAGCTCCCTGGATTTTTGTTGAGGATTTCTTGGTTTAGCTTCTAATTTTGGATTATTGCTAGGATCACACCGGAAATTATTTTCAGTCTGATTTCTACTAGACTGACATGCTTTTAGAGATCCCTTGCAAGTAATTTAAGTGATTTAACTGTACCCCTATCTCAGCAAGTGGGTAAATCTATGATTGATGTGGAGAAAATTTAAGGAACATTTCAAGGACCATTGGGTTTGGCCCTAATGCATTGCCAGCAATCAGTCCAATTGTGGCTGTTTTCAAGGTGTATGCTAAAATCAATTTTTCAGCTTTTTCACCTCGAAAACAGGAGTTTGAATTTTGGATTGAGTAGAAGCAGAGTGATCACTTCAAAGCCTCATTTACCCCAAAGGTACTCAATGGGGGATATTTATGAGCCCCTTGCACCGCTGGAGACTCACATCCGGCTGCACAAACTACTAATTCATATTTATGAGGTCACACAAAGGCACTTTGCGTGTCTTTGAATGACCTCATAGATATGGAGTAAGGCAAGGAAGTGCAAATTGCAGTGTTGCCTTACTCTGTGCTAGGGAGGCATTCCATGGGTGTTGCTGTGAGTGTTCCAATGCAACACCCATGGATTTTCCTGCTTCCCCAGATTTTCAAAACCATGGAAACCTGGGGATATGCCAAAACCTTACACCTCCCCAGGGGAGGCACAACGAGGAGAAATAACTTCATTTCTCCTTGTTTTTTCCTTTCTCTGTGTGTGCTGCATTCTGCAGCACACGTACGAAGAGGAAAAAGCTTCCCAGGATTGTTTTTGTGCAGGAAGGGGACCTTCCTGCACAAAAACAATCCTGCCAACAACACAGGCACCCTTGCACCATGGTTCCAGGGTGCCTGCATTGGTGCTAGGCTGCCAAAATGGTGCCGGCGCAGGAGGAAAGTACAGGAATGCACCACATTAGATAACGTAGGGCAGCGCAGCAAGGTGACTTGCTGTACTGCCTTGGTCAAATCCCGATAAATGAGGCCCTGTGTCTGCAAATGCATCTCTTGTACTAGGGCACTCCAGCATATATTAAATGGAGGTATGGCAATCAATCATGTTCATATCTTTGTCTAGCATAAGTAGCTCATGCAGTCATAGGTTTTCGTTTGCATTCTGCTGCTTGTAGGCTTTCATGTTTAATATGCTCTTGCATAAATTTGGGAATTTGCAAAGCATGCTAAAGTGTAATCTAAATGATTAAGGGAAAGGCATTCTTATGTTCTTGGTGGTCTGGAGCTGTGTTTGGTAGTGACAAGATAATCAAACTGTGCAATGTATTCAATCAATAAATCAGGGGTTTGTAAAGCACAAACTACTCACCCGCAAGGGTCTCAAGGTGCTGTGGCGACTCCATTGAGTGCTAGGGTAATCCGAAGAGCCAGGTCTTGAGGTCCTTCTTGAACTGGGGCAGTGTGGGGGTTTGCCAGAGGTGGAGGTCGTTCCAGTCCTTGGCTGCGAGGTAGGAGAAGGACTTCTCTCCCATTCTGGTCTTGTAGATGAGTGGGAAGGTGGCCAGAGAGAGGCCAGCTGATTGGAGGTATGTCTTGGGTGCATGGAAGGAGAGGCGGTCGTTTAGGTATGCTGGTCTGATGTTGTGGAGAGCCTTGTAAGCGTGAGTGAGGAGTTTGAAGGTTATTCTTCTTTCGATGGGGATCCAGTGGAGATCTTGCGCGTGTTGGGTGATATGGTGGTAGCAGGGGATATCTAGAATGTATTATTTATTGTATAGTGACAATGAATTGCAGGCTTAATTAAGGAACATCCATTCACAAACCAGTATGTGCTAATTGCACATGGACTGCTGTGTGTATGGGTGTGCAGTTTGTGATGCAACTTATGAACTAATAGGTTGCTCAGAAACTGATTGTTTGCAGAGGGTCCCACAATGACCTACACAATAAATATGAACTAGGTCGTTGCAATTTGTGTCCCTCTGTGATTGGTTGCAAATGCAGGGATGGAGGCCCTGCAAAAGATGGCAGATTTCCGCACCTGCATTCATTCGTAAAGTGGAAATATTATTTTTAAAGCAGTCCATGTACATTAAAGGGACAAGTGGCGCTTTAAAAAATGTTTCTCATTTGTATTGTATACATTAGTCGATCACTACCTTCTCTCCTCGAGGCAGCTGACACAATATCCAGAGGAGACGCAGTCCCCCAACACAGCTTCCCCTTTCCAAATTAGCTACCACTCAAACTTTGATTTGGTGTCTGATTAATGGTTTTCAACCACAGTTGCAGTCAGAAACCATTGATACTTAACTTTCTGAATTGCAAATAAGAGGAGTGTACCCCTTTCATACTCCTTACTATTTGCCAATTAAAAGGGGTCCAAAAAACCTTTAATGAGTCAGGGGGAAAAAAGCAGAGTTTGAAATTGCAAAAGGATTTGCACATTATACTCTATGTGTCTTAGGTGCTTGTTCTGCAGGACTTTGGGGCTGATTATGAGTCTGGCAGTCTGAGGACTGTCAGACTTGTGGGGGCGTGGCAGCGGCGATCCGGAAACTGCCACACCAGCGGTCAGAGCGCCCGTTTATGACTTTGGCTGTTGGACTGCCATTGCACCGCAGCAAACCACCAGATAACCGTATTCTCTGGTGGTCCCGTGGCGGTCTGAAGGCCCCCTCTTGCCCCTGTGCATGGGGGCTTGCAGGGGGGCACATGCTGTGCCCCCCTGTAGTTTTGCACCCCCAGTTCCTACACGGGAAGGAATGCATGATGGTGCATTCCTTCCCATGCAGCAACGTGCACTGGTGGTCCCGCGGTGGTGCTGTTCAAGGCTCAAAATGAGCCTTTACACAGCACCATGGTGGGACCCTCATGCCGCCCACCCCCCCGGACCACAAAAGTACTTGTAATCTGACGGGTGGCTCCAGCACCGCCAAAAGTCATAATCAGGCCCTTTGTCTTTGGATTTCTACCATGAGGATAGTTACTGTAGTGGATAAAAGGCTGATACATGCCATGGTGCAGCTTCAGCGGTCTGGCATTGAGCAGGAGCCCACACGAGTGTGTTGATGTGTTGAATGTAGCTGCCTATAGGGCCGTATAATCTTACAAGCATTGAACGGCCAGACCTAAAGTATGTGAATTAATAGGGATAGAATTAATAAAATATGGACACATACCGACTGACATGTCAAAAGGCAAAATGTTATAAACCCGGGAGCTTTCTTTTATAATGTACTTCTTTGCTTCAATTCACAAGATAAAGTGCTATAGTATAAGCTTCACATTTTATCATAATTTCTGGAAACAAAGGTATAAGGCAGCATCCTCCTTCCTCTCATATAAAGTGATGCTCATCCCAGTACTTTCGACTAATTGTGCCTATAGTGAGAGACGTAAACCAACGGAGTCCTCTGCAGTTCTACATACCGGATGAATATAGCATTGATAAATCCAATATGCATCCTGCTGTGGTTAAGAGACATAACCAAATATATCTGATGAAGGTCTGTAACGTCCTTAAGTCAGAGTATATTAGAAGACGAAATCTAAATGGCATAGGAACACACTTTTACTTTTGGTTTGAAAACAGTCAATCGGTAAATTTGGCAATCGCTACTCATTTTACAGTCCACGTTTTCCTTGTCATAGTCCTTACAAAGTCAGGCGAGTCCTCACCCATTAAACAAGTAATGAATTTTTCCCTTAGAAAAACAGAAATCTCTCTCATTTGTATTTTTTTTTTGCTCCTCATCTTCCTGTTCCAAAAACTCACCAGATGCCCTGTTCACTACCAGGCGGCATGCCATCGAGAACAGGACTAAACTGTCCCCGTGGAAGAGAGAGAGACTACAAGGAGTATGACACAAGGAAGCCTTGGACACTGAATAATTTATTTTACCAGTAAGTAATTCCTTGTCACAGTCCTTACAAAATGAGGATGTACCAAGCAGTGCTCTAACCTCAGCCTCCACAGTAAAAATTGAAATGAAACCTCACAAAAAATAACGTCCCAGTCCACAGCTCCAAAAACAGACGTGTTGACAACGAGAGCACAGGGAGGCAAAATAAAGCAAAGGACAAGCAAAATCTGTGAATCATCCAACAGGGTATATACCAAGAAGGATAATTGAAACACTATTTCTTGACACACACCCTGTGCACCACAAACAAGCTGAGAGAGGGTCCTCTAGGCCATGGGAGCCCTGAGAAAGAGAAGACAAAGGTGTGCAAAGAAAACAAACATAAACAGAACGACTGAGAAGAGACAAGGAATTCAGCTAGACCAAAACTAGACCATGCCATGGGTTGGCATAAGAAATTGACCTGGGGACCTGAAGTCAAAGAAAGCAAATAGCAAGCCATCGTGCCTGAAAGAGGATCTCTTGATCAAGAAAGCAATGCATAGGAAATGCTGGAGAAAAAATGCAACTTCAGGAGTTGGCAAAGCAGGACTTTCTGAGGAACAAGGGGCCAGCCGCCATCCTCCCAAAGTCTCATCCTGAGACATCAAATGAAACATGGTAAAGATGCTAACGTTAGAACAACAACTTTCATTTACGCCACACATAAAGGAAACGTCTCATCTACAGGGTACCAGCAGCAATCCAACCCACCATGCAATCTCATAGAGGACTCACAGCAGTGATAAGCTGCTCCAGGAATGTGGATAGAGCAACGTATGCAAATGCATAGATTGACACCCAGACGGAACAGGGCAAAGGTTCAAAATAACTCAGGCATTACTATTGCAGTAAGCTGAGCTGCAACCTTGGCAAGAGCCACACACTATAAAGAAACACACAAGGTACCCAAAGAGGAATTCTTACCACTGAGGCAATCCAGCTCAACCACTGGAGGTCTTAACTTCAAGTGTTAATGTGTCCAGAAACTCTTCATGTAGAATGAGGCCCTGGGCCAGCTATGGCAAACATAGCATATTACGAACCGGTTACCGGAATGGGCGTGTAGAATCAGAGATGAAAGAAATTAAAAGACCTCGATCATAAACAGCAAGGCCAATACCGTGAGGGCAAATCCTCAAATCTAGTCTCTGACAAGTACAGGAAATAAAAATTCTCCAATCATCAGTGAAAAGGAAAATACCCATTAAACCCATCAAGAGAGGGTATCACAGTTGTAGTCCACTTGAAGCAGCACCAAAGGGCAAACAAGGATAATTAAATGCGTAAGCATGGTTACATCAATCCAATTTACATCCCGCCTGAGACCAAGTCAGCAAGATATAAATATCAGAGTGTGAAACTCCTGGGGTTAGCTATCTGACAGAAATAAATGCCTTGAGCAATACTGTACCAGTACCTAATACAGCAGCACCCCTGTCAACCAATTTAGAACATATAATTTAGGAGAAGAAGACCTACAGGCCCCAGAATACATGGGCGAATACCTGCTCAGCAGCTGACAAAGAAGAATGCAAAGTTGCTGAGCAAAATTACTGTAAGCAGGTGGGACACCCTCTCTCAACAGGAGCCAGCACAACAGGATCAGCCTTTCCAAGACAAAAAACTGGCAAAAAGACTACACAGCACTGTGAAAAAAGGCCGCACCCAATTCAGCCAGTCATCCTGGGAATAATACCCCTTAGCAAACACAAGGAGATGATGGACGGAGCGCTGAAACTTTTCAGACACTCACCCCCAGTCACAGATCTGGGTTGAATCCATCATCGTTCTTTAGCTCACTTCGCCACCCCAGTTCAGACACAGTTATATGCAAATCAGTCTTGACCCTGTGCCTCATGGGAACAGTCCAGCCCGAACTGCCAAGCCATGTCTTCCCTGGACCAGAAACAAGCACCCTGTGACCGGTTTCGGGCTAACAGCCCTCATCATCCAGGCTAGCTTGAATCCAGTGGCAAAGTGAGCAAGGGACCCACATCTGGGCATACCCTGCCAACTTAGGGCGAACAAAGCATAATAATACCACTTACCTGAGCTGCGGAAAGATGAAGATCAGGCTCCAATAGTGAGTGGGCACATCCTGATTGGCAAGAAGGGAGTGTCAGCAAGCACAGATCACTTCTAAAGGTGACAAAAACCAAATAAGGGTGAAGACGAAACCTCATTGCCCAACATGATGCCTCTGATAAAAGCCCAAAACCCCACAAGAAGTTCCAATGCACCCTGAAGCCATCCATCAAACATCTCAGCCCCTGAGGGTACCAGCACAGAATCAAGTACAAACTTCAGTCACAAACCATACCTCTAACAAGGCTTGACATACAAAAGAGGCGACTGGTGCCCCTTACTCCTCAAATTCATGGAAAATGGTGCCCAGGCAAAACCTGAGGCTCCACAGCCAAATCCACATTGACTACTGACCAAAACAACATATGACTAGGAATTGGTACATGAAGGAACTGCAGGTCTGAATCAGATTCACAAAATCATTTGTATCAGGGAGAAAAACAACGTAAAACCCATCATAACCCTTCCAAATAGATGGTTGCATGGACCCCAAGCCAATGACAAAATCAAACATCAAACAATGCGCCTGAAGTTAATACAGGAATATTTTTAAACATAATTATCTACAAAAAGCGCAACAAGTAAAATCTAATACACAAATAAAAATACATATTCAAAAAGAAAACAAATGTGTCTCGAGCAATACTAAAACAAGAGTAAGATGAACGTCCAATAAAAATGAGGAATCAGGGTGTACAGAGCACATTTGAGATATCCCTTTACACTGAAAAGATGGACACAAGAAAACGAAGGTAACAGACAGTTCTGTGTCAGCAAGTGAAACTTGCAAAATATTGGAATAAACCTTGCACATGAAATTATTGTGCCTCAAAAGTGCCATCAGAATATTAGATAAGGACATAATAAAAGTTAAAGAAGTTTAATGTGACTTAAACCAAAAACATCAACAGTGAGAGCAGTGGACGGAGGCATTAAATTCCCTTGCCACCCTTTCTCTTTCTCCAAGTGAGTGTGGCATGGTTAAACATTCTTCTATTGATACATCTGCTGATACATTGCTGCAGGCAATGAGACTGGCTTGCATTGCCTTGCCTAGGCTGACTCTCTGGAAAGAACCAGTAGCCATTGAATGGAGTGCAGCCAGTATTTTGACATGGGCAGGGATAGCCTCTAAATAGGGCTGGATGCGAAACAAGCTCCTGCTCCCATTCTGCAACCATGTCAAGGATCACATCAGATGAGAAGCGGTATCTGGTAATGACAGCTTCACTGATCATGCCAAAGATGCTGATTCTTTGGTTGTTAACTAGCTCTCTGTTCCTTCTCCTCCTCCACCCAGGTGGAGATCGCCATATGGTCTAGTATAAGGGACTGTTCCCTATACTTTACCATACGGAGATCTCTACCCCAACTGCTGACTCTCCCTATGGCAACTTATAGGAAAAAGTACAAAAGTTGCTTACATTTTCAAACAAAATTGTAATAATATTTTTATGTTAGATAATAATGCATATTAATTTTCAATATTTATTTAAAAGGTACAGCACAAGAAAAAATACTACAGCATTATTTACTTAATTTGAATTAAAATAAGTTAATTTAGACATAATAAATTGGGTGAACTTTTTAAAGTTTACATTTTTTAAAAATCACACCTATTGTAAAAAAACACATTTTGTCTATGTATTATTATATATCAAAATGATGTCTAAAATTTTAAAAAACAATTTTCATTATATTTTAAACAAAAACGTTAATTTAATTTTCAAATTCAAAAAGATTATTGCAATATGTTAAAATTAAAAATATGTTTGTTTGATTTATTCCTTTACTTTTAACATTAAATTCCATTTATTTATATTTGTAACTAGTTTAACTAATTTAAGTGAATCTAACAATGTTTCCTATAGGGTTTATTTTTAGTCCCTACCACCATTATATTCTGTGGGAGAGTGTTGCAGTACCTCTGAGTGCCCATCTGTGGTGATGGACTTACTCCTGATTTTAGTTGGAGTACATCTACTACTTTTTTGTTTTTTTCTGACAATAGAAACTATAAAAGTGTGTTATGTGAATAGGAGTGGGCTTACTCTTTTGTGGGGGGATGCATGTCCATTCCAAGTCCCCTTCCTGAGGTAACTTCTCCTTACTCCACTCTTAACATATTCTGTTTAGTCATAAATATTCCCCATTTTCCACCCACTCTTCCTTCATTTACTACTAAAACACATACCTAGGTTTGCGGCGACTCTGAAGTTGGGGCGGAGGTCTGCGTACAGAAAAACATAGGGCAGGCAAAGGCGTAGTCCTCCTCACGTAGTTTGTGAATAGCATTTCGTAGTAAGTTTGTAGTACTAACATAGTGCTACAAACACTTTGTAGTATACAAAGTGCAGTTGTGTATAGGCCACATTCTATTTTATTAGTGTTAAATAGTTGCGGTCTTTAAGTGTGAGGGTGGTGGAGGCAGTGGTTCAAACTTTCTTTGACTCAACTCTTCTACAACCTTATTTTATTTACTCATAATTCGTTATGTGCTTCAGATCTTATACAGACAATTTGAAGATGAAAGTGTCAGAGTAATAGTAAATAAGTGATTTATTTTCAAAAATTCATCGTATAGAATCAATACAACCAATTGAAGGAAGTGACCCGAAAAGGGCCACCCGGGTCACTCACGACCAGCTTCTCTGTCTTCCTACAAATGAAGAGTCGGTCAGACAGTAGAGAATACAAACCAGATATTTATTGAGATTACACTGCAGTGGAGCCCAGTCTGACCAGCCTCTTGGGATGGCTGTCGAGGGACTGAAGCCCTTAAGCATATAATTACATTATGCATGTTTGCAAAGTCCACAAAGGCACACCTACTATGGAAAAACACTAGCAGGTGTCGTAATACAATGAGGGTACAGAGCATAAGTTTCGATTCTGCAGCTGGGCACAGGCTATCTACTGCCCAAGGCCATCTGGCCTATCCTCCCTACCAGACGGGTGGGAGAAAGACTCCATCTAACAAGAAAGGTATGTACTAACGAGGATACTTGCAATTATAGAAGAAAAAGCTCAACCTTGGGAAACAAAACTTACCAAGGACCGTTTCTTGAAAATAACTAAGCAGAAGTTTCGATTATCGTATAAAATGGCGTCCAGATTGCAAGATGGTGTCGCAAATGCTAAAATATACGGACAGAAGGGCTTTCTAATATTAACAAACCCTCCTGTTAGCATGAGCTAACCATCTACAATCGAAAAGACATAAACACAAAAGAATAATGAAGCACATAGCTTGTTTATGCACATGTTATGCTGTCAATAGTGGGAATATATTCCAAGAGAAGAGAAGATGTTTCGAAGATACCCTCATCTATGGCCATAATGTCATCTACTTCTTTCTGTAACATTATTGCTGCATTAGTGTCATGAATCGACGTCTTCCCCTTCGGAGCCAATACAAAGATACAGTATGTGCAGCACATTGGGAGACATTGAATAAGAAGAACACAGCAAAGTATCAATATAACAATGAAATATATTGCTTTTTAGGTCGAGCCTAGAGTAGCGCGCAAGCGCTGCCTGCGAGACTTTATGTAAGGGGCTTCAAAAAGCTGACCACACGCTCGTGCACAATGGCCTTTTCCGTGCGGTTACCCGCACGGCCGCCATCTGTTTCCAATTATCGTGCCCAGACGCGGGCGCGATAATTGAAAACACATGGCCATTGTGCACGAGCGTGTGGTCAGCTCAGCAGGCTGCCGCGCTCGCTTGCCCCCGCTCCTCTCTGACGCTGCCAACGTCTCTGCTGTCCAGCGCTTCACTTGTATTGGAATGTGAAAGCTCTTAAAAGAAGAAAAAAAAATCTAATCAACCAGCAGAGGTAGAAAACTTGCAGAAATTTCGCGCCCACCTTCTTCCCGCCCACACCTCGATGCGATCAAAAGCCCATCTTCCATTCATTGCTTCCCGGTGTCAGCCTGACAAGTGACTACAAATCAATAGCCGAGGCAGGGTCTCGCCCAGGGAGAGATTCTCTCTCGTTTATTAAACCGTCAGAATGATTACTCTTACCATTCTTGACTAGAACCAGTGAGTTGTTCTTTGTTAATATTAGGTTCTCGCCGCCGCCTGCACGTTTTCTGAAGCCGCCCTTTCACTTGCTTTTTGCGCTTTCCCGTCATTACGACGGAGACGTCCATATGACTGCTTGTCATTGGCTGCTTCGAATGTCTCTGCTCGCGGTTATTGGTTGCTTAGGTACAGTTTAGCGCAGCTGGTTTGATTGCTGCTCATTTGGCAGTATCTGCAGTGTGGAAGGAAGCTGTTTTTTTTCCAGGTAAAAGCCTAATGTAATATTTTTCGGTATGTGCGATAATGGTGGACTGTAAAGTTGCAAAAGGTCTGGTGTGGTTTAGGGAATGATATGCGCGCCATTGGGCATCGTGCCAGCACTCAATCGGGCTCTTGGCGTTTCAGAGCCGCTAGTGCCGGGAAAGACAGGTAGTGGGCCTTTTGCGGAGGTCGGGGAGAGTTGGATGCACCCGTTCTGCCTGCTCAAAGAGCCAGTTGTGTGTTGTCGCTCCCTGTGGTGGGGCCTGCCCTTCCCGTTTACTGTGTTCCTAGGCGCTTTCGAATGGCCCAGGAGATTTGGCTGCTGCCTTTTGTCCCGGGCCACTCTTTGGAGATGGTTCCTCCCTGCACTTTCTTAGCGTTATAAAAAATATCGTTCCCATTACCATATTAAGTCCATTGTAATTTAGAATATTATTCAAATACCGGTTCAATTTAGTTCAACTACACTTCCCATAATGCATTAGTTTGCCAATAAAAGTGCAGAATTAGAGTACGGTGTCCCGGATAACCTCCAGTTACGTGGGACATTAATTGGAGCATGTCCCTAACTACCCAGGTCCGTTTTAATATGGTCTGCACGCTATATTAGATTGAATCAACCCCACCCCGGAAGTGCTCGTTGAGTTCACCCCCCCCTTTTTAGTAAAAGCCAGTTTCACAACAGCCCATGAGGGCTTTAGATGGGTTCACAGTATAAATGATCACGAGGTAGGGGGCACCAGCGGACGTTTCTCAGCCCTTGGTTTTGTTTGCTGAGTAAGTGCACTTGTGAGTTAAATGTTCTATGCCCTGGAATAACTTCTGATATCAATGCAGGGGTGTGGATTTTAATATTTTTTCTCGTCAAAAGGACGGAGTGCTCCAGAAATGTACTTGTCCTATTAACAATAATCCACTTTTTCATTTGGTGTAATTCAGAGAGGTGACACGTTTTGGCAGTGTTTTCGTTATATAAGATCTCTGATTATGCCTAGACTCCTTTTATAACAGTGTTTGAATTCCAGCATGGTTCTGATTTTGCTGTGTTTTTTCTTTTTTTTTTTCTCCTTCATATGCCTATAACCTGAGCGATATTCCCATGAGGGATTCCACTCCCTTCTATTATAATCGGACTGTTTACCGGGTGCGGGAACAACCGAACCCATTTTAACCGATGAAAAATCCAGCTGGAAGATTGTTATAACAAGCATTGGCATAGCCAATAGGTCTCGCTTTTGGGACCTTATAAGTATTTAGTTATACAGTACAATATCCTTGGTGCAACAACATCAAGTGTTGCATGGCTAAACACTTATAAGGTCCCAAAGGCGAGTCCTATTGGCTATGCCAATGCTTGTTCTATTAGCCACCCCCACGTTCCAAAAAGGGACCAACTCCAATTACCTGGTTCCATACCTTTGACATTCTCAATAATATCCAAGATATGCTTGGTGATATTCTTTTCCATATTTGTTATGCCCACTACACACTGATCGTCAATAACTGCGCATGCACCACCATTCTTTGCTAAAATAAAGTCCACTGCATATCTAGTCTGTTCAGAATAAATCCTCATACTTTCTAATTGAATGGTGATGTCACGTAATGCTACTACTGTGGTATTGGGCAATATCTGTAATTTACAGCCAAAATATTCCCGAGCCTTTTCAGTCCTACTCATAGCCATTCCCCCTAATGTGAAAATGGCAGACAGGATATAACCAAAAGTAATACCATTACTATAACTGTTGATCTCAATATCTGTTACTCCTTCGCAAAATTCCTTTGTAAGTGTTCTCTTTACCCTTTTTATTTATCTGTGAGCATATTTGCAAGGGACCCCCAGGGGCAGCACCATCCCAAGAGCTACATCATTGGTGCCATTATGAACATATGAGTATGTTCCATTAGTGAGAAAGAAGAACCCGGGGTGGGCATATATCGGCCTATCATAATTCACAGCTGAATAACGAGAATTACCTGTAACGGTGTCAGAACCTTTCGAACCTTTCAAAGGGAATGTCTGTTTGGATATGATCACCCCTGAACAGTTGATATACAAAATAGTATCAGTATTATTTATGATGGGGCAACAAGCAGGGTAATAGCCAGCTTTTCGGGGAACCGTCACTTCTTTATAATGCCAAACCACCAATGTAATATTTTGCTCTTCCAAATAAAAGTTATCACAGTACGTATTATTGTCACAACCGGGGTACCCTGTTCCAGTGGGTTGACGATGATACAAGCATGGCCCTGGGTAGCCAAAACCAAACTCCCCTTTTACGTCAACAAAATTTGACGGCTTACAATATGTATAATTTATCAAAGACAGAGGGTAAGCGGTCCATAGGATAGTTACAGATTCAGTAGGATAACAAGCAACACCATTACCAAAAAATCTCTTATGAATATCTAGAAAAACATTATTAGAAAGCATTCTTTTCCGTCTTGGTGTGAAAAAGATATCATTGTCAGAAGTAGGCGAATTACTTGCATTTTCTAATGCCCGACGAACTCCACAAAGAATAATAATCAGCAGAATAGCAAAAAGAAGGAATAGCACTCTCCGCTGCTTCACCCATGATGATCGGGGCAAAACAACAAAACCTAATGCCTGTTCTTCATCAATCATTGGCCTGCCAAAAAGATGCATGATAGCGGAATGAAAAGGTACTATTAATCTAACTGTAATGAAACTAAGCAAACAATCTTCTATCCAGCATCCGTTTTTCTTCTCCTGTGAGCCTCTTCGGCAGGCTCCTATTGTTCATCCACGGTGGTGCTATCAAGCACTTCTCGTTGGAGCTACACAATTGCAGCCCTTGCTGAGGAAAATCCACTTCTTTCAGGATAGGGTACTCTCCCTCCTGGGAAAACACCCCAAACTTATCCTGTCCAGTGTCTCGAACAATGCCCCAATCTCTCTGTCCCTGCTCTATTGTCCCTATTCTTCATACACGAAGTCCATCCCTACAAGTCTGACTTTTCCTTTGGTGCACTGTTCCTTCGTCGAGGACACAAATTGTACTTAACAACTCCAGAAACAGAGGGATCAAGAAACAAACATTCACTTTCAGCGGTATGGACTGATTCGGATTCAAACACAGAAGGGCCAGCTGACTGGAGCTCTTGGCTGGCCTTAACCTCAGGTGGCACTGCTTCATTCAGGACTGCATCACTCTCCTCCTCAGAAGGTGCCCACGTTATTCTGGCATCAGAGAAAGGGATGAAGCGTGGAACCTTTTCCGTCTCAGAGTCCCCTATGCCGTTGATCCTCCACTGGTCATACGGCAGGGGAAGTGGCACCTTCTTGGTATGCGTAGAATGTATTCAATTTTTCGGGCCATCCACTTTCACTGCAGCGCGGCTGGCGAGCAGTATTTGGAAAGGCCCCTTCCATCGGGGCTCCAAGCTGCCTTTTCGCTGGAAGTGCTTTATCAGTACATAATCACCAGGCCGAAGGTCGTGGCTGGGTCCCTCTGTAGCGGATGGCAAGGCCTCTTGAATCTGCTGATGAATAGAATGCAAATTTTTAGTTAATTCGTATAGATAATCTATCAACAAGGGGTGCTCTATCTCGGAAAAGTGACGGGGTTTTGGAACTCCCCAGACATTAGCGGGCCTACCAAAGACAATCTCATAGGGGGACAACCCTGTTTTAGTATGGGCTGTATCTCTCGTTGACAACAAAGCCAATGGTAAAGCATCTGGCCACTTCAATCCTGTACCCTCCTGAATTTTGGCCATCTTTAGTTTGAGAGTACCATTGTACTTCTCAACTAAACATGCTGACTGGGGGTGATTCGTAGCATGACATTTTTTCTTAATGTGCAAGCCATTGCACACTAACTGGATGACTTTAGAATTAAAATGACTGCCGTTGTCACTCCAAATCAAACGGGGCAAACCAAAGCGAGGGAAAAACTCCTTCAAAAGAGCTTTCGCCGTCGCTAGAGCTGTATTTTCCTTGGTAGGATAAGCCTCAACCCATTTACTGAATGCGCAAACCACCACCAGCACATACTTCAAATTGTTCACCTATTCCATCTCAATGAAGTCCATTTGCAGGACTTCGAAAAGGAAAGAAGAGGGTGCAAAATTACCCAGAGGTGTAGGGGTCCCCTTCCCTGGGTTGAACAACATGCACACTATGCAATATTTTACTAAATGGGCAGCCGTCTTTGGAATATTATCATTCTGCCACACCCGATCGAGCAACTTGCAGATACCCCTAGCACTAATGTGAGCTGGTCCATGAGCCATAGTAACTACGGGGAGAACATTTGCATCTGGCAACATCCATCTCTGTTTCCCTGACTTATCTATCCAACACCCATCATCATCCAATTGTGCTGTACTTTCTTGCCATATTGCTAATTCCTCAACTGTCGCCTCGCTCTGGATTTCTTTCAAACTATCTAGTGTGTCCTCAAACATCATAACTTCCGGCTCCCATCTAGCAGGACCTGCTAAAAACATCTTTTTCATCTTAGATCGGGTCGTCTCTTTAGCTGTTTGATCCGCAAAAGCATTCCTCCTCCCCACATCATCAGTAATTGCTTTGTGAGCGCTACACTTCACTATTGCCAGTTTCTTAGGCAGGGTCAACGCCGACAAAAGTCTATTTATCAAAGGGCAGTGTTGAATCTTTGAACCATGGGAGGTAAGCAATCCCCTCTCTTTCCAGAGCCGCCCAAAATTATGAGCGACTCCAAAAGCATACTGGCTGTCAGTGTAAATATTAACTGCCAGTCCCTGACTCAACTCACAAGCCCGAATTAGAGCTGCCGGCTCTTCAACTTGGGCCAACTGATAGGGGACTCGTGATGTCTCAACTATCGTGCGCAGTGTTGTGATCGCATAAGCAGCAGTTGTGGTGTCATTTGGTAATTTAAAACAAGAGCCATCGACATATAGTTCCCCTTGGGGGTCAGATAAGGGAACATCAGTCAAGTCTACCCGTCCCTTCGTCTCCTCCTCAGTGCGAAACATACAATTATGTATGTCTATCTCCTCACTCTCCGAAGGGAGGGGTAGTAACGTGGCAGGATTCAGAGTGGCACATCGTTTGATCGTAATATGTGGTGCAGAAAGAGTTAGCTCATAGCCAGTCAGACGTGCACTGGTAAGGTGCTGTGTCTTTGTTCTGTTCAAAAGCGTATTGACAGCATGGGGTACCATAACTGTGAGATCAGTGTCAAGAACAAGCCCTGCCGATGTTGAATAGAGACGGCCACTGCCGCGGTCGCTCTTACACAGCTTGGGAGGGCTTTCGTGACCGGATCAAGAACAGTAGAAAAGTACGCACACAGCCTCTGCTTACCTCCAAAGGCCTGTGTTAAGACAGAAAGCGCACAACCAGACGACTAGTGTACATACAACACGAACAGCTACCTTCAGTTCCTCACAACTTGGCTCCAGTGTCCTGACGTCCTTCTCCGCACCTGACTCCAGGCAATTGCCATGTCGTTACACCGCTATGTGTTTTCCCTTTTCCTTGCGGTTCTTCTCTAATCTGCCCGCATCTCCGTGTCTCCCAACAGAGTTCTGCAATATCCCGCCAATTTAAATTTACCCTTGTTTTCCCGCACCCGGGCTAGGTTCTGCACTCCGCCTGGCTGACGGTCTACACTTTCACCACGCCGGACACTGGACAGCCTCAACCTGCCTTTTCAGGATTCCCCCCCTTTAGTGCTGTGGCAATCCAAACCCAGGCATTACCTCATGTCCGCCATCGGCTGCCTTTCAGCCCGCGGTCTCATACCATCGCTGTAACATTCGTGGCGCCACTTCCAGCGCCTACCAGCCTTGTTGCTCCAGCCTCCAGCTCACCCCATACTGGGTTGGAATTATCACCGGTCCTCGGGGTCAACACTCCTTCTGATACATTCGCTTTCTAGCCCTGATGAGTCACGGGATTTCTCCCAGTGATGAAACACGTGTCGGCTGGCTTTTTGTATTCAACATAGTTGGTGTTGAGATATAAATAAACTTTTTTTGTTCCAATACTGATGCCGACCTCTGCATTCATATAACATTTCGTAACAGATTGATATATTGTTAATACCCTCACCGCGTGTGCCCAGGACAGTACTCAACACGAACAGCTTGTTATAGTCAGGTGTGCCAAGCACAGGGGCCGAACAAAGCGCAACTTTCAATTGCTCAAAAGCTTGTTGACATTCAGGCGTCCAAGGCAAAGGCTCATGCACCTCTTTAGTTGTTAAGTGAAGCAGAGGCTTTGTTAATAAAGCAAAATTGGGTATCCAATGTCGACAATAGGAAGTGATACCAATAAAGGCTTGCACATCCCTTTGGGCCCTTGGAACAGGTATGTTAATTACAGCATTAATACGTTCAGGAGTTAGTTTCCGACCCTCCTTCGACAGTAGGTGACCCAAATAGGTGACCTCCTGTCGACAATATTGGAATTTGGAAAGGGACACTTTATGTCCATGTTGAGCCAATTGCAGCAAGAATTTGACTGTAGCTGCTTTACATCCTTCTTCAGTATCAGACGCAATCAAAAGATCGTCCACATACTGCAGCAATACATTACTTGGAGGAAGGGTAAGGGAGTCCAATTGACCCTTCAGAGCCTGGCTATATATACTAGGACTCTCAGTATAGCCCTGAGAAACCCGACAAAATCTAAAACTACGACCTGCCAGGGAGAACCCGAACAGGTGCCTGCTATTGGGATGAACAGGGATGCTTAAGAAAGCATTTTTCAAATCAATGACAGAAAAGAATTTGGCAGAAGAAGGAATCATAGTCAGAAGAGCAGTAATGTCAGGGACCACAGGGAACTGAGGGACTACTATTTTATTAACTTCACGCAAATCAATCACAAAACGATAGACATCAGCAACATCATCAGGAGAACCCGGAGGCGGCCTCTTGACAACAGGAAGGATGGGGCTATTGCACACATTTGCCGCTGTCTCTTCAACAACTCCTGACTGAATCAAATCTTGTATTATATGTAACAACTCCTGTTCTCCTGCAAGCGAAATCTTATACTGAGGACTACGAGGCAATATCGCATTTTCTTTAACCTGAATAGAAATTGGAGGTATTTGCAAAAGTCCCACATCTGTATCACTTGTAGCCCACACCGTAGATGGAACATCTTTAAACTCAACTGGGAGGGGGGCATCTTTAGACAAGCATTGTATAGTACTAACCACACTCGGACCCATTGTCAAAGGGACACCGTCTGGGGAACAGTAAATAGTAGCATGTAGCTTTTTTAACAGATCTAATCCCAACAGGTTCTCTCTACAATTTGATGTTAGTAAAAACGGCGAATCAATGGTAAAGGGACCTATAGTCAAGGCAAGGGGTTTGGAGATGGGGCTTACTACCGGCATACCGGAAAAACCAACTGAAACATAGTTATGGCCAGACAGGGCTGCCCCAGGGACCAGTGACCTTGCAACAGAACTATTCATTGCGCCTGTATCCTCTAAGAATTTCTTCTCCGAGCCCTGCAAATCCACACTAATATAAGGTCCATGCTGATCTACAGGTATCGGAACTGGTCCCTTATCCTGTCCTTGGCTGTCCTAGCTGTAAGACATCCCCGTCGTCTCATCCAAATCATAATCATCATGATAATACTGTTGGCTCTGGACGTCATCAAAGTAATTCTGATCAGTACGGCCCGATGACGTTCCAGTAGCCTGGTCCCCATCCTGACTGGCTGCTCCCCGTCCTCGCTCTCTCTCTCCCCGTCCTCTCGGAGCTGCAACCTTTTTCAGAAAAACAGGGCACTGGCTACGCCAGTGCCCTTCCTCCTTACAATACGCACATTGATTGGGGCCCACAGGCACAGCACTCCGACTCGTACGAGGAAGCTGCCTGGCCGGTCCAATGCCTCGACCCCGTCCCTGCCCCTGGATGCCTGCTGCATCAGTACCTTAGTCTTCAACTCCTTTGTTTTCTTTTCCACCTTCTCTTTCTCCTCATTCTCTCTATGCTCATAATACTGAGCCATACTCAATATCACCAAAGGTGTAGAAGTAGTCCACGTGCTTTCGGCAGTCTGCAACCGTGTTGCAATCTCTGGTAACAGATTCGTGACAAATCTGTTAACAAACAATCTGATACCCCTTCCAAGGACAAATCCTGGCCACTAAAATCCCAAAACACACCTTCAAACCGAGTAAAAAATCAGACACACTCTCATCCTTCTTCTGACGACACGCGGCTAGCTTATCCCAATCCACCTTCCGGGGTGGAATAAGAGAGTGCATATAAGTAATGATGCGATCTGGCAAAGCCAAGATCTCAGCCTTAGGCTTATCACCAGGCTTCCTCTCATTATCCCAACGCCCTAATCTCATCCCGTGGGCACCTGTCGCCAGACATCCACTGGTACCAATAAGCCAAAAAACATTTCAATATCTGCCAACGTCATTACCGTCGATGCAGCAGCCTCTGTCAATTCCTTATAGTAAGCTGTAGGATTTTTCCTGGGGTCGGGCAACTGAGCCTTAATTGCGAGGACTTCACTCCTCTTCCATGGAGTATAAACCCATTGTTCTTGAAAACGGGCCTCAACTCGTTGTCTAGTCGCTTGATCATGTTGATCACGTAACTCTGGTATCTCCGGGTGAAAAACGGGATGAACTTCCCTCATTGGGAACTGAGATATTACTGTCGGGGATTTTTGATGCAATCTACCACGATATCCAATCAGTGTAGTAACACTAGCAAAAACCTCATTGGGAGCCATGCCCGCAGCATATACTTGGCCCCTAATATTTTAAACAGTCTGAGGTGCAACACCTTTAAAACACTGTTCCCATATTCCAATCAAAGTGGCTGACATATGTTTAAGGGCATGCTGCTGAACAAATGGCTCATAATCCTTTAACACACTCCAAACATCCTCAACACCATAAATAGGACTACGGGCCCACTGGGCAGCCTGATTGGCCAACATATTTTTCTCCACATCTCCCACATCAGACCGAATCAACACCCATCCTAATCGCTCCTTTGCAACTGCCCCAGCTCCATCGTCCTGACCATGCACTGGTGTGCGGCATCTAACAAGGGGGTAGGAGTAAAACCAGGGCCCAACATACTGGTCGAAGAGGGGGCATCAAGGTCAACATCGGCTGAGTAGTAGGTGTCTGTGAAGGAGAAAGTGACATCGTAACAACAGGGGTGGCAGGAGGACCGGCAGTGGCAGTGGCTGTGGGGGACGGAGCCACAGAAGAAACTGGTGATGCCGGAACCAAAGCACTTCAATCAATACCAGATACAACGGGAACAGGGGGGCAGAGGCAGATGACGAGGGTTGTGGAACAACAGGGTATATTCTATTCGGGGCATAAGGGGGAGGCGGTCTGTCTTCCAATAGCTCCTCCATAAAAGTGTCTGTTTCCTCTCTAGTAACATAAGACTTATCACATTGCAATCGAAACCTCCTATCTGCACATTCTATACCCTTCTCCACTTTCTCCTTATCATGTGCCACCACTTTCTGAGTCAATGTCTGCGTTCTCTCCCTCCGTGCCTCCCTTTCTGCCCTGAGCCGTCTCTGTTTAGCTTCCTTCCGCCACACCTGAAGGTAATCAAACATTGACTGCCTGCTACGTTTAGCAAACAATTTTTCCTCCAAATAATTCAATTTCTGTTCATCAAAGGTGTCTGTTGACGGCCATTGCAATTCAGCGTTGTCCCTGGTATATTTGTGCCATAATGTACTATATATAATAGGGCCAAGACCGTATTTGACATACATGTCATAATTTGGAGTACCTTCCGCAGGTGCGGGCTGTCTTTCCTCCAATCGAGCATCAGCAGAATAACAACGACACCTCATACAACACAACTTACTCCAACAAGGCATTCTGTTCACACAAAAAAAAAAAAACACATTCACCACACAATCACACTAAAATGTACTCATAGCTTTACCAAAAATCACTTCCGCGGGCTGCATCAATCACAAATTAACAAAATGGTACCATGTTTCAAAAATAATCTTCAAAATCAAATACAAGCGCTTGTTAAAACTGATTCTTAGACCAACCAAAATATCCGTCAAACAAATATCATGACAACAAAGAGTCAAGCAAGGTCACCTGGTGCACACAGGTCAAACGAATTTATTCTCCACTGCCGACTCTTAGGACCAAACGGTCAAATCCAAGGATTTTGCCATTCAGGACCCCAGTCGGGATGACCACTGGGCAGGGCACCGCCCGATCAGACAGGCGGGGCAGCTGCGAGTGCAAAACTCTATCGTGCAGGGGTCCCCCAATCCGCCCATCTGACCCAACGCGGCCCCGTCCTCCTCACCCGTCCGGGGGCGAGGATGAGGTCACCCGATGGAGTCCCTGTTCGGGCGCCAACTGAAGGAAGTGACCTGAAAAGGGCCACCCGGGTCACTCACGACCACCTTCTCTGTCTTCCTACAAATGAAGAGTCGGTCAGACAGTAGAGAATACAAACCAGATATTTATTGAGATTACACTGCAGTGGAGCCGAGTCTGACCAGCCTCTTGGGATGGCTGTCGAGGGACTGAAGCCCTTAAGCATACAATTATATTATGTACATTTGCAAAGTCCACAAAGGCACGCCTACTATGGAAAAACACTAGCAGGTGTTGTAATACAATGAGGGTACAGAGCATAAGTTTCGATTCTGCAGCTGGGCACAGGCTATCTACTGCCCAAGGTCATCTGGCCTATCCTCCCTACCAGACAGGTGGGAGAAAGACTCCATCTAACAAGAAAGGTATGTACTAACGAGGATACTTGCAATTATAGAAGAAAAAGCTCAACCTTGGGAAACAAAACTTACCAAGGACCGTTTCTCGAAAATAACTAAGCAGCAGTTTCGATTATCGTATAAAATGGCGTCCAGATTGCAAGATGGTGTCGCGAATGCTAAAATATACGGACAGAAGGGCTTTCCAATATTAACACAATCACATGTGGTGTTAAAAATTACCACGTCCTTTCCATATAGGAGGGAAACTAAGATGAGCTGCCCCGCCAATGGGAGATGATGTACTTTGACATAAGCAGACAACTAATAAAACCTTTGCAGTGTTTGCTCTCCCATAACCAGTTTCCTGAAGAATGAATATCGAACAGATTTGCTATTCAACCTACAATTAAAATAATTTGGAAAGTTCTTGTAACCATGAACGTTACATATAACAAACCTGGCTAAAACGGGCTGTCCTGTGACCTATAAACTGTATAAAGATGGAGAGCCAAAAGACTTGTGGTTAAAAAGGTCATTAGAAATCAATACTGTAATAACCCTACCCACGGGGTCACAGACCCCTTGCTTTTGGCATTTGCTGTGACTAGAAATAGGAATAGACAGATGGGGATGTTCCACTTGATTAGCCACCAGCCCTCTGTGCTGAGTCAGTACCGATATTTGGGACAAACTTACAGGACCGTTTGATACCTCTTCTAACCAATCATCAAGAATTTCGATACCTTGGGCGCAGAACGCCTACTCTGCTTCTTGAATGGCGAGGGTGTAAGTTTGGATTTTAATTTTTTTCACATGAGTCACTTTGCTTCCTTCGGACATGACAAAGCCCACCAGAAGCAAATCACTTGAAAAAAGAACTTTTAGACTCAGTACTATCATAATAATTTCAAGAAAACGCGAACGGTTAAGGGGGAGGAGCTTTGTTTTTCTTTTCCCCTTTTTTTGAAGATTTAAAGTACAATGTGTCAATGATTTGCGTGTCTTGCTCGGTAGACGTTGATTTACTTGTATCATTTTTATGAGTTTGGTTCCTTCTTTTTAAGTATACATTTTGTCTCACCAAAGAATCTGAGAAGTGAACAATGCAGCCTGATCTTTATGGGGAGAGTTCCACAGTAGGTATTTCTAATTTGTTCTTACTTGTTGTTGGTTTGAGATTAAGTTCTTTATTTGATTTTGAAAGTCAACTGGGGTAAGCACTCAACTTTTGGGAACTGGGGCAGTGCTTCAATGAACTTGGTGCTGACCTTTTACTAGGACTTGGTTGCACAGTTGTTCTTGATTTACATTTAGGCCTTCCCCTTACTGAGATAGTCTGTCGGGTATAGACCCTTTTCATTCCATAACTTTCACCAGCTTTATAAACTAGTGAAGGAAAACAAGAAACAAAATCATTCTGGACTTCAGAAGTCACGTTAGGGAGCTGAGGACAGACAGGAGGTCCAACAGGAAAGTCAAAGCCCTCTGAAACCTTATTTGGGCTATTTTCCAGAAATGTCCACCTTTATACTTTCTAACAAGGCAATGTGTTTGTCTTGCTGTGAGGTGATCAAGACCAGGGCTTCAACATACCTGGGAATGTTGTTTGCATTAGGGAGGGGATGCTGAGCAGAGAAAGTTCAGGTGTCCCCTCCCCCCTGTATGCTGAATTAACAATGAGAATCCAATCTGTGAAGGATTACAAAATTGTTTTGCTTCGCCGTTTGGAAGATTGATTACCAGAGACAAAAACTGTTGGCAGGGGTTGACTGTGATTCCCCCTGTCTGTACCAGTCCCCTGAGCTTAGTCAGGGAGAAGAGGAAAAGCACGGGTCATTCCTATCTGCAAAGTTCAAAGAGAAGTTTGAGTGAGAGTTATCAATAAGCTCAGTTAGTTCTTTTCACAACCCACTGAGATTCCCTAGCTTACTGCCAGGACGATGACCGGGGATTGGGGGTCAAGCCACAATCAGCTGGCCTGTCTCATCTATCCTCCTGTCTGATGGGATTGAATCACTGGACCGCACCTCATAATCATGAGCTGTTTGTGTGAAACGTAGCTTTGGAACTTGAGGCTCCAGGGTGGAAACGTCCAGTTTCTCCATTTTGAGCTGTTCCTTAAGAACTTTCTTCAAAACAGCTCATACATTTTTGCAAAGATGCTGAGAGAAGTGAGGTGAAGGAGTTAGATTGAGCCCTACTTGACACTGTGACTAAAGCAATATCACCACTTCCATCAGGAAAAAGATGTTGAAGTACTGCATTTTTCCCAGAAGCAATCCTGGGTTCCTTTTAAACTTCTAGAGCTTGATCCAGAGCTTGATCAACAACAATTGAACTTTCCATGGTTGATGTGAGGCCTAGTTCTATTTCACCCCCCGGTTTGAGCGAAGAGACCTCAGAGTTTTAGCTTGCATTTTCAATAGCCTTCAGAGTTAAATTTTAAATATCACTCAGGACTTACAATGCCATGGACAGGTGTTGATAGCTCGGATTCCTTTAATTGCTAAAGCGGTCAAAGCCGTCAATAAGGACCAATTGGAAAAAGTTGCAAGAAGCTATGCTCAGTGGTCACCGAGGGTGCAAAACCCGACTTTGGAGGCAAGCCAGAGATTGAAAAGAGGGGCTGAGAAACTGTCACTGCGGGAGGCACCTGTAAGCACAGCAGGGCTTGTCAAATGCACTGAGATGCTTCTGTGGAGCACTTTGCAGGAGTAATCACACTTTTATCTCCTCCATCCTCGGGGTCTTCACTTTACCCTGTCCTTCTGTCCACCATCAGCAGGGTCCACCACCAGCCGAATACCACTTTTTTTACCCCTGACTTCTGTCTTTTCCTGCTTGGTTCAACATTACTTGATTCAAGAGCTGAGCATGAGACACGGGACTTGGGGCTTGGAACACCGCCACATATGGGACTCCACACCTCACTACTCCTCGCTGCTCCTCCCACCAACCTCTCACTCTCCATCTCCTTTCTGCCATCTTCATGCTCCACCTGCTTCCTGTCAGGGAAGAGAGACACTAATGCATTAATGGCAATGATTACATTCCTGTAAAATGAGTAGGGGTGGGTGTAACTTATGTAAGTCTGTGTAGCGTAATCACGTGGAATTGCCCAAAAATTCCACAAGATGATGTGGAATTATGCGAGAAGTGTAAAACTGCACTTAGTGCTATTTTTTAGTGTAAAAATGTGCCCTCTTGCATCGAAAATGGATGTGAGGATGCATTATGCCCTAAGAAAATAGAGCTGATTGCAACAGAAAATAAATAGAAGTGCATGGAGCCACTTGCTGAATGCGCTCTTGCTGTAGATTTCCCCCCCCCCCAAATTACTCTTAATTACGTGAGCAGGCATAATTGCATAATTATCAGTAATTCCACGTCAACGAGTAAAGTGGAATTACCAAACCCACTCTGATTACTCCTACATAATTGAAATTCACCAAGGCCAAATAATTAGCCGAAATCCCACTTTCCAGCTAAGGAGAGTAAAGTCAGCAATGAACTACATCCTGCCACCCACAGAACACCGATAAGGCGTATATGACTTCTATCTCTGTGTAACAATGTTATTATGGGTAAATATGCCCAGGTTCTAGGTAGGCCTGGGGGGAATTTTTTATTTTGCTGGGGGAATCAGTGGAATTTGGTCATTCCGTGTTGCTCTTGTAAAGTGGAATTACTGAAACATTTTGCTGATCCCCTGATGGAGTTAACTACTTTAATCTCTGCAGTGCTTTTTGAACATAGAGGGACTGCACCCTCTTTCCGTCATATTTAGAACCCACTGCATACCCATCGGTGGCCTTACATACTCTGCAGTGATGTAAGGCTGCCCAGAGGCAATAAAAAGGAAATAGTGCCAATCCTCACTCTGCCCCAATGTAGAATTCCGCGGCATCTGGCAGATTTGTAATGCAAATCTGTGAGATTCTGTGGAATTCCGCCCATCCCTAATTCAAAGCAAACACAAGGAGATGATGGACGGAGTGCTGAAACTTTTCAGACACTCACCCCCAGTCACAGATCTGAGTTGAATCCATCATCGTTCTTTGGCTCACTTCGCCACCCCAGTTCAGACACAGCTATATGCAAATCAGTCTTGACCCTGTGCCTCATGGGAATAGTCCAGCCCGAACTGCCAAGCCATGTCTTCCCTGGACCGAAAACAAGGATCCTGGGACCGGTTTTGGGCTAACAGCCCTCATCAGCCAGGCTAGCTTGAATCCAGTGGCAAAGTGAGCAAGGGACCCACGTCTGGGCATACCCTGCCACCTTAGGGCGAACAAAGCAAACACAAGGAGATGATGGACGGAGCGCTGAAACTTTTCAGACACTCACCCCCAGTCACAGGTCTGGGTTGAATCCATCATCGTTCTTTAGCTCACTTCGCCACCCCAGTTCAGACACAGCTATATGCAAATCAGTCTTGACCCTGTGCCTCAGGGGAACAGGCCAGCCCGAACTGCCAAGCCATGTCTTCCCTGGACCGGAAACAAGCATCCTGGGACCGGTTTCAAGCTAACAGCCCTCATCAGCCAGGCTTGCTTGAATCCAGTGGCAAAGTGAGCAAGCGAGCAACGTCTGGGCATGCCCTGCCAACTTAGGGCGAACAAAGCAAACACAAGGAGATGATGGACGGAGTGCTGAAACTTTTCAGACACTCACCCCCAGTCACAGATCTGGGTTGAATCCATCATTGTTCTTTAGCTCACTTCGCCACCCCAGTTCAGACACAGCTATATGCAAATCAGTCTTGGCCCTGTGCCTCATAGGAACAGTCCAGCCCGAACTGCCAAGCCATGTCTTCCCTGGACCGGAAACAAGTATCCTGGGACCGGTTTCAGGCTAACAGCCCTCATCAGCCAGGCTAGCTTGAATCCAGTGGCAAAGTGAGCAAGGGACCCATGTCTGGGCATACCCTGCCAACTGAGGGCGAACAAAGCAAACACAAGGAGATGTTGGACAGAGCGCTGAAACTTTTCAGACACTCACCCCCAGTCACCGATCTGGGTTGAATCCATCATCGTTCTTTAGCTCACTTCGCCACCCCAGTTCGCCGGTCCAGGGAAGACATGGCTTGGCATTTCAGGCTGGACTGTTCCTAAGAGACACAGGGTCAAGACTTGCCCTCCGTCTCAGACAAGACCCCAACACAGGGACGAAGTTCACCAGTTGCATGGCCAAAGCCGCCAACTGAATAAAGTCCAACTGCCTCAAGCTCAATAGCGACAAGACAGAAGTAGTGATTTTCTGCAAGAGGACCTTGCCATTGGACTCCACCTGATGGCTCCTGAACTTGGACCCACATTGGCCCCAAGAACCTATGCCAGGACCTTGGTATCATCATTTAGAAAAAGCTGCACACGACCACACAGATCAACACTTTGGTCAAATGGATTATTTATTGGCTGACTGAGGTGTGAGCCCTGGTCAAGCAGCAACCAGAATCTGTGTCAGGGTAAGGCACAAGCAAACCCCAAATTCACCTGTGCTCAACCCCCTGGTAGATAGGCATAGAGCAGCCAGGCTGAACTTAGAGGCAATGTGTAAAGTATTTGTGCAACACTTCAAGCAGAAAAACACTGGAAACATCATACAAAAAGGATTCTAGACCAAGTTACAAAAATAGAGCTGAAACAATGACAAAAATAAAAATCAATAGAAGCAGAGTTATGCATTTTTAAAGATTAAGTGAAAAATAGCATCTAAAAGCATAAAACGGCAACCGCAGCTATCTGTTTTTATGTCTGACCGGGTCAAAGTCAAAAGTTCATGACTGACCGCAATGGAGCGCAGGTTGGGGATATTCCAAGAATAGTCCAGCTGAAGCTTTACCTTCTCAAGTTTTGTGCCAAGAGTCCCGTTTGCATTGGAGAGTGCCTTAGGGAGCAAGGAGAGGTTTGCGGGAGGATCTCGATGTGGTGCAAAGAGCAGGCCAGGTGCTTTGTATTGGTGGTCTCCTGCGAGTGGTCAATGCTGCAGTGTAAAGAGACGGGCTGGCAGTGGCTTGGTCTAATTGTCAGTGCAAATGACGTGGTCTCGGTGCAAATGGGCCCTTTCACGGTCACAAAGAGTCCAAAAGCTTGATTTCTGCACCCGTAAGCCATACCAAGGGTCCAGGACCTGAGAGGCATAAAAATGGGGGTCAGGAACTCACTGCAGCTAGGTCCAGGTAATGGTTGGAGAGCCGTTTTTGTCCCTGAGGCTCAGTTCAGGAGTCCAGCAGACTAGCCCTTGATTCACTCTGGCATCCTGGGTTCAAGATGAGGTTGCAGGTCCAGTTATTCCTCCCTATGCAAGAGGGCAGCAGGCACTAGGTCAACACAGCATGGAAGTAGCTCATTCAGAGAAGTATTCCAGCAGAGTGGCAGTACTCTCAACAGCACAGCATTCTTTTTTCCTGGCAGAGTATCCACATGTCCAGAAGTGTACTGAAGTGGAGGTGTCTGAGGTCCAGTATGTATACACAGTTGTGTCTTTGAAGTGAGGAAGAAGCTTCTAGAGGCAGGCCTTTGAAGTGCACAGATGCCCTGACTTCCTGGCCCTAGCTCCAGGCTAACTACAGGGTGCATGCAGCCCTTTGTGTGGAGACAGGACACAAGTGTAAGTGTAAGTGGGGCTGTGCCTAGCTCCTCCCTGCCATACCTCATTTTCCTCAGGAATGGTTCCTCCCCCATGGAAGGAAGCTATGGTAAAGGCACTTTTTAAAAAACCCAGCCTTGATTCTTCCATTCTGGGTAATTATCGTCCCATATCCCTGCTTCCAGGGGTCAGCAAAATTGCTGAAAAATATTTTAACTCAATATTATCTTCATTTCTAGAGACTCACAAGCTTCTCCATCGGTCTCAAACAGGCTTCCGTCCCCTTCAGGGAACGGAAACAGCTTTGCTTTCTGTAGTGGAAGAGTCAAGAAAAATAGTGGACTCCGGAGGCACCGCTGTGGTCCTCCTTTTGGACCTCAGCGCGGCCTTTGACACAGTAAACCATTGCCTTTTGATCCACAGACTTAGGAAACTGGGTGTTACCGGATCCGCTCTGTCATGGCTACAGTCCTTTCTGAGCAATAGATCCTTTCAGGTTTTCGATAATGAGGTGAACTCTAAGCAGATGCCCCTCTGTTGTGGAGTCCCTCAGGGATCTTCCCTGAGTCCCACCTTATTTAATGTCTACACTTGTTCCCTTGCAGAGGTGGTTCTACCTTTTGGAGTGCACATAGTCACTTACGCAGATGACACACAACTTGTAATTGGGCTCAATAGAGCCGAAAATTCCCCGCTCAGTCTGCGTCCATGCTTGGAAGAAATTGCCAACTGGATGAATGAGTCTTTCCTAAAATTGAATGGGGAAAAAGCGAAGTCATGATCTTGGGTAATAGTTCCCCCTTGATCTAAAAGCAATCTGGCCGACCTCTCTCGGCCTAGCCCCTACCCCCAAGACCCAGTTAAAAAGTCTGGGTGTTTGGATTGACCAAGACCTCACATTTAAGATACAAGCACGGATTACGGCAGCTACTTGCTACAGTATTTTGAAAATGATTCGGAAGGTACTTCCCCTTCTCCCTTTTCAAGCAAGGAAGGTGATGGTCCAGGCTCTCATCCTGTCCCAGTTGGATTATGCAAATGCCCTTTATTTAGGCGCCGCTGCTGCGACCTTTTCCAAGCTACAGACAATACAGAATTGGGCAGCAAGACTCTTATTAGGCATTCCTAAACACCACTCCGCCAAACCTGCCCTGAGAACACTTCACTGGCTACCAGTTCGGGAGAGAGTTAATTTCAAAGCTCTATGCATTACCCATAAGTCTCTAGCCGGAATAGGCCCCGCCATTCTTCAGAGCACTATTCAGTCTTACCGGCCCAACAGAAGCCTTCGTTCTGAGAATATGAATCTTGTCATCGTCCCTTGGATCAGGAAAGCCAGAAGCGGGGGCCGGCAATTTTCTTTTAATGCGGCTAGACTCTGGAACTCTCTTCCCTCCCTTTTACGTGCAGAATCTAATCACTTAGTTTTTCGTAAATTGTTGAAAACCTCGCTTTTCCCTAACTGATGAAACTCACTACTGCCGTTACTGCCAGCGCTGGGATGCTTCCGGGTAGCCATGCGCTTTAAAAATGTTATTTCAATTCAATTCAATCCTGCCAGTGATGGCCCATCCTGGTACACCTAAGCTTCTTATTTTGTGTTGCTGCCTAGGAGGGATATACAAAGGTCCACTATTGGAAATGGCCCTTTTTGCAGGGTTACCCCAAATGTTTTGCCTTCCTCTTCCTCTTTTTGCTAAATTATTTTTGTTGACTTTAAGACTTTACCACTGCTAACCACTGCTAAAATGCATGTGCTTCTACCCTAAAACATATTGACATTCCAATATACCTGATTGGCATATTTAGTTTACCTGCAAGTCCCTTGTAAAGTGGTATACCATATACCCAGAACCTGTAACCGAAATGCTACTAGTGGGCCTGCAGCACAGATTGTGCCACCAATACAAGTAGCCTTTCAAACTTGTCTCAGGCCTACCATTGCAAGGTCTGTGTGTGCAGTTTACTGCCACTTTGAATTGGCATTGAAAAGCACTTGCCAAGCCTTAAACTCCCCTTTTATTACACCAAATCCACCCCTAAGGTAGACCCTAAGTGAGCCTAAGGGCAGGGTGCTGTGTAACTATGAGGTAGGACATGTACTTTTAAGTTTTACATGTCCTGGTAGTGACAAACAGCTAAATTCGTTTTCAATGCTGTGAGGCCTACTCCTCTCATTGACTAGCTTTGGGAATGCCTTAAAACACCTTTAAGCTGTAATCCCTGATTAGAGTGGAGTAGCTAAATCATGTTTCATATCTTTGGAATGGTGATGACAAATCCTCTTTAGTGGTAAAGTTGGATTTAACATTACTGTTTTAGAAATGCCACTTTTAGAAAGTGGACATTTCTCTGCTCTAAACTTTGCTCTGTGTGCCTGTAGCTTGTCTCGAATACACGTCTGGGTGGGGTGACAACTACACTTTGTGGATTTCCTCTAGATAGCCACAAAAACAGGAAGGGCTGGGTGTGATAGAGCACTCATCTTCATTCATTTCATTCTGATAGCCTTCCTGGGAAGGGAGGAGGAGAGGGGCTCACACTTACAGCTGAATAGGCTGTGTCCTGTCCTCACACAAAGGGCTGATTACCCCCCGTAGATAGCCTGGCAGAGAGGACTGGGTTGGAAGGGATCCATGTGCACTTGAGAGAGCTCCTTTGAAGTCACTCGCTACATCAAAGGCACCTTTGGGTATAAGTACCAGGGCTACCAAATCAGTACACTACTGGGCCTGGGAAGAACTCTGCTGGAGGTAAGACTGCTGTGCTGTTAGGATGGCCATTTTGCTTTGACTGACTGTTCTGAGGAACTGCTTCGCTGCTTTTCTGACCTGCCATGCATCCTGCTGATCACTGTCCTGCTGAGCACAAGGACTGGACCCATCTCAATTGAACCCATAGTGACTCCAAGGGCTTGCTGGCTTGCCTCCTGTTTTGTGAAGTCTCAGGGACACAAAAGTCTTCCTGCAATCCTGCTGGTGCTGCTGGACTCTGCCATCTGTGAGTCCTACCCTTGCCAGAAGTATCCCCTCCAGTTCTGGGTCTGAGAAGTAGTTTCTGCAGCTGATTTCTACAAACACCAATGCATTGCCTTGATTGTGTTAGAATTTCCGCCGCATTGCCACGCGACGCCAACGCAGAGGCTGCTTGACGACATCAGCTCCACAGCCTACACGGCTTGACAATGACACTCTGCGTGGCACGACGACACATTGCATTCACTTCAACGGAGCTCGGCGATGACATGGGACGCTCTTTATGCGGCTCGACAGTGGGACCTGTATGGGTCCTGTAGCCAGCCTGCCCTCCATCGCAGTCAGCTTGAATTTGCACCAGTCCTTTGCGATCTCAAGTAACCTTTTGAACGCTAGTGACTTCTAAGCGCTGGTTTCACATTTAATCTTTAAAAATTCATATTTCGACTTCTACTTATTGGATTTTTTTCTTATGGTCTTATTTTACTCAGATAAATATTCTCTATCGTTTTAAACCTGTGTGGAGTCTTTTCGTGGTATTTTCATTGAGTTACTGTAATTTAAGTGTTGCACAAATACTTTACACATTGCCTCTTAAGTTAAGCCTGACTGCTCTGTGCCAAGCTACCAGAGGGTGAGCACAGGTTATCTTTTAGTGAGTATCTAGCTTACCCTGAATAGAGTGGTGGTTCCTGCCTGGTCTGGGTGCATATTTAATCAAATCACTTAAAAAGTTTTTCAATTTCATCCCTTGCTCTGCAAGGAAAACAGTAGCAGTAGCACTTATTTTATCCAGATTAGACTACTGTAATAGACTGCTTGCTGGTGTAAACAAACAAGCGCTAAAAAAGTTACAGAAAGCACAACATGCAGCTGCCCACCTGGTGTTGAAATTACCCCACAGCTCCTCGGCCTCTGCAGCCCTTACAATCCTTCATTGGCTGCCTATTCAAAAAAGAATATTATTCCAGCTTCTTTTAATCACTTTTAGAGCCTTTAGAGTATCAGGACCTAAATACCTGGCTGCCAGGTTTTCTCCGTATGTCACAGCCCGGACACTTAGATCCTCCTCAGCAAATTTGCTAAAGCCCTCTATATTCAGATATAAAAGCAAAGGAGGAAAATCCTTGGCAACCCTTGGAACCAGAGTGTGGAACTTCCTGCCTACAAAGCTAAGACTGATAGAATCAGAAACTCAATTCAGGAAATCATTGAAGACTTGGATTTTTGCGGCCCCCGATGCCCTCTGTTCCTCACTTGATTAAATTGCGATGAAACTCATGCCTGTTTTGATCTCTCATCTTACTTCCGCACAGCGCCAGGATGCTCCTTTTGGAGTGACAGTTGCACTCTATAAATAGATAAATCAAATCAAATCAAATTTCAGCCAACCAGGAATCCCATTTCTAACATTGGTGATCAGCGGTGAGGATAGGGCTTGTGTTTGTGCACTACCATATAGTAATTCTGTGTTCACCACAACTCTATACTTAAGACCAATTCAAACCTATTCTTCCTGATAACCATTTTTTGGTCTGTCCTTTGCTAATTGGCTTTTTCTATTTTTCTACTATTACTGATCGGCATTTTTGCTTTTACTTAAAATCATGTCTCTCACTGGTGAGCCAACAGGTACACATGTACCTGCCACTGCATCTACATGTGCACAATTACAGTTTGAGATGGCTAAATTGGAGAGTTACAAAGTGGCCCAGCTCAAGATTTTCCAACAGGAGTTTCAGGTCTCTATGAACAGTTTCACCAGAAAGGCGCTGAGGGCCTACATGGAAGCAAGGGATGCAGGACCTCTATTACCAGAGGAGGAGTGTGAGATTCTGGATGAGGATGAGGAGCTAGACCAGGAGGATCTGGGGCTGCCTGCAGGCTAGCGGGCCACCAAGGCAGGGAGCATTGCCTCATCCAGGGGCCTGACCCCATAGGAGCTGGAGGTCAGGAGGGAGGAAATAAAGCTGAAATTGGAACTTGCCAAGATGTGATTTGAGAAAGAGGAGGCTTTAGATGAAAAGAGGCTGGCTCTAAAGAGGAAACTAACCCATGAGCTCAACCTCAGAGAGCTGGACATCAGAGCCCTGCAAGTGGGGTCCAGCAACAGCAATGGTGGCAGCATACCTGCAGTGTCCTCTCATGAATCCATATTTCATATCCCAAAAGATTTGGTGCGCAATTTCAATGTCGGGGATGACGTAGATAAATGTCTGGTAGCCTGCGAAGTGGCTTTAAAAGTGCACAGACTTCCAGAGGAGTTCTGGGGGGATAGTCTTTGGCAGTACATGCCCTCAGTGGGGAGGGATGCACTCCTTAAATTAGCGGTGGGGGACCAGACCGGCAACACTGCCATGAATGCCATTTTAGTCAGAAAGTTTGATTTGACACCTGAGAAGTACAGGCAATGGTACAGGGCTAGTCACAAACTCTCTACACAAACATGGGTGGATTTTCTGGACTATGCTGGTAAGGTACTGAAGGGCAGGGTAAGTGGCAGCAAGGTTGACATTCTTTTTATTTGTTTTCCAGAGTTGAGCCAACACCTGGTGGATAGCAAGTTCACTGACTCTAGGAAGCTTGCTGAGGAGGCAGACATCTGGGTCAGCAGCAGTGTCCAAGAAGGTACCTGGGAGTGACCCCAAGAAGGGTGGTTCAGGTTTCCCCCATGAGAGTGAGGCAAAGGTCAAGAGAGACCCAGACTTGCCTCAGGGTAAGGGGGAAGGAAAGGTGTTGTGTTGTCATTTCTATGACTACTGGAATGGTTGCTGGAATGTGGGGGTGGAATGCACTGGGAGTTCCAACTGAGGGTTCGGGGTCCGGGAGTTGTGCGGAGACCTCTGAAGCTGGCTGATGTGTCGGGACTGTGCTGTTTGCTGTATTGAATAAAGAAGACTCCAGCATCCTCCTTCTAAGTGTGCTTCTTTGACAGAAGAACTCTTTGTACATTTGGCGACGACCGGGATTCCTGCAGCACACTTCACAGTACTTCCCGGTCACTTCCTACGTGACTACAGAAGAACGTACTCTGATATGACCGAAGCGCCCCACCTATTCAACCCGAGGACACTTTGCAGCAGGTTGTATGCCAAACTATTTATTTTTAATCAACCTTACTCTGGGTTCTATTTACAATTAATCTTCAACCGTCGCGAGTGCTTAGCCCTACCTGGCACGTACTTTGGAGCATAGAATCTTCACAAGAATCTCCACGCAGCTCCATTCTTGCCCGGCAGCAGCGTTCTCTCACGTCACCCTGTACATCCACGTCAGGGTCACGCAACGTAAACTTACGTGCCGCCATCGTGTCAGGCACCAACGCTACTCGTATTTTCAGCGCGGTGATGCGCACACCCTTTGAAGTCAGTTGTTTCAAGTCTCCAGCTGAGCGCACACCAATTTTATTATACGCAGTGACGCGCACACCTCTTTGCTTTCTTTACATGCGCTCTTTAATAATTCAAGTTTGCCAGTCATTACTGTCTCATCATTTACACGGTGATGTGCACACCACTTTGCTATCTGCACACCCGTTTTTGAAGAAGTTGCTGAATTTAAAGTGTCCATTTTGCCTGTTTTATTAATTTACTATGCAAAATATAACCTGTCCTCCGCATTTCTTACCAGAATCCGGAGTACTCAAGACAAAATGGAAGCAATGGTTTAAAGGCTTTGCCAGTTACATAATAGCCTTGGATGGGTCAAAATTTGAGCCGGTCAGAAAGTTGGCTCTTCTTTACAATAATTTGGGATCAGAAGGTCAACGCATTTTTGACCACTTGCCAATAATTAATCAACCTGATGAAACAGATTGGGATGTTTATAAGGAAGCCGTAAGCAGACTTTCTAACCATTTTAAGGATGACACCAGCATGGTAGTTGAGAGACACAAGTTCTACACCAGACACCAATACGAATTTGAATCTATTGACACCTTTCTAGCTGAATTGAGAGTTTTAATTGCCACTTGTGAATTTGATGGCAACATTGATTCCTACTTAAGAGACCAGCTAATTGTTAACTGTTTTAACAAAAAGTTCAAGAAAGGTTGCTCTGCTGTAGAAATCCTTCTTTAAATGAAACTCTTGAAATAGCTATAGGCATCGAGAGATCAGTTGTAGCACAAAAAGAATTGAACAAGGTTAAAGCTGATCCTGTAGCCGAACCTGTCAATGCTATTGGCACCAAGCCCAAAACAACTTATAATAAAACACAAGTACATGTAAAGCAAAGTGTTTTTTACAGATGTGGCTCCTTCACACATTTAGCTAATGCTAAAAATTGCCCAGCCCTAGGCAAACCCTGTACTAATTGCAAGAAGGTCGGTCATTTTTCTCGTATGTGCAAAAATCCTCACAACATTGCCACCCTTGAAAATGTCGAAGATTCCCCTGATCCTAACATTTGTGCCATCAAAATCTTTAACAGGATTGTGCTTTCCATTGATTCTGATGCAAATGATGGTGGACCTCTGTGCAATGTCACTATTGGTGATGTGGATCTTCAGGTGACTGTGGACTCTGGCTCCCCTGTTACCTTTGTTACTGATGAGTTATTTTGCAAACATTGGAACTCTCTCCAATTATCTCCACCGGATATTCGCACCATCTCCTTTGGTGGTCACAACATTGATATGTTGGGTTTTTTCTCTAACAATATTAAATTTAAAGACAGAGTAATTTTTACCAAAATTTATGTGGCGAACAAAGGCTTCAACATCCTAGGGTGGAAAGATCAAGGGAAATTCGGGATGGTGTTAAGACCAGGCACTACTTGTCCCATTTCCTTAGTGGATATACCTGAAGTCAATCCTACTTTGCAACAGTTGTTACTTAAACACAATGCCTTATTCAATGAGGAATTAGGTTTAGTGCATGGTTTTGAGCACAAAATCATTTAAAAAAGGATGCTGTACCTATTATCAATAGAGTTAGGAATGTCCCACTGTGTATCAGAGACCAGTTGAAGCAGCATTTGGACAATTTATGCACTGATAAGGTTATAGAACTGATTGATTCATCGGAGTGGATTTCTCCGATCATTGTCGCGAAGAAGAAGGGCACAAAAGATATTAGACTCTGCATTGACTTGAGATCTCTGAATAAGAACATTTTAGTTGATTGTTTCCCTCTACCGAAAATCCAAGAAATGCTAGCTCATCTGGGAGGCGCCAAAGTCTTCTCCTGTCTTGATTTAAGATCTGCTTACTGAAGATTCGCACTCCCTTACTGCTGAGTTTGTGACTAGCCCTGTACCATTGCCTGTACTTCTCAGGTGTCAAATCAAACTTTCTGACTAAAATGGCATTCATGGCAGTGTTGCCGGTCTGGTCCCCCACCGCTAATTTAAGGAGTGCATCCCTCCCCACTGAGGGCATGTACTGCCAAAGACTTACTGCGTTTAACACCCCTTTTGGTGCTTTCAGATTTTTAAGAATGCCATTCGGCCTGGCATCGGCCGCTTCTGTTTTTCAAAAATTAATGTTTAAGTTATTTGGGGAATGTAAAAATGTTCTTGCCTATCTGGACGATATTCTTATATTTTCTAAAAAAAATACTGAAGAACATTTTGCAATTTTGAGTGATGTGCTACAAATTCTAGAATTGAATGGTTTTACAGTAAAAAAAGAAAAGTGCAAATTTTTAGTTAGCAATATCGACTACTTAGGTCACCACATTTCTGAATGTGGCATTAAGCCTAAGTCTGACATTGTCAAGGCAAATTTTGATAGCCCTCCTCCTGAGAATAAAGATCAGCTACGGTCTTTTGTCGGGTTATGCGAATACTATTCACGATTCATTGACAGTTTTGCCCTCCAAACTGAGCCATTAAGGAAACTCCTTAGGAAGGGTGAACAGTTCGTTTGGAAAGAGGCTGAGTCTTCAGCTTTCAGCAATTTAAAAAATCTCATTGTGAAAGCTCCTGCCCTACACCCCTTCAGAGATGATGTCCAATCCATTGTCACAGTAGATGCCGGTGGTGTTGGGTTAGGTGCTGTCCTCACACAGTGAATTGAGGGTTCAGAACGTACAGTGAGTTTCGCCTCCAGATCTCTTTCCCAGACGGAACGCCACTATAGCACCATTGAAAGGGAGGCTTTGGCCTGTGTTTGGGCCACCAAACACTTGAAACATTCCTATGGGGCAGAAAGTTTGTTCTAGTCACCAATCATAAGCCTCTTGTTTTCCTGTTGTCAAAAAATGATCACGACAAGGTCAGTCCTAGACTGGTAAGACTTCTCTCCAGGATGTTCGAATTTAATTTTGTCATTAAGCACATTCCTGGAGGGAAAAATGCTCGTGCTGACTTTCTGTCAAGGTGTCCTCTAAACGTAGTAAACTCCAACTCATCCATTGATGATGACCTTGAATGTGTTGTTGGTTTGGTTGATGGCTTGGTTATCTTGGAAGGAGCCATCAGCAATTCAGAATGGATGAATTGCTCAAAAAGTGATGAATCACAAGAATTGATTAAGGGCTTCATCACCAAAGGGTGGCCTGATGAGAGCTAGTTGAATGAAGGTTTACTCCCTTTTCATAAGGTAAAAGATGATCTTACTATTGAAGATAATTTTATCATGAGAGGGAGTTTATTTATTCCTCCGGGGGCGCTCAGGTTAAGATTGATTAATTTTGCCCACCAAGGCCACCTTGGCATGACTGGCACTAAAAAACGTCTGCGACTCTACTATTGGTGGCCAGGGATGGATGTTGAAGTGGAAAGTTTTGTAGGACGTTGCTCTAGCTGCTCCATGGCTGACAAATCCATGAAAGTACGTAACACTCCTCTTTATCCAGTCGCTTTTCCCAATGGCCCTTGGGAAAAACTGGGGATAGATTTTATTGGTCCCATGTACAATCTCAGAGCCAACATGAGATTTGCTTTAGTTACAGTTGATTATTTTTCGAAATGGGTGGAGTGTAGATTTTTGTCTGATCCTTCTACCACTACCGTGGTTCAAATGCTCAGTGATTTATTTTGACGAGAAGGGGTCCCCAAAGTTTTTGTCTCAGACAATGGGGTTCAATTTAAGTCCCATTCTATGCAAAATTTCCTAAGAACCATGGGAGTCAAACATTTAACTGTGGCCCTTTATAGTCCCCAAGGTAATGGCATGGTGGAGAGGGTGAACAGGATGTTAAAGGAGACGATTCAGTTGGCTTCTATTCAGGGGGAGTCTGTTTACGAAGCTGTCCAAGAGAGAGATTGTGGAGTTACCACAATACTCCACACTCCGTGACTGGTATTCCTCCTTTTGTGCTATTAAAAGGACGTTATGGTTCTTCCAAACTTAGTCCCAAATGGGTTTTGGAACAAACCAAGTGTTCTAAAAAGATCCCTGATTTTAATCAAGTGCGTAATACTGTGGAAAAGGCCCAAGTAAAAATGAAGCAAAACTATGACACGAACAAGAAAGTGAAAGATGTCCAATTTCTTGTTGGAGATTTTGTCAAGGTGAAAAGACCAGTCGGAGTCAAAAGCCATAATTCTAAATTTTTTCCCATGACACGCATTGTTAGAATTTCTAAACACGCAGTTTTGGTGGAGAATGGCAAGTGGTGGAGCAAAAGGAATGTGGTGTTGGTGAAGAATAACTTGCGTGTAGGTTCTGATCTTCAAGCCTCTTTTGAGAAACACAGTTCTTCTAGTCTGTCCTTACCTGATTTTCCTCTTCCCAGTTAATCAAATGAAATGTTAGCTCACAATACTGGTAGTGGTGATGCTATGCCTTGTCAAGACGGTCAAAATGAAAATTGTTCCTTATCTGAGCATGCACAAACTGACCTTTGCTTGTTGGAAGGGGAAGGAAGAGTCTGTAATGGTGCAGCTGCTGCTCCAGGCGGTTCTACCCCTTGTGATGTAGCTACTGTGCCAAGGGAATGCAGGAGAAGAATATGTGCTCCTTATTATTTAAAAGACTATGGGGCATATTAGCAAGACCCACGTTAAAATTATCGCGGTTTTAGCGGCAGGAAACTGCCGCTAAAACGGCGATAATGGGCTTGCTAATATGCGTTATGGAATTCCAATAGAAGCCCAGGTTAGATGTCCTGCACATCTAACCTGGGCTTCTATTGGAATTCCATAACGCATATTAGCAAGCCCATTATCGCCGTTTTAGCGGCAGTTTCCTGCTGCTAAAACGGCGATAATTTTAACGTGGGTCTTGCTAATATGCCCCTATATTTTACAATAAGTTTCTCTATTTTTCTCTTTTGTTTTTACTAAGTTTTCCTTATCTTGTATTCTCCCCTATTTTATCGTTGTTTGACTTTTTGTAGTAAGGCAGGTCATGTTTCATTTATTTCTTGCTTTAAGGGGGAAGATGTGTTGTGTTGTCATTTCTATGACTACTGGAATGGTTGCTGGAATGTGGGGGTGGAATGCACTGGGAGTTCCAACTGAGGGTTCGGGGTCCGGGAGTTGTGCGGAGACCTCTGAAGCTGGCTGATGTGTCGGGACTGTGCTGTTTGCTGTATTGAATAAAGAAGACTCCAGCATCCTCCTTCTAAGTGTGCTTCTTTGACAGAAGAACTCTTTGTACAAAAGGGTTCCCATCTAGACCAACCCGAACACCACCACCCACCGCAGCACCCTCGTCTACAGTCCTCCCAGGCCCATCCCCCCTTCAGCGTATCCATAGCCAACTTCATTGCACACCATGCACTTGCCTCAATGGACTGCATCCTCCTCAGAAGCCTAAATTTCCACCTGGAAAACCTCAATGACCTGAACACCTCATCCCTACTGGAGAACCTCGCCATCATCGGACTCAAACAACTGGGCACCTCCCCAACCCATTCAGCAGGACATATGCTCGACCCCATCTTCTCCACAAGCAACAGCATCTATGTCAGTCACACCTCCGAACTACACTGGACAGACCACCACTGCGTCCAATTCTCCTTCACCAATCTCACCGAACACCACCACGCCCATCGCTACCCCTGCAGAAGCTGCAACAAGGTCTCTGAAGACCAACTCGCCACCTCCCTCCGCAAAACCCCATCACCGACCTCTATGGAAGCCAACGCCTCGGCACGCAACCTCCACCAATGGATCTCCGACTGCGCCAACACACTGGCTCCCCTCAGGAAACCCTCGAGCAAGCAGCCCTCTGAGAAAGCTAGGTTGTTTTCCCCTGCCCTTTAAGAGTCCAGGCACACCTGCAGACGGCTTGAGAGAAGATGGAGGAGCAGCAAGACAGCTGCAGACCACGCAGCCTTCAAAACCACCATCAGCACCCACTACCTCCTCATCAGAACCACTAAGAAAACTGCCACACAGGAACATATCAATGCCAATGCGCACAACAACAAATAACTCTTCACCATGATCAAAGAATTCGCCAAACCCAGCATGGAGGCCACAGACACCCCCCCTCTCAAGACCTCTGCGACAACATCGCCACTTTCTTCCACCACAAGATCATAGATATCTATGACAGCTTCGCAACCCAGGACCCACCCACCCCACTCGCAACCACCACACCCAAATGATCCAGATCCCAGACGACCCTGGTCAACTGGACCACCCTCACCGCAGTCGACACCCTAAGGATCATGAAAACCATCCACTCTGGAGCCCCCTTGGATCCCTGCCCCCACCACATTTGCAACTGAGCTGGCACCACCATCGCCCCCAAACTCTGCTGCACAATCAACTGCTCCATCAAGTCTGTCACCTTCCCTGAAGACTGGAAACACGCAGAGATCAACCCCCTGCTGAAGAAACCTGTGCCGACCCGATGGACTTCAAGAATTACAGACCCATCTCTCTGCTACCCTTCCCAGTCAAAGTCATTGAGAAGGCCATCAACACCCAACTCACCAAATTCATCAAAACAAACCACACTCTGAACCCCTCCCAATCAGGCTTCAGAAGCAACCACAGCACCGAGACTGCATTCCGCACTCACCTCGACCGAGGCGAAACTGCAGCACTCATCCTTCTGGACCTCTCTGCCCCCATCGACACCATCTCTCACCATACCATTTTCACAAGACTTCATTATGCCGGCATCCGTGGCAAAGCTTTAAAGTGGATACGCTCCTTCCTCACCGGCCGAACCCAGAGAGTCATGCTCCCACCGTTCTCCTCGGAACCTATAAAGATCAGCTTCGAGCCCCACCCTCTTCAACATCTACATAGCCCTATGTAGGAAGGTGGAATCTGACTATATGGTTGCCCCCACTTTTTTCCTGGTGTTTTGCTGGTTTATGACTTAGTTGGACTGGGATCCTGCTATTCAGGGCCCCAGTCTATCTGCTTCCTCTATAAAATGGTTTCCATGTGCCTTAGGCACATCTCTGATTGGAATCTGGAGTGCCCTTATAAGTCCCTAGTATATGGTATACTATGTACCCAGGGCATAGGTACCTCAGAGGCCTACCAGGGGCTGCAGCATGTATTGTGCCACCCCTGGAAGGCCATCCAAAATGACACCACAGGTCTGCTACTGCAGCCTGGGTAAGGTGGTGCATGCACCCCTTACTGTGATATAGGCTACCTATATCACTACATACATACACACATATAAACCTATAAGTCACTCCTATGGCAGGCCTTATCAATCCTGAAGGCAGAGTGCGTGGTTCCTATGTGAGAGGGTGCCCCTGCATGAGCAGGGCCCCTCTGCAGCATTCGGAGACCCTTCTCTGATGCTGTTTGTAGTGCAGCCTGACCATATACTCTTAAGCGCATTATAACCTCGCGTTAAATGCTAACTTTGGGATGGCTGCACGGAAACATGTCGTGTTTGGTGTCAAACATCTTGGAATACTACCCCCCACCAGTTCTGGCGGCGGGGGTAGCACTCCACCCTTCTAGAGGGAAAGACATGTACACCCCAGTATACCCGGTACTGCTTTCCAGAGCCCTGGCATCACAAAATGGATGCCGCTGCCACAGACACGAGTCTGGCCTCCTGCTGCTGACCGAAACTCCGGCAGGGGAGGCCTGGACAATAGGTTTCCTGTCACAAGGAGGTGTAACCACCTCCCCAGACAGGATAGTGTGTATTGGGGCTGGGCGGGAGCACTCTCTGGTGCTTTGAAGTCCTGCACTGGGGGCACATTTGGTGTCCCTGTGCATACCCCAGTTCAAACCGGCTCAGGGGCTTCCAGCCCCTGCTCTGGCACGAAACTGGACAAAGGGAAAGGGGTGTAACCACCCCTCTGCCCTGACCCTCCCATAGGTGGGGCCACAGAGTATGTCCAACCCCCTACCTTAGTATAAGTATGGGACCCCAGTCCTTAGGACTTGAGATTAACCTGGACGAAACTCTGACACAGAATCCTGGACCTTCGACGCTCTACTTCAAGATTAGAGGACTGAAGAATCTCCCTTGGGGTCAAGGAGTGACTCCCCTGCTTGGCAGGCACCAAAGAAGCAATTGTCCAGTCTGCATCGCTGAAGCTCCCGTCGGACGCCAAAGTCCTTGCATCACAAGAGGTAGATTTCCAGACTTCTCCGAGGCTGCCCTGAGTCCCCAGTGAAGCTAAGGCTCGTAGCTGTCGTGGGTAACGTGGAACCGTGACCCTTGGACACCAAACACATTTGCAAGTGCATCCTCTTCTGGGTCTCCCACAAAGTCGTGCTTTGGGCTCCTAGTAGCCCCAGCCTCCAGCATTAACTGCACCGAAGATCACTGGCCTCCACTCCACGAGTGTCCTGTGAGCCAGCTCCACGTGCATCGACTCGAGGCTCCTTCGTGGTTGCTAGTCCGTTGGCTAGTAGGCCCTCCCGAAGGCCAATCTTTTTCTGCTTGGGCTCCCTGTTTGCTCCAGGTGTGCCCTGACTTATCCTCGCTGGGTGAGTCCCACAGACCTTGCTGATCTGCAACATCGTCCTTCTTCCATTTCCACGAGACTTGCCGTTGCCAAGGCTTGTTGGCTCCAATCCGGTCGCCGACACCTCTGCAATCGACAGACGTCGTGGGACAGCTCGAATCCAGCTCCTGGTCATCGTCGACGCCTCCTGGACCTCGTGGCTGAAGAGTCAAGATGACCGTCAACCTACCTGAAGCACTCAACATCGGTGGGCATCTGCTCATCGCCTTCCTGGTCACTGGCTAGTGACCCAGACTCTGTCCCCTCTGCTTTCAGGTTCTTCAGATCTTTGATCCACCTTTGGATCCACCCGAACACTTTCGACTTGGCCGCCAGCAGCACTTTGCAGCAGATCGCCATTGAAAGCGACGACGAAACCCGACCCCGAAAGACACCTATGCACCCGGCTCCCCTGGGTGAGGTAACTCGAGTACTCCGGTGCTCCCGTGGGTATTGACACTAGAACAGCCTAGTTCTCAAAGGGTTTGCTCCAAGTCCTCCCCTACGTGTCCCTTTTCTTTTAAATTCTAATCGCGACTTTCCCCATAGAAGTTAACGGCGATTCGCGGCTGTGTTCATACACTGCACGCGTCCCCCGTGGGTCCCCTGTGTCACTGCCTTGGGTGGTTCCTTGTGGTCCAAGCACTTCTACAGGCTCTAGGCCTTGTGTCTAGCTCAGTCGTGGTTCTTATACCACTTTATTGGTATATGGTTTGGTACGCCCCTGGGGCTCAAACGTGTATTTGTGCTATTACTGTAGATAACTAACTTATAATTTATGTACTTCGAACTCTAGCCTCATAAAGAGACTAGAGGGGTGTGTTTAGTAATAAATACATATATTTTGAATATATACCTGGTGTGGTCCTCTTTCATTTGGTCACTCAAGAGATTATAGACTGGTAAAACAAGCTGCTTTACATTCCTTCAAGACTTAGCCTGAAGGCTGCTCTCCATAGCTACCACTAGGATAGCTTTCAATAAAGGTTGTCTTTAACCTATCTCCAATAAGGGGTTGTTTGGACTGGTGCAAGGTGCCCACTATAATTAGTGGACAGCATATGCCAGGCCAACTTCTCACATTGGTGTGCAGCGTGTGGGATTCCAGCTTGCTATTGTTTTACCAGATAATCTCAATTGAATTGATCAACTGAAAACCACTAAGGGTATCTAAGGTACATATAAATCAAGCTTAGTAATACAGTAAGTTCTACTGAACTTAGAGTTGTGTGTTAAGGGATAGCACACCCTTTCTACAACTCAAGAGAGTTTAGTAGGCCACACTAGAGTAGGTAGTGCATACACCACACCTCACTAGTAATGTCTTCAAAGCCAGGACCCAGTGAGTCCTTGCCAGAAGCTAGTGGGCTTCTTCCCTCCAAGTATGATAAACTCCCATTCTTGGAATTGAGAGCATTATGCAATACTAGGAAGTTGAAGGCAGGCAAAAGTGCCAGCACCCAACACCTCAGGGAGGTGTTACTAGCTGATGATCTCAGCAGGCCCCTAGGGTCTGAAGGGGCAGGCAAAGAGGGTGGGGCAGAAGATGAGGAAGGGGCCAGGGGTGAAAAAACCCAGGCTCCCCCCTCTGAAACTGGCCAGGAAGGTGAAAATGACCTTGTCCTGGAAAACCCAATTCCTCCTGTGGAGGAGGAGGAGGAGGATCAGAATGACCTCCCCTTTGTCCCCCCAGGAAGAGTTCTGAGTGTGCCCAGAAGGTCTAGGTCTCCTTCTCAGGAGTCTAACCACTCTGACACCTCAATAGGGACCTCTGTCTCCTCTCATAGGAGGGAATCCTCTCAGGAAAGGAGAAAGAGACTGATTCAGTATGAGCAAGCCCAGCTTGAACTCAGAAGACAGCAATTGGCTATAGACAGGGAGTCCCTAGATCTCTATAGAGAGAGACAAAAGTTGGGACTAGAGTCCCATGGTGGCAGCAGTTTCCCCAAAGATAGGGAAAGGTCTTATGACCATAGAAACCTGAGCAAGATTGTCCCTCCCTACCAGAGTGGGGATGACATCCACAAATGGATAACTGCTCTAGAGAGGGCCTGTAAAGTACAGAGGGTCCCTCAGGAGCAGTGGGCAGCAATCTTGTGGCTCTCCTTTGCAGACAAAGGTAGAGATAAGCTCCTCACTGTTAGAGAGGAGGATGCTGACAATTACAAAGTCTTGAAGAGTGCTCTGATAGATGGGTTTGGCCCAACCACTGAACAGTATAGGTTGAAGTTCAGAGACACCCAAAAGGCTCAGACTCAAGACTGGGTTGATTTTGTAGATTGTGCTACTAAGGCTCTGGAAGGTTGGATACATGGCAACAAGGTGCATGACTTTTTAGGATTGTACAATTTGATTATGAGGGAGCACATCCTTAATAATTGTCAAAACCAGCTTTTACACCAGTACCTGGTGGACTCTGATCTGACCTCTCCCCAAGAATTGGGAAAGAAGGCAGACAAATGGGTCAGAACCAGAGTAAAGACTAAGAATCAGGGTGGTGACCAGAAGAAAGATTCTACCAAGTCCCAAGAGAAAGGTGGGGATAAATCTAAGGATAAATCCACTACAGGGCCCCAAAAGTCCTCTTCTGGGGGTGGGTCCCAAACTCCTTCCTCTCCTGAAAAGAAACCATATTGCCATGTCTGTAAAAAGCCTGGACACTGGAAAACTGATCCCAGTTGCCCCAGGATTGGCAATAAAGAAAATGTTCCTCCAACAACTACTACCACCCCTCCTGGTACGAATAGTAGTAATCCTCCAGTTGGAAGTAGTGCACCCAAAAAGTTAGGTGCTTTTGCAAGAAGAACAGAGGTGGGCCCTAGTTTAGACAGGACCCCCTCAACAGACTCCTCTGACTCTGATGGTGGTGTAGGATTTGCCACCTTTACCATGGGTCCCAATGCATTGGGCAGGTACAGACTGGAGCCAATAATTAATGGTCAGAAAGCTGTGGCATTTAGGGACACAGGGGCTAGTGTCACCATGGTGGCAGGGAAACTAGTCCCCCTCACCAGCTTTTACCTGAGTTTAAATACCAGGTAACCAACATTGATGGTGTCAGAACAGATCACCCCATGGCCATGGTCAATCTCAGCTGGGAAGGGGTCACAGGCCCAAAAAGAGTGGCAGTGTCCCCAACCTTGCCTGTAGATTGCCTGATGGGCAATGATCTGGAAATTTCAGCCTGGGCTGAAGTTGAACACCAAACCCATCTGAGAATGCTGGGCGTCCCTGTAAAGGTTAGTGGGGCTGTGATAGCCACAGCCCAAGCCCAGGGAAACTTTGGAGAGATGGAGCCTGGAAGAATGGCCCACTCTCCCCCAAAAGAGAGCACAAGGGTTGAAGAAAAGTCTTCTTCCCTCCAGACAGTAGGTAAGGGTCAGCCTCCTCAGGGAACTGACCCTACCCCTAGTGAAGGAACTGCCCCAGAGGTAGTTAGGCCTGGCCTGGCCCCACCCCTGATGGCAGAGGACCCTTCCAAGGTGGTACCCAGTCTGGAGCAGGTAACCTGCCCCTCTCTACCCTGCCTCAGTCAGCCCAGGGCTGCAGAGGTCAGGGAGGTCAGTGGACCCCCAGGGCCCCCTGTCCAGAGGAACCCCCCATCAGCAGATTAGGGGCACCCAGGCTAGTAGCCCTAGCCAGGTGAAAATTCCTCAACACACTGAGGGATCCCCCATACTTTTGTGTAGGGACCTCCCCAGAAGGACTCTGTTAGGCAAGGGCAAACCTGGGACCAAAAGGTTCCAAACCTGCCATGTCCCTCCAGTGGTCCATACAAAGGGACCCAACCCCCAGCTGTAGGCAGCCAAAGGTTGACCCTTAGAGCACAGTGCAACTCAGTCATGGAAAGACAGGCATACATGGTGACCAGTGATCTGAGGAAGCTGAGACCAACCTTCCTAGGGCCTCACTTCCCTACTCAGACACCTCACCAGCCTTGTACTTTACCAAAGCACACCACAGGTAGTAATTCCCCATGGTGGAGACCCTCTCATACCCTTAGGGTGAGGGATTGCTTAGTGGACCATAAGATAGGGGGCAACCATGCTAGTGCAGGTGCTTCCTTATATGGCCACTTAGTCAATAAAGGCTCAACTGGCCAAAGTTAGCCTTATCTCCTTTCGTTTGGGGGGTTATGTAGGAAGGTGGAATCTGACTATATGGTTGCCCCCACTTTTTCCTGGTGTTTTGCTGGTTTATGACTTAGTTGGACTGGGATCCTGCTATTCAGGGCCCCAGTCTCTCTGCTTCCTCTATAAAATGGTTTCCATGTGCCTTAGGCACATCTCTGATTGGAATCTGGAGTGCCCTTATAAGTCCCTAGTATATGGTATACTATGTACCCAGGGCATAGGTACCTCAGAGGCCTACCAGGGGCTGCAGCATGTATTGTGCCACCCCTGGAAGGCCATCCAAAATGACACCACAGGTCTGCTACTGCAGCCTGGGTAAGGTGGTGCATGCACCCCTTACTGTGATATAGGCTACCTATATCACTACATACATACACACATATAAACCTATAAGTCACTCCTATGGCAGGCCTTATCAATCCTGAAGGCAGAGTGCGTGGTTCCTATGTGAGAGGGTGCCCCTGCATGAGCAGGGCCCCTCTGCAGCGTTCGGAGACCCTTCTCTGATGCTGTTTGTAGTGCAGCCTGACCATATACTCTTAAGCGCATTATAACCTCGCGTTAAATGCTAACTTTGGGATGGCTGCACGGAAACATGTCGTGTTTGGTGTCAAACATCTTGGAATACTACCCCCCCCCGCCAGTTCTGGCGGCGGGGGTAGCACTCCACCCTTCTAGAGGGAAAGACATGTACACCCCGGTATACCCGGTACTGACTTTCCAGAGCCCTGGCATCACAAAATGGATGCCGCTGCCACAGACACAAGTCTGGCCTCCTGCTGCTGACCGAAACTCAGGCAGGGGAGGCCTGGACAATAGGTTTCCTGTCCCAGGGAGGTGTAACCACCTCCCCAGACAGGAAAGTGTGTATTGGGGCTGGGCGGGAGCACTCTCTGGTGCTTTGAAGTCCTGCACTGGGGGCACATTTGGTGTCCCTGTGCATACCCCAGTTCAAACCGGCTCAGGGGCTTCCAGCCCCTGCTCTGGCGCGAAACTGGACAAAGGGAAAGGGGTGTAACCACCCCTCTGCCCTGACCCTCCCATAGGTGGGGCCACAGAGTATGTCCAACCCCCTACCTTAGTATAAGTATGGGACCCCAGTCCTTAGGACTTGAGATTAACCTGGACGAAACTCTGACACAGAATCCTGGACCTTCGACGCTCTACTTCAAGATTAGAGGACTGAAGAATCTCCCTTGGGGTCAAGGAGTGACTCCCCTGCTTGGCAGGCACCAAAGAAGCAATTGTCCGGTCTGCATCGCTGAAGCTCCCGTCGGACGCCGAAGTCCTTGCATCACCAGACATAGATTTCCAGACTTCCCCGAGGCTGCCCTGAGTCCCCAGCGAAGCTGAGGCCCGTAGCTGTCGTGGGTAACGTGGAACCGTGACCCCTGGACACCAAACGCATTTGCAAGTGCATCCTCTTCTGGGTCTCCCACGAAGTCGTGCTTTGGGCTCCAAGTAGCCCCATCCTCCAGCATCAACTGCACCGAAGATCACTGGCCTCCACTCCACGAGTGTCCTGTGAGCCAGCTCCACGTGCATCGACTCGAGGCTCCTTTGCGGTCGCTAGTCCGTTGGCTAGTAGGCCCTCCCGAAGGCCAATCTTTTTGTGCTTGGGCTCCCTGGTTGCTCTAGATGTGTCCTGACTTATCCTTGCTGGGTGAGTCCCACAGACCTTGCTGGTCTGCAACATCGTCCTTCTTCCATTTCCACGAGACTTGCCGTTGCCAAGGCTTGTTGGGTCCAATCCGGTCGCCGACACGTCTGCAATCGACAGACATCGTGGGACAGCTCGAATCCATCTCCTGGTCATCGTTGACGCCTCCTGGACCTCGTGGCTGAAGAGTCAAGACGACCATCAACCTACCTGAAGCACTCGACATCGGTGGGCATCTGCTCATCGCCTTCCTGGTCACTGGCTAGTGACCCAGACTCTGTCCCCTCTGCTTTCAGGTTCTTCAGATCTTCGATCCACCTTTGGATCCACCCGAAAACTTTCGACTTGGCCGCCAGCAGCACTTTGCAGCAGATCGCCATTGAAAGCGACGACGAAACCCGACCCCGAAAGACACCTATGCACCCAGCTCCCCTGGGTGAGGTAACTCGAGTACTCCGGTGCTCCCATGGGTATTGACACTAGAACAGCCTAGTTCTCAAAGGGTTTGCTCCAAGTCCTCCTCTAAGTGTCCCTTTTCTTTTAAATTCTAATCGCGACTTTCCCCATTGAAGTTAACGGCGATTCGCGGCTGTGTTCATACACTGCACGCGTCCCCCGTGGGTCCCCTGTGTCACTGCCTTGGGTGGTTCCTTGTGGTCCAAGCACTTCTACAGGCTCTAGGCCTTGTGTCTAGCTCATTCGTGGTTCTTATACCACTTTATTGGTATATGGTTTGGTACGCCCCTGGGGCTCAAACGTGTATTTGTGCTATTACTGTAGATAACTAACTTATAATTTATGTACTTCGAACTCTAGCCTCATAAAGAGACTAGAGGGGTGTGTTTAGTAATAAATACATATATTTTGAATATATACCTGGTGTGGTCCTCTTTCATTTGGTCACTCAAGAGATTATAGACTGGTAAAGCAAGCTGCTTTACATTCCTTCAAGACTTAGCCTGAAGGCTGCTCTCCATAGCTACCACTAGGATAGCTTTCAATAAAGGTTGTCTTTAACCTATCTCCAATAAGGGGTTGTTTGGACTGGTGCAAGGTGCCCACTATAATTAGTGGACAGCATATGCCAGGCCAACTTCTCACACCCTGCTTGTAGCCATCGTTAGAAACCACAGACTCAACATCGTTTCCTACGCCGACGACACCCAACTGATTCTCTCCCTCACTGAGGAACCTACAGCCACTAAGAGCAACTTTCACAACGTGATGAAGGCAGTAGCCTCCTGGATAAAGGAGAGCTGCCTCAAACTCAACTCCAACAAAACCTAAGTCCTCATCCAGGGCACCACCCCCTCCACCTGGGATGCCGCCTGATGGCCCACAGCGCTCGGAGCCCACCACACCCACTGACCAAACACGTAACCTCAGCATCATCCTCGACTCCTCACTCTCAATGAACTGCCAAATCAACACTGTCTCATCCTCCTGCTTCCACACGCTCCGCATGCTTTGGAAGATCTTCAAGTGGATCCCCACTGAATCCAGGAGAATGCTCACCCAGGCGCTTGACAGCAGCAAGCTTGACTACAGCAACACAGTCTACGCCTGTACCACCCACAAACTCCAAAAGAAATAGTAGACCTATCCTGGACATCCCCCGCCGCAGCCATATCCCCGTCACCTGAAGGACCTTCACTGGCTCCCGATCAACAAAAGAATCGCCTTCAAGCTACTCACACTCGCCTGCAAAGCCCTACACAACACTGGACCTGCATACCTCAACCACTGGCCACTGTCCCACGGATCCACAAGACCTCAGCTGGAGGAAGATCCTTCTCCTACCTCACTGTGAAGACCTGGAACTCCCTACCGCTGCTTCTCAGGCAATCGCCATCACTGCCTCAATTCAGGAAGGAACTAGACCTGGCTCTTTGACTGAACTGCAGAACCCCCACACCTTGAGACCCTAACGGGTGATTAGTTGCGATTTACAAATAACCTGATTGAATGATGTCCCTACTGAGAAGGAGGGAGGTACTGGTGGGCAGCGGCCCAAGGCACAACACTTTCAACACCACTGCTGTGATTGTTCCAAGTTAGGAAACAAGCAAGGGACCCTGTCTGTCAAAAGAAACCACCCACTGGTCTACAGGGGTGGCCCATGTGGCCTTAGGGGAAGGAAGTCCCCAGGAGCAGGTCATTGAAGATGGCATGAACTCCTTCAGCTGGGAGATAGACTCAGAGGGTTAGTTGGTGATCCCTGAACGTGGGAATCATCACTTCCATGGCGTCCTAACCACTACTCTGAGGGATACTAGCCCCAGATGGTGGTGCCAGCTCGGTTGAAAATGTGGTGGGACCATGAGTGTGGAAGAGTTAATCTCCCCAGAGCAGTACACCGGAGAGGTGTGTAGGTTGACTCCAGCCCATGGGCAGGACTTTTTCTGTCCTATGGGCCTGGTGTCCCTAGAATGGGGTGGCGAGGTGACCCAGAGAAGGGTCATAGTTAGTCCCCAGATGCCCACGTGTGTGCCCCAGGAAGGTCAAGTTCCACTTCTCTAGGCAGCCATAGGGCTGCTGACTCAACCAGCTGGATAAACAAACAAAATAATCACAGTTGTGAGGAGGGGAAGTGCTGTTTTCTGTGGAAGCACATAACAGCTGCCAATTCAAAACCTGTACTCCTGTCCACCAAACATGCGAATGAAGCTAATACCCCTCTCTGCAGTACTCTGAAAGCTCCTTTTTAGTAGACCTGGGCAGAGTTCACAGAGTCGCGCTAAGCCTAGCTCCGTGAAGTGGCAAATAATCTCCGCCATGCTACGTGGAGTTCTGCGAGTGGCAGAGTCCGGTACGTCACGCTGTTCGCTCTGATTTTTAGCACCAGGAGTTTCTCCCTCACTGTAAAATCAGTGCAAACTGCATCACGCAAAGCACCAGAGGGCGCTGTTTCCTTCTGCCGCTCGAGTATGGCACAGCTTCCTCAACGCAAACATCAGCTTTCTCAACACGAGCAGTAACTACCTGCCATGAATGCCCGCACTCAGAAATCTCCCCAGGAGGTGGTCTAGCACATGATTTCTCTTGCTCGCCAACTTAACACTGGTGAGCTGTGCAAGAGAAAAAACTCAGCTTTGCTGAGTTTTTCGGAACTTCGCGCAGAGTGGGCAAAACTCTGCGAACTCCGCCGGCAGAGCGGATTTCTTTACCCCCGCTACTTTTTACGATGATCACATAAGGAAGGCAACAGCTGTGCTGTCAATCTAGACCTAAAAAAAGTAAATATAAAATAGTGAAGAGCCCACAAAATGAGGGTCACTTGAGATGCTCGAAAATAATGCATAAAGCATAATGACATAATGTTCCCTCCACAAAAATCTAAATTACATGCGGAACGTTGCCCAAATAATAAACTGTGTGCAAGGCAGCTGTGCCATGCTGTCCATCCAACAATACTACAGTGATCTCCAAAACAAAATTGCCATATTACCTTTTAGTACCAACGAGATATTTGAACTTGGGATTTAGTGAATTTTAAATGTCTGCTGCTTTACGATAACAGACTTGGGAGTGAATTTAGTTTAAGCTTAAAATTTGTTTATTAAATACAGAAAACATACAAGTGATAATATAAGCACATCTTCACGATGGCCAAAAAATCAACATCATGGGACGTGACTTGTGTCACATGTTATGTTATAAATTTATACAGTGCACAAATACCAAATGGTGTCCTGTCGCTAGCAGAACAAGTGGAAGCGAGCCTGAGCACTATTCAACGAACAGCCAGGTCATAATGGCCTTCCTGAACAATGTCAAGGAGGGAAGATTTCTGATGGTAAGAGAGAGGGAGTTCCAGAGCCTTGTAGCTCCCACACAAAGCTTCTACCACCCCAGTTTGATTTAAAAAATCTCTGAGAAAGTATCACTTTTGCCCCTTGTGATCTAAGGCATCTGTTTGGAGAGTACCAGTAGAGCGATCATTTCAAGAACTGAGGACCGGTCCCGTTAAGTTCCTTGTATGTGATACACAGGGTTTTAAACTTGATACGACTTTTGATTGGCAGCCAATGCAGACTCTGGAGATGTTTTCCCACGGACTGAAATTTGGGAATCACCAGGAGGAGTCTTGCACCCGCATTTTGGATCATCTGGAGCCTTCGTACTTGCTTTATGGGTATACCAAGATATAACCCATTACTATAATCCAGTTTGGAAAGGACTAAGGATGTAACCACAGTTTTCCTGCTTTCTGAATTGGAATATTATATTTTGGTGGCAGTGAGATATTTATACCTCCTGTTTAGTGAATAATACAGTCTTTGGCATCAAGACAGCAGCTGCAACACCATAATTTGGTATGCACTAAAAGTGAATTTTGTTTTAGGTTTATTTATTAAAGACAGATAAAAAGCAAATAATATATGTGTATCAACACCCTGGCCCTAAATAAACATCATAGATTGTCATTCATTTCCAATAAAAACAAGCACACGATGTTTTGGTGTATTAAGCATTAAAGATCTTGCAACATGTGTAACTTACACATGTCTATTTTGGAGAAAAGGGGGTCTGCACTCATCCCTGGAAACCCTAAAATTTAAAATGCATCCAAAAGTTGGCAAAACTAAATATTATATATCTTAAAACAGCCTACTCGGGATTATCATAGTGGACATCTTCTATCCTACGTGAGAGGATGAGGCGTTACGGTCAGAGCTGCCGACTGGGGAACCAGGTTTGAGTCTCGGCTCAACATCCTGTGATTCTGGGCTAATCACTTAATCTCCCTGGGGCAGATTTACAAGCCCCTTGCAACACATTTGCGCCGCCGTTGCGTCACTTCTGTGACGCAGCGGCGTCGTAAACAATGCGCCACGTTGCGACATATTTACAAAGTGACGCATCTAGGGAGATGCGTCACGTTGTAAAGCCCTGCGCTACATTACACCTGCGTCAGGTATAATGTATGCAGGGTGGGCATTCTGTCACATGAAAGCCTCGTAAAAGTGACACCGTGAAATCTACAAGATTTCACTGAGTCACTTTTACGTCGCCGCTGCGTCAAAACCTTACACCTGCTTGAAGCAGGCATTAGGAGTGATGGAGCACAATAAGTATGGGCCGCCTCTGAGCATGGCTGGAGTTGCGTCGCGCTTGCGACATGACTCCAGCAATGCGCTGCCCTTACGGCAAAAGATGCGACACGCATCTGTCTATCCTTGCGCCACGGTGCGCCGCATTGTAAATGCGACGCATCCGTGGTGGCGCAAGGGTATTTTTGCGTGTCGCATCTTTAGTGGCGCATCCCTGCTAATATGCTGAGATGCGCCAGTCCTTGTAAATCTGCCCCGAAGGGCCTAAAAATGAATTTGACGTTGTGTAATGTAGCTGGTGATTGGGAAGTGTATGCAAATTGTTATCATTCAGCATCAAATATTCACCTCCTGCTTAATTGGTGACCAGATGGCTTCCTCGTGGGTGACCTCGCTGTACACCAAGACATGGATTCTTTGTGGCATGATAAGATGAGATAAGAAAAGTAAGATAAGATAGCTTAAACAGCACAATACAACACAACAGACCCCAACCCAAAATAACATATCTTTCTGCTACCGTGCTATTTTGATAGTCAATAGGTTGGCTATAACTTTGCTAATAAAGTTTGACTGTCAGAAATTGTATTATAGAACTGCTTTTATTTAGCTTCTGCAGTAAATGACAGAGTGGCGCTACCTTTTACCTTTCATTTATTTCATATGCATGGGTTGTCTTGTATTTTATTGTTAACGATATTGTTTGCTGTTTGTCTTATCCAGTTATGTTATTTTATGTTATTTCATATTTGTAGCCGAACTCCAAAGCATAATGAGACCTTGTGGGGGCTTATCACAAAGAAAAGGTGTACAAAATGGAGGGTGCACAAGCGATAGTTAATAATGTGGCAAAGTGAGTAAGCTTTTCAATACTGACCGAGAAGCTTTTCTAGATTGTAAAACAAAGGTGATTGGATTAGATTCAGAAATAATATGCGCACATGTCTCTTGACAGAAACGCATGAAATTGCATTTCCGCGGGAGAGAGGTAGGCAAAATCAGTTCATACAATTGTGCTACTGACAGTTTATTAATCAGAGTTTTAGCTTATTAGATAGAGTAAGCTCATACTCTGCTTTGAGGCGGAAAAATAGGACGTCAACAGATGGATGAGCCTACCAGTTCCTGTCTGCCATCATCCATGCAACTGAAAACCGTGCCAGAGACATCTGTTGGCAGGTCTCTAAAATCTTGGCAAATACAAGGGGAAGCAACGTAGTGCGTCACTGCGAAATATTGCATGCATTGAGCTTGAAATATAAAAGAAAAACTTTCCATAGACTACAGTTTATTGAAACAATGTTATTCACTGCCAATTCCCTTAATTCAACTTGAAAAGAGAAAAATGCAGCGATTCAGTAAGGACATAAAAAATCTAAACAAGCTGATCCATCTTCTGCCGAGAATTGTACATTAGTTATTTCTGTCAAAGAGGACCTTGGCTGCATCATAAATTAGAGTTAGAAAACTTTGATGTAGATATCAATAGACAGAATATGCAAAGATGATAATCAAAACAATGATTTTTGAAACAGTGAGAGAAAAGTAATTGATGTTCATCAACCACTAAGGGAAGCATAAACTGTGGACATCGCGGGGATACATATGGGCATAGGACATACATCTGTAAAGGCAACTTCTAAACTTTGAAATAAAGTAGCTCAATTTTAAATTCTTATTCATATTGGTATTATTCTACCCTAATTAGCTGTATATAATTTACCTCTTCATAACAATTATCCCTATCACTGCCACGGTGTATGTTCTCACCTTTGCCAGAGCTTTTATTTAAAATAAATGGTGTTGTTAAAACATGCGTGCATCTTTGGTCTTTTTGTACACCCATCTAAACCATACCTTTTTTGATCACATACAGGCCTTTGTAATGGTGCAATCTCTGCATTAATATCTTATTGCACCGTGAAGAGGTAAGGAAAAATGTGGAGATTTTTTCAAATTTTACCAAATTTGCTTCATATTTGATTGCATTTCTCAAATAGACAAACAAAAGTCCTGGAACGCTAATCAAGGAAATGTTGTCCTGAAGGTCCAATAGTCTGAAGATACCAAATGCATGTGGGTTTTTGTTATGCAGAGCTTGCACTGTTTGTGTTTCATGCATAACTTGCCATGTACATTGCTGTGGTCTTTTTTTGTTTATTGAAGTTTGGAAAATACAGCTTATGCATTACACATAATGCCCACATTGGTCACAGTCTTACATGGGATGCAACATTTCAGTAATAACAACAGACAGAATACAACTCGTGCAGTACAGTTCTACATGCAACACATTTCTATTCAACAGCATCCAGCTGGCCGTGCCCAAACATCGACATCTTGGTTGCCCATATTCAACCATTGCACAGTGCCAGATGCTATATTAGATCTGGGTGTTCCAACAGGTACGCTGTCAGTGGTGCCCAGAAATCTTTTGGTCGGGCCGCCAGAGGCAGTTCCTCCGCATATAGATCCAACTGTTCTTTACAGTATAGAAGCTTCGTAACCCATTTCACCACCGTAGGGGCCATTCTTCCACCCCAATGTTTTGCCACCATACGTTTCGCCAGTAGAGTGGAAACCGCCACTATTCGCCTGTTACAAGGTTTGAGTGTTTTTATCAGTCCCAACAAACAAATCTCCGGAATACATTCCACATTTTCCATTATCAGTAGTGTCAATGTCTGAGTTACACGTATCCAGTAGTCATGGATAGATTTACAAGCCCAGGCCAGATGCAAAGAGTCTGCCCCGTCCTACTCACAGGGCACACATCGAGCATCCTCCTGCAACCCGTATTTCTGCAGTTCACAGGTGTGTAGTACATTTGGTGTAAACACGTAACATGTATTATTCAGAGGTTACAATTGGCAGCTAGGCGCCCAGTCAGTGCACAGCATGCTTCCCAGTCCTCCCAGGCCAACGGAACCGCCAGCTTACTATTCCATTTATCTAAGGAAGCAGAGCTTGTCATAGCAATTTCTCTTTGGGATGCATTATATAACCTGGTGATTAGACCTTTACTTTCCCCTACTATTAATACTATTTGTAATGCTTTTAGCATCATCGGCTCATTGGGAAACCTGGGGTAAAATGTCCTGACAGCCATGCGTAATATGGTATAGACGAACCCTTGCATCCCCCTATAGGGTTGCCCCGAGGTAAAGGCATCCAGGGACAGGAACTGTCCGTTATGTACATGTTCCCTAATTTAGTGATCCCTGCAATGGATAGGATGTCCAATGCCCCGTGCTCTTGCGCTACCGAGATTCCTGGATGCGCAGCAATCGGCGTAGTCAATGCGTACAGACATTCCATTCCTGCGCGGGCACCTAGGGCACTCCAAGCTCTAGTAGTGCCTTTAACCATGTCAATCTCTTTCCTATTCCCTTCCCTCCTGTTGTGTAACACCATGGCAGTCAGTGGAACTGGGTGAGCATTATCCTCCTCCACCGGTAAGTGTGGTAGGTAGCGTTGGGGGAAGTGCCAATAATGCGCAAATTGTGCTTGCACGCAAAGGTAATACAGACTTAGATCCGGGGCTTCGAAGCCTCGCCTTTCATATGGTTGCGTAAGAGTGCCCCAGCTGCATCTCGGCTGTTTGCCCGCTCACACCAATGACAGCAAGCACGTCTGGAGGGCCTTAAATATGGCTCTATTTAGTACTATTGGAGTGTTCACATTTTGTTCAGATTCTGCTGAACACATCTATTCTATATGGTCGTGGAGACTGTGCTATCTTTTGTCTCCCTCTTTTCCAGATATATGTGTCTGTGAATGTTGTATGAGTCTGTAAGAGGTTGGATGGATTTGTTGCAGTATGTATGAACATTTTTTTCTGTATGGTATTTCTCACTCAGGGGTTATTTGCTTAATAATGTACTGTATTTAATCATGAATTCTATGGAATAGGTTTATAGAAAAACAGTTTTATGAAAAAAGTAAAGAATTTTTTTTGATACATATATCATAAAAAAGAAGTCAAATAAATAATAACAAAATTAATCCTATCTTGTGCTATTTTGTTGATGTTATTACATTACTGCTTAGCCCATGCTGAATTCAGTTCTACATTGATGAAAGTAATATAGGTCATGAGGGAGTTCTCTATATTATGTTGTGTTCACAAACAGCATGTTCATAGCGCATGACCTATGTCCTCCTGAGGCTTGAGCCGGGAGAGACCAACGGGGGGTAATCTATCCGCTCTGTTTTATGCATTTGGAACTGATATCTATGTTTTAGGCTCACGCTGTTGTTTTAAAATTGAATTTGCGTATTTTGCACAGTTGTTCTATTGCCGCACTCCCGGGGTCCACATAGGCAGTGTGAGACCGCCATTTTGGGAGGAGGCAGGGTTAGCGGGCTAGTCGTTCTCCCACCTCGATACTTAAGGAGAGGCTGGCGCGAGCGCATGACCTATGTCCTCCTGAGGCTTGAGCCGGGAGAGACCAATGGGGGGTAATCTATCCGCTCTGTTTTATGCATTTGGAACTGATATCTATGTTTTAGGCTCACGCTGTTGTTTTAAAATTGAATTTGCGTATTTTGCACAGTTGTTCTATTGCCGCACTTCCGGGGTCCACATAGGCAGTGTGAGACCGCCATTTTGGGAGGAGGCAGGGTTAGCGGGCTAGTCGTTCTCCCACCTCGATACTTAAGGAGAGGCTGGCGCGAGCGCATGACCTATGTCCTCCTGAGGCTTGAGCCGGGAGAGACCAACGGGGGGTAATCTATCCGCTCTGTTTTATGCATTTGGAACTGATATCTATGTTTTAGGCTCACGCTGTTGTTTTAAAATTGAATTTGCGTATTTTGCACAGTTGTTCTATTGCCGCACTCCCGGGGTCCACATAGGCAGTGTGAGACCGCCATTTTGGGAGGAGGCAGGGTTAGCGGGCTAGTCGTTCTCCCACCTCGATACTTAAGGAGAGGCTGGCGCGCCTAAGGCAAGCCCGTCTGCGCCCGTCCGCGCACGACCCGCACATAGCGCCAGCCCCCCTGCCCTTCTGAATGCAGGGCACTCCAGGCTTCAATCCTACTCTAGTAGCCTCCTGCATAGCCTTAATAACATTAAGAGTCACCCTAATTGTATAGGTATTCAACCCGGCAGCGAGCTTCCATATTGTGACACAATCTGCCCAGGCTGTAACATTAGACTACCGGATATTTTGATCCTGCAGTCTAAAGATACAGATAACAGGCATAGAGCCCAGAAAAAACACACAGGTAAAAAAGCTTGTAAGTGTGTTCTTCTTAATGCTAGATCCTTAGTGAAACATAGTATAGACTGTGCCTCTCTAATTGAGGAAGAGGAAATTAGCATTGCCTTTATCACTGAGTCATGGACGGATGATGCATCAGGTCCAGACTTGGTCAAAGCCACACCACCGGGTTACCTCTGCCATACCTTAAATAGGCCTCTTAAGAAAGGAGGTGGTCTAGCAGTGATATACCGAAATTCACTAAACGCATTTTTTAACTGCGCATCTAACACGGAATGCGAAGCGCTGGATTTTGGTTTTTATCTTTCTCACCACCACACCTTTAAAGGCACTCTCATTTATAGGCCACCTGGCCCCAGAAATCGGTTTATAACCCAAGTTGGTGATATGCTGGAGAATGAGTTAAGTGCTTGCGCATACACGATATTAGGGGACTTCAACTTCCATTTGGAAGTTCACACGGATCCAGATACTTCTAGCCTGCTTGATCTAATGAATAGTGTGGACCTAAAGCAATTGGTCTGTGGCGCTACACACAAGGCAGGTCATACATTGGATGGCATTTTCTCTAACAACACGCAGCTGGCTTTCACTGACCTGCTCCCAGTGGTTTGGTCAGACCACAAGGCAGTATTGTTTGAAGTGCTTCAGCCTGACCGTTGTATAAAAAAATCAACAAATAAACATTTGATCAGCAGAGCATGGAATAAGGTAAACGCGGAGGAATTACAGGAACTGTTAACCTCTACTTCGTTTGCCTTACCCTGTGATCTAGATGGAGCCACTTCTGCCTATTCTAACTGGCTGGAAGCAGCAGGCAACAAGTTAGCTCCTAAAAATTCCTCCGTCCCAATAGGGCACGACCCTCAGCACCTTGGTATACTCAAGAGCTTAGAGAAAAAAAACTAGCCTGCAAGCATAGTGAAAGAACTTGGAGGACGAAGTACAATGAGACAGACAAAAACGTATATAAACTATGCCTAACTCAGTATAAGCAGCTGCTTCAACAAACAAAACAAGAGTTTTTTTATAAATAAAATTAACTCGGCAAAAAATTCTACTAGGGAACTTTTTCAAACGGTCACCGCCTTAGCGCACCCAACCCCCCACCTATTACAGCTAGCCAAGAATTGTGTGCCAAGATAGCAACTTTTTTCTTGGAAAAGGTTGAGGTGATCTTTTCAACTCTTACTGGCTCAACCACGAAGACACCCCGGATCGACATAGTTGATTCTGAGCCGTTACAAAGCTCTTTGCCACAGCTTGAGAATTTTGCTCCTGTTACAGTCACAGACACTTTTAAGCTTCTTATGACAACAAAATCGGGCTCACCATCGGATCCATGCCCACTCTCCATAGTAAAACTAGCACCTGAGCCAATCTCACTAACGCTGACATCCATCATTAATGCTATGTTTGCCAAAGGATATTTCCCTAAAATATGGAAAAGTGCTTCCATACTGCCCCTGTTGAAAAAACCAAGTCTGGATCCTAATGACTCTAACAATTTTAGACCTATTTCCAGACTCCCACTCCCTGCAAAAATTACGGAAAAAATTATGAACACACAACTCAGTCTATTTTTGGAAGAAGCCCAAGCATTAGATCCCACCCAGTATGGCTTTCGAGGGGCCATAGCACGGAGTCGGCGCTTCTTAAGTCCACTGAAGAAATTAGGACTATTCTTGACCACGGAGGGAAAGCTGTAATGATTATGCTGGACCTCTCCGCGGCTTTTGATACGGTCCATCATGTTTTATTGATGGACCGGTTACAAGAGATCAGAGTCAAGGGCACTGCCTGGAAGTTAATCAAATCCTTCCTATCTAATAGAGTGCAGACTGTTTCCCTTGGAGATTTCACTGCAAAACCTTTTTCGTTGCCCTGTGGTGTCCCGCAGGGGTCTTCCATTAGTCCGACACTTTTTAACATTTATGTATCACAGCTGGCTCCCCTGGTTGAATCCTTCGGTTTTGATTTGACCTCATATGCAGATGACACCCAAATTGTGGTGTCACTACTACCGGATGGGGTACAGGAAACGGCGTTCCGTTTCCATGATTGTATGACAGCTGTGGGGAACTGGATGGCCCAAAACTGCCTGAAACTGAACTCCAACAAAACAGAGGTGGTTTTGTTCGGCAATGATCCAAACATTTGGACCCCGGCATGGTGGCCGGACACGCTGGGTCCTCTCCCGACTCCTATTAGGAAGGTGAAAAATTTAGGAGTATACATTGACAACAAACTCAACTTTAAGGACCAAGTGAATGCAGTGGTCTCGGCTACCTCGTACACTCTCAAATCCTGTAAGAAAATGTTGCCTTTTCTACCTAAAGAAAGCCAACAAACGGTCATCACCGCCTTAGTTATGTCCAAACTGGATTATTGTAATAGTCTTTATTTCAATATTCAGGATGGCCTTATGAAAAAATTGCAATTACTGCAGAACGCAGCGGCCAGACTGCTCACAGGTATATCCAAATTTGCTTCAATCTCGGCTGAGATTAAAAAACTCCACTGGCTGCCCGTTAAAAAACGTGTTCTGTTTAAAGCTCTTTGTGTGGTCCACAAATCCCTTCAAGGAAGTGGTCCCCTCCACCTAAGACGGCAGTTTCAGTGGTATGTACCTAGAAGACCTCTGCTCTCTTCAGAAGCAAAGCGGATATCAGTGCCCTTTGTAAAGAAGTCCAACTGGGGCGGCAGAAGTTTTGTGGTCGGAGCAGCTAAAGCATGGAATGAACTCCCGATGCATCTCAGGTGCAAGACAAACCATCTGGACTTCAGGAGGGCCCTGAAGACGTGGCTGTTTACTGTCTAATCTCTTCCTTTTTTTTCCAATCTAGTGTTTAGGCCTCTGTAGGACATTAGGTTTCAGCGCCAGGACACCCTCGGGTAACAGTTTGCGCTTTAGAAATATTAATAACATAACATAACATACAGCAGTTTGGGAAGAATTGTCATCTTCACAACCGCTATTCTGTCTGCTAGGGACAGTGGAAGGCTTGTCCACCTGGCAACTTGATCATTTAATTTAGCAATCACACACCCGTAGTTCATGCTGATCACTGTCTCAGGGTCTCTGTGCACCCACACACCCAAGTAACACACAGATTCACTGGTCCAGGCCAGCGGGAACTCCAGTTCATGCCTACTAGTACACTGTGTGAGGGGGAAGACAGTGGACTTATTTCAGTCCTGAATATCTCTCGAACCGGACATACTCACGCAACAGGGACACCAAGTGTGTCGCAGGCTCTCTAACATACAGTAACATATCATCTGTGTATAGTGACATGGCCAACGGTCATTGTCTAAATCCCAACGCAACGCTGGCGTGGCTCTGTCTGATCTTACATGCCAATGGTTCCAGCGCTAAGGAGAACAAAATCGTGGAGAGAGGGCACCCTTGCTTGGTTCCTCTAAAAAATCTCTATTGGGGCAGAAACCTCTTTGTTAACATGTATCCTGGACACCGTGCTTGTGTAGAGGAGGTGCACCCACTTCAGACAGAACGGCGGTACCCCCATGCGCTGTAGGACCACAAACATATATCCCCATTGTATTGAATCAGATGCTTTAGCCACGTCTAATAATACTGCTGCGGCTTGAAGCTCGGGATTTAACTGATGCAGCACAGCGAATATAGTGCGCAGATTATGTGTGGTAGATCTTTTGGGTACAAATTCCGATTGATCCAGCAGGACCAGATTTGAGACCAGGGGTTGCAATCTGTTAGCAATGATTTTAGCCAGTATTTTGGTGTCTATATTTATCAGTGAGAGTGGCCTATATGATTCACACCTATTATCCTCCTTATCTGGCTTCAGCAGCGTTACTATGAGTGCTTCACGCAAGGTAGGGGGCAGGACACTGTTAGTGTATGCTTCAGTCTACACCTCCAGTAGTCTTGGGGCTAGAGTATCCACATATTCTTTATAAAAGTCGCTTGGCAGGCCAGCCAGGCCTGCTGCTTTGCCATTTGGGAGTGACATTATAGCTTCCTTCACATCTTCAACCGTCCAGGGCTGAGTCAGGTACTCTTGCTGGCCCAGGGACAACCAGCCCAGCATAATGTCCTCCAGATAGCTTGAAATCTTCCTATCATTAGCAGTTGGCCTATGCCCATACAAACGGGAGAAGAACTTTACAAACACTTGACTAATCTCTGGCGTGGCGTAATGCATTTCGGATTCACTGTCAACTATTTCAACAATATGTTCTTGTTCCCTTGGCAATGCCAATTTGTTCACCAGTGAGTGACTCGGTCTACCCCCCTCCCCATACAATCGTGCTCTCCAACTTCTGGACCTATGTCGCACCTCCTGCTCAGCAATGTCATTATGCTCAGATATTAACTCTCTCACTTGGGCCAGCAGTGCATGTGTGGGTCTCTGTTTGTATATACGTTCCAGTGTGTGTATCCTATCTTCTATGTCCCGTAGCCTTTTCCTAAGTGATTTTAAAATGCCTGCCTGTGCCCCTATACATTCTCCTTGGATGGTGACCTTAAAAGGCCTCCCACAATGTTCCAGCCTCATCCACAGTGCCTTCATTCTCTAAGAAGAAATTTGTGACAGCGGCCCCGATTGCGCTGTGAAATAGTTGGTCTAGTAGAGATGACGGCTGCAGTCTCCACTGAAATAGCGGCCTAGTGTGAGTAGGTATTGCTAGCTCCAAGAGCACCGGGGCATGGTCAGATAGTGTTTTGGCGAGGTGCTTTACTATCACAATCCATGTGCTCACTTCTTTAGAGACTAGCGAGTAGTCCAGCCTGGACCACGAACCGTGTACCGTCGACACATATCTTCCCTCCCTTACTGTGGGGTTACAGCATCGCCATACATCCACAAGTCCCTCTGCCTCCATTATACCCCTGTTTCCCATGCCATGTCATGTTAGCCGATCGATCCAGCTGCGGATCTAGATATACATTCAAGTCTCCACCCCATATCACTGCAGAGGGGAGCAGGGCAGCCATCCATCTCCAAATATCATTATAAAACGCAGGATCATCTAGGTTGGGACCATACGTGTTTACAAATAGTAACTTCGTGCCATCCAAGCATCCCTGTATCAGTAGCACCCTTCCTTGTTCATCTGCTTCAGAGTGGGTTAGAGAGAAAGGAGTTCCCCCTTCACCAACACAAGTACACCCATAGAGTATGCGGCATACGATGCTGCCACTCTAACAGCAGCCCAATGTGCCCCCACATTGTGCTCTGTGTGCTTTGCAAGATGCGTCTCTTGCAGGAAACCCACCTGGAAGTCCTGTCTATCTAAGTTTGTCAAAACCTGATGGATTCTCTTGGGGTTGTTAAGGCCTTGCACATTCCATGTTATCAATTTAATTGTACCACCTGGACACTTCATTACCTATTCTTGAACTGCCAGCTCCGCTGCTGTGTAGGAATCCCACCGTCTGATAGCACTTGATTCTTTACTGCATGTATTCTGTACTGCATCTGCAACATAAAATGAACACGCATCCCACCCCCCACCCACTTCAGCACCCCCAACTTGCTAAAGCCCTCCCCATAGAACTCTAAAAAATCCACCCTACAAGATGTTTTCCATATGTGTAGGTGGGGTACACCCAAAGGGGAGCACTAGTGCGCAGTCACCCTCTCGAGCATTAGGGAGGTGGCCGAATGTGTCCATTAAGTTAGCATGCCATACCAACATTTGACCTGTAAGTCTCTAGTCCGCTTAAATTCTCCTTTCCCATCTGCATTGAAGTGATACTCACAAACCGCTATTCAGGCGTCCTCGCGTTGTCCATCTTGAAGTTGTGCTATGATTAATCCCCTTTCCGGTCACTGACCTCCTCCTCCATCATTCAGCTGCCGCTGCTACCCGGATGGCACTTTAAGAATTCACATGCGCTATTTCAAAGTCTGCTATATTACAATGTCCTTCATTGCTGCTCTTCATCCGGGTCATCTGATTTGTCTCGTCTGCTTTTCTTAATGGATTTTACAAATTCCATGGCGGACTTGGGTTTGGTGAATATTCTAGTTTTACCTTCTGTTCCAATACGTAAACGAGAGGGTATAACATGGCGTACAGAATGCTCTCCGCCAGCAACAGTTTCTTGACAGGCTGAAATACCCACCCGCTGCCTGGACCGAGGTGGTGAAATCCGGGTAAAATGCCAGGTCGTTTCCTTGATAATTGATAGTTCCCGTCTCATGTGCCAGGCGCAGGACTGCGTTGCGGTCCCTGTAGTTTAGCAGCCGTGCTATAATCGGCCTTGGCAGGGCCCCTGGGAACAGGCGTGCTGCCAGCGACTGATGAGCTCTTTCTACAATTAACAACGCCGACAGATTCTCCGACCCAAAGATCTCCTTGAGCATTCCTTCCACATAGAGTTCCAGTTTGCCTGTATTGGTTGATTCCGGCAGGCCCGTGATACTCAGGTTGTTGCGTCTTGACCTGGGCCTCAATTACTGCTAGGACATTTTCCATGTTGAGGGACTTAGAAGATATGCTTTGTAAGCAATCCTCCACGTCGGAGATACGTTTTTCCGCTTCTCCCAGCCTGGCGAACATGTGGTCCATCCGTAGATTTAGAGCATCTATTTTACCATCAATAGATTGCAGACTGTTCTGCATTGCGAGGAGCGTTGTTTCCAGCGAAGAGACTCCTTCTGCCAGACATCTTGCTGAGAGTCTGAGAGCGCCTGATGCTGGGACCCGCCAGGCTTTCGCATTTCAAAAGTGAGGCGAGTTTGGTTCTTGTCCATCTTCCCCATTGTGGTCAACCAGCTCTTAGTGCCCACAGTAATCCACTGCACACCCGGCAGCTGCGAACCAGGGCTAGTGGACTCTGCACCAAGGAGTTCTTATATGCGCCAACGTTTCAATCCGCCGCCAAGTGTCCTTCCCGAGGCCTTCTGTGCCGATGTGTCCCCACACAGCAGCTGCTACAGCGAGGGGTACTCCCAATCTATGCAATGAGGGCACCACCGGGCCCGTTCTCACCCACATACTGTGCCTGTTCTGACGTGCTCCTGCACAGTACCTCCTCGAGTGCCAGCACCCAGCCTTAGGCCTCACTAGTCTCAGTCAGCCAGCAGTTCTCCTGGGGCCGTTAGCCTCCGCCTCACCGTATTGCACTTCCATGTCTATCGCGGGGGCCTCAGGGCAGTTCCACAGTAATTCAGTGCGCCACTAAGCTGGGTTCATATGTTGAACGCGCCCGTAGCTCACGATCCAGAGCTTCCCACCTTCGTTTTTCATGCAGGTATTCGTCCCATCAGCATGCACTATCCACACTGGGATAACATCATAGCGTCTCAACCGCCGCTGCTCTGCCACACGCTCTGCACTCCATGAATCTGCCCCAATTAACAGTAGCACCATGCAATGTGGCACACTCCTTACCGCTGGGCCTTCGCCTCATGCACCCAGGCCCTGCACTGTCTCATCTGTCCCTTCAGCGCAGCAGCAGCGGATAGAGCGCACCACACCTCTATCTGTGGTTATCAGGCCGCCCGCAGTGCACCGGAGCCGCCATTTGCCGTTGCTGCTAGGCCGCTCCTGGAGTCTCCAGCCCCCGACCACCAATGAGCATTGAGAGGCAGCAGCACCACCTCAGCGCATCTCAGCACTGCCCGTCTCCTTCCAGGCACCGCAGTCACAGCCACGTTTACCTTAATCCGGATATTGGCTCCCGATGTAGTCGGCGACCGCCATGTTGTTCTCGGTGTCGCAGCAGCACCTGGAATTTGTCTCAGCACCTCTGCCTTAATTCTAAGCCGCAATACTGCACCACCGCTTCTTCAATGTTGTTGTGCCGCTACTGAGTGAGCTGGCTGGCATGCTTTAAGAAGGAATATGGATGGATTATGAATTCCGCCGGCAGAGCTACACTAAGTCGCAGCCATCTTGCCGCGCACCCTCTAGCACCCCCGTACATTGTTGTGGTCTAAGAAGAACCCTGTGATTGCTGGGCTCTAGAGTGGTTGTAACTGGAGATCTGTGGATTGGCAGTTGGTTACTGGCCGGCCCTGGGTAATCCGCTCTTACCTGTGTCTTCTATTAAAGCCACTTCATCTCTTCTTCCTTCGTGTCAGCGTCTTTACTTGACAACAATTTTAGCGACGATTGGGTGGCCGACCTGTGAAGAGCCCAGAGACTCTTCCAGTGAGTGTGGCTTGTTGTATGACACAGCGGCATAGGAGACATTGAGCGGTACTTGGGAAAACCCTGTATGTAGGTCAACTCATGATACTTTTCCCACTGTAAAACCCACAATCTCCAAAGGGAAAATGTATGCTTCTTCTACAAAGCCCAAGAGTTGCAATCGTTGTGGCAGTACGAGCCATTCATCTGATTCGAAATTTTGCTTTGCCAATAACAGAGTGTAGAAGGTGTGGTCATGTAGGACTATTTGGAAAGGGGTGCAGGATGGTACATTGTGGGAAGTTAGCATGCATCACTGAAGAACTCACTGAGTCTGTTGAGATTTCTGAAATAATCTTAAGCATAGAGAGTGGAGATGACATGAATACTGAGGGTCAAAGGAGGAATGGACGTAAAGCCATGTTTAAAGTCAATGGTTGTGCAGTGCAAGTGCAACTTATGGTTGATACAGGGTCAATGTACACTATTGTGCCCAAAGCCTTTTTTGTACAATTGTGAGGTGGATCGTTGTTGAGACCCAAGGACATTTCTCCTGCTGTTTACCAAGGGGAAACAATTGACATTGTGGGCTTTATGGAATCTGAAATAGAATTTGGGGGTAGGGCCATTCTAGGAAAAGTTTATGTATCTGAACAATGTCCCGCAATTTTAGGTTGGGTACATCAATACGATCTACACATAATTGTCAGCACTAAGGCACCCACACAAGTAATGATGGTGGAGGAAGAGCCAGTTTCTGACATTTTGGATTCTATGAGACAGGTTTTTGACAAAAAACTGGTTATGCTGAAAGGATACGTTCACAAAATCATACTCAAGAAGTGAGCTGTTCCTGTTCAACACACGCTATGAAGGGTTCCCATTATTGTCAGGGAAGGTCTGAAAGAGTTGATAAAGAAAATGTTGCATGAAGGAATCATAGAGCCTGTTAAAGCCTCTAATTGGGTTTCCCCAGTAGTTATAACACGCATATCTGATGGTCTTTTGAGGCTCTGTGTAGACTTGAGGTCCTTGAACGAAAACATTGTGGCAGATACTTATCCCTTACCAAATATTAATGAATTGGTGCTTATGTTGAAGGGGGATATTTTTCTAAGTTAGATCTTAAAAATACTTACCATCAGATTAGGCTTCATCAAAACTCAAAGCCACTCACTGCGTTTATTACCTTGGAGGGAACCTTTCAGTTCACACGCATGCCGTTTGGTCTTTCGTCAGCAGCAATTGTATTTCAGCACATGATGTCAGAAGTGTTTCAAGGGATAGACAATGTTATTTCCTTCCAAGACGATATATTATTTTGGGTAAAACAGTACGAGAACATAACACTGTGTTGAAACAGGCCTTGCAGACAATTACAGATGTTGGAATTACTTTGCAAAGAGACTAGTGTTCATATTTGTCAGAAAAGGTGGAATATTTAGGATACACACTGTCCGCTGATGGTGTCAATGCTAAAGAAAACTTGTTGAAAGCTGGGTGAACTTGCCCCAAGACCTACAGACAAGGAACAATTGAGATCCTTTATGGATCTCATACAGTATTATTCAAAATGTGTACAGTGGTTTGCGGACAAAACAGAAGGGCTCAGGGTATTGTTGAGGAAAGGTCAAAATTTAATGATTTAATGCTATTAAGAAGGAAATTTACCAAGCAGGTATTTTAGTTCCTTTTGATATTGGGCTCAAATCAGTCATAACAGTGGATGCGAGTGCAACACGAATTGGGGCTGTCCTTGCTCAAAAACATGCAGGAGGTGAGAAAACGGTTGCTTTCGCATCTAGAACATTGACGAGTGCTGAGAGGAACTTCTCGGTCATTGAGAGAGAGGCCCTAGCTGCTGCCTAGGGAGTAGAGTATTACTAAACATATGTATGGGGTACGGAGTTCGTATTGCGATCTGATCACAAACCCTTGGTTAAAATTATTGTACCTGGTGGTGCTGGTAAGGAGTCTGCTAGATTAGCCAGACTGGTGGCTAGACTTCAGGAATATCGTTACGTTCTAGAATACATACAAGGTTGGCGTAATTTACAGGCAGATTGTCCATCCCAATTGTCTGTTGATTGGAACTTGATGGATGGTTCTGATGTGTGGAATGGAAAACATGATGAACCGGTTGCCTCGATACAGGATGTTGTACTGGAGGGGGCTGGTACTTTTTCCATAAAAAGAATTGTGCAAAGAAATGGAGAAAGATGGCACTCTCATTGAGGTCATGCAGATGGTAGCTGCTGGGAGCAGGAGAGAGAGTTGTGTAGCCTTATCTGTGCACCCTTATATCAAGATTATAAATGAGCTGACAACTTGTGGTGAGAAAGTTTTGATGAGTGAGAAAGGTTTGTGCCGTGCCCCCTTTGGGTTTGTGAATGAAAATTATAAGTCTGGCGCATGAAGGACACATAGGACAAGGTTTGACACAACGCCACCTCAAAGCACAATTCTGGTGGCCAGCTATGGATGATCAGGTCAGGGCGTGGGTGGTGAAATGTAGTGTTTGCAAAGAAGGAGAGAAAAGACTCAAGGTGGGTAAGCAGTCTGTCATGGCACATATCACCAATCCAGGCAAGCCTTGGCAGTGTTTGTATCGACTTTATCGGACCCATGTCTGAGTTGAATAGTAACTGAAAGTTTGCTTTAGTGGCTATAGATGTGTATTCCAGGTGGTTGTGTGTAGTGTTCATGAGAGGAATTACCACAGAAGCCTCCATTGTAGCGCTACAGAACATTTTCTTAGAGGAAGGGACTCTATCTATACTTATCACAGACAATGGGACACAATTGGTTTCTTAGGACATGGAGTGTTTACTCATCATTGTACTGCATTTTATATTCCACAAGGAAATGGCATTGTGGAAAGGGCCAACAGGATGGTGAAGGGTGTGATTCAAATGGCTGATGTGGCAGGTCAGGATTTCGAAAAGCAGTGCAAGATTTGGTCTGGGCTTATCACAGTATGGAACAAGAAGCTACATCAAAATCGCCTTTGGAGCTGACGAAAGGTAGGGTTCCAGTAGCTAAAATGGTACCTTCTTGGATGAGAGAGTGGGTAGCTAGTGGTGGTGTATAAGTAACTGATTTGAGCAAGGAATTGGATCCCGAAGGTGCAGTTGCTGTAGGTGATTGGCTGAAGATTCGCACTGAACATGTGATGAAAGGTCTGTCAAAGTTTAAAGGTCCACATAAGGTGGTGCGCGCGTATACATTTTATGTGGTCTTGGAGAATGGTGAACTGTGGAATCAAAGTAAAATTGCTTTGTATCAGAGAGGTGGAGAGTGTGTAGTGAAGATTGTTGAGAAGTGTAGTGGTTACATGGTGATGAAAGATGGTGAGTTTAAGTCGTGCTCTTCGGAAGGTAAGGTTAGAGAAGTTGAAACATCCTCGGTTCCCATGAAAGGCACCACTGTTGGAGATCAGTGTTGGTCTAGAGGTGCGAGGGGTATAAGAGATTGCAAACCACCTGTATATTTAAAAGATTTTGTATGTTAGTGATCTGTTCATCATGTAGGGGTGAATAGCATTTACATTTAGCTGTTGTTTAATTCTTTCAGCATTATATTTTGCTAGATTTATCCACCCCTTGCTAGTTATTACTTTACTTGTTGTATTTCTTTATGTTTCCTTTTTGTTTCCCTTTCTTTCTTTTCCTTGTTCCCCAGTTGTTCTCTTCAATTGAAATCATAAAGCATTTTTTTTGTTTATGTTCAAAGCTAGTATTTTTATAGAATGGAAGGGGATGTGTTACATAGAGCCTGCGCTCTATATGCCTCGTGCATAACTTGCCATGTACATTGTTGTGGTCTAAGAAGAACCCTGTGATTGCGGGTTTCTAGAGTGGTTGGAACGGGCAATCCCTGAATTGACAGTTGGTTACTGGCGGGCCTGGGGAAGTCTTCCTTTGTGTCAGCGTCTTCACTTCACAACAGTTTTCATAGGGGATATGGTCTTCACAATCAACTATATACATATATCATCATATATCACTGAAGTGTTGCAGAATCACTGTTTATGGTGCACTGTTCATTTTAAGGAAGATATTAAACCTGGATTACGTGGAAAGTATACAAATTATATGCTTTCTAGTTTAGAACAACCTAAGGTTAGTGACTTGTGCAAGTTTGGCCTCCTTCAGTTAAATTGGCTGGCATGGAACGCGTGCTGAGCATAGTGTTCATGAGATCTACATCAATTTCCTCCCAAGGCTTGGTTTTCCAAACACAGTAGGATACCCTTGACAATGTTTGACCCACATCAATGTTGCTCGAGGCCTCATGAATGTATGGACTTTTATTATGTTTGAGGTGCCTGTAGGTGATAAAGTGGTTGCAGTGCATTCAGGAAGTTGTGGGACATTTCAAAAGCCACAGAAAGTGATCTTCTGGTTCATCATGCCTGTCTTTTGGATCCATGTATCACTCCTGGGCCATATGGAAACCTACCACACCATATACTTTCAGAATCTATACATTCTATGGTTTCCATCGCTGGTTGTCAAATTTCTCTTGCTCTGATTGACTTTCCAGGGCATTGCATTAAACATGATGTTTACTAGATATTCAGAAATGTTCCCCTAAAAGATGGAAATTACTTTATCTCAGCAAAGATCTAAACCACTTGTGTATTCCCCAGAGTCTCCTGAAAATGGGAATAATAAAAGTGTGGCTTTTCAATGAATTTTAGAAGAGATCCACTCACTCAGCACTGGGAAATGTTTTGGATGACTTTAGTGTTTGGGCCCGGGGTTCACTGCGCCTTAGAGAAATTCTTCACATTTCCAAAAGCTAGAGAACAAGATAAATCTAGAATGGGACCCAGAGCATTTTATTACACAGAATGACCAGAAATGTCAAAATATGTGTAAATAGCCTTTCACCTTTCTGTGACAGAAAACTCCGGGTTTTGTGGTAAGCAGTAAATGTCCTGCCATCCAACATTCTCACACTTCTTCCAATAACTGTACCTGTGATCGATGGTCCCTCTAATATTTTTTGCCTTTGAGCGGCAATAAAGGTCCTCTGTGTATTACAGCCAATGACACGTACGCCTGCAACTCCTTCGTGTTGCAGGGCCACCCTGACCTCCTCAGCTAGAGATATATAGCTAGAGAGAGAGACAGCGGGAGGAGGTCAGGGCTGTCCAGTAGGTAATATATATAATACCAGGGACCAGGGCACCCACACTACAGGCGAGGCTCCGGGGGATGGGGTCCCTGGGGCCGAAATTGGAACCCAGGGAGGGGGGCTGTGCTGCCCACCTCCCTTGTTTTTTTTAAAGATTTTTTTTTAGAAGGGGCAGGCCTTGGGGGATGGGGTCCATGGACCAAAATCGCCCCAAGGAAGGAAGGACACGCAACCCCCCTTCATTTGATAAAAAAATTGAAATGCCGGGCCCCGTGGGATGGGGTCCCCGGGGCTGTAAGGGGACGGGGGCCGCACAGTCACCCTCTGCATTCTAAAACTGCCTGGCCCCGGGGGATGGGGCCCCTGGGGCCAAATTCAGCCCACGGAAGGAGGGCCACGTGGACCTCCTTCCATAAAAAAACAAGATTGGACCGCAAGTCATGGGAGGCCTGCCCACTTTCTCCGCTACTCTGCAAATGCACCTCCAGGCTCGCTGCTGGTTGGGGAACAAAGTCCCCTTGACTGCTGAGGGTCCTTAGGGGCCAACAAGACCTCCTGTTACCTCCAGTAAGTCTCACACAGCTGGATTGCTGAGAGGTGGTCAGAGGCCACACCCCCTTTCTACACCACTCTGCAAACGTGCCTCTAACTCACCCATACAGCCACTCATTCACCCACTCACTCACTAATAAAGCCACTGACATATGCACTCATACACCCATACAGCTACTCACACACTGAGTCAGTCACTCATAGAGCTACTCACACACCTACTCACTCACCCATACAGTCAATCACACAGCCACTTACTCATCCATACTGTTACACACACACTCACTCACTTGCTCATACAGATACTAATGCATACTCACTCACCTATACAGCCACTGACACAAGCACACACTCAACCATTCAGCCACTTTCACATTAACTCACTCACCCATACAGTCACTCATATACCCCATCACCTCACTTACCCATACAGTCACTCATATACCCCATCACTCACCTATACTGCCTTTCACATACCCAATTACTCACCCATATACCACTGACACATGCACTCACTCACTGATAGAGCCATACACAAACTCACTTACCCATGCCCCACACACACGCACTCACTAACCCATACATCCAGTGACTCACCCACTATCCGCAAACTCTGGTCAGCAAACTCTGGAACGCTTCGTGCAAGCAAGAGCAAAAATGCTCTTGCTTGCACATAGCGGAGCAGAATTGCTTTTGGACAGAGGGAGCTGCATGTTAGCAGCTCCCTCTGTCCAAAAGCAATGCCAGCTCCTGCAGCACGTGGGGAGCTGGCAGGCACCGCGGGGGCCTACAGGCTTCCGCCACGGTCCCCAATGAGATAGAAGGCCTGGATCTGGGGATGGGGTCTTTGGGGCCGAAATAGGCCTGGGGAGAGGAGCCACGCAACCCCCTCTCCTTTTAAAAAACAAAATATAAAGGACTGGCCCCAGGGGATTGGGTCCCTGGGCTGAAATTGGCCTCGGGAGAGGGTCCACTCAGCTCTCTCCCTTTGAAGTATGAAAAATAAATAAATAAAGGCTGGGCCTTGGGGGATGGGCTCCCCGGGGCCAAAATCAGCCTGGGAGGGGGGCCGTGCGACCCCCCTCCCGTTTTTTTGATAAGTTTTAAAAAAAAAGGCTCTGGCCCGGGGAATGGAGTCCCCGGAGCCCAAATGGTCCAGGGAATGGAGGGGTCATGCAGCCCCCCTTCCTAAAAAAGAAAAAAAAGAGGAGCATTTGCAGAGTGGTGGAGAAAGGGGGCGTGGTCACCAAAAACCTTTCAGCAAACCCACTATGTGGGACTTACTGAAGGTAACAGGAGGGCCTGTTGGCCCCCAAGGACCCTTTGGAGCCAAGGGTACTTAATCCTCCAACTAGTAGTGCGCCGTGAGGCACGTTTGCAGAGTGATGGAGAAAGGGGGTATGGCCTCTGATAACTTCTCAGCAATCCTGCTGTGTAGGACTTACTGGAGGCAACAGGAGGGATAGTTAGCACCCAAGGACTACCCCTCCTGTTACCTCCGGTAAGTCCCATGCAGCGGGATTGCTAAGAGGTGTTCGGAGGCCATGCCACCTTTCTCTACCACTCTACAAACGTGATTACTACTTTACAAACCATAGAAATTGAAATTCACAGAAAAATGAACGGTTACAGGGATGTTGTAGTTAGGAATTAACATTTAAAAAACATTAGAAATTTACTGAAAAAACCAAAGGTTACAGGGACGTTATAGTTAGGAAATAGATTTAAAAAAGCCAAACTTTCCATGACACACAGAACCTATCTTGACACTTTTTGGGAATATTTCATGAAGATTGGTCAAACAACGCCAAAGTTATAGCCAAGTCATAAAAATGCTTTTCCTACGAAAACTAGATCCTAACTAGAATGACCTACTAGCGACCGCCAGTAGGTAATATATACACTAATGTTTTTACATCGCAGTTACGCATGACTCTTTTCTCTTTTTTTTTTCTTTCTTCTTCTTTTTTCTCTCTTCTTTGCATCTTTTGCAGGAGGAAAGGAAGGGACCATGTCTCATGCCTGTGACAGAGGGATCCCTAACCTTTTCTTTATGACATCATTCTGCTGCGACCATGTCCACATATAAGACCTTTTGCACTGTTATTTACATATTTTATATTATTATTTTTTTAGTTCATGTGCACACAATAGGTGGGAGACGGGGTAAAGAATACAGGAAGGTAGCAGTAGGTTTGAGAAAACACTCCCTGAGTGTTTCGCCACAGGGGAGAAGGGGGTGCACCACACTTCTAGTGGGTTTATACATACATACTAGATTCTCTTCATGCTTTCCCACTAACCAGGGAAGTACGAACGATAACAGAGACGTCTGTGCGACCGTGCAATGCAAATCAGCCGAGTCTTTGGTGTGCAAGTTCAGCAGTTACCTAGTTGCACTCCCCACTAACCAGGGAACACCAACAACCCGCTGTTAACCAACTAGCCAGGATGGTTTTCCTGCTTACACACCATGGATGCATGTGTCCAGTCAAGACTCCCAATGTGGACACACGCCAGCATTACTCCAACAGTTTCTAGATACATGCAATAGATTGAGTATTTGGTGCTTCACACACTTTCTAGAAACACATACCCACTTAACAGGGAACTCACTGATCACCACTGTGATCACGTAGCTCTAGACAGTAACCCTCGAGCTGATATGGCTACACGTCACTCTTAACAGAACTACATATACCGGCATGCCCCATTATGGACCCCGTATGTGTCAGCACGCGCTATACACACTAAGGGGCCGATTCCGATCTCGGCCGGTAGGGCTCCGAATCCGATTCGGAGCCCTGTTTCCCGACCGAGTCGGACGTGCGTCCGGGCGAGCGAGTACGATGCAAACGTACGCGAAATCGCCGACCGACTCGTTCGCGGGACCCAACCGCTCTGACCGACTTGCACGGACAGGACTCGCACCGCGCAATGGAGACGTTCCCCGGCCGGGTAAGTACGATGCGTGCCGCGAGCAGTCCAACCGACTCGCGCTATCCGGCTCGAAAGAGCAGTCGGAGCCGCACTTTGGGGGTCCGTGTCGGACCCCCCTGTACGCCTAGCCGCGCGAGTCGCACACAGGGGGGACCCATGGGTCCCCCCACCTGTGCATGTACCCCGCGAGTCGCTTCAAGGCGTACCCACTGTAGGGGGCGCCCTTGGTCGCCTCGCATCCATTGAGTCAATGGGAGCCCGCGTACGCGTTGTACGACCGGCTCCCATTGACTTCAATGGGAGTCCGACCGAATCGAGTCCGATAGCATGCGAACGCATCGTACTCGTTCGGTCGGACTGCTAGGGTCCGATTCGGTCAGAAATCTCTCCGGGTCCGGATCGGTCGGAGAGATTTCCGGCCTGAATCGGAATCGGCCCCTAAGTATTAGACTTGTAGTATTACAAGTCGGTGGTTGAATTTACAGCATAGTTGTGTTGCATGCCTACGAATAAAAGTATCACAGAACTGTATTTCGACCACGGTAAGATGGCGATCATTTAGAAGATAAAGTCACCAAAGAAGAAGACACTACCACCAGGGTGATTCTGACCTTCAATAATGAATCCAAAAACACCTCTAAAATCCTCAATCAGAACTGGAATATTCTATCCAGTTACTCTACCATTGGCCCTAGATTATCTGAGCGATCCCAAATCACTTACAGAAAAGGCAAAAATCTCAGGGATTTGCTGGTCAAAGGGGATATCACTAACAAACGCTTGAAGACTGATCTAGATCTACAGGGATTCTTTCCCTGTGGACATTGCAAAGCATGCAGTAATAGCATCATGCGGAAATCTTACCACACCCCGACTGGGGAGAGAAAAATCAACCAATTTCTCACTTGTGGCACCACATTCACCATTTACATTCTTGAATGCCCATGTAAAAAGAGATACGTAGTAAGTACTACACTAGCCACTAAGAAGAGGGTCTTAGAACACATGAGGGCCATCAGCAACAAAGACCCCCACTATCCGGTGGCGAGGCATTTCGCAGATTAGCATCTCTCAAGTAATTCGCTTCTCACTTACTTTGCCATAGAACAAATACAACAGAACCATAGGGAAGGGAACAGAATACTCCATTTACGTAAGAGAGAATCTTGGCATATTATTAACTTACAAACCAAGAGCCCGGAGGGGCATAACCAGGATGATGAAATGAGCATTCACCTTCAAGAATAGCGTTGGTGGAAGATTTTTGCTTGCATTTTCTTTCTTGATTTGACTTGTGAGACCTGTCTGATGTTTTTACCTTTTTAGATTTTAGAGACTTCCTTCTCGTCTGCATGCGTAAATTTGTTGTAATTTGATTGATCTTAACCCCTACTATGAGAGTAACTCATGGTTTTCTTTTTTAATCACAGGAGAAAAGGAAGTGGCAGCCTTAGAGGACCAGCTCCAGCGACATTCCCCTAACCTTTTCTTCAACATCACTACGGTGGAGGGCTATCACTCTACAGATAAGAGATCCTTTTTTTGTATCATTACATTTAAACTTTCTCTGTCCATCGGGGTGTGAAGTAGTATACGGAGAATTTTGACCGCTTCACCTTTTCACGTGCTTTTTCTTTCTTTTTGTGGAATTTTAAAATTCTGGTTTGGGGATGGGATTTCTGAAATTCTAGACATTTTTGTTATACTGACTTGCATCAAGTATTCTCTGGCAGGTTAACCCTGGCACCTGCCTAATTGAGTATGCGGGTCTTTACAAGGACACAGTAGGGCACTAGCCGAAAACATACTTTTTATCTCTCTTGTAATAGTGTGTTTATCTACCAGATATTTGCCGAACACAGACTCATTGTTATACTGACTTGCATTATGTATACCTTGGCAGGTAAACTCTGGCACCTGCCTATTTGAGTAAGCGGGTCTTTACAAATGCACAGTAGGGCACTAGCAGGATATATACTGTTCATCTCTCTTGTAATAGTGTGTTTATCTACCAGATATCTGCCGAACACAGACTGCCTGGCAGCTCTGAGTAGCAGTTCATTGAGCACTTGCCACCTGAATCATGTACCTAGTTATGTAAGCACTCACCTTATGCACTCGCTTTTCATTTATTTATTTATTTGTGGGGACTTGATTCGAAGTCGGTATTGAGGACCCCCCACAGATTTTTGGGGGCTTGGGGTTGCTCCTCCTTTGTTATGCACAATGAAGCTTCCACCTAGTGAGGCACCACGCCTTATATATATTTCTTTCTGGAACTTCACGAAACATAACATGAATAATATATTGACACATTAGTAGACTACCATCAGTGGTATAAGAATGACAAATACAAAGTGATTGAATTTATTTAATTTTTTGACAAAATAACACATTATGTTTATGTGACCTTGTTTTTGATTTCAATGTGCATCTTTGGCGACAACAGCAGGCATTGCGGTGTAGGCATTGAGGGTATGAAATATGATTGTAATATTTGACATGTTACCGTTCAAAGATGGATGCCATTTTGGATGTATTTTCAACCCCTACATGTCCCTTTTCTTACTTTCTATTGTTTAGTATGTATTGCAGTCCACTCCCATTAAACAGTGTGTGAACAAGCTTGCTTGACAAGCGAAACGCGTTACTGGAATAAACCAGCTACTGGTACGAGTACACACTCTGAGTGATCGCTTTATTGGAACTTATAAACTTGATACTCTGTCCGGCACCTCCGGCGGCGACAGCGATCCTCTGCCGTGGGCGAGGGGAGACAGAAGGAGCAACGTTCGTTCAGCGAGAAATTGAGTCTCCCGAGGCCGGCAGTTTGTCCATGTGCAAAGGAGCCACAGAGTCACGTGAAGAATGGGAATACCTTGGAGTCCGATCCCAGGGAAGAAGAGGCAGAGTTTGACTGATATTGCCCGCCCGGAGACTGAAAGGGGCCGGTAGAACCGTACCGCTGCGAGACAATCGAAGCAGCAACCGGAGTACGTGCTCTACAAAACTTCAAGATCTCCGTACAGCGGCCGACAGTCACGGAAGTAAAGAGGCACTTAACAACAAAAAAAGAGGAAGAAGAAAACATCCCATCCTGTCCCAGAGGTAGGCACTCCTAGAAGGGGCTGCACAGGTGCATTGGGAGGGGGAGGGAGATGGGTCGAAGGACGCGTGTCCTTCTCGCCTTCCTGCCCGTCCTTGGCAAGGAGAGGAGGCTACATCTGGGGGGCGGTGGGCAGAAGGGGCTGCCAATAATCAGCAAAGGCACCTGGCCGGTGTCTGCCTGTAAACAGTTCCCTGCAGTAGCGAACCAAGAAGTGGGCAGATTTCTACATACGCACAAAATACAGATATTGACTTTCATCATCTGTCACAGAAACGCTGTGCGCCTGCCTTCCCTCTTGCTACCTTCTTCATTGTTTTGTACCCTCTCCATACTCTTCTTTCCTGCTATACCTGCAACCTCTTAACACGGAGCCCTGTCTCTATGTCTAAATAACTTATTAGGTATCTCCACGGGAGCAATCAGAGGCTTGTTCATAAGACCTGCACATTAAGTGTTGCCAGTGGCAAGAATACAGAGATTTCCTGAACCACTTTGGAATGCCATCAACGAGCCCTCGTATTTTGATACCCACTTTACTCATGAGAACTGTGCTCAGACCACAAAGGCGTATACTATGAGAACGTGCTGTACAGTGTAGCACGCACAGTATATAGGACATTACTGCAGCAGGAACCTCCACCCCAGGAGGGGAGGTACTACTACCAGCCACCTTTCAGTTCAATTACGCATTCCACTTATTCTAGCCTTTACGCATACAGACAGATACCTCTCATCTTACAGATATATCCTTGAACATCCACTGATGGAGGAAGAGACAGAGAGGAGGGCTGTTGCTATGAGTCTCTTTGCACGGGCACCCAATAAAGGCCAACAGAAAAAGGAAACGCAAGCCAAACACAGCAGTCTACAAGAAAAACTCAAGAAACTAGAGAAATTAAAGAAATCAGAACCTTCAAAATGGTGGGAAGCAATTTCCCTCCAAGATTATATTGATAAAGACATGGTACCACGGGGATTACGCATCTACACAACCCTGTCATATGAGTCTCCCAACCCCAAAATGCTGGAAGAATGGGTGGAGAACTCTGCCAAAAGTTCCAAACAGATGCTAACCATCCTGGTGAAATATGCATGGGAAGACAGGGAGAGAATCCTACAAGAACTTAAGTCATTGGAAGAAGAACTGAAAAACCACAAAGAGCAGGAAATAATCAAAAAATATGTATGCAACTTAAGAACAAGACTAAAGCTCCACGAAGACGACATCAAGTCACGCAAACAATAAAATTTACACAGGGACTGCGTCGACTACGAGAGCGGTAGAATACTTACATATAGCCACAAATATGACCACCTCTACGAGAAAATCTCACTAGGTGAACCCATTGAGAGCATTACAGAAAATGCAAGTGGCACAGATTCCATAACCAGCAGCGACACGGAAGGAGATCTCTCTCTGATACAGAACAGAAGGTCTGAAAGAGTACCGGGTGCAAGAGTGCAGCCCACTTTTTTAGACGAGTACCGCTTCCTACGGACAGGGAGGCAAACCCCGAGAACCATACAACCACCAAAGACACGAGGGAGAGATCGAGGACAACGGGGTCAAGGAAGAGGAAGAACCAAGGACGGAACTGGAGGAGAAGAAAGCGACAGAGACAGAGGACCCAAAAGGGAAAGGGGATGAGGAAAGAGGCTCATGGGAACCAAAGCATCAGGTCTGAAGACACAGAACTAATGGATGATGACATGGTAAACAAAACTATCATTAACATTTCCCATAGAACACTATCTATGATAGAAAAACGTACTCTATGTTTAGGACTCTCCTTCTGCCCTAACAATACCTTTGACTATCCTCAGACCAAAATAGACATATTTAAACTTGTGAGGAAACTCAAACTAAAAAAATGACACACTATCAGGGGGGGGGCAGCCACCTGATCAAAGCAACGAGACATCTAGCTCTTCCCCTGAAGGAACCGATAGCATGGAATCCAACAGATATCTGACTATAAGAGATATGGACACCTTACAAGCCATGCAGGACTTGTACATGGAAACAGGACTAGATCCCACAGAAGACAACATTGAGACCAGCACTGACCAACCAGCCAGAACTAATTTTAAACCGAAATCTGTCTTTCTTCCTGTGATGCCGCACGACAACATCGATGCATTTCACGAGACAGTAACAAAGGACTTGATGAAGTTTCGCAAGCAAAAATTCAGAAAAAACAAGTCCTTTAATTTTTCCAAAGATCAATGGAATATAATCAAATCCCTGGCAGATGATGAGAATCTCATCATACGCCCTGCAGACAAAGGAGGGAACATTGTGCTTTGGGACAGAGTGTCATACATTGCCGAAGCACAAAGACAACTTGACGATACCAGATTCTTCTATATCAAAAGTAACATGCAGGAGTACAATGATAGTATTGTCAAAATATGGAATATGCTTACCTCATGGAGGGACAATGGGATCCTCCAATGGGAAGAATACTGTTACCTTAAATGTGACTTTCCTAAAACACCCATCTTTTACTTACTACCCAAAGTCCACAAAAACCAGACGACACCACCCGGGAGACCTATTGTTTCCTCGATAGGCTGTGTCTCAGAACATATTTCGAAATATGTAGATCACTTCCTCCGGGAATATGTCATGACTTTACCCTCATATATAAAGGACACCAAAGACTTCCTGGGAAAAATCAGAAATATTACCTGGGAGGAAGATTGCCTCCTCATAACTATGGACGTAAACTCACTTTATTCCATTATTGATCACTCAATGGGCATACAATGTTGTCTACATTTCTTGAGAAACCGCAGAATCTGTTATCTCGAACATACAAAAATGTTATTAGAAATGATGAAATTTTGTCTTCTTAACAACCTGTTTTTATTCAACGGCACTATGTACAAGCAGGTCCTTGGTACAGCCATGGGTACTTGCTTTGCTCCTAGCTTTGCCAACCTGTTCTTGGGAGTATGGGAGGAAGAAGTACAAAAAAACCTTATATCTGACGGCACTGAGAACAAGATAGTCAAGTGGTACAGATGCATTGACAATCTCTTTATTGTATGGAAAGGCAGTGAAGAAAATGCTAAAAAAGTCATTGAAAAACTTAATGACAACACCTTTAACCTTAACCTCAAATACTCCATGAGTAGGGAGCACATTGAATTCCTCGTTGTAATTGTAGAAGTCAAGAATAACCAACTGAACACCAAGCTCCATAGGAAAACAACAGCGGGCAACAGTCTTCTCCATGCCTTCAGCAGCCACTCTGAAACACTCAAATGGAGCATTCCATTTGGTGAGCTGCTGAGAGCAAGAAGAAACTGTAGCAATCAGGAAGACTTCCTTGAGGAACAAGACAATATGATGAACAGGTTCAGGGAAAGAGGGTACCTTAGATGGGTATTGGAAAGGGCAAAAGAGAAGGTCAGAAGAATCAAAAGAGAAGAAACCTTAGAAGATAAAGTCATCAAAGAAGAAGACACTACCACCAGGGTGATTCTGACCTTCAATAATGAATCCAAAAAAATCTCTTAAATCCTCAATCAGAACTGGAATATTCTATCCAGTGACTCTACCATTGGCCATAGATTACCTGAGCGACCCCAAATCACTTACAGAAAAGGCAAAAATCTCAGGGATTTGCTGGTCAAAGGGGATATCACTAACAAATGCTTGAATACTGATCTAGATCTACAGGGATTCTTTCCCTGTGGACATTGCAAAGCATGCCGTAATAGCATCATGCGGAAATCTTACCACACCCCTACTGGGGAGAGAAAAATCAACCAATTTCTCACTTGTGGCACCACATTCACCATTTACATTCTTGAATGCCCATGTAAAAAAAAATATGTAGGAAGTACTACACTAGCCACTAAGAAGAGGGTCTTAGAACACATGAGGGCCATCAGCAACAAAGACCCCCACTATCCGGTAGCAAGGCATTTTGCAGATTACCATCTCTCGAATAATTCGCTTCTCACTTACTTTGCCATAGAACAAATACAACAGAACCATACGGGAGGGAACAGAGTACTCCATTTATGTAAGAGAGAATCTTGGCATATTATTAACTTACAAACCAAGAGCCCGGAGGGGCATAACCAGGATGAAGAAATGAGCATTCACCTTCAAGAATAGCATGGGTGGAAGCTTTTTGCTTGCATTTTCTTTCTTGATTTGACTTGTGAGACCTGTCTGATGTTTTTACCTTTTTAGATTTTAGAGACTTCCTTCTCGTCTGCATGCGTAAATATGTTGTAATTTGATTGATCTTAACCCCTACTATGAGAGTAACTCATGGTTTTCTTTTTTAATCTCAGGAGAAAAGGAAGGGGCAGCCTTAGAGGACCAGCTCCAGCGACATTCCCCTAACCTTTTCTTCAACATCACTACAGTGGAGGGCAGCACTCTACAGATAAGAGATCCTTTTTTTGTATCATTATATTAAAACTTTCTCTGTCCATCGGGGTGTGAAGTAGGATAGGGAGAATTTTGACCGCTTCACCTTTTCACGTGCTTTTTCTTTCTTTTTGTTGAATTTTGAAATTCTGGTTTAGGGATGGGATTTCTGAAATTCTAGACCTTTTGTTATACTGATTTGCATCATGTATTCCCTGGCAGGTTAACCCTGGCACCTGCCTAATTGAGTATGCGGGTCTTTACAAGGACACAGTAGGGCACTAGCCGGATATATTTGTTTTAAACATGTTTTTATTGGCATTTGTAGATTACAGAAACATGGTGCATTAGGATACATTTGGTTTGCTTGCATTCTTTGCATTTTATAGCATTATACATTGTTTATCATACAATAGATGGACATGTATCCTGCCATTATTAAGGTCTAGAATTAAATGATTTCTATATAGAACTGGGATGCGAAACTGGGGGAGCGTTCATGGGATCCTGGGAACAGATGATAAATGGGGTATCAGGGCGACACGTGTCTCGCTAGTTGGTATGGCTGTGTGTCACTGGGGGTGGGGGGGAGATACGGTTGGTCCTGCTCTGATGTCTGGCCTTCGAGTTTTGTGTGATGCGTGGTGAGAATAGCAGGCGACGTTACGTGCGTGCTGCAGGAGGAGGTCTAGTGCGCGTGCTTGCGATCTGGGCTTATGACTGTGGGTCCGTCAAGGTGTGCGGGTAGCTATCTGGGTCGTCATGTGTAGGTGGCTGTTTGAATTGGTGCAGTAGTAGGGCCCACTCCATAGAAATGGGGTGTTTGCGTGTCCCCTTCACCTCTTCCTCTCTTGGTGTTTCCTCCTCCGCCGTTGCCCACTTGTGTACCGCTCCCACCCATGCCGCAATCGGTGGGCCTGTGGGGGAGCGCCAGTGCATGGCTATACTCCTTTTAGCCAACAAAATTGCCAGGGAGACAAATCGGATTGGCACTTTGTGTTGCTTCCGTTTCCGGAAAATACCTAGTGCACAGGCTTCCCACGTGTTCGGATGTGTAAGCCCTGTGAGATCTCCAAGTGATTTGTGAACATTGTGCCAATATGGTTGTAGTGTGGGGCAGCTCCAAAACATGTGATGAAAATCTGCTGCCTGTGAGTGGCATCTGGGACAAAGGAACTGGGTGTCGGGGTAAAATCTTTGGAGGCGTGCTGATGTTAAGTATGCCCTGTCTAGGATATAGAATTGTATATTTTTAAATCGTGCGTTTCTAGACACTTTCTTGGGGTATTCAAGGGCCATCTCCCATTCTTTCTCGTGTAGTGGGTGCCCTAATTCTTCCTCCCAGGTGTCTCGTAGGGCCTCTAGGGGTCTGTTTGTAAGTTCCCGAATGGCTTTATAGAGCCATGTGGTCAAGTGTCGCCCCGCTCCCATATGTAAGATTGTGTGGATGACCGGGTGAGTAGCAGGCTCTCCCGTCGATAGGTCGTGGTGCAATCGATAGCTTTCGAGGAGTTGGCGGTGAAGTAGGAACTGGCCAGGGGGGAGATCGTAGTCGTCCATAAGCTGTTGGAACGGTTTGAGCTGTCCGTCCTCGAATAGAGACTCCATTTCGGTGAGGCCGCAGGTCGTCCATGTGTGAAGCATGTTAGGGGTGTAATAGTGTTCATGTTTGGGCCAGCCGACCAGCGGCAGCAGGGGAGAGTACGAAGGTTTCTCCGGCGACATACGGTGTATCCTTTGCATACATTTGCGTGCCACTGCTACGTGTATGGGATATGTGGGTCTGGGTTTTGTGCCTGGTAGTAATAGGCGGCTTAGTTCTGGGGTGGGCACTTGGCCGGTTGCGGTGTATGTTTCACCTATATGTCTGCCTGCTGTCCAGTAGGACAGCCACTGTAATTGTGCTGCCAGGAAATAGGATTCAAAGGACGGCGCGCCCAGTCCTCCTTGTGTGGTGGGTAGTTGTAACTTCGTTAGCGCTATCCTACGTCTGCCTGTTCCCCATATTAGCGAACTGAGAAGAGAGTCTAGGTCTCGGAAGAATGCTCTGGGCGGGATTGCTGGTAGATTCGTGAAGTGTTATAGCAACCGCGGCACTATTATCATTTTGGCTATAGCCACACGACCGATCGGGGCTAACGGGAGGTTCTTCCAGAATCCGACTGCTGATCTAATGCCTGCCAGTGCTTTGCGGTCATTGCCTTCAAATATGTCGGTCGGGGAGTGGTAGAGACGGATCCCGAGGTATCGGGGGGCCTCCACACTCCAAGTCACTTTCTGGTCGCCCAGCCAGATATCTCGGGGGGGGGGAGGTTCGGATGTAGTAGGTAAACTGTGGATTTGTCCCAATTTACTCCTAGCCCGGAGGCTTCTGCAAATTCTGTCAGTGTTGTCCAGATGGGTGTGAGGTCCTTGGTAATGTCTCGAATATATAGGAGAAGATCGTCGGCGTACATGGAGACACTGTGTATGGTATCCGCTATGGGGATGCCCCAGTGTTCTCCCTCTCGCCGCAGTCGTATAGCTAGGGGTTCTACAGCGAGGGCGAAGAGGAGAGGTGAGAGCGGGCAACCCTGCCTTGTGCCTCTTTGTACCGTGAATTCTGGCGATATGTGTCGCCCAATGCGAATACGCGAGGTGAGTTTGGTATATAGAAGTTGTGTATACGCTAAGAGGATGGGACCGAGTCCTGCTCGTCATAGGACCGAAAATAGATATTGCCATGTGAGGGTATCGAAGGCCTTCTTGAGGTCTAGGATAAGGCAGGCTGCCCTGGGGAACGTGTCACCCACTTGATCCTGGATATGGAATAGTCGGCGTATATTTTGGGACGTGTTTCTGCCCGGGACGAAACCGCACTGATCTGGATGAACCAGGGGTCGTAGGATTTGTGTGTATCTGTCCGCTAATATCTTCCCTAGGATCTTACAGTCAGCGGATAGAAGCGTAATGGGGCGGTAGGAGGCCATTTGTTGCGTGTCACGGTTTGGCTTCAGAAAGGTCACGATAACTGATTCCCGGAGGGATGTTGGTAACTCTCCTTTTTCCAATGCGGTCGCAAACATCGTCACCAAGCGGGGAACCAACAGGGGGGAGAAGGTTGTGTAGTATTCCAGGGGGAACCCGTCTAGCCCTGGTGCTTTGTTACGAGCTAGGGCGTGTAGGGCGTGAATAATGTCGGTAGATTGTATCTCCATATCTAATGCCGTTCTGTCTGCCTTCGTGATTATGGGGATCGTCAGTGAGTTTAGAAAATGATCTAGTATGTCCTGCCCGGTCGACGCTGGGCTTTGATAAACCTCTGAGTAGTATTGATGGAATGCCGCAAGGATCTCGTCCTGGGATCGTACTAGATTTCCGAGGGGGTCTATCACTTCAGTTATGGGTTTCACGTCGGTGTCTTGCTTAGCTAACCACGCCAATAATGTGCCAGTTTTATCCCGCTCCTTGTGCATCCGGGTAGCATACGCCCTGAAATTGTACCAACGGAGGTCGACGCAGGCAGCTAGGTGATCTGTCTTGGCTTTGGCCACTTATGTCGCCGCTTCTTCAGTGAAGTCGTTTCGTTTGGTAGCGGTGGCGAACTGCGTTTCGGCTTTTGTGAGTGCCTGTTCTAACGTCCATTTTACCCCTATTATTTGCTTAATACATTCTCCCCGGGCCACTACTTTGAATGTGTCCCACTCCACTAATGTTGAGGACACTGTCCCTGTGTTACTAGTGAAATAGTCCTGTATGCTTTGCCCCTGTTCGTGTTTGAATACTTGATCTGTCAGGCAGTCCCGCGCTAGTCGCCAGTCGTGGGAACCGGGGGGCGTAAGGGTCTCCAGTTTAACCGCAGAATATGGGCGTCGTGGTCAGAGATGATCCTACCCAGGTAGTCTGTGTGTTGAATTTTGGGTAATATCGCCGTTGAGCATAAAAATCCATCTAATCGGACTCGTAGGTTATGTGGTATGGAGTGAAACGAGTACAGTCGAGTCTGAGGATGACGTATCCTCCATGCGTCTGCGAGCGCCCATTGTGTGACCCAGGCTTTAAACCGTTCTGTCCGTTTATGAGCTGAGGAGTGTATGGGCGGGGGATGAGAGCGATCTAAGGTGAGGTTTAGTGTGCAGTTATAGTCGCCCCCTAATATCCATGGTATGGAAGCAAACTGGGCCAAAACCCCAGTCAGGCGGTCCCAGAACCTGTCTTGCTCTATGTTTGGGGCGTATATACTGCCCAAGAGTACTGATTGCCCATCTAGGAGTCCCTCTAGTAGGGCGTATCTACCCTCCTTATCCACCACCCGTCGGAGTTCCTGAAATGGGGTCCCTGGTCGAACCCAAATCAGCGCCCGCGTGCATATGCGGAATATGATGTGGCACATATGGTTCCGCACCATTTGGTCTGTAGTTTGCCTATCTCGGTAGTGGTGAGATGTGTCTCCTGTAAAAACACGATCCGAGCGGTCTGGCGCTTCGTATATGAATATACAGCGTAACGTTTGCTTGGTGTGTGGAGGCCTCTAGTGTTGAGCGTTAGAATGCTGATGTCAGTGTTCTGCGCTGTTATGGCCATGGGGTGCTGTCAGTATGTGCCAGAATGGCATGTATCAGCTGGAGCCCGGCGCCTCACGAATCCCCAGTGGCGTGAGGAACACATGTGATACACAATGTCGCCCATTCGCGCGTTGCAGATACCCTATTGTGTGAAGTTCCATGAGGGGATGGGACTTTTCTGAACGGGGGATGTAAACTATAAACTGGGGTTGGGAAACAGTCCCAATACCAAGGACCTATCGCTGGCGACGATACGTCCAAACCGGCTCTCATAAGAACTGAGAGTAGAACAGTATGTTGTGGGGGTGGCAGTGCGTGCATGCGAGGCAATCCGTCGGCCGGGCATTTGTAGGATCATTGGGCGTCGTTCGGAGTGTGCTTGGTCTTGTCCGCACTGCGTGCGCTCAATGAGTGAGTCTTAGTTGCGCAAGTCTGTACAGCGTTGTCAGTTGAATTATCTCATGCCGAGAGGGTGTTCGTTTGCCCATCCAGCATGGCATCCGCTGTCTGGGGGGTGACCAAGGGGGGGCGTAAGTGAGTCTGCTCCAGACAGCGTTCCATCGCTGTCATCCTCTCCCTCCGACGAGAAGATGTGTGGGGCTCGATCTGGGTCCTCCGCGAGGGGGGAGGTTTGTAGCTCGGTCACTGCTCGCAAGACCTCCCGTCGCTCCTTCATGATTTGCTCCAGGTCTGGGGAGTCTTGGGTGTGTGTCTCAGTTGCCTTACTGGCCCCGCTGCGTTGCTGTTTTGGGTTGCATCTCCTGGTGCGCGGTGGTTTGAGATTTGGGCCACGTGTGGTCTCTGCCCTAGATTGTTGCGTACAGTGTTGGTCCGCCCAGTCGTGCGCCTCTTCGGCATTTGTGAAAAAGATGGTAGCGCCATTATGGAGAACTTTGAGGCGGGCAGGAAAGAGCAGGGAATATTGTTTAGTGCTCGCCCGCAAGCGACGTTTGACTTCCAGAAACGAAGATCTTTGTTGCTGCACTGCTCGTGCGTAATCGGGGAATATCATTATCTGTTTGTTTTCGACATGCAAGGGGCCTGCTTGTCTGGCGGCTCGGAGTACTGCATCCCGGTCTCGGAAGTGTAAGAAGTTCGCCAGCATCGGTCTGGGGGCGGATCCTGGCGGAGGTTTGCGGGCCGGGACCCTGTGGGCACGTTCTATGGAGAAGAATGCTGTCCGGTCAGCTGCAGGAGTGAAGGATTTCACCCATGCTTCTACATATGCCAGTGGGTCCGATCCTTTTATTCCTTCTGGGAGACCCAGCACAGGGATGTTACAGCGCCTCGAGCGCCCCTCTAAATCGTCTGCGCGTTCCTCCATGGTGGTCAGACGGCGTAGGACATCTTGGAGCGCCGTTTGGTGTGCTTTGACGGTGGGTTGTAGGTCGGCTAGTGTCTTCTCCCCATCCTTCACTTTGTCGGCCAATTTTTCGATGGTCATCTCTGATGAGGCTGATATCCGTCGTTAGGGTGCCAAGTCGCTCCTCCATGGACACCCTGGAGAGTTCGATGGCTGCCAATACCTGATCTAGTGTGTCCGAAATTGACGGGTCAGCTTGAGACGCTGTAGTTTTAGCCCATGTCCGGGTATTTGGCATGTTCTCCGGTGCAGTCTCGGGCACTGTGGCATGTTGTGATGTTCTCGGCTTCCCCATTGCGGTGATTGGAAGGGTCCTACACACAGCGAGCGTTGCTAGTGGCTGCGGAGAATGTGGCGCACTGTCGAAGTGTTTCGAAGCCTGGCTTTGTTGTCCCGTGGATACCTTGCACTCCCCAGGTGATGCGTGAAGGTTGTAGCCGGGCAGTGAGAATCTAGGCGGGAATAAAGCTCTGTGCCGGTCGTCCCTTGATCAGGCCCGCTTCCTTGCAGTTTTGGGAGAGGGTGGGCACTGCCAGGAGGGGTGAGATGAACTGTGCGCGTTGTGCAGGAGAAGGTTCTTTGCGGGGGTCGCGGGCGATCCGGTAGCCAGGTGGGGCGTCTCACCCTGGGCTGAGCGTGCAGGCCGATGTAGGTATGACATGGATTATTGAGCCGCCATGTTACAGTCAGGCATCGACTATCCCGGGTACGTCCAGTTCCTGCAGCAGTGGGAGGGGGGGTCGCCTTTACGTTGCCTCACGATTCGAGGGATTCGCCTCTCACCTCTGTCTCGCTGGCGCTGTGTGCACTGGTGGCCCAGATACTCGACGTTAATCCCTCTGTCTGCCGCGGTCTCCGGGTGCCATTTTGAAGTCAGGCGGCACCGGTTGAGGATTGTCCCGTAGTTTGCAGTAGGGTCGGGGGTGGCAATCGGTTCTCCGCCTCTGGATCGCTAAATTCAGGAGTTGGTACCATCCGGTCCCGCTTGGTTGCAGCGCGGGTCCGGGAGGCTGTCCGAGCCGGGCTGCTGTGTCCGAAATGGCGGGCCGTCGCTAGTCGCTGCCGTCTGTGCTCATCTCTCTGTGTGTACTCGGGGCGAGCACCGAGTATCTCCGATGCCGGGTTGTTCCCTCGCCGCCTCTTTTGTCCTGGGCTGTTTGGTTTGTGGCCCCCGCCTTCGATGTGTGTCTCTCAGCTCCGGTGCGATCTCCCCTGGTCTGCAGTCAGGGGCGGGCGGGCGCCATCTTGCCGCCGAGGATCGGGGTCCCGATATTTTCGTTTTTTCGTCGGGAATGTGCCCAATTGTTGGAAACGTGAGGCACCGCAGGGTGTTGTTGATGTTCCGGCCCCTGGATGTAGGCTCAGCAGTCCGTTACGACGCTGGAAAGCAGGCAATATGCTAGCCCGATCGCGGAGCCTCAGCAGGACACGTCTGCCATCGCAGCCTGCTTGGCCACGCCCCTGCACTAGCCGGATATATACTGTTAATCTCTCTTGTAATAGTGTGTTTATCTACCAGATATCTGCCGAACACAGACTGCCTGGCAGCTCTGAGTAGCAGTTCATTGAGCACTTGCCACCTGAATCATGTACCTAGTTATGTAAGCACTCACCTTATGCACTCGCTTTTCATTTATTTATTTATTTGTGGGGACTTGATTTGAAGTCGGTATTGAGGACCCCCCACAGATTGTTGGGGGCTTGGGGTTGCTCCTCCTTTGTTATGCACAATGAAGCTTCCACCTAGTGACTAGGCACCACGCCTTATATATATTTCTTTCTGGAACTTCACGAAACGTAACATGAATAATATATTGACACATTAGTAGAGTACCATCAGTGGTATAAGAATGACAAATACATTGTGGTTGAATTTATTAAATTTTTTGACAAAAGAATACATTATGTTTATGTTACCTTGTTTTTGATTTCAATGTTCATCTTTGGCGACAACAGCAGGCATTGAGTGGTGTGAAATATGATTGTAATATTTAACATGTTACCGTTCAAAGATGGATGCCATTTTGGATGTAATTTGCAACCCCTACATGTCCCTTTTTACTTTCTATTGTTTACTATGTATTGCAGTCCACTCCCATTAAACAGTGTTTGAACAAGCTTGCTTGGCAAGCGAAACGCGTTACTGGAATAAACCAGCTACTGGTACGAGTACACACTCTGAGTGATCGCTTTATTGGAACTTATAAACTTGATACTCTGTCCGGCATGCTCCGCTGGCAACAGCGATCCTCTGCCATGGGCGAGGGGAGACGGAAGGAGCAACGTTCGTTCAGCGTTTTATATATATATACATATGCTACTGGACAGATTATTTATAGTTACCTTTAACTACACTTACCTTGTGTGGTAAAAGCAAATGCATGGTACTCCTGTTCCCAAAAAAAGAATTAAACAAATCCAAATAGTATTCGCATACTCAAGAGCTATTTGGCTTTATCAATGTTTTTTAGATACATTGCATAGCAGCACGGGCTGCTATACAACATGGCTTCAAGAGTAAAAAAACGCTATGACACGGTCAATGCTGGCTGCGTCATACCACTTTTTGCTTTACTTTAAGCCTCTGCTGCTGTGCAACATATCTAATAAAACATTGACAAAGCCAATAGATCTTGCATAGGCGAAACATGGTTGGCTTTGCAATGTTTGTTACTGTAGCCATGCATGTGTCGTCATGTTTGGACTGGGTAGCAAACGGCCTCCATTTGCAAATTAGGGCAGTTTTGAGTGTGTAAAGTCATGCAGTTTTAGTGTTTCTACAAGGTATAGACCAGTGAGGAGGCATGGCTTGCGCCCGACGAAGATGGCAGCGTTCCGCTAGCTATCTGAGGTGCGACAGGAGTCTTCTGCACTGCGGAGGCAGTTCTCCTTCTTACTGCCGGCCGGTTCTTGTTGACGAGATAATGGGAAGCTTGGAGTCATTCCTGAGCTGACTTTTTATGACCACTTCTGGACATGGCAACCTATTTTTTCTTCACTTCATGTTTCCACTGGCTGCAGTGCGCGTCGCTGACAGGATGAGGCAGCTATGGAATATTCATGAGGGGCCAGCCACAGCTTTTCATTCGTGGTTTACAGGATTATTCCAGTAAGTTTTCTCTCCCTAGCACCCACTTTTTCATCATTTTGAGGATTCCTGAACATCAATAACATGTAGCATGTACCTTAATTGAATTTAAGTGCAGCAGAGAGACTTTTGTAGAGTCATGGCTCTGGGATTTATTGTACGCTCCGTGGAAGTTTTAAACTTCTTATAATCCTCCGCTCTGTACTATTTTCTCCTCTGTAGCTTTCTCAATGCTAATATTAGAGAAGCAACTTAATACACTCTAAGGCAGTGGTTCCCAAACTTTTCACTCCTGAGGACCCCTTTGAGTCACTACTGGAAGCCGGGGACCCCCAAGCAATTTGTATGATTTAAATGTCAAACATTAAAACTGTAATTCGAAAAAATAAACACACACGTGTGCACATCAAACAAAGACTAGACTTGAATTACTAACAATTTTAGTATTTTTATATTAAAAATATTTGCAAAAATCTTAATGGGAAGGTTGGTGCTGCATCTTGCGACTAACTTATCATTGTTTGGTTTTATTTCGCTGCCCGAGGCTCCTGCTCCTGCCAATGGCTGGACTGGAAACCCAATGCAGCCCTGGCAAATGTTGTCACACCAGTCCCTGTACAGTGCACACCAAGTGCAGTGAGTGAGCCTGACCACTACAAAGGGGGCTTTGAGGGGCTCTCCCCAAAGAAAATTTGGGGTAAATGGTGTATTTTACAACACATTTGTCATTATATATTGAATTGTATTAGCTTTTAAAGCAAAGTAAATAATGACCTCACTATGCACCAGGATACACCAATCTTTTCGCAATCTTCAATGATTCCCTCACTACTACCCTCCAACAGTGCCTCTCATCTCTCCATAGCCCCACTGTCACATGTATTTAATTTATTTTATAGCACCTCTCATACCACTGTAGGGTGTCAGAGCACTTTACATCACACACATACAGAGACAATGAATCATACATGTGTAAATCAGTGAATAGAAAATGTTACATAAGGCAAAGGGGACTACAAGGTGTAGGATTCACATGTCATCCATACTGGTAGGCATTTTTTAAGAGTGCTTGGTCTGGAGAAGCACAAACTCAGGATTCAGAACATAACACAGGGGTTAGCGTTGACTTTAATAATAAGGATTTATTTCTACCCAAACAAACCTTTTTAGCAGCATTGGGATAATGAAAGACCGGGAAAAAGCATAACTTACTAACTTGTATCATGCAGTTTGCATACAGCTCTTTGATGGCAATTCATAGCTCACTGTGCTAGATTACGATTGGATCTTGTGAACTGCACAATAACAAAAGAATCTCTAAGGCAAAAGCAGGAACCCTCTGAGCTATGCACAAAACAAAATACTGCTTTTTTTAAAATGCATTGTAGACATTCTTCGCAGCAGGCATATTAACCATCTGCGCTTCCTTAGACGAGTCAAAGCTGCCACTGGACAAAACCCCCATCTCTCTTCAGCAGGTACATTAATCACCGGAGTTATCTTGACACTTTTATTGCTGCCCAAAAACTGCTGATTATACAAGGAACTTTGCAGTGCTTTTAAAACTGCTGCCTGCGGACCCCCTGGGAATGTGTCACGGACCCCTGGGGGTCCGCGGACCCCAGTTTGGGAACCACTGCTCTAAGGTATTAAAATACCCACTCAATAAATGTTATTACTGAAACGCAGCTCCTGTTGTAGAATGGTTGGTGCTGATCTTTGGTCAAACAGGGGAATGTATGCATCAATTATCAGGCATTGAATGTGCTATTGTTTTTGCCTCAATCAGTGCGTTATTGAGTTTAAATACATTGACGTATGACTGGACGAAGAGGAGCTCAACATCATTTTAAGCCAATCTTTAAAGTATAACCTGTTTCTCTAAACCACCTGTTACTTCATCGCCTCCTTGGTCACATCTTTCTAAGATGTAGGAAACAAATATCGTGGCCTCTCGAAGTTCCTACTCATCTACATCCTCAGGGGATGCTACTTCATTGCATGCAGCAGCAAAAACGTCGACCAAATTATTAAAAAAAGACCCCCCTTCTCCTACAAAATCTATCTCTTCAGTTTCTATGGATCTTCTCTTGGAGGGGATCAGGGGACTAAGCCCTTGTATAGAGGAGACAAATATGAAACTCCAAAGCTTGGATGACAATTGGTCTAGATTGGAAGAGAGGATGGTGTCTGCTGAACAGCGCATTTTGGACCACACCAATTTAGTTCATATCATCCCTCAACTTCAATCTCAGATCTCCTTGCTTCAGAAGCAGGTTGAAGATTTAGAAAACAGGAATCAATGGAATAACTTACGCATTTATGGTTTTACCAAAGGAATGAGCAGTTCTGAAGCAGTCAAATATTTTAGAACCTTCCTTCCCAAATTACTTCAGATGCCAGAGTCCTCTCCCTTGAACATTCAATGTGCTCACAGACTTGGTCATGTGCCTCATGCAACATCTACATCCAAAAGCCCTTTAGGTGTTATATTGTATTTTCTGAAATACACAGAACGTCTCAAAGTTCTGGAAGCAGCTAGATCTAGGAAGCAGATGATATTTCATAAATCACTTAGGGGCCGATTCCGATCTCGGCCGGTAGTGCTCCGAATCGGATTCGGATTTACCGGATCCGATTCGGAGCCCTGTTTCCCGACCGAATCGTACGCGGGTCCGGCCGAGCGAGTACGATGCAGGCACCCGCGAAATCTCCGACCGACTCGAATGCGGCTTCGACACGCTCCGACCGACTCGCATGGACACGACTCGCACCGCGCTATGGAGACGTATCCCGGCCGGGTAAGTACGATGCGCGCCGCGAGCAGTCCGACCGACTCGCGCCGTCCGGCTCGAAAAAGCTGTTGGAGCTGGACTTTGGGGGTCCGCGTCGGACCCCCCTGTACGCGTAGGCGCGCGAGTCGCACACAGGGGGGACCCATGGGTCCCCCCTACCTGTGCATGTACGCCGTGATGCGCATCGACGCGTACCTGCTGTAGGGGGCGCCCTTGTCCGCCTCGCACCCATTGAGTCAATGGGAGCCCGCGTACGCGTTGTACGACAGGCTCCCATTGACTTCAATGGGAGTCCGACCGACTCGAGTCCGATGGCATGCGTGCGCATCGTACTCGTTCGGTCGGACTGCCAGAGTCCGATTCGGTCGGAAATCTCTCCGGGTCCGGCTCGGTCGGAGAGATTTCCGGCCCGAATCGGAATCGGCCCCTTAATGTTCATTTAGATTCACGGGAATCTGATTCTGAGGGGAGATGGTTACTCACTTTTCTTTTGGTTAATAATGTTCCATTTTCCATTTTTAACCTGTATGGCCCTACCAGTCCTGACAATCAATTTAGTCTGATATCACTCACAAACCTTTACAATATCCAGTCGATTCTTTTATCTTTGCAAGCAATTGTAATCAGGTTGTTGGGCCCTTTATTGATAGAATGTCTATTTCTGCTTATATACCCAACAAATCTCCGAAACTATTCCTACAAGCGATTTCACATCGTGCACTGATTGACTCTTGGAGACTTTCCAACTCAACTCTGTGCGAATCCACTTTTTACTTCCCCACACATCAATGATATTCAGTCAAAATTTCGAGTTGGAACTGTCTACTTACACTAATATTGAGTTTTAAATATCGTGACACAGAAATATCGACAGCAAGAATATTGTGGTCAAGAATATCAACTTTAAGGTAAGAAACATTGATTTTAAAAATATAGAAGTCATTAATATCGTTTGCAAAAATATAGCTGTTTAAAATATCGTTTTTTTAGTTAGTGTTACGTATTTTAGTATATATTTTAAATGTGTGTGATGTATTTTTTTGTATAAGTATTGGATATGTTTTTTAATGTATGTGTTAAATTTTTAGTAGTTATCAATTTTATTTTAATTACATTTAGCGTTTTTTAGTTCCGTAGCAGGTTGTGGGTTTATAGGGGAATAGGGTGAAAAGTAACTTAATTATAATACATTAATGAATATTTTTTATTTATTAATAATTATTTAATTGAGATTTTATAATGTTAATGGTGTTTTTAATTTTTGGGATACATTTTAGGTACATTTTGTAGGGTTTTAGGGTAAAGGGTGGGAAGTAATTTATTTGTAATTAATTAATAATTAGTTGTTAATTAATATCAATTAATTCATTGACAATTAATTATGGTATTTGTGTAATTAGTTTTAGGTGTGGGTTGTAGCGTTTATAGGGGAAAAGGGTGGGAAGTAATTTATTTTTAATTAGTTGTTCATTAATAATAATTAATTAATTGACAATTAAATATGGAAATTGTGTAATTAATTTTAGTTGGGGGCTCTAGGATTTCTAAAGGGAACAGGGTGGGAAGTAATTTATTTTTAATTAATTCATAATTAGTTGATTTTTAAAATTAATTAATTGATAATTATTTATGGTAATTGTTTAATTATTGTTTTGTGTTTGGGTTTTGGGTTTATTGGGGTGAAGGGTGGGGAATAAATTAATTTTACTTGCTTTATAATTCGTTGTTAAATACTATTAGTTATTTAATTGAAAAATGTTTTTCATTTTGTAATTAATTTTTTACAGTTTAATTTTAGGTGTGGGTTGTGGTGATTGTAGGTGTAAAGGGTGGGGAGTTAATTACATTTTATGTGCTTTAATTTGTTTTTAATTAATATTTGTTTAATTGATAAATAATTATGTTAATTATGCAAATATATTTTTTTATTTTCGATGTGGGTTGTGAGTTGTGTGGTGTTATAGGCTAGGAAGTAAATAGACTAAATTTATGAAATAATTAATGTTTTTGTTAATACATAATATCTAAATAAAATATTTGTTTCAAAATACCTTTTTTATTCAATATAATATTTGTAGGTCTTTGTGATATGTATTTAACATTATAATATGTTTTTATTATTTTTATTTTTAATATTAAATATATATTTATTTTTTACATATTTATATTTTTTTACTTACTTTAGTCCAAAATATTTTTATTCTGTTGATGATATTTTGTTTGTTTTTAATTTTTGAAGTGACTGGAGTGAGATTAGTAAATTTTACCCCTCTGCAATCCAACACTTCCCCTAATAATGCACTGACTGGAGTGGGAATAGTAAATTGTATTCCTCCGCTATCCAACATTTTCCCTACTGTTGCACTGGCTGGAGTGGGAATAGTAATTTTTACCGCTCCGCTATCAAACACTTTCCCTACTGTTGCACTCATTGGAGTGGGAATAGTAATTTTTACCCCTCCGCTATCCAACACTTTCCCTACTGTTGAACTCACTGGAGTGGGGATAGTAAATGATATCCCTCCGCTATCCAACACTTCCCCTACTGTTGCACACATTAGAGTGGGAATAGTAATTTTCACCCTTCCGCTATCCTGGATGGAGTGGGAAATTTAAGTTTAAAGATCTGTAAATAGTTTAATGTTTTATTTTATAATAGAATGTTTTTTTTTTTAAATAGATTTTATTTTATTGGTATATATATATATATATATATATATGTCTATATATTTATTTGTTAGATTTTTATATAATTTTAAAATTATAAATACATTAGAATTATTAGTTTAATAATTGTTTTAAAGTAAAAATATATCTATATATTAATTATTATATATGTGTTTAACTTTTTTCAATTAAGTTTATTTGTTATATTTGTTAAAATGTATATTAAATCAAATTTTTTTTAAATTAATTTTGTGCCTTAACATATTTAATATTTATTAATGTATTGTATATATATATATATATATATATATATATATATATATATATATATATATATATATATATATATATATATATATATATATTTTCAATCACCTCGCAATTTCACCTTCACCTTCAAGAATAACGAGCGTGGACCCAAATTCGTGCTGCAGTGCATTTTATTTTCAGCAAACACAGATGTCAGCCATGACGCGTTTCTGCCGTCCAAGCGGCCTTGATCACATGACACTGCTTAACTGAAGCCTCCATTTTTAAAGTGCTAGTGCTCAAACATTTTCATAGACATAATCAAAATACTTCATATGTATGCATAAATGCCTCAATTCAAATAACTAGAACATTATGATGATATGTATTTCCCTGGGCCATCGAATTTCCGATAGTTCCCTTTCAGAATTTGAATAAAAAATAATTTTTATATATATATATATTCTGTACATTCATTTCTAGTATCCATTATTTAATTTCCGCATGAATGCTTAAAATTGAATTAAGTCATGTCATGTCATGAAAATTAATTTAAAGTGCCTTAAAATCCTAAAAGTGCCCCCTATGCAACGTGGAAATGTGCTAAAAAATGTTGTTACTTCAAAAACAACTTGACACGCACATGTAGTTCCTTTACATTTCATAATGATAGGTCTTAAGGTTGAACTAGTCAAAATCACAGTTTTTTTATTACTCTCCTATGAAAAAAATCCTCTAAACTACACATGACTCTAAACGTCAGTGCTATATGTTTCCGTTCTGAGAACAATTGCGACCTACTTCAATCTATTTAATTAATAAAGTGACTACGTGCTACAGTACATGTCAAAACTAACATTTTTTGACCAATATTAAAGTGCTGAGTGCTTATTTTTGGGCAAAATCGTCGGACAAACTTTACATGTAAGGTAAGATGGGACTCCATTCAACTAAAGGAGATATAATATAGTTAAGGCATTCTACTCTCTTAATCTCTTTCCTTCATGAGTTAAAAGGTCATACAGTATCATACTCCTATGGACATATCCTATAAGAACTATATTTTGAATAGTTAAAAGAAATTTCATGTATCTACCTAAGTAAAAAACTATACCGATAACTATTCGAATAATATCTAAATATATAAATATGTATGAATAAGACCGTAAATATCCATAAAACCTAAAAACTTCATAAGACATGTTCTTAAAAAACAGCTAGATGTTAAAATTCGACATGAGTGCAACTATGTGATATCCCAGTTAAAGGAAAGTGTATAGGTCTTCAGTGGCATTGAGACCGCCCGGATACTTAGAATCAAATTCCAGAATGTAACTAGTCTCCAGGCGTCTCAATCTAGCCTCCCTATCCCCACCCCTTTTGGATACAGGGACGGCTTCAATGGCAAAATATTTTAAACATTTCGGGTCACTGTCATCAAAAACCTCGAAATGTCTTGCCACTGGATAATTTTGATCCTTATTTACGATTGCTCTAACATGCTGCAGGATTCTCTTATGCACCGCCAATTTGGTGCTTCCTACATATTTAAGTTTACAACTGCATTCGAGTACATATACAGCGAATTCGCTTTTACATGTCAAATGCTGTTTAATCTCTCGAGGTTTAATGGAGAATGCCGTTGTGTAGGATTTAATATTTGCACCAAATTGGCAAGCTTTACACACTGAACATTTAAAAAAGCCCGTCCTGGCCCTTAGCCATGTATCCTGCACTTTTTTCTCCTGGCTATTACTCACTAGCATGTTTCCCATACTCATAACTCTCCTAAAGGTGATAGATGGGTTAGACAAAACTGAATTCCCAATTACCGGGTCATCACGAATAAAATGCCAGTGACGCCTCATAATAGCTCTTATTTGCTTTTCTTGCCTGGAGTAAGAGAGGATCAATCTGGTAGGTTGCGGGGTTTCTGTTTTATCAATTATTTCTGTCCTCTTGGCTCTATATTTTAAAAGATCCTCCCTAGCTTGAACTCTGGATCTTTTTATAGCTGCCTCAATTATTTTAGGACTATACCCCCTGACTAGAAACCTAACACGACTTTCCTCCTGCTTTTCCTCTGCATCCACATTGCTGCTGCATATTCGTAGAATGCGCAACATCTCCCCATAGGGAATACTTTTGATAAGATGGGGAGGATGGGCACTCGATGCATGCAGCAATGTGTTGCCTGCCGTGGGCTTTCTAAAAAGAGTTGTGTTTAAGACATTGTTAATGACTTGGACCTGCACGTCTAAAAATGTTATAGTGCTATTACTTATAGTTGATGTAAATCGCAAATTAATATCATTTTTATTAATTTGTTCTATAAATTCAATTGCACTCTCCTTATTGCCCCTCCATATTATAAACAAGTCGTCAATGAACCGCATCCAGGAAATGACATTGGTTTTATAAATATTCTCATATTGTCTCATGAGGACCAGCTCCTCCCACCAGCCCATAAATAAACAGGCATAACTGGGGGAGAAGCTGGCCCCATAGCCACTCCCTGGATCTGTTGAAACAATTGTCCATTGAAAAGAAACACATTGTTCTCCAAACAGAATAGCAACATATCCAACAACATTTTGGTATGCTGTACAAATGCTATGGGCCTTGAATTAAGAAAATGCTCTACAGCTCTCATCCCATCCTTATTCCGAATGCATGTATACAAGGATGAAACATCCAAAGCTATGAGCAGATAATCAGGATTCCAAATAATATTCTCTATTTTTCTTAAAAAGTCACATGTGTCTTGCACATAAGATGTCAAATTCTTCATAAATCCTTGTAAGAAATAGTCAATATATCTGGAAACATTTTCTAACGGCCCATCACAAGTTGCAATTATCGGTCTCCCAGGTGGTTTCTCAACGCTCTTGTGAATCTTGGGTATGAAATAAATCACCGGGACCAATGGACAATCTTTTGAGGTATTTGTATTCCTCCCAACTGAGAAGACCTACACTTTTCCATGCCAGGAGATGTTTAAATAAAGAATCCTGTATATTCTTAAATTTCAATGGATTACTTCTCCTGTAACATTGCTGGTCATTCAGTTGGCCATATGCCTCCTCCATATATTCCTTTTCTGGCCATAGGACAATGTTACCGCCCTTGTCAGATGTTCTTATTATCACCTTTTCTTTCTGCAGCTTGGTAATTAGTTGGTTATATTGCCTCTCCTTATTAGTGTATTTCCTTTTTGCTGGTCCATTGATTTCTAAATTCAATTTTTTGATTTGGGCCACTACCTGCTCGCTGAACATGTCCAAACCATCTCGGGCCATATTTGGAACAAATCTAGACTTGGGTTTAAATGGTGTTGTCGGTCTCACATTGGTTACCAGGGGGGACAACAATTGCACATTCTCAGCATTGTGGACAGGTTCTATGCCACTCTCTAGTTCACATAAGTCCTGATATAAGCCTATATCAGAGACCATCAATCCTGCGGGGGACAACTCACTAGATACTTGGTATTTCTCTCCTGGTTGATTGGGCGCTGGTTTTTGTAAATGAAATTTCTTGAGCTTCAATTTTCTGATATATTGATAGACATCTGCTCTTGTCCTGACATAATTAAAATTTGACTCAGGGCAATGAGATAGTCCCAAGGATAACAGTTGGGCTTCTGCTGCAGATAAATCGATGCTAGCCAAATTTATGATGGTGTTAGCCTCCTGCTCTTTTATGATGTTGTTAATACTTTTGTTGCCCATTGAGATCATATTGTTAATGACGTCTTTCGTTAATACCTTGCTCTGCCCCGACCACGCTTCGTATTCTCTGCGCCTTTGGCTGGCCTTAAGCCTGCTCCTTCTTCTTTGTGAGCGGGTTTTACAATCGCTCCCTTGTTGCGAGGTCGTAGCGTCTCCCGTCTTCCCTGTTTTAAAATGCCTAGTTCTTCCCCTAGTTGTTGGCCTCCTTCTGCTTGCTTGGATGTCTGGTTATCTGTTTGCATGCGTCTGCTGGCTGTTGCCATTCTTATCGAGTCATACCGTCTAGCAAACGTGAAAATCTGGCCATTGGCATAGTCCTCACGGTCCCTTTTGAATTTGTATGTCTTTCTTGCCTTAATTTTTTCTTCCTCCTTTGTGAGTCTCACCATCATTTCTTCTCGCAGCTTCTGACCTGCTCTTGAGTCGCCTTCCTGCTCTTTAATTTCATCCTCTAGTTTGTCAATTTTGATTTGTAGCTCACCCCTGTCAATATCCGCATACTTAACCAGTATTTGTACTAGCCTGCGCGATGACTCGAGGTTACATTCCCCCCACTCTGCCAACATGAGAGGATTGGGCGCTTCATAACTCGGAGTAATCATTATACGGAGCCCCCTAGGTATTCTGCCCACGTCCAAATATCTCTTCAGAGAACGTGCCTTCCACCATTTGGACTGCTCCTGTCATTTTAGCTTCTCCAATACCTTGAATTTGTCTTTGAGCCCACTCAATTTGCCATCCGTTCCTCTGTTCTCCCTGCACCATTTATATCCGGTTCCCTTTGGGATTCCGAAAACATTTCCTCTGCTGCCTGTTCGCGGCTCCTAAGCGTGTCGGCCGACATCCTGTCTGCACTGATTACGCTGATTAAAGTTTGCTTGGTGCTTCACGCACAATCACCGTTTAACACTATTTTCCCCGCTAGCTCCCCTCATTCAATAAATGACTCAATGGGCTGCAGGGAAAGCACACCCCTTGACCTGTATACAATACACTGCCGTAAATATTGCCGTACCTTGTCTCTTTGTACTTGCTTTATTTTGCTTGTTTTTCCGCTCGGAACTGTCCCGATATTCACTCAGCCGAGTGTTTTCCTCGAGATCCCGTGTCCGTGCTTCGGCGCCACTGCGCTCTCTTCACCGCCCTTGAGCTGGCTCAGTTTGCTCGTGCTCCGACAAATTCCGGCAGTGTAATACAGGGGGCTCCGTCCTTTCCGTTCCGGATTCCGCAAAATGCCCCGGAAGCTCTGCCTCAGACAACACCACATCCGCAGCGGCCTGGAAAAAGCTTACCGAGACAAAAGGACTGTAAGTTACGGAGCCTTCTTCACAAGGGGGGGTCCACGAACCGGCATCAGTCCAAGCCGGTAACACATCAATCACCTCGCAATTTGCCATTCACCATCAGAGCGATAGCAAACTATTACGTTTTTTCTGTATAGATCAGGCGCAGGTGAAGGTAAGAGGGGGTGATAGAGTAAAAGCCCTACGACAATTAGAGTCAAAATATATCATAGAACTGAGAACATTAGCCCCACATGGCCTCAACAGTGAAGAGGAACTATGGGTACATGTAGGTTAGAGACAAATATTGTGTGTACGAAATGAGCATGTGATACACAGCCAACCCTATGAAATGTGAGAAATATATGAATATCCTCCTTTTGTGTTGATGTTTAGATTAGTGAAATTATGAATCTGTGTAGATAGATCAATTGGGAGATTTTTAAACGGACTCAACAATCAAATATGTGAAAATGTCGGATAAGGAGATATGTTTTTAACAACTGGCCTGCCCATGGCGGTTGAGATTGGAGGGTACTAGGTTTGGGTTGATGTGAGAGGTCGGCCAAACTTATGATCCAAGGTATAGGATAATTGTCCATTTAGAACGTTACAGTTGAAAGTGTTTGTGGGATGGCCGTTTGGCCTAGTAAATGTACAAATTATCTATTTACATGTGTAAGGTTTGCTACATAGACATGAGCTGAACAATGTGCATGCCCATTCAGGGCTAGAATGATGGATGTTAGGTTTGTGTTGATGTGAGAGGTCGGCCAAACCCATCATCCAAGATTGGAAAAGAGTAGGACAACTGCCCATTCAGGGCGTTATAGACAAAAGTGATGGTGGCAAGACTATTGACCAATTGAATGTTGAATTGTAAGAGAAAAAATACTTGAAACATTGTTCGCATATATGATAATAAGATGTTGAGTAAGGTAAATAATACCATCACCCACTGATTTGCACGTTCAAAGATGGCCACGATATAAATGCGACATTTTCTGTAGTCTGTTTTTCATGTTAATGAAATGAAATGTAACGTATATATTGGGATAAAGAAGGGGAGCACGCTGACATTGACAAAGGCCGTCATGGCCGAAACGCGTTTGTCAGCAACAGTGGATTTTGGACAATAAATTTTGATTGAAACAACTCGAGAGTGAGCCGCGTACTTTGTGCAAGCGAAGTGTCTGGGCAGCATATTTATATATATATATATATATATATATATATATATATATATATATATATATATATATATATATATAAACGATATTTTGTACAACTATATTCATGACATCAATATTTATTTTCGATATGTTTTTACTTACCTTATGTAGGATGTAGATATTTTTGACATCGATATTTTGGTCATGATATTTTTGTATGGGGATATTTTGAGTGTCGATATTTTGTCAGTGTACCCACGTCAACCTCAGTCTAGGATCGATTATATATATAGCTCACACTCCCTATCACAAAACCTGCACTCTGCTGATATATGCTCTATTATAACTTCTGATCACGCCCTGGCCTCTATTCATATAGACATTTTACCCAACACTAATAAATCTGACAGATGGAGATTTAACAAAGTTTAACTTCTAGACTCCTCTTTTACTTCTGTTTTCTAGTCTTTCTTTCTTGACTTTTTTTTTACTGAATACTACAGACAAACTTGATTTTCATCACATTTGGGATGCTTTTAAAGCCTCTGCCCTCAATTTCATTATTAGATATGTTTGCAAAAGAAAAAACTCTCACTTAAAAAGAATACTGAACTTCTCGAACATATTAAACAATTAGAATATTCTTCAAATACATCTAAATCCAAAGAGTGCATACAAAATCTCATTAATGCCAAACTCCAGTATAATAAATTCTCCACTACTGTGGCACCTTCCATCCTTCTAAAACCCAGTATCAAATATTATGGCGGTCAAAACAAATCAGACAAATTATTAGCCAATTATCTCAAGGTCAAAAAGAACACAAACAAAATTGACTCTATTAAAGATAGTCACTCTAATCTATTATGTAAGGATCAAGACATTTTTGAACTATTTTTACAATTCTGCAAACATCTTTACATGCTTGAACCCACCCGCAAGAAGTCTGACATTAATCAATACCTTTTCAATTCCAAAGATTTTGATAAGTCCATAGATTTCACTGAATTAGAAAATGATATTACTATGGCTGAACTCATTTTTCCAAACTAATTCTCCCTAAATTAAATCTTCTTATTAATACCTTTGTACAGTCAGGCAAATCTTCTGTTTCTTTTTTCAATGCCCTCATTTGTCTCATTCTGAAGGAAGGTGAAGACTTACACCAGTGTAAAAATTACCAGCCAATTTCTCTTGTCAACATTGATTCTAAAATTGTTTCTAAAACATTAGCACTTCGCCTGGAATCCTTCTTGCCAAATTTGCTAGGGAAAAAAGAATCTGGTTTTGTCAAGGGTCGTTATATATCTGACAATATTCGTTTATTTTTTTACATCTTCTCTAAATCTCAGAAATCACTTCAACCTTTAGCAGCCATTACACTGGATGCAGAGAAAGCATTTGCTTGTGTTAATTGGTCTTTTATCTTTCCTACTTTAAAATGGTTTGGTTTTGGATACAAATCATCTGTCTTATTTCCCTTCTTTATTCTTCCCCTGCAAATGGACGTACATCTTCCTATTTCCCTTTAGGGAGGGGTGTTCACCAATGCTGCCCTCCTTCACCATTCATCTTTAATTTAGCTATTAAACTTTTTTTATCTTGAATTAGATATAATCCCACAATACAGAGGTTGTAATGGAATACTCAACAAATAAAGACTGCAGTATATGCTGATGATATTCTTTTATTCCTATCCGTACTTCACTTCTCACTTCCTGCCTTCCTTCAAGAAATGTCTTCTTGTTCTCTCGTCTCTGGTCAACCACAATTTGTTTTTGGCCGACCGTGAACAATTAGTTGCACTGGCAGATTTTATTTCACCCACCTTCTGCCTCCCTTGCGGCATCCCTCAGGGGTCATCGCTGAACCCGACTCTTTTTAATATTTACATCGCTCCATTGGCTAAATTGATCCAGTCCCTGGGTTTCTCGGCTGTATCCTACGCCGAGGGCACCCAAATCATAGTATCAGAGGCCAGTAACCCCCTCTGATACTGCCATGAGTTTTCACAATTGTCTACTCCAAGTTGGTATTGGATGGCCTCAAATTGTTTGAAGCTTAACTCCAATAAAATGGAGTTCCTTCTTTTTGGGAACAACATATCTTTCTGGTCCCCAACCTTCTGGCCACAGGAATTCGGCTCTGTCCCTACACCAGTAAGCAAGGTGAAGAACCTGGGAGTAACCATTGATACAAAACTTTAATTTGAGGGCAACATTAACACCATTACTTCAGCCGCATTCTTAACACGAAAATGTCTTAGAAACGTTTTTTCTTTCATTCCCCACTACCTACAAAAACTGGTAACCACAGCCCTTGTTGCATCCAAGGTTGATTACTGCAATGTCCTATTTGTTGATAACAGGAAACGGTGTCTCACTAAAATCCAGAATGTGCAAAATGCAACTTCCCCAGTGCTCCTGGGTATCCCCATTCATAAATCTGCTGCTGCCGCGCTTAGACGCGTACACTGGCTTACGGTGAAGAGATGCATTGACTTTAAGGCCTTGTGTATCACCTTTAAAGCAGTGCATGGAATTTGCCTGACCTCTCTTAAGCGCAACTTCCAGCGGTATACTCCATCTCAGACGCTGAGGTCTGCCTCAGCTCACAACCTTGTATTGCCCAAATTCAAAAAGGCTGGTTGAGGTGGCAAAGTTTTCTGGTGGGGACCACCAGACTCTGGAATTCTCTTCTGTTGGAACTAAAAAAAGGAAACTCAGTTGTTAGCGTTCAGGAAAGCACTCAAAACCTAGCTTTTTAACCACTTACTCCTCCGTCTTACTTCTGCAGCCTCTTCCCTGAGTTAGCGCCTAGACACCCACAGGTATTAGTCACGGTATATAAATCATCTTTTCATTTCAACAAATGCAAAATCTTACCCTTAAATAAATACAACTTCAGAAATCATTTTTCAGCAGTCAACTTCTCTTGGAACACTTCCAAACTTAAATACTTAGGGTTATGGTTTATCATAACTGCTCGAAACCTCTGCTTCTCTGAGTTTGGAGGATTGTAAACTTTAAATCACTAGCCTGGTCAATCGCTGGCACCCTGTACATCTTTCCTGGTGGGGTTGTTTAGACACCATTAAAATGATGATAGTACCTATGGTCCTCTATACCATTTCTAATATCCCTTTATCTATTCCACAAAAGCTTTTTACGCAAATCAATTCCATACTTTCCTCTTTCTAAGGAATGAAAAGAAACCCTGTGTCTCCCTAATAAAATTAAAATGCCGCAGATGGTGGAGTTAATTTCCCCGATTTTCAAAAATATAATTAATCCTTCTTAGTAAGACAATCTGTTCACTGGATTTAAGATTTCACTAACAACTCTCCTTCATTGGTTCATTTGGAGGAGTCTTTTCTTTATCTCTTTTCTTTTCATGAATACTTGGCCTTCTTGAAAAATTCTCAAACGTATACTCTCCCATTTTTAAACACCTTTGCTTTTTATTAAAACCTACACAATTGTTTGAACCTATTGATGTTCTTTCTTTCCTCAATTCCCCCAATTGGTGCAACTCCTGCATATTACATAAGAATCAACCCATTTATTGGAAATCCTAGAGGAAATCTTGACTAATGTGGGTCAAATAACTCTTCATAAACGACTCTTTTTTATTTCTTTCTCCCAGGCACGATCTCTTTTCAATCGACCCTCATCCTTTCAGCATTAACATTTCCTTTTGGAAAACATCATATCAGATGCTATTGCTAAGCTCTCTTCCAATCCGGCACAATCCCCCTCACCCTCCTCTACACTAGGTAATCTTTTATACAGCAATCCTAAAGCTTTGGCATTATATCATGCTTTATGCCAACCTTCCATGGTTAGGGCTAAATCAGATATTGAGCTAGCATGGGAGACTGACCTGGGATTGGTTTGGACTGTTTCTTTTTGGAGACGAATTTGACAAAATAAGGTCTTCCTCTCATGCTACTAACACTACTCAAATGATATTCTACATTTATAACATGCTCCTCTTCTCCCTAGTTTCCTGGCATCGCATCTACCCATATCACTCAGAGACTTTGTTGGTCATGTCACTTACAACATGCAGACCTCAAGCACAGACTTTTCAGTTGTGTGCTTGTTCTTCCTTTATGGACACAAGTACAGCAGCAGACCAACATCATTTTTGACACCTCGGTACCCTTATCTTTCACCAACGTTTTCCTAGGGAGTATTTCTCATGACTGAGAACATGTTTCATCCCAAATAAAAATCATTGACCTTTCATTGGCAGTGGCATTTTAACTCACCAAAACTTGGAAGGATTTTTCTAAATTGTCTTTCCAGGCCTGGTATGCGGTTTGTTATCACCATAGACTCGATACAGCTTATATTCATCCTATCTCTCTTGCTATTAAAGTCTCTACTTTATGGAGTCCCATCACCAATTTAATCGATAGGCATACTAAATCTTCACACTACCATCACCCTATTAGCAATTACGGGGCTTATTTACAAGCCCCTTGCGCCGCCGGTGCGTCACGTTGCATGATCCACCGGCAGCGCAACCTGCTGCATGAAATTTACAAGCATACAGAAAGCCACCCTGCGTGACTTAATGTGTGCTTGTAAATATCACCCCTTTTCATGCAACACTTTGCGTGTTAGGGGCGTGACATGGGTGTTGCTGTGGGTGTTCCCACGCAGCACCCATGTCCACTGATGCATTTCCAGATTTATGAGCAATTGTAAACTTGGAAATGCATCAGAATGCTATTCCACCCCAGGGGTGGCGTAGTGAGAGCAGCAAGGAGAAATGTTTTCATTTCTCCTCGTTTTTTCCTCTTTCAATGCGTGCTGCATTCTACAGCACGCATTGGAAGAGAAAATCACCTCAATGTATTATTCTTGTGCAGGAAGGTGCCCCTTCCTGGACAAAAACAATCTCCCCACGACGCAGGCATCCTTGCACCATGGTGCAAGGCTGCCTGAACCGGTGCATGGCAGCAGTTTGTGCGCCAGCACAGGGAAAAGCACAGAGATGTGACACATTGTTGCATATATGTTGCATCCCTGTGCTTCGAAACTAAAGCAACACGGCGCAGCAAAACGACTTGCGGCACTGCACTGTGTTAGTTTCTCGTAAATAGGGCCTTACGTTTTCAAACCATCTTGATGTTCACTTATTTTGTTCATAACTAAACTTTTAATTTTTGCTTTCTCATACTGTTTTACTTATTCATGAGCATGTATTTTTTTTATTATTTCACTCTCTTTAATCAAATTGGATCTTGTACATTTCATATGAAGTTATTCTATATGCTTTTCTTCTACCCATCCCTCCTTTTATAATCCCTTTATCAACTTTATTGCATTAGTATATTCTGTATTTGCTTGAAGCTACTACAGTTCTTCTAAAATCAAAAAGGTATAGACCAGTGAACCTGTGTGTCTCTCCTGCAGGCTATTGACATGTTTTGGCACTTAACACTTCGTTAAGTCCTTTCAAGCTATAGAGCAAAAGGTCTTGTAGAAGTGTTAAGTGCATTACCATATTTACTTAAAGAGCTGCCTCGTCACACTGCCAGCCTGAGGGGCCCCATCAGAATACCGATGAAACCTCAGCAGGATCTCATTTCAACTGTATCCTCCTTTTGCAGTGTGCACATGAAGAGAAACCTTCTTCCACCCTGCTGCATTCTTTTGAAATGAGCAGCTGGGGAAGTCCTTCTCTCTGTGCCGGTAATCCGATGTGCACTCATGCAGAGGTGTTGGGTGCTGTGAAAGTGTAGGCTGCACATGTGCACCAGTGCGCACCTTACAGGGAACATAGCCTGCGATGTGTGGGTGGCCCTATCACATAGGACTGGAATAGTCCATATCTTTGACAGTGTGTAGACTACTTGACATTACTTTTGATGGAGCAGGGTTTTCGCGAAATAAAACCTGCTCGGATTGAACTCCTCATTGACTGGATTATTAACAAAATGGTGTGAAAATTAACAGTGCAAAACTAAAAAGGGGAAAGATGAAACTGTGCAAGCGCATGCTGGGAGAAATGAGTGTTTTTAGTACTTTTGTAGTAGGCCGCAAATGCACATGATTAGTGCAGAAATAATGGCCAACATCCACAATTTTCTTTTTTACTAACTGTTTGACAATAATGTACATAATGTAAGAAAATGCAAACAAAGCATTCATAGAGCATTCATAGTGGAGTCTTGTAAAATGACAACGAAAATCACATGTGTATTTGTTTTTCCTAGAGCGCATTGTACTGTTCTGCAGAGAAGGCCTCAAGAGTCTTTTCGGGTTTTAATTGCTTATTAAAATGTAAACTGCAAAAATAATTAAATCTGTCCCTCATGAGTCCCTGATGATGGCCAAGGTAGTGTGGAGGAAACAATGAACATTATGAATGGAACTTCCTTGCCGAGCGGAGTATGTGGACACTTGTACTGTAAGATTGATACATTAGTGAGATGGAGAAATGTGCAAGCCGAGGAAGAGATTGTCTGAGTTTTCTCTGCTGAAGGTTGATGACAAAAGTTGTCTAAAGACAAAGGCACATCGAAAGTGGAGTGACTAGACACCCCCTGGTTTTAACCAATGGGATTCAAGAATTTTCTGTGTGATGATACATGGGGGGTTGGATCTTTAGTGAATTAAGGGTATAACTATTAGTACTGAGAGAGTTGGGTGTGCGTTCTTTCTTTTATTTTTGGCATGAGGAGAGAGCCGTGTTGCTGTTTCCTAACTTAATTTACTTGCTGTTGTTCTGCTGAACCTGACTCTTTGACTTTGCTCCTCATACTTCCTTGAGGATGCCCCAGCTTACTTTCTCGGCCAGAGAGTAGCTTTTCAGACTTCTAGTATTTTGCGCAATAGGTTCGTATGATATTCTGCATTTGCATTAATCTTATTTGCAAATGTTTTTACTCTTTTGTCTCTTCGCCTAGCCGCTCTCTCACGACACAGATATTTGAGATGTATAACTGTGAATTACTATATTGTTGTTCTCTGTGTATGATGATCTATGATTCGAGCTGTATTGTACTTGATCAGCATTCACATATATTTAGATAAAGCATTATTGATAAGAAAACTGAGTTTGTCTTTATTAATTTCAATTAGCTATATTGAATGATTACTCTTTAGGTTCTTATTTTAGAATTCTGTCAATCCTTTGCCAATCCCTGACCATTGAAAAAGATTCATCAGAGAGGAAAGAGGATAGATAGATGGTAGAAAATTGGTAAAGTGTTTCAAACTCATACAGCGTGAAAGGGACTGTCAGGTATTAAATTGGGTCCAGATGATAGAAATTTGCAAAATCCCTTTCCGCTGGATCACTTTTACATCAATATTTTGGCTTCTTGCTATTTATTACAGTAAGCCCACCAATAAAAGTGAAGTAGGTGTTGAAATTCTGTTTGGAAACCAAAGTTTGCCATTTGCATGGCATTCAGGGTGTGAAAATGTCAGGCTAATTGTAAACACTGTCCTGCATGGGTGATCCCGTGGAAGCTATCTGGATTCACAAGATGCTGGTGCCCAAACCCATTCTGAACCTCCCACCGCTACCGTATTTTCACTAGCCAGTGATCACAAGTTGACCATTACAGGAAAGGGGAAGCAGACAGGTGAGAGAGAGATAGAAGTTGAGACATCCGTTGTGGACTTAGAGATGATAATTGGTCAAGGTCCTTCTGTCACAGTGGAATCCACTAGAGATTTTGCTAGCTGCAACAGGAAGTGATTCATTAATATCATATCCTTACAATATTTTAAACTTTTTATTATAGATCTTTCACTCAATGTCTCATACTTGTTGTTTCCTCCTTCCATTCTCATCATTCATAATGTTCTATTATTGTCATGTTAACTCCACTGTACTGTACGGACTTCTTGCTCTTGATTACCTAAGGATTCAACTGTTCATTTGAAGAAGTCATATTTTTGAATGTCAATCTTGTATTTCAAAACGGCATCACACTTATCATAGATTAAACAATATTACAAGTTAACTTGTTACAAAATGTTGTTGAAATACATGTTGTCTGCTAGTCTTCATCAAAATATGGTTTCCTTGTGCTAATTTGTAAGTTATTAGCCAACTAAGGGCTAGATGTACAAAACATTTTTCCTGTCAGGAATGGCTTGATTCGCAGAATCTGCCCGTTTGCGACTAGAAAAATGCCTTTTTTGATGTGCAAAATGCTAAATGTGATTCAGTAACTTGTTACTTGTTACTGAATCGCAATTTGCGATTCATTATTTAGAAGAGGAGTGTTTTGGGCGTTCCTTCCAAATACCGAATCGGTATGGTATCTACTACTGTATTGCGACCAAATTCCGGTCACAAAGCAATAATACGTTGGATTTATTCCCATGACCCGCCACCTCACGTTGGAATTACTACAGATACCATCTGGATCTGTTCTTTACCAGGTAACTGCTTACCAACCCAACTGGATCTCCCTCTAGCGGCCGGTGAGTACGCTCACCTAATTACCTCCCCTTTTCCTTTACAGCCGCGGCTCCGGCTCGCTAATCCATCCAACTCCTCTGACTCATCCCATGATTTTGCTGCTTCCTTGATTTACCTCATAAGCGACCGCAGGCCACTACAATAACACGATCTCCTCATGTTTTACACGTAACCAACGTGTACTACACGGTAAGCTTTCCCTTCCAGCCACAAACTATCACATTGGTTTGAATACTCCGTTTGTTCTCCTGTATTTATCCAACAGGGACCACATCTTCATTATTTATTTTTCCTTTCCCCAACAGACTACCCCTGGATGCCTTCCACTTGACCTGATTTCTTCTTATCATGTGGGCACCCCACATCCTCCACAGGTAGCCCTTACTCCTCTTCCTTTACCTTTTTGCCATCTACGGGTTCCTTCCCCTTTGTTCATTTCTCCCTTTTTCCTTTATACAGCACTCATCTTATCATTGCAACCCGGTCCTGATGATGACCAGAAATTGTACAGGTTGAAACGCTGTTGACTGTCCTGCGCATCTGTGGGCGTTATTGTGGTTTCCCTAAACAGCAGAATCTTTTTGTGAATTGTCTGCTGCTTGTTTTAGTGACCATCAACCAAATTGTTCTGTGCGTCATTTTTTCGCTGTTACTTCACCTTTGTCACATGTCACTTACGCCGTTCACCCTTTCCATGAGCACGCATGTGCGCAAAAAATTGGGTTACACTTGCATATAATGTAATGTAGTGCTAATACAACTACTTCCACTTAAAATAGACCAGTTTTTTCACTAATTATTGTGGTCTCCCTTCCTTTTCTCTCACATCGGATTGTTTTCCTTATGTACTTGTCTAACTTAATGATTACCTGTTGAGACACTGTTACTTTGTTAAACATTGTTATGTTAAGTCGCGGTTTAAATAGCACTGCATCCAACACTAAGGCTACTCTCACAAGATTTTAATAATCTCCAGGGAGCACAGTAATTGTGAATATGCTGCTTACATTAATGTGAATGCGCTGGCCATTTCCAAGTCCCTTAACTTTTACAAAGTGTCAATGCTAAGTCTAGAGGGCAAAATTCCTGGTATCAATATGTCTCAGGCCCACATCCTGGTAGCTATAGGGGATTTTTTAGACATCTACATTGCCCTACGAGGTTGTTAGGGGTGCCATGGGAGAAGACTCAACAAAAAAAGTGGTAGTATCCAAACAAACCACACTGCCTAGGACTGGCCCATGTGTTTCGTTTTCAGAAATGGCTGGAGTTTGTAGGTTTTCCTGGGAGCTGGCTGTCCCTGTACCCAAATACTACAACTACACACATCTCAAAAATCTACATAATTTCATGCTTTTGTTTTGTACTTTCCACTGTCACATTGTTGGACCTTTCCAGACCTTACGATATATATACCCTGTTAGAAATTTGGTCTCTAGTTGGCAGATGTTTGCACCCTGTCAAAGTAGGGACCTCAATCCTAGTCAGGGCAAGCTAGATACACATTTTAAATTAACATGTTCTCACCCTCTGGTAGTTTGCCACAGAACAGGCAGGCTTAACTTGAGAGGCAATGTGTAAAGTATTTATGCGACACACACACACAGTAACACAATGAAAACACCACAAATAGACTCCACACAGGTTTAGAAAAATAGGAAATATTTATCTGAGAACAACAAGACCCAAATGACAAAAATCCAATCAGCAGAAGTCCAGACATGAATTTTTAAATAATAAATGCAAAAATAGTGCTTAGAAGTCACTAGCGGTCAAAAGTTTACTTGAGGTCGCGTGGGACCGGTACAAATCCAAAGTTAAGGCCAACCACAATGGAAGACAGGCCAGTTACAGGAACCAGAAAGGTCCTGCTGAAGAAATGCCTTGACTGGAGTGAGTGTTGATGTCGAGAGACTACTGCGTCTTCGTCGAGCTGCGCAAAGGGGATCCCGCATCGTGGCCAACCTTCATTGAAGTGCATGCAATGCGTCGTCGTCGAGCTACACCGAGTGTCATCATCAAGCTGCGCAGGCTGGGAAGCCGCTGTCATCGAGCAGCCTCTGCATTGCTGTCAAAGGATGATGCTACGGAAATTCTCACACAGCCGAGGCGATACATCAGTTTTTGCAGAACTCAGCTGCAGAACTCCTTCTGAGGCCCAAAACTGGAGGGGGCACCTCATGCAAGGGTAGTACTCACAGATGGCAGAGTCCAACAGTACCAGCAGGAATGTAGGAAGTCGATTGTGTCCCTGAGACTTTGGAAAACAGGAGACAAGCCAGCAAGACATTGGAGTCACTCTGGGCTCAAGTGAGATGGGTCCAGTCCTTGTCCTCAGCAGTCCAGCGATCAGCAGGCAGCAGGGCAGCTTCGAAAAGCAGAGAAGCAGTTCCTCAGAACAGTCAATTAAGGCAAAGTGGCAATCCGTATAGCACAGTAGTCTTTACTCTTGCAGAGTGCTTCCCAGGTCAAGTAGTGTACTGATTTGGTAGGGTCTGAGCCCCAGTACTTATACCCAAAAGGGGTGGTGACTTCAAAGGAGCGCTCTGAAGTGCATAAATATCCCTTTCAACCCAGTCCTGTCTGCCAGGCTAGCTGTAGGGGGTGAATGAGTGTTTGTGTGTGGACAGGACACTACCTATTGAAGTGTAAGTGTCAGCCCCTCCCTTTCCTCCCTGCACAGGAAGACCCATCAGAATCGAAATGGATGCAGATGAGTGCTCAAAATGCAGATGAGCCTCACCTTCCTGTATTTACAGCTGTCCAAAGGTATGAAAATTGATTTAGCAACTTCTTTCTAATCAGGAATTACAGCTTAAAAGGGTTTTAAGGGATTCCCAATGCTAACCTATGAGAGGAGTAGGCCTCACAGCAGTGAAAAATGAATTTAGCTGTTTTCACTACCAGGACTTGTACAAATTAAAAGTACATGTCCTATCTTTTAGTTAAATGGCAAACTGCCCATAGGGCTATCTAGGGCCTAATACAAGGGAAGTTTAAGGCTTGGCAAGTGGTTTCAAATGTCAAGTCGAAGTGGCAGTAAACTGCAAACACAGACCTTGCAATGGCAGGCCTGAGACAGGTTTGAAAGGCTACTTGTGTGGGTGGCACAACCAGTGCTGCAGGTCGACTAGTAGCATTTAGAGTACAGGCCCTGGGTATATGGTATACCACTTTACAAGGGAGTTATAAGTAAACTAAATATGCCAATCAGGTATATATCAATGCCACCATGTTTTAGGGGAAAAGCACATGCACTTTAGCAGTGGTTAGCAGTGCAAGAAAGAAGCGCAGTCGGTCGGGTGCCACTGGACAAAAGCGTGGTAAAGATTTCCACGTTCGGACTAAGTCACTTTTAAGGAAGCCAAAAATCTCTAGCTGGTTGAGGCTGTAGGCGATGACAGTTTCAAGAGACCGGATTCCCCTTTCATGAAGAACCGCTGAAGCAGGATTTGCTACAGCAGAGAAGAATGTAGCTGGAGCAGCCGCGAAGTCAAGCTGACCAACGATGCACCTTGGGTGGATCGACAAGCACATTAGTCCCAGTCTTCTCTCAGTTCTCAGAGCAGTAAAACAAAAAGTCCCAAGTTTTTGATGTTGGGTATCTGGGCACATTTAGCACCACAACCATGGGTCAGGGACTGGAGGGACACTGCTTGGGACTTTAGGACTTACTCAGGCTGGGTCCAGGTGCAGGTTTAAGATGGTGGAAGCCTGTTATGTCCCTGTGTCTCTGAACAGGATGCCAGCAAACTAGTCCTTGGAGTCACTCTGGCAGTCCGGGGTTCAGGTGGAGAAGCAGGTCTCAAATAGCAGAGCAGGCCCCTAAGAGTTCACGGCAGGTTCAAGCAGCAAAGCAGTCCTTCCAGGTTCAGACAAGCAGCCTTGTGGAGTACACAGCTGGCCACAGCAGCAGGTGGTAATGTGAATATATAGGGGTTCCCCTGCTAACTGTAATAGTTCCTAAGGCAGGGACAAATCATTGTATTATACACAAAAATCTTAGGCAACTGTATTTTTCAACAAAGGTATATTACCATCTTCATAATATTAGGGCATCAATTGAAATGACCAAATAAACTGAATTATTCAAATTGTATACATTTATTTATCAAAATGTGTTCCTATGTATATTTCCATGCATAATATAACAATAATTTAAATATCATCTAAAAATGATCATCCAGATTACATTTAATCTTACAATCATTCAGACATTAATACCCTTTCATCCTTCCATACAGTACAGTATATCAACTGCAATTATTCATAATGGAGTCCGTGGATTAATATAGCATGCCCTTCTTTCTCTTCTTTCTCTCAAGAACTTCATCAGGTAATGTTCATAGCAGTTCCTTTTAATCATGAACCTTTTATTCTAAAAACAATCACCTTTTACCATCCATCTGCATATTATGCGCGGAACTCTGAGAAGTGACAAAAAAACTCTGCGGAGTTCCGCAAGCAGCAGAGTGCGGCGCAAACTGCCGTTTGCGCTGATCTTCCTGCCGCTCGGGTAGAAATTCTACACGAGCGGCAAACTTACTGTTTGCGAGCAAGAAAAAAACTCAGCTGCACTACGCAGAGTGGAGTTTTCTGCACGCTGCGAGCTCCGCGGAGCGTGGAGTGCAGAAAACTCTGCAAACTCCGCGAGCGGAGCGGAGTTCACTGCCCAAGCCTACTCCATACCAACAAGTACCTGGTTCATCAACCTCTGGAATGTGGCAGGGGCATTCTTGAGTCCAAATGGCATCACACAAAACTGATAGTGGCCCTCTGGAGTAGAGTCTGTTAGGGCAATCTGCCAGTATCCTGATGTAAGATAAATGGCACTTAAGTACTGGGCAGCCCTAACCTGTCAATCAGATCATCTGCCCTAAGGATGGGATGAGCATCAGTATTTGTCACAGAATTGAGCCCTCTATAATCCACACAGAACCTCAGTTCATGTGTGGTGCCTGCTGGGCAGCTTTAGGTACCAAAACCACAGGACTAGACCGTGGGCTACTGGAGGGTTCTATCCCCCCCAACTCCAACATCTTAGATACTTCTCTCTTGATGCTGGCCCTCACCTTATCTGACAACCTTAAGATGTATTCTTAACAGGGAGGTTGTCCCGTGTGTCCACCTCATGGGTACACAGGTGGGTAGCCCCAGGAGGAAGGGAGAAAGAGAAGAGTACTGACCCAACACTTGGCAGCAGTCACTCTGCCACTCAGGAATTAGAATGGGGGAAAGGATCACTCTTTCCACAGTCCCATCTTTCTCCATGGAGTCCAAAAGGTCAGGGAGACATTCACTCTCCACTCCCTCCTCTCCATCAGTCACCAACAGCATGGTGAGCTCAGACCAATCAAAGTGTAGTTTGAGGCGAATGATGTGAAGCCCCCTGCGGGGTTGCCTGGGGGTCTTAAGTTCCACCAGTTAGGTGGCCTTACCCTTTTTCTCAATTACCTCATAGGACCCAGTCCAACAGTCCTTGAGGGCCCTGGACTCCACCGGTTCCATCACCCACACTTTGGGGCCGATTCCGATTCGGGCCGGAATTCTCCCCGACCGAGCCGGACCCGGAGAGAATTCCGACCGAATCGGACCCTAGCAGTCCGACCGAACGAGTACGATGCGTTCGCATGCAATCGGACTCGATTCGGTCGGACTCCCATTAAAGTCAATGGGAGCCTGTCGTACAACGCGTACGCGGGCTCCCATTGACTCAATGGGTGCGAGGCGGACAGGGCGCCCTCTACAGCGTGTACGCGTCCATGCGCATCGCGGCGTACATGCACAGGTAGGGGGACCCATGGGTCCCCCTGTGTGCGACTCGCGCGCCTACGCGTACAGGGGGTCCGACGCGGACCCCCAAAGTCCGGCTCCGACAGCTTTGTCGAGCCGGACGGCGCGAGTCGATCGGACTGCTCGCGGTGCGCATCGTACTTACCCGGCCGGGAAACGTCTCCATAGCGCGGTGCGAGTCGTGTCCCTGCGAGTCGTTCGGAGCGTGTTGAAGCCGCGTTCGAGTCGGTCGGCGATTTCGCGGGTGCTTGCATTGTACTCGCTCGGCCGGACCCGCGTCCGATTCGGTCGGGAAACAGGGCTCCGAATCGGATCCGGTGAATCCGAATCCGATTCGGAGCACTACCGGCCGAGATCGGAATCGGCCCCTTTGTGTCCAGACTGTAATTCCTCAGTCGTAGAATTTTGGTGATACCACTCTTTCATCACAGCCTGACTGGCTTTATATATCAATCTGACTGGAAAAATCGGGTGGACGCAAAGATGTATTAATTTTGTGGGTCTTTTTCAATTTCCCCAATTAACTTATTTGAGAAATTTTTGCATGAGCTACACAGATGATCCTTGTAAATTCAGTATGTTGAGTTCTTTTGATCAATAGAAAGCATTCTCTGATCTCTATTGGATTTCACACATGTTTATCCCACAACTTTTAAGCTGGTATAAAGCACAGAACTAGGAAATGTCTGTTTTATTAGCCTAAAAAAGTACAAACAGTATCTTGCTCCTTTTGGGGGCACAGAGTTATCTATACTCAGAAAGAAGTTGGATGCTGCATAGGCTTTTTCTTAGGCTAACAAAAAATCCAAACAGCATCTGGCTCCTTGCTGCAATGCAGACACACAGTTTTGCCATGGATAGAGAAGCTTTCTGAGTTATAGTAGCTGCCCACAACAAGAGGAAAAATAAACTGGTAAAAGTAGACTGAAAGGGAAGGGGCTAGGGGCACTCCTAGTGCCTTCCATGCCCAACTCTCACCTCTTGATTTGGTTCTGCACCTGGGAGGGCCTGCGAAGGATTGAGAGGGATTAAGGGAAGGATGGTATAAAGGTAGGGCTACACCTCCTACCATCCTTTAAGCCTCCCTCCATCCCTACCTCCAGAAAAATTAGATCGGGCCAGTGATAAGGGCTAGAGGAGTTCACTAGCCTAGTCCAATGGTCTGATCCTGGAGAAGGGCCTCAGACGGTCCAGAATGTCCCTCTAATGTCTCTGATAAGTGTGCAATGCCTGTCAGACTCATTATAACACTAACCTGTTGATCTTAATGTTGCTGCAGAAACGACACAGCACCCTATAGTCTCTTTCCCAGTAGACAGTGCAGAACACATCCAGGAAGGTGTTTGACACTGATGGTGAAGAGAGGGGTAGGGGATGAGAGAAAGCACAAGAGACATAGTTAGATTGTAGTCACATAGCTCATCTCATCAAATAGAGCTCTCTCAAGTGTTTTGCAGTTTCTCATGAGTAACAGCTCTTTTATACTAAACAAAGGATAAGACTACTTTTAATCTCTGCTCTTAGATTAATTTCAATTGCATGCATGAATCCAACAATAGTTTCAAAATCAGAACAAATAAATCTAACTCCCTTCAGCTAATCACTAATCTGAAGCCTCTGAAGGCAGGACTGGAAGAGGTCCAAGTGTTCCAAGGATACAAGGAAATTCTTTGAAGTGACACTCCGGAAGAACTTCCAAGATTTGTCATAAGCAACCATTTTCTGAGAAGATTATCTTTGCTGGAGTACCAGGAGTGCAGCTCAAAAGCAAAACTCACATAGAGAATCCTAAGAGCAGAGTTCAAGCAGAGGCTTTTTCTTATTAATAGGGAAGAAAGCCAAGAACTTGTTCATGCCACGGGCATGGCTTTATTGACTGGAATCCCCGAACGCTGCAGTGAAACCTCATATCCCAGGATCCTCAAATCCTGTGGCAGGTCTTTGAATCCTGGAATCCTCAAATCCTACAGTCGAGACTCATATTCAACTGAAGCCTGCTATTCATATGGCACATATGGTCACAGTTTTTTAGGATGCTCGTATGGAAACAGGAGTGGCTGTGCTGATGATGTGTGAAGAGGTCACAACTGAGCAGCACATGTGACAGCGACATTCCTAGGTTACACAAGTTCTTTTTTGCCTGTGTGGGTGACTGTCTTAGTGGCAATGCCCTGAGAAAGGGGTTAAAGAGGTACCTAATAATGCCCAAGGCCAGAAGTGGATGAGAGTGAGAGTGAGTGTGAGCCCCTGTGGCAGGCAATGACAACACCATATATGGTTTCATATGTATATCAAGAAGACAGCCTGGAAGCTAGCACTTGGTCGCTTCATTTGGGAATTTGCCAGTGCCCAGGAGAGATCAGGCACTGGCAAACTCCCTACTACCACCAATACCATTACTACCAATAAGTTTTCCTCATCACCTGGAGAAAAATAAAAGAATAAAATGGGAGTGGGCATGGGGTACGAGGTAAAAATATAATGGGCATCCTCAGGACACCATTTCATAAGGACATAGAACGGTTAATTTTTTGATAGCTGCTGGTACTCTTTAGCCTGATCGCTATAACATTGTTTGAGTATACAACAATAAAATGAACACTCAAAGTGGCAGCAGTACAAAAGTGTCCTTATATGAGTTTGCCTTGAACCTTAAAGTTCTTTATAATGTTTTTTAATCACGCGCCTGCTTGGGGTTTCTTCAGTGCTAATTCTCTTTTTTTAATATATTTCGGGCTGGTCCCTTCATAATTTTCTTTTCAGAGATATTCAGACAAATTTGTGTACTTTTTCCCACATGTTGCAGATCATGAATGTGCTGAGTTTATCATTTCTCCTGGAGAGAACTAAGAAAATAGTCAAAATGTGGCAAATATTTAGGTTTTCTTCAAACTATTGGAAGAAAGTGCTGCGCAAAAGCGATTTTCTGTGCTAAGTTTGCCATCTTACAATTATTCCGAAACATGTTGATTTGTAAAAAGAAATCGTATTTTTCACCTCAGTTTTTGCAGTTTTCTAATTGGGTATCAGTATTTCTTATTTTTGCAGTTACTGCCTAAATGCATTGAGGGGGAAATAAGTGTGAAACCCCTGGGTGAACCCAGACATTTATTCATTTCTGAATGCAGACAATATTCTGAATGTGCATAGATTGCGTAAATTGCTCATAGTTTCCCGAAATAAATTAATTGTGGAAATGAAAAAATAATTTATGTAAGTAGGTAAAAAAAGAAATAGATGCCAATGTTTCCATCTTTAATTTTTTGTCCTGATAGCCGTACTACAAAAATAATATACTTTTATGTATTTCAGATTATTCCGGTCACAGAGGTATATAGTCCTTGCCACATGTCCAAAACATATCTTGCAAATGTCAAATTTTGACTGACAACTACAAATTACAATACATTTCTATGTGGGAATTTTCTGGAATATGATGGGAAGCAAATGTCCTGCCGCCCTGCATTCCCGCTTGTTTTCAATGAAAGTGGTACACCACATGTGTGGGTGGCCTACAGCCCATGACACGCAAGGACCCAGAATTCCACGAGGAAACATCTAAATTGTTCTTCAAATTTTGTGAATCTGGGGATGTGGGTAGCCATGGTATTTGGGCCTGGTATTTGCAAGCACTCTTGATAACCTACCATCCCAAGATTGTTCAACTGGATACTCAAGAGGGTCCAGGGGTTTAGTTTTAGTGAATTCCACTACTTTTTTTTCCTACCCAGAACGCCCTGCAAACATCAATCTTTGGCTAAAATCACTGATTTTCTGCACATTCCTCTGTGGGACATTTTGGGAATCTGGTGTGAACTAAAAAGTCCTACCATACAGCATTTCCATGCATCTTCTGATCAAAACAGTGACTCACTTGTCTGGAATGGGCGGACTGCCTGGTGCACGAACAGCTCCAAAAGGCAACATGGGTACATCAAGATTTTTCCTTCAAATTTCAATCAAGCTGGGAATGTATGTAGCTGCAATATTAGGGCCTGAGGATGGCAGACACCGAAGGTAACCTATTGGCCCCAAGCATGCTTGAAAACCAGACATCTGGGAAAGTCCTGGGTGGTGTGGCTTGTGTGGATCTTACTATGTTTTTTGGATCTAGAATGATCTGCAAATGTCAACCCTGGTCAGAAATCAATGACTTTCCATATAGTCTATATTGAGCAGTTCTGGAATCTACTGGGATCCTAAAAATTCCTACCACCCAGCATTTCCACATGTCTCCCAATCAAAATGGTATTTCACTTGTTTCAGTGAGCCTAATGTACGGTACAGGAAAGGCCCCAAATTGCCACATAGAAACATCATGATTTTGCCCCCAAATTTGAATCATTCTGGTAATGTGGATATCTGTGGAATTTGGGCCTGGGATTGGCAGACCCTCAGGGTAACCTATCAAACCCAAATATTTTTTAAACTTGGAAACCCAGAAGAGTCCATGATGATGTGGCTTATTTCAATCCACAGCAAAACCAAAGGGGATGATGGACGGAGTGTTGAACATTGCAAGCACTCAACCCCAGTCAACTGATCTGGGTTTAATCCATCATCATTCTTTAGCTCACTCCGCCACCCCAGTTCAGACATGGCCATATGCAAATCAGTCTGACCCTGTGCCTCATGGGAACAGTCCAGCCTGAACTTCCAAGCCATGTCTTCCCTGGAACGGAAACAAGCATCCTGGGACCGGTTTCTGGCTTACAGCCGTCATCAGCCAGGCTATCTTGAATCCAGTGGCAAAGTGAGCAAGGGACCCACGTCTGGGCATACCCTGCCAACTTAGGGCGAACATAGCAAAACCAAAAGGGATGATGGACGGAGTGTTGAACATTGCAAGCACTCACCCCCAGTCAACTGATCTGGGTTTAATCCATCATCATTCTTTAGCTCACTCTGCCACCCCAGTTCAGACATGGTCATATGCAAATCAGTCTGACCCTGTGCCTCATGGGAACAGTCCAGCCCAAACTGCCAAGCCAAAGTGAGCAAGGGACCCACGTCTGGGCATACCCTGCCAACTTAGGGCGAACATAGCAAAACCAAAGGGGATTCAAGATAGCCTGGCTGATGACGGCTGTAAGCCAGAAACCGGTCCCATGTCTGAACTGGGGTGGCGGAGTGAGCTAAAGAATGATGATGGATTAAACCCAGATCAGTTGACTGGGGGTGAGTGCTTGCAATGTTCAACACTCCGTCCATCATCCCCTTTGGTTTTGCTATGTTCGCCCTAAGTTGGCAGGGTATGCCCAGATATGGGTCCCTTGCTCACTTTGCCACTGGATTCAAGATAGCCTGGCTGATGACGGCTGTAAGCCAGAAACCGGTCCCAGGATGCTTGTTTCCGGTCCAGGGAAGACATGGCTTGGCAGTTCGGGCTGGACTGTTCCCATGAGGCACAGGGTCAGACTGATTTGCATATGGCCATGTCTGAACTGGGGTGGCGGAGTGAGCTAAAGAATGATGATGGATTAAACCCAGATCAGTTGACTGGGGGTGAGTGCTTGCAATGTTCAACACTCCGTCCATCATCCCCTTTGGTTTTGCTTATTTCAATCCACTACACTTATTACACAGAATACATTGCAAACATAACAACTATGCTAAAATCACCCAATTTCACTCACTATCCATAGCAGAATTCGAGCTGGGGTTGTTGTCATCCACACAACCCTATCAATCCTGAGCTCTTCTTGGGCGCGTGGCTTGCCACTGAGCGAAGTTGGCTGCTGCCTGAAGTGGCTCCGCAACTCGACCCTCTAAAACCACCAGAAATCCGGCATAAATCCAAATGAAACTCACTGCAGGAGGTGGAAAGGGGTAGGGAAAGAGTGAGGCCAGCCGCGGAAAGAGTCGGCTGGCAATTTCCAGACCGCCCGGGTGAGCTACAGGAGTGCGGCCTGTCTTTCCCAACTGGAGCCCCGGCTTAAATTTTCAGCAGAATGGCGAGCTTCAAAGACAGCATCGGACGAGTGGAGGAGTGAGACAATGGAAGTAGCGAGGAGGACAGCTATGCTGGAACCCCCAGAGGGGGCCAAGCAATCCACCCCTCCTCTGGCGCTCTGGTTGCAGAGCCGGTGGGAGGGGAACCACTGGACGCTGTGTAGGACCCAACAGCAGGAGGCCGCCGCAGGAGAAGACGCCCGCCGGGCAGAAGGTAGGCCGGGGAGAAAATAAAACTACCCGAATGCAGATTGGGAGCAGGCCTTAACTGCAGTGCACCGGGGTCTGCGAGGCGCGTCCGTGGGATCCAGAGAACCAAATCATTGGTCGGGAGAGCCGCCCGCGCGGACCTCCACCCTGAAATAAGTGGGGAGAAAACAGACGGATGCCCCAAAAGGACGCAGTGCAGGGCTGACACTTACCCCCGCCAATACAGCGCAGCCTCAAGATCATTCCCCAACCACACCAAAGCAATATACCTTCAGGAGGTGTGGGCTGCTTCACGAGCCTCTGGTGGGGAAAAGCTGGAAACGAAAGTAAATACAACACCCTGTGAGAGAGGGGTGCCAGAATTGAGGCACTGAGGGACAACCTGACAGGCTGCAGGGATTACCTAGGTGACTTCTGGCTGGCGGCAATGGATTTCTCTGTGTCCAAGATGACAGGGGGTAAAAATATGAAGGCCAGTCACCAGACAAAACTGGACAAATTCACTCTCCCGAAGGGCACAGAGGCCCAAGAAAATCCTCACGAGCATCCGCCCCTTGACTCCATGTCGCCTCCAAAAAATATGCTCTCTCCCTCCATGACATCATGGCCTCTATCCGAGGGGTTCAGACAGCTTTGGAAAACCAAATAGACTCAGTTACGACAGAAGTATCGCTGATTCAGGAGACTTGCGCAATATGGGTGCAAGAGTGCAGGAAGTAGAAAACGCCACCAAAACTCTACTCCAAGATACCTCGGTGCTCAAGGCACAAATGAAGGAAATGCAAGCACTCACCTCCAACCTGGAGGCCAGACTGGAAGATCAAGAAGGTCGGTCGTGACGCAATGGCGTCCGAATTCTTGCGATCCCAGAACGAGCAGAGGGACAGGTGCCTGATCTATTTGTTGAAGATTTAATCCGACAACATCTCCTACCAAAGGGGCTATAAAAAAAAAAATCCGTGGAGAGGGCCCATCTGGTGCCAGGCGGGCGGCCCAGACCAGGGGCAACACCCAGGCCCATTATAGCACGTCTCTTTAATTATAGAGACCACTGCGTGATACTCCAGAATGCCCTCACTGCCCCACCAGTCATATTTGAAAACACACAGGTCAACATCTTCCCAGTCCTTACCCTAAAAACACAGAGGTTGAGACGCAGTTTCATAGCAGTAAAGAAAGCACTCAGAGACAAAGGAGTACAGTATTCTATGCTCTTCCCGGCGCATCTACAAGTGGAATCAGAAGGGAAGACTTGGTTCTTTACAATACCAGAGGCAGCGTAGGAATGGCTTGACGGCTGGAGGACAGTGAATGGCTCCGGGGCGAGGGCCCAACGTGGGAGACTCAGAAGAACAGCGAAGGTGCCGGAAGACCAACCAACAGAGGTCACTCACCTTGGGGAGGGAGCATAAAACTGTTGGCAAGTGATAGTTAGACAAATGCATATACCGTAACTCCGACCCACAAGACATTTTCCACACCTAAAATAGTGGCAGAGATATAGGAGGACTTGAAGACCAATGGGCCTGGAAATGGTGAAAAGTACCAATCGCTGACTGCATACAACCCATCTTCTTTGCAGTAGGGAAAAACTCAGAAACAAGGGGGGGAGGGTAGAGTTGGATGGCAGGCACACATTCCCTATGTTTGTTAAGTTGTGAAGGGTCGACAGGCACTCTGCTGAGTTGGGGGGGAGGGCAGTTGGGGCTCCATCATGCAGGAATGCAGGGTGGGGGATGGTTCTGGGTAGGGAAGGGAGGGGGGTTTACAGAATTGTGTCGCACGTTTGCTATGGATCTTTTCAGGTTTAATCAGACAAGCAGGGGACATCTATGAACAGGACCCAAACATAGCAGTTCACACTGACATTTTGGCAGGGACTCACGGGGGTAAAGATCCGGAAGAGATACATAACAGGGCTAAAACAGTGAGGATACTAGCTGCCACATGATAGGGCAATCTTCAGCTGCACTTAAATTAATGACCTGGAATGTAAATGTTAGGAAAAAAAATCAAACAGGCATAGTACTTCAATATATCAAAAGGCACTTCCCTGATGTTGTATTGCTGCAAGAAACCCCCCTCATGGGAAATAGTTGTAACGCTCTCAAAAGATGGGGGTACAAAATGAGAATACATGCAGAGTACACGTCAGGATCAAGGGGCACAGGGATTCTTCTAAAGAAAAACTTCCCCATTATAATTGAAAAGACTTGGTGGGATAGACTGGGGAGGTATGCTGTACTCTCGGGGACCTGGACAGGAGAGGTGATAAATATCCTTTCGATATATGTCCCTCCAACTCTGAAAGACTTGACTTTGACAGACTTGGGGGCCCTGATGCTATAACTCCCAACGGGACGTCTCTTTATGTGAGGCGATTTTACCATGAGGGAAGTATATGGACCGCTTACCATCTAAAGCCCCAAACTCCACCCCAAACACGGAAATGACAGGGTTTCTCTCAGCCCTGGGCCTCACCGACATCTGGTGGGCGCTGAACCCCAACACGCAAGAATGTACTTTCCACTCAGGGGCACATGGGAGCCGCTCCCGAATTGACTTTTTAATTTCCCTTGCTTCATATCCCCTCTACTTCACGGACGTGAAGCATCTGGCGAGAGGGATCTCCAATCACTCCCCCATACGGATGAGGTATAAGGTGGGAAACCCACGTAGAGCAGGCCCAGCTGCAATTAACCCCTGGTATATTAAAGTGCCGGCAATCAGGAAGGGACTCATTGAAGCCACTGAACACTATTTCCAAGAAAATACTCACTCAGTTGCATCAGCACAGGTACTCTGGGAGGAATATAAGGCAGTGGTCAGGGGCCAGGCCCTTTCCCTAATTTCAGGGCACAAGCGGGAGAAGAGAGCAAAAGTGAATGAGCTCGAGCAAGACATTCTCGACCTCAAGCTTAAGTCACTAAGGAGGGAGGATGACAGCTTACAACAGACATTAAAAATCAAAAAACAAGACTATAGAGATTAGGTGATGGAGGAGGCCAGGAATAAAATGAAGGCGACACAGCATCAAGTGTATGACATTGGCGAAAAAGCAGGAAAACTGCTGGCATGGCTCAATCAGCATGAGAGAGCAAACCGATGGGTGGCATCCATCACTCTGGATACCGGGGCAATCCTCCGTGACCCCATAGAGATTGCTGAGGCCTTCGCCGACCATTACTCTGAGATCTACTCCTCTGGAACAATGGCTTCGGAGCAAGACTCCCTGGAGTTTCTGGCAGATATTCCCCTCCTAGTCTTGACTGTGGAAGAAAGGCAGCTCCTAGATGCCAAACTTACTGAGGAAGAAGTAATGCAGGCGGTTAGAGCTCTAAGTTCGGGCAAGGCTATGGGCCCAAATGGTATCCCTAAAGAGCTGTAAAAGCTCACAGCACCCACAATGGTACCACACCTCCTGACCGATCAAAGGCCAAGTAGTATAGTAGTGATTCACAAAGAAGGGAAGCCTAGGGACCAATGTACCTCATACCAACCTATCTCTCTACTCAAAGCGGAAGCAAATATTTAAGCAAAATCATTAGCTTTAAGGCTTTTTCCACTGCTTACCACCTTAGTCCATTCGGCTCAATTGGGTTTTATGCCGGAACGTTCCACTGCCCTAAACCTCAGGCGCCTATACGGAGTGCTGGGACGTGCCCATAGGATCCGGGAAGATGCGGCGGTTCTCTCCCTAGACGCGTGCATGGCTTTTGACACCATTGAGTGGCCCTATATGTTTGCGGTTCTTAGACGAATGGCCTTTGGACTGCACTTCCTGTCCTGGATCGGGCTCCTATACAAAAGGCCCCTAGCGCAGGTGGTGGTCAATGGGAAGACATCAAGAGCTTTCCCTCTACGGAGGGGCACGAGGCAGGGGTGCCCCCTATCCCCCCTAATATTCACTCTGATGTTAGAGCCAGTGGCAACTTGGATCTGAAGGGACCCAATAATAAGAGATCTTTGCTGGACGGAGGACTGGGAAAACAAAATATCGCTGTATGCAGATGATGTCCTCCTATTTGTGGCCTATTCCTGTTCTTCTATTACCAGAATATTAAACATCTTTGCTACTTTTAGCAGATATTTTGGGTACACAATTAACTGGTCGAAATCAGTGGTGTTTGTTCTCTGCGGCCAGAGGCCCTCGCTTCCCATGGAGTGTAAGGCACAAATAGTGATGGAGGGATTTCAATACCTTGGCATCTATGTAACTACGGACCCAGTCCGGTTTCGGGCTCGAAATCTACAAGGCCCCTTGATCCGACTCCAAAACAATGTCCAAAACTGGCAGGCTCTTCCCCTGTCCCTTTTAGGCGGCCCTATTTAAAATAATGGCACTTCTGCGATTTCTTTACATTATGCAAAATACACCATTCCCAGTTCCTGAGACATATTTTAATTCAATAGAAAGCACGGTCCGAACACTCCTATGGGATGGGGGATCCCCATGGATTGCACTCATCAAGCTGACCCGTAGCTGGTTTGAGGGGGGAATAGCATTGTCTCACATGCAAACCTATTATAGGGCGGCTCAATTAGTAACTATAAATCAATGGGTTCACCAACCGCCTTCGGAACCAGCCTATCGGATTGATCGGCTAAATCTGCAGGCGCTCCATACAGATCCAAGGCATCTATCGCAGGAAGGGCCCACTGCACTGACTCTCCGTGTGTGGCACTCAACTCTTGCCAAGCTGGGGTGGAAGAATAAAATTACCAAAGCAACACCCCTATGGGATTCACAACAACTGGGCACGATGGGGACGAGAAAAGGCTTTTTTTTTTTTTTTTTGCAAGTATTTAACGTTTTTATTGTTGCTTTATTGGTAACGTCCAGTGTACTTTTTTTTTTATTGACATTTTTAACCAAACATTTCCAATACATTCCAACAGGCCAGTTCAATACTAATCAAGAAAATAAGTAATATAGCCATAATTACATCAGTACACAAAGCTAATAACAGCTTACACCGTATCCATCTTCCATTAATTTCAACCATGATAATAAGCAAGTAGAACATAGTTCACATAGTTAAGCAAACACTATCCCAGGAGTAAGCATTTTACACATAACGGCCTCGGAGGGGGCTTTTACATCTTTTATGCATTGGTCCACTAGTCTTACACATCAATACATGCATCCTGACATTCAAAGTGGGCATGGGGTGGAAGGGTACCATGTTTAGGGTGTAGTCTGCGAATCTCCTGTGTCCCCCACTCCAATCGTTGTTTGTGTTCCAGCGTTCCATGTTAAGAATGGCTCCCATATATTCCGAGGTCTAGAGGAGGGTGGCATCAATTCCCAAAATGTACTCAACTGTGCGTGCCCATATATGAGGTCCCTAACCCAATCTTTAATAGAAGGCACTCGGCGTCTGCCCCAGAGGACTGCAACCTGTCTCTTAGCAAACAGAAGGAGGAGAGCATGCAATTTACGCAACTTTGGCGGCGTATCTTTTACGTACCCTAGTATTCCAAGCGTGGGGGACGGGGCCAGTGACAGCCCCAAGATGTTGTTCACTGACTCAAAAATCTGCCCCCAGAAGACGGCTATCCTGGGACAGTGCCATGCAATGTGGAGGAATGTAGCTGCGGCATAGCCACATCTCCAGCAGTTATCGTCATCCCGGATGCCCATTCGGTAGAGGCTCACTGGTGTTCTGTAATATCTATGCAAATACTTAAAGTGGATCAATCTCAACTTATAATTCGGGAGAGTTCCGAAAGTTGACCACAGCAATAATCCCACTGTGCCTCAGTCAGGGGCGTCTCCAGCTCGTCGTTCCAGTGCCTAAACGACGTGGGCGTCACTACCGGGGCGGTATCTTGCATGCGGGTGTAAAGGCGCGTAATGAGTTTACGGGGAGATGGGAACTTCAGCAGGTTATCCAATGCAGGCAGGGTCGGCGGCGCTCTCGGGAAGTCTTCCCAGAGGGCACGGCACGCCGTGCGTATTCTATGATATAAAAACAGCTCAGAGAACGGTACCACCTGACCCTCGGGAGCTACAGGAGGAGGCCGAAATTCATCTCCTGGATATAAATCCTCAAACGTCTGGAGAGTCATTTTCTGGGCTAAAGACCTGCTCAGACTGTCCCGTATACCAGGCATCATCGGGTTCTGAGCCAGTGGAATGGAAGGGGCATACAACACCGGGATCCCCGCTCTTCTACGCAGTTCATCCCATGACCAGCACAGGGTCCCAGCAGAGTCTATGTCTCCTCGCGGGCGGCGTGCCTTTTGATACAGCGCCACTTTTAGCGGGATGGGGGCCATGACATCTGTCTCAACCGCCACATGCGGCTGGAATTGGGTCGGGTGGACCCAATAATGCAAAAATTGTGCTTGAGCACATAGTGCATATAGCCGCATGTCAGGGGCTCCCAAACCGCCCTGTCGCAACGGGAGAGTTAGCAGATCCCAAGAGGCTCTAACCTGCTTCCCGGCCCACGCCAGCGTGGTCAGGTTTGCTTGGAGGGTGTTAAAAAATTGTTTGGTGAGTGGAATCGGTATGTTAACAAACAAATACAAATGTTTTGGCTAAATAACCATTTTGGCTAGGGCTATCCTGCCGGCTAACGACAGTGGCAACCGAGCCCACACTTTTACCTTTTCCTCCAGCCACATAACAGTTCGGCCGTAATTGAGGCGCCACACCTCCTGTGTATCTCGACTTATCCAGACCCCTAAATATTTAACCTCAGCAGCTTCCCATCGCAAGGGGAATTCCGACGTTACCGGCGGGGTACCATCCGTCAACGGGAATATCACCGATTTAGCCCAATTTATAAATACACCCGAAAGTCCGCCAAATCGTATGAACTCCCTCAGCATCGGATCCAGATTCTCTGCGGGGTTCACAACGTAAAGCGTGACGTCATCCGCATATAAGGAGATGAGCAAGCTACGAGAGCTGAGTCCAATACCTCGTGCAGTATGGTGTTGCCTGATTCGGGCGGCCAGGGGTTCCATTGCGATTGCAAAAAGCAGCGGGGATAAGGGACACCCCTGTCTAGTGCCGCGAGAGATCCGGAAGGGGCCAGAGAGAACCCCATTCACCTGGACACGTGCCGTGGGCGAAGAGTACAGCAGCCTAATTCGGTTCATAAAAAGCGGACTAAAGCCCATGCGCCCCAGAATGGAAAAAAGATAGGGCCATTCGAGCGTATCAAACGCCTTAGTGGCGTCTAAAAACACCACTGCAGCTTTTTCATCTGGGTGTAAGTAGTGTAATACCGAAAAAATCGTTCGGAGGTTGTGGGACGTTGATCTCCCCGGAATAAACCCCGATTGATCTGGCAGCGCTATTATGGGTAGGAGAGGCTGCAATCTGTTAGCTATCAGCTTCGCTAGGATTTTGACATCCACATTAATCATAGAAAGTGGACGGTAGGAGTCCAGCTCCTCCTCCGGTTTCCCAGGCTTTAAAAGCGTGAGAATCGTTGCCTCCCTCATGGACTGGGGCAGCACGCCCAACTCCAGCGCTTCCTCATACACCGCTAACAACCTAGGTGCCAAGTCCTCGGCATAGGTTTTATAGAATGATGTAGTTAGGCCATCGGGACCAGGAGCTTTGCCTAGGGGTAGGCCTTTAATAACCCGCGCCACATCTTCTACTGTAAATGGGAGGTCCATATATTCTCGATGGGTGTTGTTAAACCAGACCAGTGCCAGTGAATCAAGGAACGATTGTTGCTCCTCTTCACATGCCCCCCGTGTAGTTGTATACAGCCGGGAATAAAACGCGGAGAACTCCTCAGACACCCCCACGTGGCCTCTAACCATGTTGCCCTGCGGATCTCGTATCTCATGAAGAAATGTCGCTGATCTAGATGGTCTAATCATGCCTGCTAATGTGCGCCCCGGCCTGTCCCCCTCCCCGTATCGACGGGCCTCAGCATATTTACCCAAAAATATCGTTTCGCGCTGCGCCTCCTCTGCATAATCTAACAGTAAAGATTTCAATTTTTGTGCAGTGAGGGGGTCATTTGTGGAGTAGAAAGTGTCTTCTAGTACCTTAATCTGGGTCTCCAGGGAGGTAAGCGTACCTCGAATGGCCTTCAGCACCCCTGCCTGCCGCGCAATGCATTGACCTCTGATCACCACCTTAAAGGCCTCCCAAAGTGATGCCTCTGTATCCACAGATCCCAGATTGTTAGTAAAGTAGTCAGTAATGTCCCCCTTATCTCTTCCTTAAAGGCCTCATCCAGCAGGGCATGTGGTGGGAGACGCCAGGTGAATGCACGGGGAAGTGACCCCGGGAGCAGTATTCGCAGCAAGCATGGGGCGTGGTCCGACAGTGTGCGCGGTAAGTGCGAGATGTCAGTGGTCCAGGCCGCAACGTCCCTAGAGACCAACCAAAAGTCCAGGCGGGACCACGCACTGTGATGGTCTGATATACATGTACCTTCCCTCACCAAGGGATGCCTAGTACGCCAAATATCTACTAGATCCCCATCTGTAGCTATGGATTGCAAAGCGGCACTGGCAGCTGGGTGTAAAGAGCGAGCCACCCCCTCCTGTCCATGGCATCATCCAATATGGCATTGAAATCTCCACCCCACAACACGGTGTCATATCCTGTCGCCTTGATTCTGGACCATATATCATGAAAGAATTCGGGAGAATCAATATTCGGACCATAAACTGCTGCGATCACCAGGAAACCCCTCCCAACAATCCACAGATAATGACAAACCTCCCCTCAGGGTCTCTGTGCACTTCTCGCTCACGCCAGTCTATCCCCTGCTTAACCAGCACAGCTACGCCTCTAGCATAATTGGAATATATGGAGGAGTACATATGACCCCATCTTCGATGGCGCAGTCTCTGAGATGGTGCAGCGTGTAAATGCGTCTCCTGTAATAAGCAGACGTCAATGTTATGTCTAGATAAATAAGCATGCACAAGTCTGGACTTACGACCATCATTTAACCCTCTAATGTTCCACGTTAGCAAATTTAATGGTTGTGCGTGGGTTTATCGATATGGAACTCTTCAGCGCGGATGAGGGACTCAGTGTGTCTAGTAAGCAAATCGCAAGGTGTGTACAGTGACCAATGTATAGTATCCATACTGGCTTCAAACAAACAAACAATCCCCGCCACCCACCCACCACCCACTCCAACCCCCAATCAGGTTGCAGCATAACCCTCCCTGAAGAGCTAGAACAGAACAATCTCCTGAAAATAAAGGAAACTTCCCATGGGGGCGTAGTGGCAACAGCAATCACCCCTGTGTTAACAGGGTGGCTGGGAATACTGCAGCGTACGCTACAAGCCCTCCCCGACATCCCCAGGCAAATCAGCTAACTAAAGGAAATAAAGCATAAAAGCCCACAGTCATGTATATATGAAATACCACATAGCTCAGTAATGCGTTGAAGAGGCACTCAGAGCGGAAGAGAGCGATGTCAGGAGTCAGTCATTATCACTGAGTTGGCCAGACGTGGATGCCGCTGCCCCACGAGGGTCCCTGCTTTTCTTCCCCCCCACGTGCTTGGCGAATTTCAGGGCAGATTTTGCGTCAGTGAAGTAATGTGCGGTACCATCATACGAAACCTTCAACTTGGCAGGGTATAGCAAGGAGTAGGGAATCTGCGCCTGTAAAAGTAGTCTCTTGGCCTGTAGAAACTCGCGTCTCGCCGCCTGTACAGTTGGGGTAAAATCCGGGTAGAGCGATATGTTGTTACCCTGATAGGACAATTGGCCTTTCTCCTCGCCATTCTCAATATATTGTCCCGGTCCTGATAGTTCAGCAATTTGGCCAATATCGGTCTTGGCGGCGCCCCCACTGGAGGCTTCTGACCAAAGGATCTATGTGCTCTTTCCACCACGAATACAGGGGACAAATGTGGGTCAAATAGCGCATGCAGGAGGTCCGTCACAAAGGTTTCCATCTTGGTAATGGCGGTGGTCTCCGGAATACCAGTAATACGTAAGTTGTTTCTCCGTGACCGCGCCTCCAAATCATCATTCTTGGCGCGGATGATCCCTAGAAGTTTATCCATGTGCAACAATTTTTCCTTGGTTGTCACCTGAAATTCGTGGAATTCGGTTTGTCGGTTTTCCAGGACGTCTAATCGGGTTTCATGGACAATGACTTGGGCCTTGACCGAGTCCAGCTGCGTAGTCAGGGTATCCAATTTGGAGTCAATATTCCTCAGGCTGGAACGCATCTCCAGCATGAGGGTGCGCAAGTCCTCTCCCTGGTCCTCAGAATGCAACTCCTGTTGCTCCTCCATTTGTGTATCCAGAGGCGTCTCAGTTTGGCGCGTGGAGCGTCTATCAAATGTGAGTTTCGGTTGTTTGGCATCCTGTTTGCCCATGTCGAGGCGATCGGGTGGCGTGCAACCTGGTCAGATGAAATCTCTCAGCCCCAGTCGACTCTCCGGGCCTCTCAGCCGCCGACCTCCACCCCACGGCAAGCCCGACTCAAGGCGCACAATGCAGCTTGTCCCAGCGCAGATTTTCCTCAATTCCCCAATGCTGCGGCTCACCTGCGCACATTCACATCCTTTGAGGATTCTTCGTCACCAGTTCTCACCGGGTGAGACAGTGGAGGCAGGCCAGCACAAACCCTCACAGCGCAGGGATCAAGTGGGGAGTTCTTCCAAAGCTTCGGCAGACTCCAGGAGCAACACCACAGGGAAACCCACAGCGAGCGTCAGTTTGCAGTCCGGCCCCAGGGAGCCATTCAATCAGCCAAGGGACCTTGTGTCTCCGTGTTCACTCCAGGAATGTCCAGCTCCCAGTAGCTGGGGGATCAGGTGCTAGATCGATCGCGTAGCCGCCACTCTTGGACCCCAACGCCTCTGCTCTGCAAGGCGCCCCTCAATACACCGTGGCCAGGAGACCCGTCTACGGCGTACAGTGTCTGATCAAGGGCACATCCTCCTCCGCCTCACTCCTGCCGCAGCAAACACGGGAGGTCCACCGCAATGATGGCCCACTCCCAGCAAGATGGGGATCAGTCACAATGTTGTGGTCGCGACTTCCACCGCCGGCGCCACAAAGCACTCCGCAGGGCACGGCAGCAATGAGGGATCGCCGATGGCGCCGGATTTTCCTCTCTGCGTGTGCCCTCCTCCACCTCCCCTCCGGCCGCAAATCGTCAAAGATGGCGGCGGCAGGCCGCTGTATTCACGCCGGGCACACTCCTCTTCTCGACAAAAAGTCAACCACTTGCGCCGATTGGGGCAGACACCACCAATTTCAGTCTCCCTCACATCCTGCGCCGCTCACGTACCCAAACTCGGCTGCGAGACTAGTCGTCTCAGGGCTTCCGCATTTCCGGGTCTCGGCCTGTATCTTCGCCGCAGCCTCGGGCTCGATTCGTAGGGCGGCCGCTCTCCGTACACACGGTGAGCCGGGATCGCACAGGCGGCAGGCAGCACCTCCGCTACGCATGCCTCAGAGCTCGCGCAGAGCACGAATCTCACCTCCGAGCGGTCCGCTGTGGGCAGTCAGTTGGGGACATCGCTCAGGGGCTCGCCACGCCACCGTAGACAAGGATTACGGTAGGATTGACAACCCAGCCGGCGGAGCGCACTCAAAGAGCGGCCATTCCGCTGCTCGGCAAACCACGCCCCCCAGACGAGAAAAGGCTTTGATAAATGGGACTTGATTGGGATCTCGCGGGTGGGAGACCTACATACGGGGGTGTATATTATACCATTCGAACAGTTACAAAAAACGAATTGGCCCACACTGAGTTTTTTCACTACCTACGGATCCAACATGCTATACGAGCAGTGGTGCCCCGGGGGGAGTCCATACCCAAATCATCACCATTGGAATGCAGGCTCCTAGAAGAACATTTAACTCGTAGGGCGATATCCCTCACATATCAGAAACTCGTTATTAACTTACCCGATGCTCTGATAGCCTGGGAGACCCCTGGGGACATGACATTACAGTACTACAGGAAGAAGACTGGTTGGAAGCCCTGGCCTCCCCAAGAGAAGTGGCCATTCGGGCCCGCTTCAGACTGATACAGCTCAGAATTCTCCACAGAGCCTTTATTTCTTGCAATACACTAGTAAAAATGGGTAGAAAAGCTGACGCACTCTGTCACAGAGGTTGTGGTGAGGAGAGGTCGTTCTACCATATTCTGTGGGCATGCAGAAGAATCCATGGCTACTGGGAAGCCATAGTATCCTGTATCTCAGAGATAGTGGGAGAGGCGTTAACACTCTCTCCCAAATGGGGCATATTGAATGTTTGGGAAGACTCTGATTTGGGACAAGCAGATCAGACCTGGGTCACCCTGGGTCTAATGGTAGCGAAACGTAACATAGCCCGCCGATGGGGGTCAGAAGCTCTGCCAACACTCTGGGACTGGAAGAAGGATATGGATTGGTGTATGGTGGCAGAAAAATCAGTTTATGTGAGCAGAGGTTGTCCAAGGAAATGGGGGAAAATATGGGATAAATGGAATGTATATAGAGGGAATCCTTGCAAGCCCCCCTTAGGAGAGACTAGCCAGCCCCGAACTAACCCAAGCACTACCTAATGTGGTAGCACGAACAATGAAGGAGAATTAGTCCTGCGATAACTGATTGGTGGAAGAGGTGAACCTGCTGGATTCTGTAATGAACGATTGTCGTGTGTTATCATAACTGTAATGCTATGTCTGTCTTTTTTGCCTGACCTTAATGAAAAGATAATAAAAAAATCCTGAGCTCTTCTGAAAAGTAGAGACCCAGGGAAAGCGAGGATGTTGTGGTTTGCATTGAACCCAGTATGTTTACTTACCTAGTATGGCTGCGGTATTGAGCTTTGGATAGTGGGTTCCGAGGAAATTCGACTATCCCCTGGACGAATAGAGCAGTCTAGGATGGTGTGGCGTCTTACCTAGAATATCCTATAATGCCAATGTAGTGGCAACAAATTACATTTCCTCATATTTTTGGTACACAGTGGTTAGAATATGCCTCCCACTGAGTGAGTAAGGCTATTTGGGCCCCTTGGGAAGGAGGGATGTGGGCCAATACCATTATGGGCCATCTCCCACAGTATGCATACATTTAAAAAAAAATGAATTGGTGGTGCCTAGTAGTGCTTAATGTTCCCCTGGGTAGACAGATAAGGATAAACTTCCCAATATGCATCCAAGGGGGAAAGAAAGACTGTTTGGGCCCTGGGGTAGTGGTGAGTGGTCCAATGAGAAACAGGCCTGACTGCACCCATACGTATAAAAAGCAATCCTTGGTGTCTAGGGGGTGCTTCCTAATCGTTCTTCTCGCATGAGTAGATTGGCAATAAAACCGCCAACATATGCCTATTTGTGGGCTGAAAACTATCTGTGTCCCTAGGGTGGAAGGGTGTTACCTGCTGCCAACATAGACCTCCCCCTTCATACATAATTTAAAAAATAATTCCTAGTGTTTAGGGGTGTTTTGCTCCTCCACATTCCTAGGAGGAAGTATTGGGGATAATAACCCCAAAATGCCTTCTGTGGAGTGGAATAGCTGTCTGGGCCCTTGGGTAGATGGGTGTGACCACATGCCAATAATGGGCAACCCCTCCCCATAAATAATTATAAAAGCAATCCATAGTGTCTAGTGGTGCTTTTTGCCCCCTTCTCCCAACTGGCCAGGTTAGGGATAGTCTTCCCAATGTCTCTCCTTGGAGAGAGCAGAAAGAATTTCTGGGCCCCTGGAGAGGAGTGCCATGGGCCAAGTCCAAAACGGCCCACTCCCTACCCCATACATAGTTACAAAACAGGGGGGGTGGCCTGCCATTGGAATCCTGCGGTGAAAAACGGACACGGACCCCACGATTGTAACTATGACCCATTGACCCCTTCTGGAACAACTGGGAATGGGGTTTAGGCTCCTTATATTAGTGGCGGAAGAGAACTTGAAGCGAGGCATCCGGGCTTCTGGCGCCATCTTGAACGGACCGAGGGGGGAATTCAGTGGCCCAATACGGAGGAACACTGCGAGAGCGGAGCTCTCCTCCAGAGCATACGTGGTGAGACATACTCTGGAACGGAAAACGGCTGATGGGCGGAACTGAACGACTCATCCACTGGGAACCCCTTCCTGAAAACACGGAGGAAAGCCGGGGGAGATTGCCTGGAGAGATCCCAGAAGAAGAGGAACCCTGGAAGACAGCTGTGGAGATGAGAATTTCACCATACCAAGTGCGGCGTGATGGAGCTTTGTGTACGAGGACCAGTCCTGAGGGTGGACACACTGGCGCCGTGGAGTGCGTGGAGTGCACCTGGAGGACAGCAGAACCCATGCAGCAACTGGTGTGGCCGTCCGGTGGCGAAAGGAATACTGGAAACCAACAAGCGGAAGTCTACACGAGAACGGACTATCACAATAATAATCAGGTGAGGAGCAGTGTGTGACCAGCGAGGAGACCGGTGTTAGGGACCCAGGACTAAACCTACGGAGGCCACTTACCATGGTGAAAGATAAGGGAGCCAAGGTACAGGCCAACAAGATCCTGAATTACGCACAACCCTTCCCCCAGGGATAGACCTCAATGGAATTAGGCGCTGAAAAACAGGGAGGGGATGCCATGACTTCTACAGAACTTGACCATTCACTGGTGGACATTATGGCAGCGATCCAGACCACTAGGGATGATATGGTCAATAGAATTGATGCTGTAGCCATTGATGTCAACTTGTTGAGGTGTGATCTACATAAGGTGTCTGATAGAGTCACCACGAATTAGCAAAATGTGGATACCCTACAAACGGAGGTACGATCACTGAGGGAAATGGTCATTGAACTACAAAAAAAGGGATCAAACTAGATGACCGCATAGAAGACCAGGAGGGATGGTCGAAAAGAAACAAACTGCGATTTGTGGGATTTCCGGAATGTGCGGAAGGACCCTCCGCAGAATTGTTCCTGAAGGACTGGACTACTTAGGTTCTGGCTCCTAAGAGACTCTCTAAATTCTTTAACCTTGAAAGGGCCCACAGGGCACTGGTTCCCCCGCCCCATTCTGGGGCCCGCCGTGAGCTATCATCGCCCGATTCTTCAATTACCGTGACAGAGATGTAATCCTGCAGGCCACTCGTACCAGAGACCCACTGCTATTTGAAGGACGCCCGATTGCAATCTACCCCGACTACACCAAACGGGTACAAGACCAAGGGAGGACATTTCTGGCTGTCAAGAGACTACTGCAAGATGATGGTAAACTCTAATGCCTCTAAAGACATTACCTGTTGAATGGGATGAACTGCGACCAGTTTCTCTGACACTCAGATAAGTCTATAGGGGGGTTCTCTTGTTTTTCAGATAATTGTGGGGGAATATTTACTGTCGATTATTCCCTGTGGCTACCGGGTAGATCCCTCCCCCTTCAGAGGCTGAGGCCCGTGCGTGGAGCTGGAAGCTACGGCTTCGCACCTCGACGGCTGCTTGGGCACTGGCAGGGCACTTATTACTGGGGACATGGCTACTACCTAATGAGGGATAAGAGAACACTAAGTCAAATACTGTGGAAAATACTGCAGTGGGTAGTTGTTGTGTTTGGTATATTTTGGGGGTGTTGGGGTGGGAAACACGGATCCTAGCTCTCCACACTATGGGGAGGATGGACACTCACTACTGCCCAGGGGGAGGGAGGGAGGGGAGTTTGAAACGGTGGATTGTACTCAGAAAAGTTTTGGGGGGGTTTAAGGGTTCTGTGTACGGAGGTTTGTCTAATGCAGCAAAACTCACCTATTCGGGTGGGTGGGCGAGGGGAAGGGAAAGATCTTTTTGAAAGTCGGTTGATATAATTCCCCCCCCCAAATGAATATGCTCACATGGTATGTACAAGGTATAGCAATGTTTGAAAAGTGGAGAAGGGCAGATATACGCCAACTCATATTTAGGATTTGTGCAGGGGCACTCATATGGGTGGCTCTGGGGTACCATTCCAGCATTTACATCATATAACAGACCCAGATGGACGGTACGTGATACTACATGGCAGACTAGATGACGAGAAATACGTCACATAAATATATATGCTCCTAATTTGGACTGCCCGGAATTTTTCCCTTCCGTGATGGCAGCTGTGACCCCATACTTAGGGGCTGGGGTGATGCTGATGGGGGACATTAATTGTGTTTTAGATGGGACAATGGACTGTGAACCCCCTCGACAGAATACTAAACAGAATACTAAACCACGAATGACAGTGGCTCTTCGGGGCATTATACAGGGTATGCAGTTATATGACATATGGAGGGTCCAGTATCCAGATCAAAGATCCTTCTCGTGCCACAATCCGGCGACTAACACATTTAGCCAACTTGACTATTTCTTTCTATCAAGGGACTTTGTCCAGGATGTAGAAGGGATAGCTTATTTGCCCCAGATGTCCCTTGGACCATTCCCCAGCCCTGCTTACTCTTGGGACTAATAAGCCCCAACCAGCGATACCTACATCGAGGTTACCGGTGGAGGCGCTGTCCGATCCTTCCTGTGCCGCGTCAATTGCGGAGGAGCTTTCGAGTTACTTCAAGGAGAGTTGGGGGTCGACATCCATGAGGGCGACAGAAAGGGAGGCTGTGAAGGTTATAATCAGAGGGGTCTGTATAAAGACAACATATGGATTGTGTTGCCAGCTTGAGCCGGAGATAAAAACGCAGGAGGAAAAACTCGGGGACATAGAGGCGGGCCTCCCCACATCGCCCAGTCTCAAGGAAGAATGGTGTACTGCCCGCAAGATACTATTAGAATCCCTACACCGTCTGGAAATTTTTTATTATATAGCGTATTGGCTGCACTTGCATATGGAGGGGAATATGTCAGGGGCTTTACTTACCAAACTGGTAAGGGGTGAGACACCGACCATTCCTATAATACAAAGGAAGACAGCAGAGGGGACTGTGGTATGCAACCAAACGGTGATCCTTGTTATTTTGACTGACCATCTTGCTACGGTGTATACAAAACAGTCCCTCCGCCTCAGGAATTGATTAGAGACTTTCTGACCGCCCTTAATCTCCCCCACCTGAAGGACAAAACATGTACACTACTCGACACACCGATCACCAAAGAGGAAGTAACGGAGGCCATAAGAGGTCTAAAATCGGCCAAAAGCCCCAGGAGTTATGGTCTCACATCTGAGTTCTATAAACGGTTTGCACCCATCTTTGTGAACTACCTCCTAGAAGTGTATAGTGAGGCCCTAAAAACCCAGGCCTTACCGGCCTCGATGAGGGAGGCAGTGGTGATTATGCTCCCCAAAACAGATAGAGATCCACAGCTACTGAGTTCATAACGTCCGATTTCACTTTTAAACCTAGATATGAAAATCCTGAGTGGAATACTGGTAGCTCGGCTCTTACCACACATGCCTTACCTAATACATCCAGACCAGGCCGGTTTCATTCCCAAACATAGCACCGCCCATAACCTACAACGCTTAGCACACATGTGGCACTCTCCATCCCTGCAGGGGGAGGACCATGCTTTGGCGCTCCTTGATATAGAACAAGCTTTTGATTCAGTGGACTGGTCCTATATCTGTGCGGTCCTGCGAGTAATGGAGGTGGGACTGGGGTTCCTTAAATGGTTACAACTGCTGTATACGGCCCCTCACGCCCGGGTCCGAGTTGGAAGTATGATCTCGGAGACCTTTACACTGATGTGTGGCACTTGACAGGGATGTCCACTGTCGGTGCTTCTATTTGCGGCAGCGATGGAAACTTTAACGGACGGGTAGATGGGGGCTCCCGTTGGAGACACCAACCATGTGGTTTCTATGTATGCCGACGATACCCTAGTGTATATCCGGGAACCAACACAGACGGTTCCAACATTATTGGGTGTAATGCAGAAATTCAGAGAGGTGTCTGGATTAAAAACGAACCCCAATAAGTCTAAGCTAGTCCCAATTGGACAATTGGCGAGAGGACCGTGGGATATGTTACCCACTGTACGACTTCCCTGGGCAACCACCGAACCCAAATACTTGGGGATTAGACTGGCACACACACCCGAAAGATACCTGGAACTCAATATAGGAAGGGTGGTGGAAGGAATACGCGGTGCAGTGCATTTATGGAGGGAGTTGCCACTGTCGCTTATGGGCAGGATTACAATTACAAAAATGATTATTCTACCCCGATGTCTATATGCGGAACAACACTCACTCTCTAAAATTCCTAATCATTACTTCAAAATACTAAACAGTCTGTTAATTGAACTGTTATGGGGCTCTAAATGTAAACGTGTTAGCCTGATGACATTGCAGAGAGCGTGGCGAGGGTGAGGTTTGGAAGAGCCATGCCTGGAATTTTACTACATGGCCTCCCAATTGCAACACGTGATCCATTGGTTGGATGAACACGACAACTGGGAGAAACGGCTCCTTGCGGGTACATACGGGGGGAGCTCTCTACCAGAGCTCCTGATGATGGGTGCAAGAGTCCCCCCCGCTTGTCCATATATAATCCATCATGTAGCAGAGGTCTGGGAACTCACGGTAAAGAAGGTGATAGGTCGAGTGCTGTACGCCCCAGATATGCCATTATGGGTGGTACAACCCTTCTCCAAAATCGCGGAATTAATGTCAATCTATAAATGGAAAGATGGCGGTTGCTAACAATGAGGGAACTCTGAAAATAAACAGTTTCTTACACGGGAAAAAGAGGAGTCCGCCTTTGCACTAGGGAGAGGGCAGTTTCTGCAATATGGGAGGATTTCCGGTGTGGCCTGTGAGCTGTGGTCCTCTTTTCCGTAGTGGCTTCCTACAAAGAACGTTCTCCAGGTGTTGCTCTATATGGCCCAGGGATGTCGCTTCATCTCTCATTTATACCGAGCGATCCGGGACGACTTGACAGCTAAAGTACTGCCCATCCAATCACGATGGAATGAAGCCATAGGAGACCCCCTAACGGCACAAGAATGGATTAGAGTACATGAAGGGGTTAAATGTGTGAGCTTGAACGCAGGGTTCAAATTAATTCAGTATAATTTTGTATATCAAAATTGTCTTACATCCCTAACATTAAGCAGAATATATCCGAATCGCTCGAGTGAGTGCCCCCGATGTAGAGCATTAGAAGCGGATTTCTTACCTATGGTGTGGTCCTTCCCTGTTCTGGGCTCCTACTTGACCGAAATACTAAACAAACTAAAAGAAGCTATGGGCTGGGAGATACCTAAAGATACCTAAAGATATCTGCACAGTACTATTAGGCTTACTGCCTACTCCCAAGAAGAAAAAACGAAGCAGGAAATTTACAATGCTGGCACTCGTACTGGCAAAGCGTCGAATAGCCATATCCTGGCTAAGTCTCAGCCCACCACGGACTGGGGCATGGACGAGGGGCGCCTGTGAATGGGCAACTGCAGAGGCAGTAAGAATGAAACAACGTAGACAGGATGAAAAGTTAGAGGAGGATCTACGAGCTTGGGGAATAATGATATTGGATATGAGAGGTCCGCCACCACCCACAGCACCCACTGCGTACAGATGATCCATCTTGTAGTCAGTGCTGAAAGCCAGTCAGCTATGTGTCTATGTTTTTTAGGAGTGTGTAATTCTGATGAACACCTCACAATGAGAGCTACTATAAAACTAAGGAAATAATATGTGTACTGTGCATGTCCACAGAGCATGCATGTATTAGACTCCTCAAATTGCAAATTGTGTGCTTTGGAACCTCTAAATAATAAAGTTTGTACAAGGCACCATGGCAATGCCGTCCATTGATCAAATATAAAGTACCCGGCAAAATCACAGTTACGTGGGTGCCTACATGCAACTGCTCACTGCACCTCAAAATAAGTAGCTCACTCCTCAATCCCATGTTCCCTCTTATTCAATGTGGATGTACACATGCCCAATGCCTAGAGTGCTCTCTGTCATCTTAGAGTTGGCAATTAAATACTAAGGGGCAGATTTACAATAACTGGCGCATCCCTGCAGATCAGCAGTGATGCGCCAGTTAATTTGCGTGACGTTAGGAACCCCTTGCGCCACCATGGATGCGCCGCATTTACAATGCAGCGCACCGTGGTGCAAGGAGAGACAGATGTGTGACGCATCTGTCAGCGTATAGGTGACGCAGTGCTGGAGTTGTGTCGCAAGTGCGACGCAACTCCAGCACTGCTCAGGGGCATCCTATACTTGCAATGCTGCATCACTCCTTACGCCTGATACAAGCAGGCGTAAGGTTTTGACGCAGCGGGGACGTAAAAGTGACTCAGTGAAATCTTGTAGATTTCACTGCGTCACTTTTACGGGGCTTCCTGCAACGGAACGCCCACCCTGCATACATTATACCTGACGCAGGTATAATGTAGCGCAGGGCTTTACAACGTGACGCATCTCACTAGATGCGTCACGTTGTAAATCTGTCGCATAGTGGCGCATTGTTTACGATGCCGCTGCGTCACATAAGTGACGCAACGGTGTCGTAAAGATGTCACAAGGGGCTTTTAAATCTGCCCCTAAGTTGAAATGAAGGCACCTTTTTAAACTAAACTGGTGTGGTGCACTGACATTCAGTTAATTATTCTTTAGATCACCCAATTCTAGAAAAATGCAATTGAAATAGACTTAATGATTATTACTATTAGATTATTAAATGAAATAAGTAAATACCCAGCTGGAGGGGTTATGTGATAACAACTACTGTATAAAATATTCTGTAAGTGCAAAGTAGGATAGTTATATATTATACAGATAATCGTACTTTGCTTAGGATGGAGATAACATTGCTAACATAGAGTATCATTGAAATTACAATCAGTTTTAGAGCAAGCAGTTGTTTCTGGTTTCTCTTGGCATGCACAAGGAATATATGTCTCTCTTTGAAATGTCCTGCCAATATCCAACAGTGATTACAGTGACAATTACAATCTACTCAGCCTTTCAATTCAAAATTAGATTAGAAATATATCTTATATCATTAAATATATGTGAGTGCTGTGGGTAAAAACTAATTTAGGCATTCACATTATAAGATCAAAATGTTAGAAAATAAGCTATTCGGATAATTTACGTTAATTATTTCTGGAACTGTGAAAACTGAAAGCGAAATTAGTGCTACCAAGTAATTGTCACTCATGAGCTACATGCAATGCAGTCACTTTTGAGCTGCATACTATACAATGGAATGCTACCGCTGTAAATTTAAATTGATGGCTCTATGCTGTTTCGAGAATTAGAGAAGTCCAGAAGTCATTCAATTAAAGTCACTACGGGTCAACTATTTAGCCGTATTGTCGGTGGGACCTGCTTGAATACTTACTAGTAACATTTGTGACTTGAAATCCCTGACTTGAGTGAGCGCACTGGATTATAGAACAGTATGCTATGGAGTAGGAGTGACATTTCTTGCTAGACATTTTCCCTAAGAGAATGTGGCGGAATGCAGCTTGCTGGCTTGTAGATGTATATCGTGTTACTGTTACATGAAGTGCATACATGTATGTTGATAATTAGGTCACTGGTCCCAAGTTAATATCTTTATTTTTTCATAATAAGAATGAAAAATCCCCCCTTGCTAAGTTTGATGCTCTTTTGTTCTATTTAGAGTCAGGGGAAGAGCTAGGTTTCTGACAGAGGGGCATCAGCGGACTCCACCTTTCGAAACCCTTGAGCTATGTAGGGTGGGGATTAACATTCCCAGGAGCATCTGAGACGTAGTGGTGCAAGGTAGGAAAATTCACAGAATGGCCCAAATGTGCAGGCATAAATCTCAGTGCACATCAGAGCTATTTTTATTTTCATGAAACAAATCCCTGCTTTGGTACTTTGTTTCTTGAAAACAAAAATCCTTTGCTAGGGTGCAGAGCCAGGCACCGAGGAGCATGAATGCATCCAGCTAGAGCTCCCTAGCATGCAGGTCTCTGGCTGCATGAATTCAGAGAGCAGAGTTAGTTGAAGGGTGGGACCTTAGCCACACTGTCCTTGGGTGCAGTCTGATCATTGCATTCACTTTCCTGGAGATGCCCTGCCTGCTTTCACTGGAGAACCATGAGCGGCACAGGACTGCTTTCTAGCAGCCAGATCGCAGCGCGGCCAGGAGCCACTTGTACACCAGTAACTGACTTGCTGGAGAATCGATGAGCCATGGACATAAGTACTGCCTCTTTCTACCAGACAACATCACTGGAGCCTTGAGGTATAGAGTGCCCGCCTGCCGCTCTTACCTAACTGTCAGGTACCCGGGCAGATTCCTCACTGCAGGATTGTCTACAATGGGCCCACACACAGCAGCCTCCTCCTGCTCAGGGGCCTTAGTGCTGCAACATCTTCTTGGTCGTGAGCTGGTTGGTAGGCTGGAGCCCACTGCCAGTACCCAGGTAACTAGAAAATCTACTGGAGTGATCTGGAAGGCAGCTGACATCTTGGGTGAGGATCTCTCAAAGTTTCTCTCTGCTATTGCAGAGAATGACAGGGGAGAGTGAGGGAGGGACTGCACCTCTATTTGGCACACATAGGACCAAGCTAATAAGGGCACCCTGTTGGAGCCAATTGATTATGTTCTGCTTCTTCAAAGATGCCACCCATGATACAATAACTGATGTTGCAGCCAAATGACAACACCAAGAATTTCTGGCCCCTCTAACCATTGGGTAAGTCCCCCCGAGGCAGGCCTGCTACTAAATCGTACCATACGTCTAAACAAAAGGTCATGCAACAGCATCTCTTCTCAGAAGCCATCTTCAACGCTAAAATGCCAGCTCCTGCAAATCATAGTGACATGGTGCAGGATCAATCAGTGTTGAAAACTGCAACAGTGTTCCAGTCAGATATTGCCTCTTTCCACCAATGGTTGGACTCGACAGACGCCAAGCTGAAAGACATTGAAACTCGCCTAGACACCCTACCGGAATACTCCCCAGAAATGTGGGCCTTACAGCACCAAGCAACAGACCTCGAGGAGAGATGTAAGGTGCGACAATGTACGCATCTCAGGCCTTTCCGAGAAACTAGAGGGGGACAATACGATCTTGTTCCTCGGCAAATTCATACCTCAGCTTCTCACCTCATGTTCACACCACAGATAGAGTTTCAGAGGGCACACAGGGACAAGTTCCGCACCCCCTCTCTATCAATGGTATCAAGGCCTATTTTGACGTGCCTACTGAGGCACCAGCAGGCTCAGCAGATCATTGTGGCAATGAAGAAACACCAGTTTGACAACCACCACATTTATTTCTCAGTAGACTTCTCTTAAGATACTAACCGAAAACAGAAACAGTTTCTGGCCCAGTGCTCTTGCTTGCATAAACATGACATCCGCAATGGCGTACTAGAACTGGCGACAATGGTCATCACAATGAATGGGAAAAAAAGGTAATGTGATGAGCTGGAGGATCTGGAAAGATTCCTAGATGCTCTGGACACCTCTGGTATGGGCATACTGGAATAGTCTGAAACATCCATCATGTCCAAGACGAAAGATACTCATTCGCCTGATGACTACAACGAAGGCCTGTGCTTAGAAAGGGTTACCCAATGGTGGTCATCAGTAAGTAAACAAGTGTCAAAGGGACATGGCCACACTAAGGACAAATCTTGCTCAGCTTTGAAAACTTAATTGTGGCACGGATAACACACTGAACTGAAGACCTTGCTATTCGGTTATTTTTCATGTTATTTAACTAACGAAAGGGACTGGTCCTCAACTATAGGGGTATTGAATGCTAGTTCGCATCTCTCCCTGGGCAGTATTGATGTTGAAATACATCCTTTTGCTTCCCATTGTTTGCACCACTTTCGGATTGTTTGATTGAGGGAGTCAGCATCAAGCTGATGAATGTCTGGATGGTGATGGACTCCTGCTCGATCACTCTCCCTACACCTCAGTCTGCATTTCTAGGGACACCTTCTCCCCGCCTGAGTCAACTCCCACTAAATTCTCCCACCTGAGTCAACTCCCACTAAATCTATCTATCTAAAAATGCATCTATGAGCTTTAAACACAGACTCCTCAAATCTCACCCAGAAATGCTAATCACTGAAACATACTTCTGTTCAAATAAATAAGCTGTAATTTGTGGCCTTAATTTCTACACAAAAAGACGAGCACAATAGAGGAAAGCCCTATACTCCATGCTCCTGGTCACTACATCCAATAAACCTCCTCATGGTCTAAGACTCTTGGTACTGCCCTCACCCTTCTGTAGGGCAAATGCAACTATATCCCTTTATAAAAATTGAATTATCCTCATCCAATCTCCAAATAACAACCTAGAAATATAGGACGAAATCTTTGCTACCATGAAGAATGCTATATCCAGTAAATAAGCCTCTCTCCTACCTCATCAGGCATCTCAATCAAACCCCTATTAGTGCCCACACTAGCCCTCAACATACCTAACTCCCTACTCGTCTCCCACCTACAACACCATTTCTGTGAAACCCTCTGTGAGGTCCGTGGCACCCCCCATAAATTTGCGTAACAGACCTCATTCACACCACGCCTCTAGAACAGGGAGCACAGAGCTACACAGTCCTGGAACTAACACCTTCGCCACAACTATTTCACTGCCTTCCGAATGTACTCTTGTGGGTCCCACTTGCGCTCCCATGACTCCTCTATGGCCCAATAGTTAACATTCTCGAAGTCCGAATGCCCTACCCTGACTACCAACATGTCTCATATGACCCTCAACCAGCTCTCAAGCTCCTTACTTTCCCCTTTCCCACCAAACTACATCCACACCCAGACCTCCCCCCGCTGGTCCTCCTAGACCAGCAAAATTCCCACATCACAGCCAGAGGCACACCCTCATCACCTGTCCCCCCCACCACACACAATAACCACACATTTCCATGCATCTCTGGAATCTAGACTTGGTGAGAACTCTCTGATCCTTCTACAACTCAAGGCAGAATTACAAAGCCTCACAAGCATCATCACAGAGCTGGTGATCAATCAGTGTCCCAACATGTCTCTGATGAATTGTAGTCGTAACCACACCCAATCTGCTAACCTCTGCTCTTGGTTGCCTTCCCAACTCCCTTCCTCTCTGCTCCCAAGATGGAGAACAATACCCTCCCCTAATTCCCACTCCCAGCCCATTAGACTGAATGATCAACTAGCTGACAGTGACATTCAAGCCCTCCTCCTTACTTATAGTTATACCTACACTGCTGACTTGAACCCTCCGAGCCAGATCCACACTATTCTTGCTAACCCACACAGAGAACCTAGTTGCAATGCTTGAGCCATTAACAAAGATAATCTTAAGCAAATTACCATCACCCAAACTCCCTTAGCTGACATAATTACTCAGCTGAAATGCATGCTACTCAGCAACAACATCCTTCCCCACACCTCAGGTAGGCATGATAGACGTCCAGGTCCTTACAGATCACTAAAATTCCTCAATCTTGAACATCCTAGGCTCGATTGCGCCCTTACAACTTAAAAGAATATCCACCAAAGATTTGAAACCATGGTTCAATGACAGACTAGCCATAGATAGACGCAATCTAAGACTAGCTGAATGAGCATGGAGACTCTCTCTGTCCATCGAACACCTAAAACGCTTAAGATTGGTGAGGAGCACCTATAATAAATGCATCAGAAGTTCGAAAGCAAATATTTTTAGAACCCAGCTAGATCTAGCCAAAAACCGGCCTAATCAACTCTTTTAACTTGTCAAACAACAATCGAATAATCAACCTAACCCATCTATAAATGGGCTTAATCTGCTACAAAACTACGAGGATTTTGCCTCCTTCTTTCTGGGAAAGACGGAAAAATGTAAAATTATCTGCAGACAGTAAGGGAGCTCCTTCCGGTTATACCGGATATGAGCCTCTCTCTGTCACGAATAGCTGAGCCCCTTGGTCTCACAGGGCACACCCTCAAAAACAAGGTTTATTGGAATACATTCAAATCCTTCATCAAAAACGAGATTCACAACATGCTTACAGCGCTTAAACCCTCAAACCACTTTAACCACGTTACCATTGAATATCTTCAGGGAGATCAAATCTTCTTTACTCCCACTTTGGACCAAAATAGTAAATGCCTCACTTCAGCAAGGCTCTAACCCGGACTGCATAAAAGTAGGACAGGTAACCCCTATTCTGAAAAAACCCACTGCAGATCGCTTGGCCCCAAACAACTTCCGCCCTATCTCCACCATTTCGACTTTAGCAAAGCTCATTGAAAAATGCATCCAGGTACAACTTTGCAACCACATAGAACATTTCCAACTTCTAGGCTAATTCCAATCATGCTTCCATCAAGTCCACAGCACTGAAGCAGCTCTCATGCACATAGTGGATGATTTGCTAAAAATGTTGGATCAGATTAAATCCTGCCTCCTAATCCTTCTAGATGTATCGTCTGCGTTCGATAGAATTAAACATGACAGCCTCCTAGACTTACTTGAATGGAGGGTGGGGCTTTCAGGGTCTGTACTAAATTGGTTCACCTCATTTCTCCACAACAGATCTCAAAGAATCAAGGTGAATCAGTCCCTGTCTAATGACACACCAGTCACGTTAGGGTCCTCTCTCTCACCTACTCTCTTCAACCTTTTCATGGAGCCTCTAGCTGAAATTGTGAATTCCTCCAACATCCATTATCACATGAATGCTGATGACACCCAATTATACTTCAAAATGTCTCCCCCAGAAAATATTAGGTTCCTCAACACAACTCTTCAAAAAAAACCAAAATGGCTAACCCGCAACCACCTCAAACTAAATGCCATTAAATTGGAATTCCTCCTAATTGCCCCACCCAATCACTCTCCCGAGATTGTACTATGAAAGAGCATTTAACCACTTTTAACTGCTTACCACACTTTATAGACTCCACAAGATCTCTGAGAATAACACTTGACAAGAACCTTGGACTATGGCAGTGCAACCCTTTGTGGCCTTCCTAGATCCAATTTGGCGCCTCTAAAGGCCTCTCTCAGTGCTGCTGCTAGACTCATCACAGGAACTAAAAGAAACAAACACATCATCCTTGATCTAAAAGCCCTTAACTGGCTCCCATACGAGGCAAGTATACAGTTAAAAATTGCTTGCATGACCCATAAAGCACTACATCACAACTCCCCAAGGTATTTGGCACAAAAGGGTGAATTATTTGGTGGATGCAGATCCTCTAGAAGCACAAGCACCTTCGTACTGAAGTCACAGAAATTCCATAAAAAGAAAACATGCAACAGAGCCTTCTCGGGTATTGCCCCGAGAATGTGTAACTCCCTACCACCTGAAATTAGACTGATCCCCTCAACTGCATCTTTCAAAAAGCAGTTAAAATACTACTTAGGAACAAATTTCTGCTCTAGGTCACACAATTTGACTCATGATCTACACCCATGATTATTACAAGACTGTTGGACTATGTCTATTGTCTCGTCGACTTGCCCTAGGGATATTACCTTCCTCAATTTGTGAACTTACACAGTATGTACCTCTCTTGATTATGTTGATGTTTGCTATCTTATTTTCTTACTTCCGATCATTTGTAAAGTGCTCTGATATCCTCCGAAGTCATGTTTGCTCTATCTAAAACTTTATACACACAATAAAAATAAATAATATCCTACCAAGTTTACAAAACATATTTGTTAGATGGCAGTCTGATCAGAGGGTTTGCAAAAGCGGGAGGGGGAATGACGTACCTTTTCCTGAGTTTTTCCCCATTTAGATGATTAGGCGGTTGAGACCTGTGAGCAGCGCTAGGCCAACTTGGCATCACTCCCGCCCCACAGATAAGTTACAAGTCTCTCTCTGCCTCAAAGGGAGATACACTGGAGGTAGGAGGACCTCACTCACCCCTCAGAACCACAATCCTTCATCCTTACCTCACAAAGGCTAAGTTCACAGCTAATACAGGAATCACCTCGTCTGTTTACAGCATTCGCCTCTCCCTGACCTGCTCTTCTCCCCTCCATGCAGACCACCGGCCAGATGTTTACAACACCAGTCACGCCACAACCTCTATGAATTGTCTCACTTAATGTGAATGGTCTGACACACTTAATTAAACGAAAAAAATATTGTCATTCCTAAATACCAACATCTGTATGTGGCATTGGTTCAAGAAACCCACCTGACAGACATATGAAAAAATTATCGTAAGCTCCATTTATGCACCAGTAGGAGACAGCACTTGATCTCGCTTCGACTTTTTTCTAATGATATTTTCCCTGGCCCATGATTTATTTACAGCTTCCCTAACTCCCAAAGGTACATCAGATCACAACCTGATTTCCATGGACTTGGATCTTGTCCTTATGCAACACCCCATGGCCAGATGGCACATGAATAATCCCAGATGTAGAAACCCTGAAAACAAACGCCTAATTGCATACTTTTGACATTACCTTCTTGACAATGCAGATACAGCCCCCTCCACCCAACTACTTTGGGCAGCGGGGAATGCATACCTCAGGGGTCACCTGATGAAGGACTTAGCTACCTTTAAGAGACAGCCGAAGAATAGATGATACAGGCTAACCACCTTAACATGCCAGTTAACAGTGGGGTATGAAGCAGCACTGAATCCCACATACCTTAGAGAACTCCTTAAAGCCATATATGACTTGAATACACTCTCCACCACTCAGCCAGAAATAGTGCTCTTTCGACTAATACAGAGGCATTATGAGAGCGCTGAAAAAGTGGGGAGAATCTCAGCATCCCAAATGAGATAAGCCGCCATACATTGCACCATACCTGCCATTAGAAAGGTGCACAATGAGCTCCTCACTGATCAGCTTCAGGTACACAGGAAATTCACTGACTTTTACAGACTCCTTTACTCCTCAGATGTAACTGAAACTCGTGGTCAGAGCATGAGTTTATGGGACAGAACAATCTGACAACACTCACGAATGATCAGTGCTCTCACATGGTGGAGACATTAGTGATGAAGAAGTAGTACAAGTAATTGGCACCATGGCCACCGCGAAAGCACCGGGGGATGACAGATTCCCAATAGAGTTTTACAAAATCACTAAGCCGCTCATTTTACCACTACTGGGGAAGATGTTTCAAGAAATAACTGCAGTGGCCATTCCCTTATGTGAATTTATTAGAGCCAGGATTTCCTTGATACCCAAACCCGGTAAGGACCCACATTACTGTGACAACCACAGGCCAATTTACCTCCTAAATACAGATATGTAAATCATGGCAAAGATCCTGGCCACATGACTCACAACTTTTCTCCCTCTCCTGATGCACACCTCAAAAGTAGGGTTTGTGTCCAGGCATTCCTTGTTGAACCATCTGAGATGCTCTTTCACATCTTGTGGCAGGTCAGACAGAAAAGAAGAGAAAAGGTCCTCATCTCCCTTGACGCCGAAAAGGCTTTTGACAGTGTAGAATGGCTGTATTTATTTAGAGTCATGATGGTGATGGGACTGGGGCCCTCATTTATTGATGAGGTCCACTGGTTGTACAGTCCCCCCATGGTTCCAAGTGTGGGCTTCTGATCCCCTTTGCTTACCGTCAACAGAGGAACAAGGCAGTGCTGCCCTCTCTCTCCCTTGTTATCTGTTGGCAGTGACTATACGGACGATGTCAGCCATCCGGGCATATCAATGGTTGCAGAGGAACAGAAAGCATTATACTACTCAGACAACATACTGGTGACACTATCTGAGCCATCAGAATCCATACCAGCACTGATGAAAGTGATTGACGCCTTTGCATTTTCAGGCTATAAAATAAATTGGTCCAAATACGAACTATATATTTGGCATGCTTCCTTTGAGGGTACCTTTGGTACTGTTGCAGAAAATTGATTGGACCATCAGACTGTCCATCTGGAGTGGACGCGAATCACGTCTTACAGCCTCCAAACAATTTATCAAAACCACGAAGGGAGGACTGCAAATCCCACATGTGGAATCCTGTTTGTTGGCATCTCAATTATGACATGCAGTGTACATGCTGAAAACTTATGGGGAAAACCCCTAGCGGGTCCTCATGGAGCCACATTAACTGTACACAAAGGAGAACCTTGTGATCTTTTACACTAGACAAGACCAATCGCACCCTACACATAACTCTATTTTACATTCCTCGTGTTTCTCCTGGCAATGGGTCTCTACACTGCTACGGTCCTCGGGCACCATCCACTTGCATGCCACCATTTGGAGGAACACGGATACCACGGTGGAAGGAAAGGAAGTGGACTGGTCCCTGTGGAAAACAAAGGGGATACAATGCTTGGAGGATGTGATACATGACAGCGATTTACTCACTTTTGATTCTCTAACGCTCAGATATGGGTTCCTGACTTCACAACACTGGTGGTACATTCAACTCACCCACAGTCTCAGGGATGCCCGAGGCCACCCATCCTACACGTTACCAACTGTCCCATTACTGCAATACATCGTCATATGGAAGGGCTACAAAGGGACCATCTTGTGACTCTACATTGTGTTGACAGATATCCTTTCTCAAAACCCACTGACCTCAGCCTCCATCGAGTGGTGGGAGGACAGATTGGGCCTTCCTATCCATGACAATGAAAATACTTAGGGAAGCCAGACTAAAATCTAGTTATTGTAAAATTTTCCATCGCTGGCACTGGGCCCCCGCCAAGCTCCAGGGAGCTCCTCTGCAACCTGACTGTAGATGCTGGCAATGCATTGCCCCAGACTGCGACATTGTATGTATTTTATGGAATTGTACGATACTTTCCCATAACTGACAACAGGTCTGGGTCCTGATCAAGGATGAACTCGGGGTGTCCTTATCACTGACGGGTCAGTTGGCAACGTGTAGAGTGGGCAGCCTTAATACATGATACTTCTTCCATATCAACTTTACCCCTTTATGCCAAACAGTGGCTTTCAACAGCCCTAGCTGTCACTAAATTTGAGATTTTAGCCATTGGAAATCTGCTATGCCACCTTCCTACCAAACATGGCTATCAGACATGCGCACAATGGCGGCTTACGAAAAGATCATATTTAACCTCAAAGACCAGATGGAGAAATTCGAAGATACCTGGGGCACATTCCTCCTTACATAAGCGCTGTGGAAGGGACCGGTGGCAACGTTCACACCTTACTCCTTAGTTGGGGAACCTCAGCCCCTGCACTCTTGCACTAGGGCGAACGTGCCAGTCAGGTTAATACTCCCAGAGGAGGGGGGGAATCTACACCACTGCCTCACACCCACACATTCCCTTCCACGATAAACCGCGATCACTGGCATGTGCCTCGAGAGTAACTAAGCTCATGTGCTCCTAGACATACCTGGGGATCCGGCAGATGCCCACAAGGATATGATGGGACAAATACAATGGGGAGTTAGATGGGATTATGGCAACTTCACCTTACACAGAGGCATAGGTAGCCTTCTTTTGTCGACCTCTACCTGAACCCTTTCTCTAACTCCTTACCCACCTTCAAGAGACCTTTCTTATTGTTGATTGTTCCTTTTAACCCCTCTGAATCCAATGGGGGTCTACCCTCCCATCTCACATCGGAAGCCTCTTTCCTTCTCTTTTATGTTTTGAGACAAGTGATACATTTTTGTACATTGATGCCTTTATATCTTGCTGAAGATGTACCTTGAAAATACAATAAAGAATTGAGATACAAAAACAACTTTTGCTTACCGGGGCTGAGAAGCATGACACTATTAGCCAAAGGTTAGTGCCCTTACTGAGCCACCACACTATTGACACAGATAAAGGCACACAGTTGCCAACCTGACCAGCTGGGATGTCTAAATTATGGTGAGCAGTCCTCTGCCAATATAGTGAAGGCCAAGGCCTCCATTGACCTGGCTCCCCTACAAGCCAGTTACTAAGGTCAAAATGACCCCACGTCTATAAAGTGATTAATAGTTCAAAAGCATACCTTAAAATTCTGTCAGCTTTCAAGAAAATGGATTACATATATTTATGAAATAGCTTATTGCACAATTTTCTGCATACATGTATAGCACCGCTAGGAGATAAATGCCAGTTTACCCACATCAGCACCTCCTGGTCCCAAAATATCCCTATCTCCTGCAGAGTCCCACAGGGTTTCATACTGCCTCCTGTCATCTTCAACATATACATGAAGCCGCTCAGCAACATGATCCACCAATACGCCATTGATACACAACATTGCTTGAATGCTTCCTCTGCGTCAAACATCCAACACCTCAAACACTGCCTCCAAATCATCCAGACCTGGATGTTCAACATCCCGCGCTCACTGTGCCACTTTAATCGAGCTATACCTGTCTGAAGAGCCCTAACTAGGGAGAAACCAGTCCTAGTTTGCTTGTGTTCCGCTTCAGGGAGGACCTGGCCTGGCAGTTCTGGCTGGACTGTTCCCATGAGCAGTGTCAAGACTGATTTCCATGTGGCTGGGTCCAAACTTAGGTGGCATGGTGGGTGAAAAGTGATGTGTTGGGATGCAGCCCCAAGCAATTGCCAATGGCTGAGATTAATTCAAGCATTCCATCCATCACCTTGTTATTTTTGCATTTGAAGCCCTAAGTTCACTGGGTATACCAAGATGTGTGTCCTGAGCTCACTGTGCCACTGGAACCAAGTATGTCTGACTGAACAGTCCTAACTAGGCCGAAACCAGTCCAAGTTGGCTTGTGTTCCAGTTCAGGGGGGACTTGGAGTGGCAGTTTGGCCTGAACTGTCTCCATGAGGAGCAAGGTCAAGACTGATTTGCATATGGCTGGGTTCAAACTGGGGTAGCATGGTGGGCATAAAACAATGATTTGGGATGCGGCCTCGAACAATTGTCAGTGACTGAGATTAACTCGAGCATTCCATCTATTCCTTTGTTGTTTTTGCTTCTGATGACCTAAGACTGCCGGGTATACCCAGATAAGGGTCCTGGGCTCACTGTGCCACTGGAATCAAGCTATACCTGGCTGAAAAGCCCTAATTAGGATGAAACGAGTCCTAGGTAGCTTTTGTCCCTGAACAGGGAGGACCTGGACTGGCAGTTCTGGCTGGACTGTTCCTGTGAGTAGCAGGGTCAAGACTGATTTGCATATGGCTGAGTCCAAACTGAGGTAGCATGGTGGGTGAAAAGCGATTGATTGGGATGCAGCCCCAAGCGATTGCCAGCGGATGTGATTATTTCAAGCATTCCATCCATCACCTTGTTGTTTTTGCATTTGAGGCCCATAGTGCACCAGGTTTACCCAGGCATGGGTCTTAGGCTCACTGTGCCACTGGAATCAAGCTATATCTAGCTGAAGAGCCCTAACTTGGGTCAAACCGGTCCTAGATTTCTCCCGTTTCAGTTCAGGGAGGACCTGGCCTGGCAGTTTGGGCTGGACTGTTCCAACGAGGAGCAAGATCAATACTGATTTGCATATGGCTGGGTCCAAACTGAGGTGGCATGGTGGGGGGAAACAATGGATTGGGATGGGGTCCAAGCGATTGCCAGTGGCTCAGATTAATTCAAGCATTCAATCCATCACCTTGTTGTTTTTGCAAGGTTTTGGACGGGCCTCTCCCATGATGGGCTGGGGTAGTACTGATTTGTGTTTGGTGGGCCTCAGGGGTTGATTCAGAGTTTGGCAGCCAGGGTACTCCATCGCTATGGTTGCATTGTACCTTGTCTTCCACACTCAAGGTCCGCCCACCCAATTTTGAGTGTAGCAAACTGCAGATTTTATGCTAAAGGAGTAAAATCTACTTCATCAGTATAAAACATCCACCGATGGCGAGATAGTGTAGGAGCTTTGGAGGTAAGCTATTCAGTCTTCCTCCCTATTTAGAGGGGATGGTTGGGTTGCTTCTTTTTCATTGTCTGTCACTGTCAGTTATATCCTGGTGGTGAGGGACAGTAGAAAAAGAAAGATTACTCCCCAAAAAATGGAAGTAAACTCCCATGGTGTGGGGGTCATTAGTTTTTGTAAAAAAAATTCAAAACAAACTCTTACTTTAGGGGTTTGTTTTGAAAAAATACAAAGATTTGGAGAAGTTTGATGGACTGCCTCATGTTTGATGGAGCTGTTCATTAAAATGTTCCTACAATGGTAGAAACTACAATGACAGGGGTTCCTGTCAATGTACAGAAAACTCCACCGGCCAGCGGATATACCTAAATTTGGCAGACGGAGTAAAGGCAAGGAGGATGACGTAAAGGCCTCTGCCACCCTGTATGTCTTTACTTCATCGACAAACCCTAAATCAAGCTTTCTGTCTAGAGAGTAGTGCAGTGGCGAAATACAATGTGTTGAAATGCTACCCTGAGTTATTGGCAGTGGTTGTACTATTTGCAAGAGTTTGTCCAATCACCTTTTAGGTGTTTGATTTCCAGTAGTATGACTGCAAACCTGATACTGTCACAGTTTTCCCAGCCTTCTACTGCTAATGTTTGTGAATTTCAAAAAGTAGTACATTTGAATTTATTCATGGAGTACTTATATGGGTGCAGATGTTTTACTTTTTTTGGTAAACACTTCATTATATACATTTAAGTTCCTAATACAAAATATGAACAAGTTAAAACCTCTTAGTGAAATCGGGGAAATGAGAAAAACCAACACAGACATAGCAGACCCGACTCAGGGTCCCAAAACTCAACTGCCAAGCCAAGAATGCATGCATTTGGGGGTGTCATCTCCCTGATCTGGATGGTGGTAACACCCTCTTCCATGGCCTTCCTGACTCTAATGGCTTTCCTGACTCCACCCTGGCGCCCCTCAAGGGCATCCTACATCCCACACAGAGCACGACTCATCTAGGACCTGAAGACATTTGATGACATCACCCCATCTAGATGGAACTCCATGTGCTCCACTTGTCATCCCTCCCCATCTTCAAACTCTGCTGCAGCATTTAAAAAGCCATTACGACCAGCACCCGCGCTTATCTTGCAGACAGGTTTACCATCTCTTGTGGTTCCTGAAGCCAGGATAACATCAGACTGCAGACCAAAACGTGTAAAAAAACAAGAAATAAACAAGAAAGCAGGCCTTTTCCCTCTATGCACCTACAGTCTAGAACAACATTCCTGTCTCAGTCAGGACCACGCCAACACTGTTCTAACATAAGAAAGAGCTTAAGACTAACCTCTTCAAAAATACTACATCACAATGCACTAACCATCAATACCCCAGCTACCTCTCACATCACTCATTAACTTTAAGCTTGTCTTTGACTCTGCACAGTGTTCCGCTGCCTTTTGGCTAGGTTTGTGCTATAGAAATATAATCTACATACATTCATACATGAGAGTTGTGCATCATACTGCTGCTCCGCTTGTCTCAAATGACAAATAATTTGATTGCATCACCCCTTTTCCTTCTTTTCTCGAATAATGACCCCTAGAATCAAGAAGTAGCAATAAAAGGCACACATGACTTATTAATGTCTCCATATTGACACTGTCCCATATCTGACATCAAACCTAAAAATATCTAGAGAAAAGAGAATACTGAGGAGCAACTCCCTAATTTGTATTAAACGCTACCACTTTAGAAAGAAAGCCACTCCCTGTCACCCATTCCCTGGTAATGCCACTGCAATTTGTAATCTTTTCCAAATCCTAATAAGGGATCTCCTTCATTTAATATTTTCAAAACGAATCTGAAGAGTCATATCTATTGTAAAATATTCACTCCTAAATATATCTCTATCTTTCCATATACCTCTGTAAAATTGTTGTCAATATTTTTATTGTTTTTTGTACATGTAAGATTTTAAAACAATCTTATGTTGTTCTCTTTTGGTATTTCATGTAACTCCTACTGCTTTATTTTGTTTATTTAGTTTTTCAGATTTGTTTGTTGTGCAGTATTTTCCCTTAGCATTTCATTGGCATCTAAAGCATGCTGACATCCTTCATGTGGGAATAGTTTTCACTGTACTAAAAAGTAAATGAATAAATAAATAAAATCACCCTGTATTAGATGGACTGTCTCAGAAAGACCCTCTCTATGACCCCTTACCAGTTTTGTAAAGTTGTTTTTACAATGGTCTTTCTCTCATGATATTGTTACATTAACTATATCTACCCCTGCCTCCACATCCAACATCTCAAATGGATCTGTTCCTTCCTCATGTGAAGAACCCAAAGGGTCAGGCTGCCACCCTTCACATCAGAGACCAAGAAACCGATATGCGGAGTCCCACAGGGATCGTCACTCAGCCCCACCTTTTTCAACATATACATGATACTACTCACCAACATCATCCGATCACAAGACATGACTGTCATCTCCCACGCCGAAGACATCCCACTAATCCTCTCCCTAACAGGGACAACAACCACCGTCAGAACCAACTTCACCAACTGCATCATGGTAGCAGTAGCATGCTGGATGTGAACCAACTGTTTACAGCTCAACTTCGACAAGACAGAAGTACTGGACTTCGGCAACAAGACCTCCCCATGGAACTCCAATGAGAGGCCATCAGAGCTACGACCAAAACTCACAGACCACTCAAGAAGTCTAGGGATCATCCTAGACGACAAGCTCAACATGACGGCTCAAATCCACGTAGTGTGCACCTCCTGCTTCCACATGGTTACCTCAGAACACCAGACTGATCGTCATGCAAGCACTCATCACCAGCAGGCTGGACTACGGCAACACTCTCTATGCTGGAATCTCCAAACAACTCCTACACAGACTCAAGACCATACAGAACACTGCTGCAAGACTCATACTCAACCTCCGATGCCACACCCACATCACACCACACCTCAGGCAGCATCACTTGCTCCCCATTCACAACCCCAGCCAATTCAAACTTCTCATGCACACATACCAAGCCCTACACAACACAGGACCAGAGTACCTGTACAGCCGCATACACTTTCACCAACCCTCCAGACACCTATGTACTGCCTCACTCTCACTCGCACACATTGCCTGCATCCGCAAAAGCAAAACTGGAGGTCGCTCATTTTCCTACATTGCCCCTAAGACATGGGACGACCTGCCTCAACACATCAGAGCCTCCTCCTCTCCACTTCTTCAGTTCTGCAAGAAACTGAAGACCTGGCTCTTCATATAAGCACTTTGGGGCCCTCAAACCTACACACCTGCACAAGCACTAGGATACCGTCTTGGGTGATTAGTGTGCTACACAAATCAATATAACATAACAGAACACAACAAAACCATTATACATCAAAGCGAGCCTTGAATGATGAAGTTAGGATTTTCACTGCACTGGACAGACCATGTTGAGACTTTATTGGTTAGCAGTAGAGAATAGGTTTAAGTCTACCGCTGCTTTCAAGGAAATGTCCCTTGGTTCAAGCCAGGGTCATATAACTTGAATTGAAAACCAGAAATGCTATATTCACTGTTCTCCACAAGGCACGAATTTCACCACCAAAAGCAGATCTAAATTCTTCTGTCTAACTCATCTCCAAAAAAAAGAAAATGTGATCACTCTTTGACTGACATCCCTGATTTACTTCATACAAGACTGATTGTATCAAATTGCAAGGCATTAAACATGGATGCTCTAAAGAACCCGGCTAAAGAACCTGGCTAGCAACTCATACTAATCTGGAGGCCTTCCCACATCTCAGCCTCCCCAGACATAGGAAAACCTTCACTATGAACCCTGCGTTCTCGGGCAATGCCACAAAAATCTGGAAATCCCTCCCAATGCCGATATTGTTGACCACCTTGTTCAGACTGTTAAAAACCAGCCTCATGGAGCACCCACTAGCTAGATGTTGAATGAAACTGGGGATATTGTGGAGAGGATGTGACCTAACGGCTAGGGCGGTCAGAGGGTTCGAGTCTCGGCTATCGCGCTCAACATCCTGTGATTCTGGGTAAATCACTTAGGGGCATATTAACAAGGCCCGGCAATAAATATCGCAAAGCGCGCTTAGCGCATGCATATTTATCGCCGGCTATCTCTGTAATTTATCGCCCGGTTAGCGCGTTATCAACAACGCGCATCGCCGAGGCGATAAAATTCCAGAGATAGCATGGATATCGCCGTTTTCCATGGTGGAAAACGGCGATATCCTAGATGATAGGGCCTGTGGTCTTAGCCACAGAATCCACCCCCCATGTTAAGTATGCCTTAGTCAGGAATTTAACAGACGTTAAATTCCTGCGTTAAGGCATACTTAACGCGATTTTAAAAATCGCTAACCCTCCTTGATAATATCGCGAAGCTGCCTTCGCGATATTATCCTGTTTGGTTTCACAGCCACGCCTACTTTGCATCTCATTAGCGATGCAAAGTTAGGCGTGCTGGAAACGGGCGCTAAGTCAGCAAAACACGCGATAGCGTGTCTTTGCTGATACGGTGATGAAATTATCGCCGCTTTTCGCCCGAAAACGGACGCAAAAGCGGCGATAATTTCATATCGCCGCCTTGTTAATATGCCCCAGTATCTCCCTGTGTCTAACGAAAAAATGAATGTGTCTGTCTGTAAGGCAACTGGTGCTCATGTAAAGCGCCCTGATACCTGATAACTTCGTGTCAAGTTTGCGTTATATAAAACTCCGGGGGGGGGGGGAGAACATTTTAGCGAGACTCTCAAGACACAGGACTGGCCTTCTCATGACTTATCGTTCTAGAGCATCCCACAATACATGTAGACTATGCCCTAATATGTTAACATATGTCTCCAGCATGCTTACTTGTATACGTGTATCTTCTACTTTCTTGAATTTTAATATAACTATTAAATATTGCCTCACACTTGGGAAGCACTCTGACATGAAAAAATGTTGTAGCTGCCAAAAATGATCACCGTGCCGACAGGAAATGGCCAAGTCTGCTGAGGCTAACACTGTTTATTCTTTACTTCTGTATGGCCACCACAGGGGGCATAGCTGTGCCACCAGATCCCCCCCTCTATGGAATGCCCTTCCTGACACCATTTGAGCAGGACGGGACCTAGCGCATGCTAAAGTCTCATATTTTGTCCCTGTAGAGCCCTTAAATCTGATTTTTTAATTGCCTGTAGATACTGGGGCAGATTTACGAGCCCCTTGCGCTACTTTTGCACCGCCGTTGCGTCACTTATGTGACGCAGCGGCGGCATAAGCTATGCGCCACGTTGCGCAATATTTACAACGTGACGCATCTAGGGAGATGCGTCACGTTGTAAGCCCCTGCGCCACATGAAACCTGCGTCAGGTTTCATGTGGGCGTTCCGGTGCAGGGTGGGCGTTCCCTCGCAGGTACGCCTCGTAAAAGTGATGCAGTGAGATCTACAAGATTTCACTGAGTCACTTTACGCCCATGCTGCGTCAAAACCCTGCGCCTGCTTGAAGCAGGCGTAAGGATTGACGCAGCATGTTAGGCATAGGGCACCCCGAGCCTTGCTGGAGCCGCGTCGCGCTTGCGACACGACTCCAGCAATGCGCCGCCTTTCCGTCGGGGGATGCGACACGCATCTGCCCATCCGTGCGCCACGGCGCGCCACATTGTAAATGCGGCGCATCGGCGGTGGCGCAAGGGCAAACTTGCGTGACGCATCTTCCCTGGCGCATCCCTGCTGATTTGCAGGGATGCGCCAGGGAACGTAAATATGCCCCTAAATCTTCTGATGGTCCTTGTATTCTTTGGACACTGTACAAGTGCAGTTATTCATCCATTTATCCATCCATTAAAAAAAAATACCCAGTTCTTGTTTTGCCTCAACTGCGGATCACTCATTCGTGCTGCAATGAGAACAGGGGATTGGGCCAGCAACGCAGAGTAGCGCAGTTTCATGTTGTGGATTCCACATTAAACAAAAGCTTTATGTTTGGCAGTATTTACAGACATTCCTCGCCGGGGTGTACTCCAAAGGAACAAAAGCGCTGGAACCTTTTGTTTGGTATTCAATTTGCATCTGTCTCAGGGACGCTTCCGGCATCCTTAAGAGAGACGAGGCTGTGACTCAGATCTGCAGCAGCTCCAGTCACACCACAAAGCAGCTTTCTGTTCTGAAGCTGTTCACATTCCCTCCATTATCACCCCTTTTAGTAAGCTCCAAGTGCTAGCGAGGCTCATCATGTCAAAGCATTTACTGACATTTGTCCCTGCTTTTCATAGAAAACGTGTCATTAAACGCGACTCCTATCACAACACCGGCATCTATTTGCATTAATTCCCTGTGTGGAAACAACTGCAGAGTTTAACATCCCACAGTCCTTTCGCTCGCAAAGGCAACACAGCAATCTGCATACATTAGCGGCGAGTGGGATTCCCACAAACTACAGCGCGCGCTGGCAGCGGGCGAGCTGCTCTCGGAGTAGAAAGATTCATTTCCAGAAGAGGAATTCCAGCTTAATGTGGCAGCCCATCTGCGGCGCTAAGCGGACAATACATTACGGCAGGAGCCGCCGCTATCACCCCTCGAGCGCACGAGCCAGAATAAAAAGGCAACGCACACACACACATCCACTCACGGGTTCAATTACTGTATGACTCAAATAAACATGATGTCGTGCTTGTTTCAAATACGCCTCCAAATATAAACGACGATGTTTTGATGCAAACCTCCTCAATAAAAATGTATAAGGCCCGATACACAAGGTCGTTTTGCTGTTGCAAACCATGTGATTCACAAAATAAAATGCTTTGTGGTACAACATGGATTGTGTGCTGTGTTTGAAACGCCTTTTGTGATACAGAAAGCCCTTTCTGAATTGCAAAAGTGGTTTACTGACCCATTCTCAGTAGAAATTTGGAGGGGGCATGAGATGGGTGTATCTAACTAATTGTGAACCGCAATGGGATGTATCAATGACTTGTGATCTACACTGACGGTCCAAATCATTGATAAATTTGGCTATTGTTTTTGGGCGGCCTTGGGTCGAGCACGCAGTGGTCCCCCCTCCTTCTGATGTCGTCCAAAACAGGTTTGGTTTGGGCCACAGTAGGAGGACCACATCCTGTTAAAGAGCATAAGCTGTTGTGGAAGAGGTGTTGCGCCGCGGCCAGGGTGGCTGACTCTGTGCCGGCGGCAGATCAGCCCAGCACCATGTGACTCTGGGCAATTTCTCGCTTAATCTTCCCGACGGCCCCCAGCGCCTTGACACCCTTAGGGGTAATTGTTCGCGCTTTACAAATACTGATATTTCATTTCATTAAAAAACAAAATCTCATTTGAGAATGCAAATGCAGGGATCGTGGTCAGCTACTCCTTGCAGTCTACCATCCCTTTGCTTTTAGCCAATCATATGGACTCGCAAATAGTAATGTGCCAAATTAATATTTAAAACGCTGGTCATTCAATGACCTCCTGTGATTGGACCTTTTGTTAAGCAGCCCCTGAGTGCATAGGTGGCATCACCAAATCAGAGACAGGTCAACAATAGTTGATGCTTAATTTGCTACCACCATTTGTGACTTGTCTCTTTGTACATCTGACCCATAGATTGCCAATCGGAGTAGCTGCCTGAAGAAAGTTAAACATATCTAGCCAAAGGCTAACAATGAGAATTAGAACAGACTCCCAACTTTGAAAGAATTCACAAAGATTTCCAGAAGTAGTTCCGAAGTTTTCCAACTTTCAATTCCATGAATACTCACATGCCTTACTATATAAAACACCCCAAAAACATGTGTATGTTTTTGCATGTTGCCATAGAATGCAAAAATGCATTTGCACATTAAAATTCTTTTTTTTTCTTTCACGGACAAAGGCGTTCCACCACACCTTCATACATTTTGTTGGTGTATTTGCCCCCTCCCCACCCTGAAAATGTATTAACTCCTGGCAGTGATAGTAAATCTACAGGTATGTCTTGCGATGGAAATGTCCTCCGCATGACAATGGACGTGCACTCCTGCCCTGAGTGCCCCAAATGTACTGATGTTTGGATCCCTAATGCTGATTTTTGCTGTCATAGGCAAATACGGATCATGCGTGTGCATCATGACGTGGGCCTGTCTCACAGATTGCGGTCGTGTTGGACCGGGAGGGGTGCCCATATTGCTACCTACACAGCGGGGCAAGGCTACTGCCTTTACCAAGAGTCAAGTAGTACGAGTGTGGTGGTGGCAGCATACCGTGTGGTGAATAGTAGGAGTGACCAGCTCCTTTTTAGGTCTCGCCTACGCAGCGCGCATGCGTTGCATAGGCAAAAAGACCTTTTGCGAGCGATTCGGCTTTTCAGCCAAAAACGTGCACGCGTTCCATTGCCTTCAATGGCAACGCGTGCACGTTTGGCGATTCACTTGCGGGAGCGAGCAGCTGGCGCCATATGGTAGCAATTATCGCTCCTGGCGCCGCTCGCTCCCGCAAGGGAATCGCACTCCCCCCCACCCCTCCACCCGGAGTACTGTTTCACTTTCGCGGCGCGGGGCCGCACTTGTTTAACAAGATGATAACACACAGCCTTTGGAAAGTGCTCGGAGCTATAACACGACTCCGGCTTCAGATCAACGTGTTTCTCTCTGTCTCGTGAAGTGTGTAACCCTTGCACAGCGGCTCGTCACTGACATGCATATTATAGCTATTGTTAAAATGTGGTAATGAGGGTTTCTAGAGTGCTAAGAAGAGAGGTCACTGCACAGGGAATGACAGTGTGAAACACACGAGCCTCCAGCCAAGCACACGATAATGGGGGTACGTGTATTGTGCCTTTTCTGGTGATTCTCCATTAGTCTTTTTAACAAGTTATTTTTGATTACGACACTCGGTGCTCTTGTCAACTTCGTCTCGCACTGTCTAATCATAGTAAATGACATGCAAGTAAAAAAAAAAAAAAAAAAGACCTTTCGTAAATAGTATTGTTTTAAACAGTGCCAAACACTGGATAAGGGTCAAAGAAAAAAATCATCTCCCGGTCTAAAATGAGAGCGTTTTCCTGTCGAATTAAAACAGTGGTAACGTTTAGTGGAGCTTTGAACGGAGTCTGCGCACGCTAAATGTACGATCACACAAGTTATTCTTTTTTATGCAACTTGTAGCATTTATTTCTCTAATATTTTTTCTGATATGCATGTTTAGTTGGTTCCTTTTTCGTTTTGCCATCCTATTTTGCAATGTTTGGTTTGCGCATTTTCGAATGGAACTGCAACGTATTTCTTTTATCATAACTCACTCGTTCCTATAGCAGATTTGTAGTTTTGTACTCCGTGTTTTTGTGACGGTTGTTTATTTTCGTTCTGGTATTTGTTTTGGTACCTAGCCGCATAGATATGTCGGGTAAAGATGCCCACGTGCTGGCGTTGTTGGAAGGACTGTGCTCTTTGTTGTTTTGTGCCTAGAGCACTGTGCCATGAACGTTTCTGGAAAATAAGGGTGTTGGTAAACTCCTTTATTCCACTGGTGTCCCTCCTTGTTAGTGCAAATAATCACCCAAATTGCTTATTTGTGAAAAAAATGATGTGGGGAAGAAATGTGCTGAAAGTATGCATTAAGCATAGTACAGAACATGCTAGCATAGCCTGCAGTCAGATTAAAAGAAAGACTCATTACTCTAAAGTTAACAATAATGCAGAGGTGACACATTCCTGAGATGTTTCTCGGGCGACCACAACAGCTGTACAAACTACATTTGCCTTGTATTTCGAAACCACACAAGCATAGTTTGGGATGCGCATTTACTATTAGAGTGCTGGGGCTGAAACCACTGCGGTCTAGCACAAGGGCAAAGGCAGTGACACTGTTTGGATGTGTCTGGGTGAAAGAGTGGGAGCGCACCACTCAACTAACCCCTTACCTGTGAAGCATCTAGTAAGCCCCCACCGCTTATGTACTGGAGCCATCTTTGGCATGATGGGTCCTACCCTAGAGGCCTCTCTTATAGTACTGATATCAAGTTTCCCATATTGTGGTTTCCCTAGTAATGTTGGCCACTTCAGGCATAATTCAGGACCTGTACTTGTGCTTGCCTTACTTGTTATATTGTGGGCATCATTGTCATAATCGTACCCACATTGTGTGCCTTTCTTGGTGTTCCTCACTCAACCCATATGAGGAAGTTAGGCTCGCTGTTTTTTTTTTTTTTTTTCTCGAATTGAGTTTATTTGTGGTGTCTAGGTTTCAAAGGTTCTGTCAGTCAACCCAGGCTTGGAGCGAAGTGTGAGTGGGTGCTACAGCACTATCGTGTCTACACACTTTGAAATTTGTACTTGTAAAGCGCACTTATACCCCCAAAGAGGTGTCCTGGCGCTGTACGCATACTGCTGTGGAACCCTTCCTGGCTTTTCCCTGTGAAATGTCCACTCCTGGGCACCCCCAGGGTGAAGCCAGGCATCCCAGCGCTGTTGGGGCCGTTGTGGAGATTAAGCAAGCTATTGCCCAGAGTTGCAGAGTGGGACCCATGATTAGAATAGGCACCGAGGCGAGAATTATCAGGTCCGAGGAAATTGAGCCCAAGACCCGCCGAGGCGGGAATTGAACCCTGGTCCCGGGCCAGATCTCTGCATCAGAGTCTGCCGCTCTAACCATTGAGCCACACTTCTCCTGGTATTGAAATGTATGCTCTTACAGCGTGACACTTTAGACTGTAACATAGCTGTACCCTCACACTTTTTGTATGACTTCTTTGAGACCTACTGTACGACGGTTGCCTTTGTGTCCAATACCCCCGTCTCCTCCCCATACTCTGTACATTTAGGTATTATGTGCAAAGTGGTTACATTCTTGCTAGAAGCAGCGCGTTGTGAAAGGTGCCTGCACAAGTGGTACATTTCTGTCAACCCAGTTTATGAAGTATTGCTCTGAACCGGGTTTGCCTTTTAGTTTAATATTAAGGTCTATTGTCTGAGGGCAGTAAGAAATGGCCATTATATCAAAGTGAAGCCACAGAAATTAGCAGAGCTCAAGGAAAGGCTGTGTTTATTGATGGGGCAGCTGAATGTCCGTACGTGGTACAAAGACGCTCTGCTAATGTGCCGTGCACGCGCCTGCACCCCCCCCTTACCAAAGCATGGTATCTCCTTGCGCCAATCGCACACACGTTCCTGTGTATGGTTTTCCGGCAGCTTTATCTAATGGAGCGCAAGCATTTTAAGTTTGACAGCTGCCCCTACAGAACGATTGCCACCATTGGCCACCATGCGCGCCGATGTTTAGCAGCAGATCTTTCTTGCAGCACGTTGGTAGAGAAGCCTCAACCGCTTTTCCATGCCATGGGCTTTTTAATACAGTAATGAGAGCCGTTTTAAACGTATTTGCAAATTACACCACAGATTACTTCCCTGCAAGGTACCTGCTCTAAAATAAACAAGCATTGGCATAGCCAATAGGTCTCGCCTTTGGGACCTTATAAGTATTTAGTTATGCAGCACAATATCCTTGGTGCAACAACATCAACTGTTGCATAGCTAAACACTTATAAGGTCCCAAAGGCGAGACCTATTGGCTATGCCAATGCTTGTTACTTGTGTCATGGAGTAAGGCCCAAAGACTCAATCATTTAAAGTGTCACTGCTGTGTGCTTGACTCACCCTTGGCCAGTTTGATGTATAGCCCTCCACTGTGCATGTGCGATGTACATGTGCTGGGTGTATGTGTGCCTGTGAATAGTACAATACATGCATAATGCAGTACTGTGCAATGCGCCTATGTTATATGCATGTGCTGGGTGTATGTATCCCTGTGACGGGAAACAGCCTTTACAACGAGGTTTTAACCTCGTTGTGCCTTAACCATGCATTTTTTAGCACGCATGTTTTTACCACGTGTATGTTTTTACAACGCATGCCTTTACCATGCATTTAAGGTAAGTTGGGGGCCTGGGGTGTCTCCCTCCACAAATACTTTGTTTATATATACACACACATATATATACACATATATATATCTATATATCTATATATATGGCAGTTTCTCGTTGACATCAGTCATTCCAGAAAAATGAGAGTGGACCCAGGTATTGTGCTTATATTTTTGTTTTACTAACGCACAAACAGTCTCGCCATTACGCGTTTCGGCAGTCGCCTGCCTTGATCACATGACCTCCGTCCGGTTTCATTGTGAGGAGTCGGATGTGGTGTTCATATATATATATAGGACATTGACAAAGCCGCAAGGTGAAACGCGTCTGTCGGGGGGAGGGGGTCTGCAGAATAAAGCACTTTGTACATCGGATGCCTTGTGAGTGCTTTCCTTCATGGACGTAAAACCGGCGCGTCTGAGTTTTCTATATTGATTGCGGCTCACCACCGCTGGATTAAGCACCCGGGATTAGTTGGCGCAACGGCGGTGATGTTCTGTGTTTAAAAAAAAAAAATATATATATATATATATATATATATATATATATGATAGCAGCTTCCCCCATCCTGGACAGAAGAAAGGAACACAGCGGGGCTCATCAGGACGCTTTATTCAAAAGAATTCGGCATGACCGGTTTCGGCTCACAGCCTTTCTCAAATGCCTCAGTCCGTAACAAAGAGTCCTCAAAAATATTTAAAAGAGCTCCTCCTACCAAAATAGTGAAGGGCCCAGCTGAAACTCGTTGTAGTGCCGACGCCCAGTAGTCCCATGCCACGGACTAATGGTCCCATCATGCACCTGGCTGGAATATCACGAGCTGCAGAAGGAGTCTCTGTCGGATTTGCTGGGAGAATAAACTTCCTTGGGTCCCCTACTTCCCACCTCCTCACGAAGCGGCACCAAAGCTGGAGACACAACTTACATGAATGCGCCTCTCCACACAGTGTTGGACCGCATTCCTGCAGCAGCAAATCGGTAACCTCAGGTGAGTAGGGGGTTGTGGATATCTGATACCTCGGGCACATATGGTTTCCACACGCAGTTTCCACACGCCAGTGTTTCACACGACCACTTTCAGGAAGGGTCCCTTTGAGCGCACCACAGGCTGTGCGCAAAGCATGATAGCAGCTTCCCCCATCCTGGACAGAAGAAAGGGACACAGCGGGGCTCATCAGGACGCTTTATTCAAAAGAATTCGGCATGACCGGTTTCGGCTCACAGCCTTTCTCAAATGCCTCAGTCCGTAACAAAGAGTCCTCAAAAATATTTAAAAGAGCTCCTCCCACCAAAATAGTGAAGGGCCCAGCTGAAACTCGTTGTAGTGCCGACGCCCAGTAGTCCCATGCCACGGACTAATGGTCCCATCATGCACCTGGCTGGAATATCACCATGGAATAGATATATATATATACATATATACATACATATATATATATATACATACATACATATATATATATATATATACATACATGCATTATCTACTGGCGGTCGCCAGTAGATAGTTATAGTTAGGACCTATTTTCCATAGGAAATCCGCAACATTCTATTTGAAATAACTCTTGCGTCGGTTGACGAATCTTCACGAAATTTTCAAACTTTGTGGCCCGCTCCAGTCCGCTCCTATCCTGAAAGTCTCGGAGTGATTCGTCAAGCGGGGGCCGAGAAAAAAGGGGGGTCCCAAAACGTGTTTTCCCCATTTATTTTCCCATAGGAAACTTTAGCCACGGCTACAGCTCGAACTGCTGAACGGAATTACACCAAATTTGGCAAAGAGGTAGTTCTTGGTTCAGAAAGAACCCTTTTTGTTAAATGGTGTAAATCCGTTCAGTAGTTCCTGAGAAAATCAAAAGGAAAATCACATATATATCTATGGCCGCGTCGGATTCACGCACCTTGAGCGCACCCTGCGCGCACCGTCCCGATCACGAGCTGCATGCTAATTGGCTGTCAACACTCCAAATCAGGAAGTGTTGGCAGCCATTTTATGCCTCGGTAGAACCGAGGCACAGAAACAAGTGTGCAAAACGCACAAAGGGGGCAGGGTAGAAACACCCTGACCCCTAGGTCTGCTCAGGGGGTCCCACAAGGACCCCCTGGGCAGAAAAGCATTTTTTTTTTAAACGGCGGGATGCGCTTAGGGTGTGCGGATCCCGCCGATTAAAAAACCCACAAGAAACAAGTGTGCAAAACGCACAAAGGGGCAGGGTAGAAACACCCTGACCCCCTAGGTCTGCTCAGGGGGTCCCACAAGGACCCCCTGGGCAAAAAAAAGCATTTAAAAAAAACCAAAAAAAAAACGATGTGCCGCCCCCTTCCTTTACCACTCTGCAAACGCGCCCCCTGGCGTGTTTGCAGAGGGGGAACGAATTCCCCTTGAATACTGGGGGTCCCTGAGGGCCAACTAGCCCACCAGGAACCTCCAGTATGCGCCAGGGGCTGCGTTGCAGAGAGGTGTACAGAGGCCACGCCCCTTTTACACCTCTCTGCAACGCAGCTCTGTGGCGCTTTTGGAGGTACATGGTGGGCTAGTTGGACTCCAGGGACCCTCAGGATTCAAGGGACTTAATTCCCCAACTTAAAACACGCCACGGGGCGTGTTTGCACAGTGGTGAAGGGAGGGCGGGGCTTCAGGTGACATGTGTGCAAACAGGCCCCGTTGCGCGTTTTAAGATGGGGAATTAAATCCCCTTCAATCATGAGGGTCCCTGGGGGCCAACTAGCCCCCCAGGTATGTCCAGAAAGCGCCACAGAGCTGCGTTTCAGAGAGGTGCAAAAAGGGGCGTGGCTTCTGAACACCTCTCTGCAACGCAGCTCTCTGGCGCATACTGGAGGTATCTGGTGGGCTACTTGGCCCCTAGGGACCCTCGGGATTGAGGAGGATTTAATTCCCCATCTTAAAACGCGCCACGGTGCCTGTTTGCAGACATGTCACCTGAAGCCCCGCCCCCTCCCTTCACCACTGTGCAAATATTCATCTAAAATCAGCCGAACTACGAATTCCGATTTACTCACCTGTTATCAGGAGAGACCTCAGTGCTGCATCTTTGAGCCCAGTACTGATCCTGAAAAGTAATTTTAACCGTACTTACCAGTAACTTGAATTTCCTTCCATAGGATATCATTGCCTGCTTTTTGCTGAAAAAGTTTGTGTCGATTTTTGAAACATACAAATATTCCTCTAAAATCAGCAGAACTACGAATTCCGATTTACTCACCTGTTATCAGGAGAGACCTCAGTGCTGCATCTTTGAGCCCAGTACTGATCCTGAAAAGTAATTCTAACCGTACTTACCAGTAACTTGAATTTCCTTCCATAGGCTAACATTGACTGGTTTCACTTGGAAATTCTTCTAAGTGTGGAGTTTTGGAACTTTATAATATTCCTCTAAAATCAGCCGAACTACGAATTCCGATTTACTCACCTGTTATCAGGAGAGACCTCAGTGCTGCACCTTTGAGCCCAGTACTGATCCTGAAAAGTAATTTTAACCGTACTTACCAGTAACTTGAATTTCCTTCCATAGGCTAACATTGACTGGTTTCACTTGGAAATTCTTCTAAGTGTGGAGTTTTGGAACTTTATAATATTCCTCTAAAATCAGCCGAACTACGAATTCCGATTTACTCACCTGTTATCAGGAGAGAACCCAGTGCTGCATCTTTGAGCCCAGCACTGACCTTGAAAAGTAATTCTAACCGTACTTACCAGTAACTTGAATTTCCTTCCATAGGCTAACATTGACTGGTTTCACTTGGAAATTCTTCTAAGTGTGGAGTTTTGGAACTTTATAATATTCCTCTAAAATCAGCCGAACTACGAATTCCGATTTACTCACCTGTTATCAGGAGAGACCTCAGTGCTGCACCTTTGAGCCCAGTACTGATCCTGAAAAGTAATTTAACCGTACTTACCAGTAACTTGAATTTCCTTCCATAGGCTAACATTGACTGGTTTCACTTGGAAATTCTTCTAAGTGTGGAGTTTTGGAACTTTATAATATTCCTCTAAAATCAGCCGAACTACGAATTCCGATTTACTCACCTGTTATCAGGAGAGAACCCAGTGCTGCATCTTTGAGCCCAGCACTGACCTTGAAAAGTAATTCTAACCGTACTTACCAGTAACTTGAATTTCCTTCCATAGGATAACATTGACTGGTTTCACTTGGAAATTCTTCTAAGTGTGGAGTTTTGGAACTTTATAATATTCCTCTAAAATCAGCCGAACTACGAATTCCGATTTACTCACCTGTTATCAGGAGAGACCTCAGTGCTGCACCTTTGAGCCCAGTACTGATCCTGAAAAGTAATTTAACCGTACTTACCAGTAACTTGTATTTCCTTCCATAGGAATCCATTGTCTGGTTTTCAGCAGAAAAGTTTCAAAGTGTCGATTTTCACAAACTACAAATATTCCTTAAAAGTCGCCTGTATGACTTAAACGCATTATTTCAACTGTTTACAGGAGATGCACCAGTGCTGGATCCAGGATCCACCACTGAGTAAGAAAAAGTAACAATAACACTACTTACCTGCTAAGTGAATTTCCTCCCATAGGATAACATTGGTGATTCTATGTGAAAAAGTTTCGGTCAACTTTTAAAATACAATAATATTCCTTAAAAATCACTACTGTAACCAAAACGCTTTTACTCAACTGTTTACAGGAGATGTCCCAGGACTGAATCTAGGATCCAGTCCTGTGGTTAGAAAAGTAATCCATAAAGTAACTAATTGCATTTAACTAGAAATTCACATTGAGCTCAATGTTGCATTGTGTTTGAAATTGTGTTGCCCATTGCAGCAACTGTAACTACTGTACTTAAAAGTCTATTGCCTATTTGCAAAGTATTTAAACTAAAGTAATTCATTCTGAGAAAGTATATTTTGTAATGTAATGTATAATGTAATTATAATGTAATTTAAAAAATAAAATATCTAAAAATAAATAGTTTAAAAAAATGTAGTAAATCAGTATCAAAAAAATAAATATAACAATTAATACATTTAAAAATTGTCATTTACAAAACCTTTGAAATTCACTGAAAAAAACCATAGGTTTCAGACATGTTATAGTTAGGAATTAGCATTTAAAAAACCTTTGAAATTCACTGAAAAAACCATAGGTTTCAGGCACGTTATAGTTAGAAATTAGCATTTAAAAAACCTTACAAATTCACTGAAAAAACCATAGGTTTTAGGGAAGGTTATAGTTAGTTGGACATTGCACTCGTACAAAACCCGTGAAATTCCCCCGTTATAGTTAGTTCAGGTAACTATAACTCGCGCCCCCGCAATGCACTGCTGATGACGTCACATATTACATCACTCATGACATGGTCAGTGACATCACTGATGACATCACTGATGACATCTCAAATAACATCACTGATGACATCACTGATGACATCATCCATGTGATAATTTGATGCATCTTCTCACACCCTAATATAACTTTTGATACACCCACTGTAAATTACAGACTGCCATTGTCAAAACCAAAGACACTCCAACACCAATTACTATATACACACTCACTGATTCTTAGGTCTACACACACACACATCTACTCACTCACCCGTACAGTCACTCATACTTATAGTCACTCAGTACAGGACTATTATATGCAATCATACACCTATATAAACACTCACACACCGCCACTCATCCATAGAGGTACTCACACACCTAGTCAGTCATGCAAAAATTAAGCACACACCCATTTACTCACCTATACAGTTATACACACACCAGCTCACTTACTCATACAAATACTAGCACATTTTTACGCTCTTATACAATCTCTGATACAAGCACACACTCATCCATACAGTCACTCTCACAATCACACACTCTCGCTTATAGCTATTTATATACTCCAACACACATATATACTGCCTTTCACATATGTAGTTACTCACACATGTACCACTGGGACATACATTCACTCACTAACACACTCTTACACACACTTACCCACCCATACAGTCTATCACAGATGCACTCTTGAAACCATCCACCCAGTGAATCACCCACTCACACATCCATGCACAGAGTCGCACACACCCCACCCACACAAACACTCAGGCACCCATACAGATACTCAGACAACCAATCAATAACTCATATAGACACTCATGTAGCTATTCACAAACCCAGGCAGCCACTTACACAGCAACAGACAGACGGATACAGACATTCACCCAGTTTAGTCACTAACCCATGCATTCAGTAAGATACGTTTAATCACTCACTTATAGAGTTAGTCACGCACCTACTAAATCATCCATTCAGACACTTATACACCCACTCATTCTTCAATACACCTTTCCCTATATATATTAAACATATTTAAACTTTACAGAAACACACAGTCACTGGATGATGTCATCAGTGATGTCATTTGAGATGTCATCAGTGATGTCATCAGTGATGTCACTGACCATGTCATGAGTGATGTAATATGTGACGTCATCAGAAGTGCATTGCGGGGGCGCGAGTTATAGTTACCTGAACTAACTATAACGGGGGAATTTCACGGGTTTTGTACGAGTGCAATGTCCAACTAACTATAACCTTCCCTAAAACCTATGGTTTTTTCAGTGAATTTGTAAGGTTTTTTAAATGCTAATTTCTAACTATAACGTGCCTGAAACCTATGGTTTTTTCAGTGAATATATATATATATATATATATATATATATATATATATATATATATATATATATATATATATATATATTATCTACTGGCGGTCGCCAGTAGATAGTTATAGTTAGGACCTATTTTCCATAGGAAATCCGCGACATTCTATTTGAAATAACTCTCTTGCCGGTTGACGAATCTTCGCGAAATTTTCAAATTTTATGGCCCGCTCCGGTCCGCTCCTACCCTGAAAGTCTCGGGGTGATTCATCAAGCGGGGGCCGAGAAAAAGGGGGTCCCAAAACGTGTTTTCCCCATTCATTTTCCCATAGGAAACTTTAGACACGGCTACAGCCCGAACTGCTGAACGGAATTACACCAAATTTGGCAAAGAGGTAGTTCTTGGTTCAGAAAGAACCCTTTTTGTTAAATGGTGTAAATCCGTTCAGTAGTTGCGGAGAAATTAAAAAAATAAGAGTCAAAAAATCAATTTCCCATAGGAAACTTTATGCAAGGCTACAGCCCGAACTGCTGAACGGAATTACACCAAATTTGGCAAAGAGGTAGTTCTTGGTTCAGAAAGAACCCTTTTTGTTAAATGGTGTAAATCCGTTCAGTAGTTGCTGAGAAAATCAAAAGTAAAAACACATATATATCTGGGCGGAGCCTAACCACACATGTCATCGTGAGATCTGATTGGCTGTCAGCACTTCATCCTGGAATTGCTGGCAGCCATCTTGAGACCAATATACATGATAGTACCCCATTGAAATGCCTTGTAGTGAATCAAATATTTTGAGGGTTACCAAAAGGAGAACTATTAAGGGTGATAACAGACTTTAGTTACATTAGAATTCATTTGTTGATGGTACCATACTAATTTCAGGAATTGTGGTGTGTTCTAAGGTGATTTTACCCTGTGAAAAACCTTCTGCTGGGATATCATGAATCATGTTTGAGAGAAAACTATTTTCACATGCTTGTCCCATACAGTTTTGGAAGGTGCTCCAGAAGCTAAAATGAGAGCATATTTTCTGTAAATTCACATTATCTTTCTCAGTCATGTGAGAATGAAGTCTGACATTCTCAGTAAAACATGTACATCCAACAAGGGCAGAGACTGTCAGTTGATTCCTTTGTGTTCTACTGCAGCTTCCCATAGTGTTCTAAAGAACAACTAGAGTGCTAACAGCCTTACTTATGACAAAAGTATGGCACACCTGAAGCCATCTTGATTGGAATAAACTGGTAACACTTAAAACATTTAATTTAAAAAGGAACAAAATGATGGGGTTCATTTTGTCATAGAAATTATGGTTAGTGCTATAGAAAGAAAAATTAGGACATGTTTCAAGTGAGATCTCAAATATCTTCCTGTTATATTTCAACAGGAGCAGCCTGTCAGTTGATGCCTTTGTGTTCTACTGCAGCTTCCCAGAGTGTTCTAAAGAACAACTAGAGTGCTAACAGCCTTACTTTTGACAAAAGTATGGCACACCTGAAGCCATCTTGATTGGAATAAACTGGTAACACTTAAAACATTTAATTTAAAAAGGAACAAAATGATGGGGTTCAATTTGTCATAAAAATTATGGGTAGTGCTGTAGAAAGAAAAATTAGGACATGTTTCAAGTGTGATCTCAAATATCTTCCTGTTATATTTCAACAGGAGCAGCCTGCCAGTTGATGCCTTTGTGTTCTACTGCAGCTTCCCAGAGTGTTCTAAAGAACAACTAGAGCGCTAACAGCCTTACTTATGACAAAAGTATGGCACACCGGAAGCCATCTTGATTGGAATAAACCGTTAATACTTAAAACATTTAATTTAAAAAGGAACAAAATGAGGGGGTTCTTTTTTAAATAGAAATTATGGTTAGTGCTGCAGAAAGAAAAATGAGGGCATGTTTTAAGTGAGATCTCAAATCCTCTTCTATTTCATTAGAAAAGTCTGACATGCAGACTGAAACAATCACTTTCAATACCAGCAGCAGACTTCCAGTTAACTCCCTGGTGAGCAGTAGCTTTAGTACAGTGATCTAATGAGCAACTAGAGTGCTAACATTCTGAATTTATGGCAAATGTGAGACACATCTGAATGCCTTCTTGATGGAATCAAAGTAAAAAACTGAAAGCATTTCCTACTGAGGAGACTGCAGTAAATGAGGAAATTAGGAAACTTCATAACAAAGAAGTCTTCCAAGATGGCCACCAGAGAAAAAAGAGCCCAAATGTAGCACAAATATTACCCAGATGTAGCCCACATATAGCCCAATGACAAAAGTGTGCAAAACACTTTTTATTTTTAGTTTTTTTGCAGTTTTATGTAGTGCAGACTGGTCAGGTATTGGAGCGTTGCATCTTAAAACATGACCCCCTACACTACAAAAACACTACTGCACTACTCTAAACCCTAAAACACTACCCCAGCACGACTCCCTACACTACACAAGCACCACTGCACTATCCTAAACGCTAAAACACTACCCCCAGCATGACCCCTACACTACACAAACACCACTGCACTACCCTAAACCCTAAAACACTACCCCCAGCACGATCCCCTACACTACCCAAACACCACTGCACTAACCTAAATCCTAAAACAATACCCCCAGCACGACCCCCTACACTACCCAAACACCACTGCACTACCCTAAAAAATGACCCCCTACACTACACAAACACCACTGCACTACCCTAAACCCTAAAACACTACCCCCAGCACGACCCCCTACACTACACAAGCACCACTGCACTACCCTAAACCCTAAAACACTACCCCCAGAACGACCCCCTACACTGCCCAAACACCACGGCACTGCCCTAAACCTTGAAACACCAGCCCCTGCACGACCCCCTACACTGTTCGAACACCACTGCACTGCCCTAAACCCTGAAACACCACCCCCAGCACGACCCCCTACACTGCCCGAACACCACTGCACTGCCCTAAACCCTGAAACACCACCCCCTTCACGACCCCCTACACTGCCCGAACACCACTGCACTGCCCTAAACCCTGAAACACCACCCCCAGCACGGCCCCCTACACTGCCCAAACACCACTGCACTGCCCTAAACCCTGATACACTATCCCCAGCAAGACCCCCTACACTGCCCAAACACCACTCCACTGCCCTAAACCCTGAAACATCACCCCCAGCAAGACCCCCTACACTGCCCGAACACCACTGCCCTAAACCCTGAAACACCACCCCCAGCACGACCCCCTACACTGCCCGAACACCACTGCACTGCCCAAAACCCTGAAACACCAGCCCCATCACGACCCCCTACACTGCCCGAACACCACTGCACTGCCCTAAACCCTGAAACACCAGCCCCAACACGACCCCCTACACTGCCCGAACATCACTGCACTACCCTAAACCCAGAAACACCACCCCCAGCACGACCCCCTACACTGCCTGAGCACCACTGCACTGCCCAAAACCCTGAAACACCAGCCCCAGCACGACCACCTACACTGCACGAACACCACTGCACTGCCCTAAACCCTGAAACACCAGCCCCAGCATGACCCCCTACACTGCTCGAACACCACTGCACTGCCCTAAACCGTGAAACACTAGCCCCAGCACGACCCCCTACACTGCCAGAACACCATTGCACTGCCCTAAACCCTGAAACACCAGCCCCAGCACAACCCCCTACACTGCCCGAACACTACTGCACTGCCCTAAACCCTGAAACAACACCCCGTGCACGACCCCCTACACTGCCCGAACACCACTGCACTGCCCTAAACCCTGAAACACCACCCCCAGCACGACACCCTACACTACCCGAACACCACTGCACTGCCCTAAACCCTGAAACACCATTCCCCCTGCACGACCCCTACACTGCCCGAACACTACTGCACTGCCCTAAACCCTGAAACACCATCCCCAGCACGACCCCCTACACTGCACGAACACCCCTGCACTGCCCTAAACCCTAAAACACTACCCCCAGCAAGACCCCTTACACTGCCCGAACACCACTGCACTGCCCTAAACCCTGAAACATCACCCCCAGCAAGACCCCCTACACTGCCCGAACACCACTGCCCTAAACCCTGAAACACCACCCCCAGCAAGACCCTCTACACTGCCCGAACACCACTGCACTACCCTAAACCCTACAACACTACCCCCAGCACGACCCCCTACACTACACAAGCACCACTGCACTACCCTAAACCCTAAAACACTACCCCCAGAACGACCCCCTACACTGCCCGAATGTAGGAGAGTAGGATCTGCTTCACATGGGTACCCCCACTTTTTGCTGATGCTTCACTGTTTTCGACATTAGTCTGGCTGGGGCCCTGCTAATCAGAACCCCAGCCTAGCTGCTTCCTCTCTAAAATGGTTTCCATGTGCCTTAGGCACATCACTGATTGGGATCTGGAGTGCCCTTATAAGTCCCTAGTATATGGTATACTATGTACCAAGGGCATAGGTACCTCAGAGGCCTGCCAGGGGCTGCAGCATGTATTATGCCACCCCTGGAAGGCCATCCAAACTGGCACCACAGGTCTGCTACTGCAGCATGGGTAAGGTGGTGCATGCACCCCTTACTGTGATATAGGTTACCTATATCCCTAAACGCATACACACATATAAACCTATAAGTCACTCCTAAGGCAGGCCTTATCAATCCTAAAGGCAGAGTGCATGGTTCCTATGTGAGAGGGTGCCCCTGCATGAGCAGGGCCCCTCTGCAGCGTTCGGAGACCATCTCTGATGCTGTTTGTAGTGCAGCCTGACCATATACTCTTAAGCGCATTATATCCTCGCGGTAAAATGCTAACTTTGGAATGGCTGCACCTAAACATGTCGTGTTTGGTGTCAAACATCTTGGAATACTACCCCCCGCCAATCCTGGCGGCGGGGGTAGCATTCCACCCTTCTAGAGGGAAAGACATGTTAACTCTGACTAGTCCGGTAACTTCTTTCCAGAGCCCTGGCATCACAAAATGGATGCTGCTGCCACAGACACGAGTCTGGCCTCCTGCTGCTGCGCGAAACTCTGGCAGGGGAGGCCTGGACAATAGGTTTCCTGTCCCAGGGAGGTGTGACCACCTCCCCAGACAGGATAATGTGTATTGGGGCTGGGCGGCAGCACTTTCGGGTGCTTTGAAGTCCTGCACTGGGGGCACATTTGGTGTCCCTGTGCATACCCCAGTTCAAACCGGATCAGGGGCTTGCAGCCCCTGCTTTGGCGTGAACTGGACAAAGGGAAAGGGGTGTAGCCACCCCTCTGCCCTGACCCACCCATAGGTGGGGCCACAGAGTAGTCCAACCCCTATCTTTAGTATAAAGATAGGAACCCAGTCCTTAGGACTTTAGATTATCCCTGGACGAAACTCTGAAACTGAATCCTGGACCTTCGACGCTCTACTCATGATTAGAGGACAGAAGAATCTCCCTTGGGGTCAAGGAGTGACTCCCCTGCTTGGCAGGCACCAAAGAAGCATCTGTCCGGTTCGCATTTCTGAAGCTCCCGTCGGACGCCGAAGTCATCGCATCACCAGAGGTGGATTTTCAGACTTCCCCGAGGCTACCCTGAGTCTCCAGCAAAGCTGAGGCCCGTGGCTATCGTGGGTGACTTGAGACCGTGACCCCTGGACACCAAGCACATTTGCAAGTGCATCCTCTTCTGGGTCTCCCAAGAAGTCATGCTTTGGGCTCCGAGTAGCCCTAGCCTCCAGCACTACCTGCATCGAAGATCACTGGCCCCCACTCCACGAGTGTCCTGTAAGCCAGATCCACGTGTGGCGTCACGAGGCTCCTTCGCGGTCGCTAGCCCGTTGGCTAGTAGCCCTTAACAAAGGTCAATCCTTTTCTAACTTGGCATCCTGGTTGCTCCAGGCCTGCCCTCACTTATCTTAGCTGGGTGAGTTCCACAGACCTTGCTGGTCTGCACCATTGATGATCTACATCTTCACAGAGACTTGCCGTTGCCAAGGCTTGTTGGGTCCAATCCGGTCGCCGATACCTCAGCACTCGACAGACATTCTGTACCAGCCGGAATCCTGCTCCTGGTTGCCGACAACGCCTCCTGAACCTCGTGGCTGAAGAGACAAGACGACTGTCAATGCACCTGAAGCACTCGACATCGGTGGGCATCTGTCCATCGCCTTCCTGGTCACTGGCTAGTGACCCAGACTCTGTCCCCTCTGCTTTCAGGTTCTTCAGGACTCCGATCCACTCTTGGATCCACCCGGACACTTTTCTCTTGGCCGCCAGCAGCACTTTGCAGCAGATCGCCATTCGAATCGACGACGAAACCCGACCCCGAAAGGCACCTATGCACCCGGCTTCCCTGGGTGAGGTAACACGAGTACTCCGGTGCTCCCGTGGGTAGAGACTCTTCAAAGTCCTAGATCTCAAAGGGTTTGGTCCAAGTCCTCTTTTAAGTGTCCCTTTTCTCTAATTTCCCGATCACGACTTTCTCCATAGAAGTCAACGGCGTATCGCGGTTGTGTATTTACACTGCACGCGTCTCCTGTGGGTCCCCTGTGTCACTACCTTGGGTGGTTCCTTGGGGTCCAAGCACTTCTAGAGGCTCTAGGCCTAGTGTCTAGTTCAGTCGTGGTTCTTATACCACTTTATTGGTATACAGTTTGGTACGCCCCTAGGGCCCAAACTGTATTTGTGCTATTACTGTGTTTAAATAACTTCTAACTTATGTACTTCGAACTCTAGCCTCATAAAGAGACTAGAGGGTGTGTTTAGCAATAAATACATATATTTTGAATATATACCTGGTGTGGTGCTCTTTCATTTGGTCACTCAAGAGATTATAGACTGGTAAAACAAGCTGCTTTACATTCCTTCAAGACTTAGCCTGAAGGCTGCTCTCCATAGCTACCACTAGGATAGCTTTCAATAAGGTTGTCTTTAATCCTCTCATGAGAGAAGAAAGAGGCTGGTTCAATATGAGGAAGCTCAGCTTGAACTCAAAAAGAAGCAACTAGCCATAGACAGGGAGTCCCTAGATCTCTTTAGAGAGAGAAGAAAGTTGGGACTAGAGTCCCATGGTGGCAGCCATATCCCTAGAGATAGGGAAAGGTCCTATGACCATAGGAACCTGAGCAAGATTGTCCCTCCCTATCAGAATGGGGATGACATCCACAAGTGGATAACTGCTCTAGAGAGGGCCTGTAAGGTACAGAAGGTCCCTCAGGAGCAGTGGGCAGCAATCTTGTGGCTCTCCTTTGCTGACAAAGGTAGAGATAAGCTCCTCACTGTTAGAGAGGAGGATGCTGATAATTACAAGGTCTTGAAGAGTGCTCTTATTGATGGGTTTGGCCTAACCACTGAACAGTACAGGTTGAAGTTCAGAGATACCCAAAAAGCACAGACTCAAGACTGGGTGGACTATGTGGATTGTTCTGCCAAGGCTCTGGAAGGCTGGTTGATGGGCAGTAAGGTGTGTGACTTCTCAGGTTTGTACAATCTGATAACGAGGGAGTAGATTCTTAATAACTGTCAAAATCAGCTGTTTCATCAATACCTGGTAGACTCTGAACTGACCTCTCCCCAAGAATTGGGAAAGAAGGCAGACAAATGGGTCAGAACCAGGGTGAAGCAGAAGGTACAGAACCAAGGTGGGGAAACCAAGAAGCAAGATGCTAAGAACTCTGACAAGGGTGGGGAGAAGGGTAAAGATCAAAAGTCTTCATCAGGCCCCCAAAAATCTTCTTCTGGTGGGGATTCACAGTCTACCAAAGGGAAAGGCCAAAGAAAACCATGGTGCAAGGTCTGTAAGCAAAAGACCCACTGGACCAGTGAATGCACCAAGTCCAAAGACTCCAGTCCAGCACCCACCAATGCCCCTAAGGCACCTGTTCCCCCTAGTACAGTTGGTGGGAGTGCTCCAGCCAAGGGTTTAGTAGGGTTCACCCTGGGTACTGAGTTGGGCTCTGACCTAGTCAGAGAACTGACTCAGGCTGTGTTAGTCTGTGATGGAGGCATGGATGTGACCTCCACTGTGAGTCCCAGTAATCTGGGCAAGTACAGACAACAGCCTTTAATCAATGGACGTGAGGCTTTGGCATTTAGGGACACAGGGGAAAGTGTCACAATGGTGACACAAGACCTTGTGAATCCTGGGCAAGTTATACTTGGTGAAATGTACCAAGTGACCAATGCTAGCAATGTCAGAACAGACCATACTCTGGCAGTTGTTAACTTCTCCTGGGGAGGGGTAACTGGCCTTAAGAAGGTTGTGGTGAGTGCAAACCTACCAGTCGAATGCTTGCTTGGCAATGACTTAGAGACTTCTGCTTGGGCAGAAGTGGAGCTCAGGACCCATGCAGAAATGCTGGGGATCCCTGCAGATGTGTTTGCTGTGACCAGGTCACAAGCCAAAATGTCTAGCACTGAACAGGCCTTGGATTCTGGAAGAATGGACCAAGTGCCTTCCAAGAGGAGGAGTAGTAGGGTTAAGGCAGTGCCTTCCCCCTTGGCTCAGGAGGAAGATCAGTCCCTTGAGGGGGATGATCTCAGCCCTGAAGAAGGAACTGTCCCAGAGGAACTTGAACCTGACCAGGTTGAGTTCTTGGGGACAGGGGGACCTTCAAGGGCAGATCTGAGCCAGGAGCAGCAGAGCTGCCCCTCCCTTGAACCCCTCAGACAGCAAGCTGCTGCTGAGGCTGCTGGGAAAGCTAGTGGTCCCCATACAGTGTATTGGGATGATGGACTCCTGTACTCAGAGAGTAGAGACCCCAAGCCTGGTGCTACCAGGAGGTTGGTTATACCTCTGAAGTTCAGGGGCTTCCTATTGACCCTAGCCCATGATATTCCCTTAGCAGGTCACCTGGGCCAGAACAAGACTTGGGACAGAATTGTCCCTCACTTTCACTGGCCCCACATGTCTGAAGACAGCAAGGAGTTTTGTCGCTCCTGTGTAACCTGCCAAGACAGTGGCAAGGCAGGTGGCACTACAAAGGCCCCCTGATACCACTACCTGTGGTGGGGGTGCCCTTTGAAAGGGTAGGGATTGACATTGTTGGTCCCATGGATCCCCAAACAGCCTCTGGGCACAGGTTTATCCTGGTGGTAGTGGATCATGCCACCAGGTACCCAGAAGCTATTCCCCTCAGGACCACTACAGCACCTGTGGTGGCAAGGGCCCTCCTGGGAATTTTCTCAAGAGTGGGCTTTCCTAAGGAGGTAGTCTCAGACAGGGGTGCTAACTTCATGTCTGGGTACTTAAAAGCAATGTGGAAGGAGTGTGGAGTGACTTATAAGTTCACCACACCCTATCACCCACAATGCAATGGTTTAGTTGAGAGATTCAACAAAACCTTGAAGGGCATGATTAAAGGGCTCCTAGAAAAGCTTAGGCGTAGATGGGACATACTCTTGCCATGCCTTTTATTCGCATATAGGGAGGTGCCTCAGAAGGGGGTTGGTTACAGCCCTTTTGAACTTCTGTTTGGCCACCCTGTGAGGGGTCCACTGTGCTTGGTGAAGGAAGGATGGGAGTTACCTCTCAAGCCCCTAAAGCAAGATATAGTGGACTATGTACTTGGTCTCCGCTCCAGGATGGCTGAGTACATGAAAAAGGCAACCAAAAACCTTGAGGCTAGCCAGGAACTTCAAAAGGCCTGGCATGACCAAAGGCTGTTCTGACTGTTTACCAGCCAGGACAGAAGGTGTGGGTGTTGGAGCCAGTGGCCCCAGCAGCTCTCCAAGATAAATGGAGTGGACCCCACACTATTGTTGAGCAGAAGGGTGAGGTCACTTACTTAGTAGACCTAGGAACACCCAGGAGTCCCCACAGGGTTCTCCATGTCAACAGGTTAAAACCATATGTGGACAGGGCAGACATGGGCTTGCTCATGGATACTGATGAAGGGCAGGAGGAAGAGAGTGACCCACTCCCTGACCTGCTCTCACAGAACCCTGACGATGGGTCAGTTGATGGTGTAGCCTTGGCAGGCAGCCTCACTACCCAGCAACAAACTGATTGCAGGCAAGTCCTCAATCAGTTTAGACATATGTTTTCACTGACACCCAGTCAGACCACCTGGTGCACTCATGAAGTGGACACTGGGGACAGTCTGCCTATTAAAAACAAGATTTATAGGCAACCTGACCATGTCAGGGACTGTATCAGGACTGAAGTCCAGAAAATGTTGGAATTGGGAGTTATTGAACCCTCAGATAGCCCTTGGGCTAGTCCAGTGGTCCTTGTACCAAAACCTCACACCAGTGGTGGAAAAAGAGAGATGAGGTTTTGTGTGGACTACAGGGGTCTCAATGCAGTCACTAGGACTGATGCCCATCCAATACCCAGGGCAGATGAGCTCATAGATACTTTGGCCTCTGCCAAATATCTCAGCACATTTGACCTAACAGCTGGCTACTGGCAGATCAGACTAGCTGATACTGCAAAGCCCAAAACAGCATTCTCAACCCCTAGTGGGCATTATCAATTTGTAGTAATGCCCTTTGGTCTGAAGAATGCACCTGCCACTTTCCAGAGGTTGGTGAATACAGTTCTCACAGGACTGGAAGCCTATAGTGCAGCATATCTAGATGATATTGCTGTCTTTAGCTCCACCTGGGAGGATCACCTGGTCCACCTCAGGAATGTTTTACAGGCCCTGCAAAAGGCAGGCCTGACTATCAAGGCCACTAAGTGCCAGATAGGGCAGAGTCAGGTTGTGTACCTGGGCCACCTTCTGGGTGGAGGCCAGGTTCAACCTTTGCAGAGCAAGATCCAGACCATCATGGACTGGACTGCTCCCACTACCCAGACTCAGGTGAGAGCCTTCTTAGGCCTGACTGGGTACTATAGGAGATTTGTCAAGGGGTATGGATCAATAGTGACACCCCTGAATGACTTAACTTCTAAGAAAATGCCCAAAAAGGTTCAGTGGACAGTTAGCTGTCAAAAGGCATTTGATGACCTGAAGCAGGCCATGTGCACTGCTCCAATTCTGCAGAGTCCTGATTACTCCAAGAAGTTCATTGTTCAAACTGATGCATCTGAATTGGGGGTAGGGGCTGTACTGTCACAATTGAATGAAGAAGGTCAGGATCAGCCAGTAGCTTTCATTAGCAGAAGGCTGACCCCTAGAGAGAAACGTTGGTCAGCCATAGAGAGGGAGGCCTTTGCTGTGGTCTGGGCTCTGAAGAAGTTGAGGCCATACTTGTTTGGTACACACTTCCTGGTTCAGACAGACCATAAGCCCCTCTTATGGCTAAAACAATGAAGGGTGAAAACCCCAAACTGCTTAGGTGGTCCATTTCCCTACAGGGGATGGACTTTACAGTGGAACATAGACCTGGGAGTAACCATGCGAATGCAGATGGACTCTCTAGGTATTTCCACTTAGAACATGAAGACTTAACTGGGCAAGGTTAGTTTAATGTCCCTACGTTTGGGGGGGGTTGTGTAGGAGAGTAGGATCTGCTTCACATGGGTACCCCCACTTTTTGCTGATGCTTCACTGTTTTCGACATTAGTCTGGCTGGGGCCCTGCTAATCAGAACCCCAGCCTAGCTGCTTCCTCTCTAAAATGGTTTCCATGTGCCTTAGGCACATCACTGATTGGGATCTGGAGTGCCCTTATAAGTCCCTAGTATATGGTATACTATGTACCAAGGGCATAGGTACCTCAGAGGCCTGCCAGGGGCTGCAGCATGTATTATGCCACCCCTGGAAGGCCATCCAAACTGGCACCAAAGGTCTGCTACTGCAGCCTGGGTAAGGTGGTGCATGCACCCCTTACTGTGATATAGGTTACCTATATCCCTAAACGCATACACACATATAAACCTATAAGTCACTCCTAAGGCAGGCCTTATCAATCCTAAAGGCAGAGTGCATGGTTCCTATGTGAGAGGGTGCCCCTGCATGAGCAGGGCCCCTCTGCAGCGTTCGGAGACCATCTCTGATGCTGTTTGTAGTGCAGCCTGACCATATACTCTTAAGCGCATTATATCCTCGCGGTAAAATGCTAACTTTGGAATGGCTGCACCTAAACATGTCGTGTTTGGTGTCAAACATCTTGGAATACTACCCCCGCCAATCCTGGCGGCGGGGGTAGCATTCCACCCTTCTAGAGGGAAAGACATGTTAACTCTGACTAGTCCGGTAACTTCTTTCCAGAGCCCTGGCATCACAAAATGGATGCTGCTGCCACAGACACGAGTCTGGCCTCCTGCTGCTGGACGAAACTCCTGCAGGGGAGGCCTGGACAATAGGTTTCCTGTCCCAGGGAGGTGTGACCACCTCCCCAGACAGGATAATGTGTATTGGGGCTGGGCGGGAGCACTTTCGGGTGCTTTGAAGTCCTGGACTGGGGGCACATTTGGTGTCCCTGTGCATACCCCAGTTCAAACCGGATCAGGGGCTTGCAGTCCCTGCTTTGGCGTGAACTGGACAAAGGGAAAGGGGTGTAGCCACCCCTCTGCCCTGACCCACCCATAGGTGGGGCCACAGAGTAGTCCAACCCCTATCTTTAGTATAAAGATAGGAACCCAGTCCTTAGGACTTTAGATTATCCCTGGACGAAACTCTGAAACTGAATCCTGGACCTTCGACGCTCTACTCACGATTAGAGGACAGAAGAATCTCCCTTGGGGTCAAGGAGTGACTCCCTGCTTGGCAGGCACCAAAGAAGCATCTGTCCGGTTCACATTTCTGAAGCTCCCGTCGGACGCCGAAGTCATCGCATCACCAGAGGTGGATTCTCAGACTTCGCCGAGGCTACCCTGAGTCCCCAGCAAAGCTGAGGCCCGTGGCTATCGTGGGTGACTTGAGACCGTGACCCCTGGAAACCAAGCACATTTGCAAGTGCATCCTCTTCTGGGTCTCCCAAGAAGTCGTGCTTTGGGCTCCGAGTAGCCCTAGCCTCCAGCACCACCTGCACCGAAGATCACTGGCCCCCACTCCACGAGTGTCCTGTAAGCCAGATCCACGTGCGGCGTCACGAGGCTCCTTTGCGGTCGCTAGCCCGTTGGCTAGTAGCCCTTAACGAAGGCCAATCCTTTTCTAACTTGGCATCCTGGTTGCTCCAGGCCTGCCCTCACTTACCCTCGCTGGGTGAGTTCCACAGACCTTGCTGGTCTGCACCATCGATGATCTACATCTTCACTGAGACTTGCCGTTGCCAAGGCTTGTTGGGTCCAATCCGGTCACCGACACCTCAGCACTCGACAGACGTCGTGTACCAGCCCGAATCCTGCTCCTGGTTGCCGACAACGCCTCCTGGACCTCGTGGCTGAAGAGACAAGACGACCGTCAACGCACCTGAAGCACTCGACATCGGTGGGCATCTGTCCATCGCCTTCCTGGTCACTGGCTAGTGACCCAGACTCTGTCCCCTCTGCTTTCAGGTTCTTCAGGACTCCGATCCACTCTTGGATCCACCCGGACACTTTTCTCTTGGCCGCCAGCAGCACTTTGCAGCAGATCGCCATTTGAATCGACGACGAAACCCGACCCCGAAAGGCACCTATGCACCCGGCTTCCCTGGGTGAGGTAACACGAGTACTCCGGTGCTCCCGTGGGTAGAGACTCTTCAAAGTCCTAGATCTCAAAGGGTTTGGTCCAAGTCCTCTTTTAAGTGTCCCTTTTCTCTAATTTCCCGATCACGACTTTCTCCATAGAAGTCAACGGCATATCGCGGTTGTGTATTTACACTGCACGCGTCTCCCGTGGGTCCCCTGTGTCACTACCTTGGGTGGTTCCTTGGGGTCCAAGCACTTCTAGAGGCTCTAGGCCTAGTGTCTAGTTCAGTCGTGGTTCTTATACCACTTTATTGGTATATGGTTTGGTACGCCCCTAGGGCCCAAACGTGTATTTGTGCTATTACTGTGTTTAAATAACTTCTAACTTATGTACTTCGAACTCTAGCCTCATAAAGAGACTAGAGGGGTGTGTTTAGCAATAAATACATATATTTTGAATATATACCTGGTGTGGTGCTCTTTCATTTGGTCACTCAAGAGATTATAGACTGGTAAAACAAGCTGCTTTACATTCCTTCAAGACTTAGCCTGAAGGCTGCTCTCCATAGCTACCACTAGGATAGCTTTCAATAAGGTTGTCTTTAACCTATCTCCAATAAGGGGTTGTTTGGACTGGTGCAAGGTGCCCACTATAATTAGTGGACAGCATATACCAGGCCAACTTCTCACACTGAACACCACTGCACTGCCCTAAACCCTGAAACACCAGCCCCAGCACGACCCCCTACACTGCCCGAACACCACTGCACTGCCCTAAACCCTGAAACACCACCCCCAGCATGACCCCCTACACTGCCCGAACACCACTGCACTGCCCTAAACCCTGAAACACCACCCCCTTCACGACCTCCTACACTGCCCGAACACCACTGCACTGCCCTAAACCCTGAAACACCACCCCCAGCACGGCCCCCTACACTGCCCAAACACCACTGCACTGCCCTAAACCCTGAAAAACTATCCCCAGCAATACCCCCTACACTGCCCAAACACCACTCCACTGCCCTAAACACTGAAACATCACCCCCAGCAAGACCCCCTACACTGCCCGAACACCACTGCCCTAAACCCTGAAACACCACCCCCAGCACGACCCCCTACACTGCCCGAACACCACTGCACTGCCCTAAACCCTGAAACACCACCCCCAGCACGACCCCCTACACTGCCCGAACACCACTGCTCTGCCCTAAACCCTGAAACACCAGCCCCAGCATGACCCCCTACACTGCCCGAACACCACTGCACTGCCCTAAACCGTGAAACACTAGCCCCAGCACGACCCCCTACACTGCCAGAACACCATTGCACATCCCTAAACCCTGAAACACCAGCCCCAGCACAACCCCCTACACTGCCCGAACACCACTGCACTGCCCTAAACCCTGAAACACCACCCCGTGCACGACCCCCTACACTGCCCGAACACCACTGCACTGCCCTAAACCCTGAAACACCACCCCGCACGACACCCTACACTGCCCGAACACCACTGCACTGCCCTAAACCCTGAAACATCACCCCTAGCAAGACCCCCTACACTGCCCGAACACCACTGCCCTAAACCCTGAAACACCACCCCCAGCAAGAACCCCTACACTGCCCAAACACCACTGCACTGCCCTAAACCCTGAAACACCAGCCCCAGCACGACCCCCTACATTGCCCGAAACCCCCGGCACTGCCCTAAACCCTGAAACACCACCCCCTGCATGACCCACTACACTGCCCGAACACCACTGCACTGCCCTAAACCCTGAAACACCATTCCCCCTGCACGACCCCCTACTCTGCCCGAACACTACTGCTCTGGCCTAAACCCTGAAACACCATCCCCAGCACGACCCCCTACACTGCACGAACACCCCTGCACTGCCCTAAACCCTGAAACACTACCCCCAGCAAGACCCCCTACACTGCCCGAACACCACTGCACTGCCCTAAACCCTGAAACATCACCCCCAGCAAGACCCCCTACACTGCCCGAACACCACTGCCCTAAACCCTGAAACACCACCCCCAGCAAGACCCCCTACACTGCCCGAACACCACTGCACTGCCCTAAACCCTGAAACACCAGCCCCAGCACGACCCCCTACATTGCCCGAACACCACTGCACTGCCCTAAACCCTGAAACACCACCCCCTGCATGACCCACTACACTGCCCGAACACCACTGCACTGCCCTAAACCCTGAAACACCACCCCCAGCACGACCCCCTACACTGCCCGAACACCATTGCACTGCCCTAAACCCTGAAACACCACCCCCTGCACGACCCCCTACACTGCCCGAACACTACTGCACTACCCTAAACCCTGAAACACCGCCCCCAGCATGACCCCCTACACTGCACGAACACTACTGCACTGCCCTAAACCTTGAAACACCAGCCCCAGCAAGACCCCCTACACTGCCCGAACACCACTGCACTGCCCTAAACCCTGAAACATCACCCCCAGCAACACCCCCTACACTGCCCGAACACCACTGCCCTAAACCCTGAAACACCACCCCCAGGAAGACCCCTACACTGCCCGAACAACACTGCAGTGCCCTAAACCCTAAAACACCACCCCCAGCACGACCCCCTACACTGCCCGAACACCACTGCTCTGCCCAAAACCCTGAAACACCAGCCCCAGCACGACCCCCTACACTGCCCGAACACCACTGCACTGCCCTAAACCCTGAAACACCACCCCCAGCACGACCCCCTACACTGCCCGAACACCACTGCACTGCCCTAAACCCTGAAACACCACCCCCAGCACGACCACCTACACTGCCTGAAAACCACTGCACTGCCCTAAACCCTGAAACACCAGCCCCAGCACGACCCCCTACACTGCCCGAACACCACTGCACTGCCCTAAACCCTCAAACACCAGCCCCAGCACGACCCCCTACACTGCCCGAACACCACTGCACTACCCTAAACCCTGAAACACCAGCCCCAGCAAGACCCCCTACACTGCCCGAACACCACTGCACTGCCCTAAACCCTGAAACACCAGCCCCAGCAAGACCCCCTACACTGCCCGAACACCACTGCGCTGCCCTAAACCCTGAAACACCACCCCCAGCAAGACCCCCTACACTGCCCGAACACCACTGCGCTGCCCTAAACGCTGAAACATCAGCCCCAGCAAGACCCCCTACACTGCGCGAACACCATTGCACTGCCCTAAACCCTGAAACACCACCCCCAGCAAGACCCACTACACTGCCCGAACACCACTGCACTAAACCCGGAAACACCAGCACCAGCAAGACCACCTACACTGCCCGAACACCACTGCACTGCCCAAAACCCTGAAACACCACCCCCAGCACGACACCCTACACTGCCCGAACACCACTGCACTGCCCTAAACCCTGAAACACCACCCCCAGCATGACCCCTACACTGCCCAAACACCACTGCACTGCCCTAAACCCTGAAACACCACCCCCCTGCACGACCCCCTACACTGCCCGAACACCACTGCACTGCTATAAACCCTAAAACTCTACCCCCAGCATGACCCCCTACACTGCCCGAACACCACTGCACTGCCCTAAACCCTGACCCACCACCCCCCTTCACGACCCCCTACACTGCCCGAACACCACTACACTGCCCTAAACCCAGAAACACCACCCCCAGCACGACCCCCTACACTGCCCAAACACCACTGCACTGCCCTAAACCCTGAAACACCACCCCCAGCACGACCCCCTACACTGCCCGAACACCGCTGCACTGCCCTAAACCCTGAAACACCAGCCCCTGCACGACCCCCTACACTGCCCGAACACCACTGCACTGCCCTAAACCCTGAAACACCACCCCCAGCACGACCCCCTACACTGCCTGAACACCACTGCCCTAAACCCTGAAACACCACCCCCAGCAAGACCCCCTACACTGCCCGAATACCACTGCACTGCCCTAAAGCCTGAAACACCACCTCCAACACAACCCCCTACACTGCCTGAACACCATTGCTCTGCCCTAAACCCTGAAACACTGCCCCCAGCAAGACCCCCTACACTGCCCGAACACCACTGCACTGCCCTAAACCCTGAAACATCACCCCCAGCAAGACCCCCTACACTGCCCGAACACCACTGCCCTAAACCCTGAAACACCACCCCCAGCACGACCCCCTACACTGCTCGAACACCACTGCACTGCCCTAAACCCTGAAACACCACCCCCAGCACGACCCCCTACACTGCCCGAACACCACTGCTCTGCCCAAAACACTGAAACACCAGTCCCAGCATGACCCCCTACACTGCCCGAACACCACTGCACTGCCCTAAACCCTGAAACACCAGCCTCAGCACGAACCCCTACACTGCCCGAACACCACTGCACTACCCTAAACCCAGAAACACCACCCCCAGCACGACCCCCTACACTGCCCGAGCACCACTGCCTGCACTGCCCTAAACCCTGAAACACCAGCCCCAGCACGACCCCCTACACTGCCTGAACACTACTGCACTGCCCTAAACCATGAAACACCATCCCCAGCACGACCCCCTACACTGCACGAACACCACTGCACTGCCCTAAACCCTGAAAAACTACCCCCAGCAAGACCCCCTACACTGGCCGAACACCACTGCACTGCCCTAAACCCTAAAACACCAGCCCCAGCATGACCCCCTACACTGCCCGAACACCACTGCACTGCCCTAAACCCTGAAACACCAGCCCCAGCACGACCCCCTACACTGCCCGAACACCACTGCACTACCCTAAACCCATAAACACCACCCCCAGCACGACCCACTACACTGCCCAAACACCACTGCACTACCCTAAACCCTGAAACACCAGCCCCAGCACGACCACCTACACTGCACGAACACCACTGCACTGCCCTAAACCCTGAAACACCAGCCCCAGCATGACCCCCTACACTGCCCGAACACCACTGCACTGCCCTAAACCGTGAAACACTAGCCCCAGCACGACCCCCTACACTGCCAGAACACCATTGCACTGCACCTAAACCCTGAAACACCAGCCCCAGCACAACCCCCTACACTGCCCGAACACCACTGCACTGCCCTAAACCCTGAAACACCACCCCGTGCACGACCCCCTACACTGCCCGAACACCACTGCACAGCCCTAAACCCTGAAACACCACCCCCAGCACGACACCCTACACTGCCCGAACACCACTGCACTGCCTTAAACCCTGAAACATCACCCCCAGCAAGACCCCCTACACTGCCCGAACACCACTGCCCTAAACCCTGAAACACCACCCCCAGCAAGACCGCCGACACTGCCCGAACACCACTGCACTGCCCTAAACCCTGAAACACCAGCCCCAGCACGACCCCCTACATTGCCCGAACACCACTGCACTGCCCTAAACCCTGAAACACCACCCACTGCATGACCCACTACACTGCCCGAACACCACTGCACTGCCCTAAACCCTGAAACACCATTCCCCCTGCACGACCCCCTACTCTGCCCGAACACTACTGCACTGGCCTAAACCCTGAAACACCATCCCCAGCACGACCCCCTACACTGCACGAACACCCCTGCACTGCCCTAAACCCTGAAACACTACCCCCAGCAAGACCCCCTACACTGCCCGAACACCACTGCACTGCCCTAAACCCTGAAACATCACCCCCAGCAAGACCCCCTACACTGCCCGAACACCACTGCCCTAAACCCTGAAACACCACCCCCAGCAAGACCCAGTACACTGCCCGAACACCACTGCACTGCCCTAAACCCTGAAACACCACCCCCTGCATGACCCACTACACTGCCCGAACACCACTGCCCTAAACCCTGAAACACCACCCCCAGCCCGACCCCCTACACTGCCCGAACACCATTGCACTGCCCTAAACCCTGAAACACCACCCCCTGCACGACCCCCTACACTGCCCGAACATTACTGCACTGCCCTAAACCCTGAAACACCGCCCCCAGCATGACCCCCTACACTGCACGAACACTACTGCACTGCCCTAAACCCTGAAACACTACCCCCAGCAAGACCCCCTACACTGCCCAAACACCACTGCACTGCCCTAAACCCTGAAAAACTATCCCCAGCAATACCCCCTACACTGCCCAAACACCACTCCACTGCCCTAAACACTGAAACATCACCCCCAGCAAGACCCCCTACACTGCCCGAACACCACTGCCCTAAACCCTGAAACACCACCCCCAGCACGACCCCCTACACTGCCCGAACACCACTGCACTGCCCTAAACCCTGAAACACCACCCCCAGCACGACCCCCTACACTGCCCGAACACCACTGCTCTGCCCTAAACCCTGAAACACCAGCCCCAGCATGACCCCCTACACTGCCCGAACACCACTGCACTGCCCTAAACCGTGAAACACTAGCCCCAGCACGACCCCCTACACTGCCAGAACACCATTGCAATGCCCTAAACCCTGAAACACCAGCCCCAGCACAACCCCCTACACTGCCCGAACACCACTGCACTGCCCTAAACCCTGAAACACCACCCCGTGCACGACCCCCTACACTGCCCGAACACCACTGCACTGCCCTAAACCCTGAAACACCACCCCCAGCACGACACCCTACACTGCCCGAACACCACTGCACTGCCCTAAACCCTGAAACATCACCCCTAGCAAGACCCCCTACACTGCCCGAACACCACTGCCCTAAACCCTGAAACACCACCCCCAGCAAGAACCCCTACACTGCCCAAACACCACTGCACTGCCCTAAACCCTGAAACACCAGCCCCAGCACGACCCCCTACATTGCCCGAACACCACCGGCACTGCCCTAAACCCTGAAACACCACCCCCTGCATGACCCACTACACTGCCCGAACACCACTGCACTGCCCTAAACCCTGAAACACCATTCCCCCTGCACGACCCCCTACTCTGCCCGAACACTACTGCTCTGGCCTAAACCCTGAAACACCATCCCCAGCACGACCCCCTACACTGCACGAACACCCCTGCACTGCCCTAAACCCTGAAACACTACCCCCAGCAAGACCCCCTACACTGCCCGAACACCACTGCACTGCCCTAAACCCTGAAACATCACCCCCAGCAAGACCCCCTACACTGCCCGAACACCACTGCCCTAAACCCTGAAACACCACCCCCAGCAAGACCCCCTACACTGCCCGAACACCACTGCACTGCCCTAAACCCTGAAACACCAGCCCCAGCACGACCCCCTACATTGCCCGAACACCACTGCACTGCCCTAAACCCTGAAACACCACCCCCTGCATGACCCATTACACTGCCCGAACACCACTGCACTGCCCTAAACCCTGAAACACCACCCCCAGCACGACCCCCTACACTGCCCGAACACCATTGCACTGCCCTAAACCCTGAAACACCACCCCCTGCACGACCCCCTACACTGCCCGAACACTACTGCACTACCCTAAACCCTGAAACACCGCCCCCAGCATGACCCCCTACACTGCACGAACACTACTGCACTGCCCTAAACCTTGAAACACCAGCCCCAGCAAGACCCCCTACACTGCCCGAACACCACTGCACTGCCCTAAACCCTGAAACATCACCCCCAGCAACACCCCCTACACTGCCCGAACACCACTGCCCTAAACCCTGAAACACCACCCCCAGCAAGACCCCTACACTGCCCGAACAACACTGCAGTGCCCTAAACCCTAAAACACCACCCCCAGCACGACCCCCTACACTGCCCGAACACCACTGCTCTGCCCAAAACCCTGAAACACCAGCCCCAGCACGACCCCCTACACTGCCCGAACACCACTGCACTGCCCTAAACCCTGAAACACCACCCCCAGCACGACCCCCTACACTGCCCGAACACCACTGCACTGCCCTAAACCCTGAAACACCACCCCCAGCACGACCACCTACACTGCCTGAAAACCACTGCACTGCCCTAAACCCTGAAACACCAGCCCAAGCACGACCCCCTACACTGCCCGAACACCACTGCACTGCCCTAAACCCTCAAACACCAGCCCCAGCACGACCCCCTACACTGCCCGAACACCACTGCACTACCCTAAACCCTGAAACACCAGCCCCAGCAAGAGCCCCTACACTGCCCGAACACCACTGCACTGCCCTAAACCCTGAAACACCAGCCCCAGCAACACCCCCTACACTGCCCGAACACCACTGCGCTGCCCTAAACCCTGAAACACCACCCCCAGCAAGACCCCCTACACTGCCCGAACACCACTGCGCTGCCCTAAACGCTGAAACATCAGCCCCAGCAAGACCCCCTACACTGCGCAAACACCATTGCACTGCCCTAAACCCTGAAACACCACCCCCAGCAAGACCCACTACACTGCCCGAACACCACTGCACTAAACCCGGAAACACCAGCCCCAGCAAGACCACCTACACTGCCCGAACACCACTGCACTGCCCAAAACCCTGAAACACCACCCCCAGCACGACACCCTACACTGCCCGAACACCACTGCACTGCCCTAAACCCTGAAACACCACCCCCAGCACGACCCCTACACTGCCCAAACACCACTGCACTGCCCTAAACCCTGAAACACCACCCCCCTGCACGACCCCCTACACTGCCCGAACACCACTGCACTGCTCTAAACCCTAAAACTCTACCCCCAGCATGACCCCCTACACTGCCCGAACACCACTGCACTGCCCTAAACCCTGACCCACCACCCCCTGCACGACCCCCTACACTGCCCGAACACCACTACACTGCCCTAAACCCAGAAACACCACCCCCAGCACGACCCCCTACACTGCCCAAACACCACTGCACTGCCCTAAACCCTGAAACACCACCCCCAGCACGACCCCCTACACTGCCCGAACACCACTGCACTGCCCTAAACCCTGAAACACCAGCCCCTGCACGACCCCCTACACTGCCCGAACACCACTGCACTGCCCTAAACCCTGAAACACCACCCCCAGCACGACCCCCTACACTGCCTGAACACCACTGCCCTAAACCCTGAAACACCACCCCCAGCAAGACCCCTACACTGCCCGAATACCACTGCACTGCCCTAAAGCCTGAAACACCACCTCCAACACAACCCCCTACACTGCCTGAACACCATTGCTCTGCCCTAAACCCTGAAACACTGCCCCCAGCAAGACCCCCTACACTGCCCGAACACCACTGCACTGCCCTAAACCCTGAAACATCACCCCCAGCAAGACCCCCTACACTGCCCGAACACCACTGCCCTAAACCCTGAAACACCACCCCCAGCACGACCCCCTACACTGCTCGAACACCACTGCACTGCCCTAAACCCTGAAACACCACCCCCAGCACGACCCCCTACACTGCCCGAACACCACTGCTCTGCCCAAAACACTGAAACACCAGTCCCAGCATGACCCCCTACACTGCCCGAACACCACTGCACTGCCCTAAACCCTGAAACACCAGCCCCAGCACGAACCCCTACACTGCCCGAACACCACTGCACTACCCTAAACCCAGAAACACCACCCCCAGCACGACCCCCTACACTGCCCGAGCACCACTGCCTGCACTGCCCTAAACCCTGAAACACCAGCCCCAGCACGACCCCCTACACTGCCTGAACACTACTGCACTGCCCTAAACCATGAAACACCATCCCCAGCACGACCCCCTACACTGCACGAACACCACTGCACTGCCCTAAACCCTGAAAAACTACCCCCAGCAAGACCCCCTACACTGCCCGAACACCACTGCACTGCCCTAAACCCTAAAACACCAGCCCCAGCACGACCCCCTACACTGCCCGAACACCACTGCACTGCCCTAAACCCTGAAACACCAGCCCCAGCACGACCCCCTACACTGCCCGAACACCACTGCACTACCCTAAACCCAGAAACACCACCCCCAGCACGACCCCCTACACTGCCCGAACACCACTGCACTGCCCTAAACCCTGAAACACCAGCCCCAGCACGACCACCTACACTGCACGAACACCACTGCACTGCCCTAAACCCTGAAACACCAGCCCCAGCATGACCCCCTACACTGCCCGAACACCACTGCACTGCCCTAAACCGTGAAACACTAGCCCCAGCACGACCCCCTACACTGCCAGAACACCATTGCACTGCACCTAAACCCTGAAACACCAGCCCCAGCACAACCCCCTACACTGCCCGAACACCACTGCACTGCCCTAAACCCTGAAACACCACCCCGTGCACGACCCCCTACACTGCCCGAACACCACTGCACTGCCCTAAACCCTGAAACACCACCCCCAGCACGACACCCTACACTGCCCGAACACCACTGCACTGCCTTAAACCCTGAAACATCACCCCCAGCAAGACCCCCTACACTGCCCGAACACCACTGCCCTAAACCCTGAAACACCACCCCCAGCAAGACCCCCTACACTGCCCGAACACCACTGCACTGCCCTAAACCCTGAAACACCAGCCCCAGCACGACCCCCTACATTGCCCGAACACCACTGCACTGCCCTAAACCCTGAAACACCACCCCCTGCATGACCCACTACACTGCCCGAACACCACTGCACTGCCCTAAACCCTGAAACACCATTCCCCCTGCACGACCCCCTACTCTGCCCGAACACTACTGCACTGGCCTAAACCCTGAAACACCATCCCCAGCACGACCCCCTACACTGCACGAACACCCCTGCACTGCCCTAAACCCTGAAACACTACCCCCAGCAAGACCCCCTACACTGCCCGAACACCACTGCACTGCCCTAAACCCTGAAACATCACCCCCAGCAAGACCCCCTACACTGCCCGAACACCACTGCCCTAAACCCTGAAACACCACCCCCAGCAAGACCCACTACACTGCCCGAACACCACTGCACTGCCCTAAACCCTGAAACACCACCCCCTGCATGACCCACTACACTGCCCGAACACCACTGCACTGCCCTAAACCCTGAAACACCACCCCCAGCCCGACCCCCTACACTGCCCGAACACCATTGCACTGCCCTAAACCCTGAAACACCACCCCCTGCACGACCCCCTACACTGCCCGAACACTACTGCACTGCCCTAAACCCTGAAACACCGCCCCCAGCATGACCCCCTACACTGCACGAACACTACTGCACTGCCCTAAACCCTGAAACACTACCCCCAGCAAGACCCCCTACACTGCCCGAACACCACTGCACTGCCCTAAACCCTGAAACATCACCCCCAGCAAGACCCCCTACACTGCCCGAACACCACTGCCCTAAACCCTGAAACACCACCCCCAGCAAGACCCCCTACACTGCCCGAACAACACTGCAGTGCCCTAAACCCTAAAACACCACCCCCAGCACGACCCCCTACACTGCCCGAACACCACTGCTCTGCCCAAAACCCTGAAACACCAGCCCCAGCACGACCCCCTACACTGCCCGAACACCACTGCACTGCCCTAAACCCTGAAACACCACCCCCAGCACGACCCCCTACACTGCCCGAACACCACTGCACTGCCCTAAACCCTGAAACACCACCCCCAGCACGACCGCCTACACTGCCTGAAAACCACTGCACTGCCCTAAACCCTGAAACACCAGCCCCAGCACGACCCCCTACACTGCCCGAACACCACTGCACTGCCCTAAACCCTCAAACACCAGCCCCAGCACGACCCCCTACACTGCCCGAACACCACTGCACTACCCTAAACCCTGAAACACCAGCCCCAGCAAGACCCCCTACACTGCCCGAACACCACTGCACTGCCCTAAACCCTGAAACACCAGCCCCAGCAAGACCCCCTACACTGCCCGAACACCACTGCACTGCCCTAAACCCTGAAACACCACCCCCAGCAAGACCCCCTACACTGCCCGAACACCACTGCGCTGCCCTAAACGCTGAAACATCAGCCCCAGCAAGACCCCCTACACTGCGCGAACACCATTGCACTGCCCTAAACACTGAAACACCACCCCCAGCAAGACCCCCTACACTGCCCGAACACCACTGCACTAAACCCGGAAACACCAGCCCCAGCAAGACCACCTACACTGCCCGAACACCACTGCACTGCCCAAAACCCTGAAACACCACCCCCAGCACGACACCCTACACTGCCCGAACACCACTGCACTGCCCTAAACCCTGAAACACCACCCCCAGCACGACCCCTACACTGCCCGAACACCACTGCACTGCCCTAAACCCTGAAACACCACCCCCTGCACGACCCCCTATACTGCCCGAACACCACTGCACTGCCCTAAACCCTAAAACTCTACCCCCAGCATGACCCCCTACACTGCCCGAACACCACTGCACTGCCCTAAACCCTGACTCACCACCCCCTGCACGACCCCCTACACTGCCCGAACACCACTACACTGCCCTAAACCCAGAAACACCACCCCCAGCACGACCCCCTACACTGCCCAAACACCACTGCACTGCCCTAAACCCTGAAACACCAGCCCCTGCACGACCCCCTACACTGCCCGAACACCATTGCACTGCCCTAAACCCTGAAACACCACCCCCAGCACGACCCCCTACACTGCCTGAACACCACTGCCCTAAACCCTGAAACACCACCCCCAGCAAGACCCCCTACACTGCCCGAATACCACTGCACTGCCCTAAAGCCTGAAACACCACCTCCAACACAACCCCCTACACTGCCTGAACACCATTGCTCTGCCCTAAACCCTGAAACACTGCCCCCAGCAAGACCCCCTACACTGCCCGAACACCACTGCACTGCCCTAAACCCTGAAACATCACCCCCAGCAAGACCCCCTACACTGCCCGAACACCACTGCCCTAAACCCTGAAACACCACCCCCAGCACGACCCCCTACACTACTCGAACACCACTGCACTGCCCTAAACCCTGAAACACCACCCCCAGCACGACCCCCTACACTGCCCGAACACCACTGCTCTGCCCAAAACACTGAAACACCAGCCCCAGCATGACCCCCTACACTGCCCGAACACCACTGCACTGCCCTAAACCCTGAAACACCAGCCCCAGCACGAACCCCTACACTGCCCGAACACCACTGCACTACCCTAAACCCAGAAACACCACCCCCAGCACGACCCCCTACACTGCCCGAGCACCACTGCCTGCACTGCCCTAAACCCTGAAACACCAGCCCCAGCACGACCCCCTACACTGCCTGAACACTACTGCACTGCCCTAAACCATGAAACACCATCCCCAGCACGACCCCCTACACTGCACGAACACCACTGCACTGCCCTAAACCCTGAAAAACTACCCCCAGCAAGACCCCCTACACTGCCCGAACACCACTGCACTGCCCTAAACCCTGAAACATCACCCCCAGCAAGACCCCCTACACTGCCCGAACACCACTGCCCTAAACCCTGAAACACCACCCCCAGCAAGACCCCCTACACTGCCCGAACACCACTGCACTGCCCTAAACCCTGAAACACCAGCCCCAGCACGACCCCCTACACTGCCCGAACACCACTGCACTGCCCTAAACCCTGAAACACCACCCCGTGCATGACCCCCTACACTGCCCGAACACCACTGCACTGCCCTAAACCCTGAAACACCAGCCCCAGCACGACCCCCTACACTGCCCGAACACCACTGCACTGCCCTAAGACCCTGAAACACAACCCCCAGCACGACCCCCTACACTACCCGAACACCACTGCACTACCCTAAACCCTAAAATACTCCCCCAGCACGACCCCCTACACTACCCGAACACAACTGCACTGCCCTAAACCCTCAAACACTCCCCCCAGCACGACCCCCTACACTACCCGAACACCACTGCACTGCCCTAAACCTTAAAACACTCCCCCCAGCATGACCCCCTACACTACCCAAACACCACTGCACTGCCCTAAACCCTAAAACACTCCCCCCAGCATGACCCCCTGCACGACCCAAACACCACTGCACTGCCCTAAACCCTGAAACACCACCCCCAGCAAGACCCCCTACACTGCCCGAACACCACTGCACTGCCCTAAACCCTGAAACACCACCCCCAGCACGACCCCCTACACTGCCCGAACACCACTGCACTACCCTAAACCCTAAAACACGACCTCCTACACTACACAAAGACCACTGCACTACCCTAAACCCTAAAACACTACCCCCAGCACGACCCCCTACACTACACAAACACCACTGCACTACCCTAAACCCTAAAACACTACCCCCTACACTACACAAACACCACTGCACTACCCTAAACCCTAAAACAATACCCCCAGCACGAACCCCTACACTACCCAAACACCACTGCACTACCCTAAACCCTAAAACACTACCCCCAGCAGTACCCCCTACACTACCCAAACACCATTGCACTACCCTAAACCCTAAAACACTACCCCCAGCAGTACCCCCTACACTACCCAAACACCACTGCACTACCCTAAACCCTAAACCACTACCCCCAGCACGACCCCCTACACTACCCAAACACCACTGCACTACCCTAAACCCTAAAACACTACCCCCAGCACAACCCCCTACACTACCCAAACACCACTGTAATACCCTAAACCCTAAAACACTCCCCCAGCACGACTCCCTACACTATCCAAACACCACTGCACTACCCTAAACCCTAAATCTACCCCCAGCATGACCCCCTACACTACACAAACACCACTGCACTACCCTAAACCCTAAAACACTACCCCCAGCACGACCCCCTTCACTACCTAAACACAACTACACAATTTGTTACAGGCGTTGCAACGCAGGCCTGTGGTGCTTACTGGAAGTACTTGGTGGGCTAGTTGGGCCCCAGGGACCCTCAGGATTCAAGGTGACCTAATCCCCCAACTTAAAACGCGCCACGGGGCGCGTTTGCACAGTGGTGAAGGGAGGGGGGCGGGGCCTCAGGTGACATGTGCGCAAACACGCCCCCTTGAATCCTGAGGGACCCTGGGGGCCAACTAGCCCACCAGGTACCTTCAGTAAGCACAACAGAGTTGCGTTGCAGAGAGGTGAAAAAAGGTGCGTGGCCTCGGAACGCCTCTCTGCAACTCAGCTCTGTGGTCCTAACTGTAGGTACCTGGGGGGCTAGTTGGGCCCCAGGGACCCTCAGGATTCAAGGGGACTTAATCCCGCAACTTAAAACGCGCCACGGGGCGCGTTTGCACACGCGTTTTAAGAGGTAGTTTTAATCCCCCTGCCCTATTATGTACTAGGGACTTACAGAGGAGGTCATGCTAATCACAGGGGTACCCCAACGCATAGTGTTCCCTAGTGTATGTAGGTGTTTTCACTGTATTCTAAGTGTCTTTTAGCATAGCACTGACTCTGGTTAGTCAGAGTCAGTTACCACCAGTACCCGTCTGAAAAAGTTGTGGGCACAGGATGATTTTGCAACATGGCCTCTTTCTGCTCCTCTGTTGGTTCTTTCTGCACATCTTTTGCTTCTTCCTGCACTTTTCTTCGTCTTTGTGGACTTCTGTTGCTTCTTTCTGCATTTCTTTTGCTTCTTTCTGCGCGTTTTTTCTTCTTTCTTCACATGTCCTACCTCTGTAGGCATAGTTAGAAACTAGCATTTAAAAAACCTTTGAAATTCACTTAAAAAATCATAGGTTTCAGGCACGTTATAGTTAGAAATTAGCATTTAAAAAACCTTTGAAATTCACTGAAAAAACCATAGGTTTCAGACACGTTATAGTTAGAAATTAGCATTTAAAAAACCTTTGAAATTCACTGAAAAAACCATAGGTTTTAGGGACAGTTATAGTTAGTTGGACATTTCACTCGTACAAAACCATAGAAATTCCCCCGTTATAGTTAGTTCAGCTAACTATAACTCGCGCCCCGCAATGCACTGCTGATGACGTCACATATTACATCACTCATGACATGGTCAGTGACATCACTGATGACATCACTGATGACATCTCAAATGACATCACTGATGACATCATCCATGTGATAATTTCATGCATCTTCTCACACCCTAATATAGCTTTTGATACACCCACTCTAAATTACAGACTGCCATTCTCAAAACCATACACACTCCAATACCAATAACTACATACCCACTCACTGATTCTTAGGTCTACACACACACATCTACTCACTCACCCGTACAGTCACTCATACTTACAGTCACTCAGTACAGGACTATCATATGCACTCATACACCTATATAAACACTCACACACCGCCACTCATCCATAGAGGTACTCACACACCTAGTCAGTCATGCAAAAAATTAATCACACACCCATTTACTCACCTATACAGTTATACACACACCAGCTCACTTACTCATACAAATACTAGCACATTCTTACGCTCTTATACAATAACTGATACAAGCACACACGCATCCATACAGCCACTCTCACAATCACACACTCTCACTTATAGCCATTTAAATACTCTAACACACATATATACTGCCTTTTACATATGTAGTTACTCGCACATGTACCACTGAGATATACATTCACTCACTAACACACCCATACACACACTCACCCACCCAAGCAGTCCATCACAGATGCACTCTTGAAATCATGCACCCAGTGAATCACCCACTCACACATCTATGTACAGAGTCACACACACCCCACCCACACAAACACTCAGGCAGCCATACAGATACTCAGAGAACCAATCAATAACCCATATAGACACTCATGTAGCTATTCGCAAATCCATGCATCCACTTACACACCAACAAACAGACGGATACAGACATTCACACAGTTTAGTCACTAACCCATGCATTCAGTAAGATACGTTTAATCACTCACTTGTAGAGTCAGTCACGCACGTACTAAATCATCCATTCAGACACTTAAACACCCACTCATTCTTCAATACGCCTTTCCCTATATATATTAAACATATTTAAACTTTACAGAAACACACAGTCACTGGATGATGTCATCAGTGATTTCATTTGAGATGTCATCAGTGATGTCATCAGTGATGTCACTGACCATGTCATGAGTGATGTAATATGTGACGTCATCAGCAGTGCATTGCGGGGCGCGAGTTATAGTTAGCTGAACTAACTATAACGGGGGAATTTCTATGGTTTTGTACGAGTGAAATGTCCAACTAACTATAACTGTCCCTAAAACCTATGGTTTTTTCTGTGAATATATATATATATATATATATATATATATATGAACACCACATCCGACTCCTCACAATGAAACCGGACGCCGACACGGGGGTAGCATTGGCAATACCGTCTTTAATTCAGAATTACGCTGTGACGCGTTTCGGCAATTCCTGCCTTGATATATATACACACAATGTGTGGTAATGGCATACGTTGTAAAAATGCATGCATTGTAAAAATGAGGGGTAAAAAATGTGTGCTTAAGGTATGCAATGTATTTTCCTGCGTTGTTCGGTTGTACAACCCTGGTGAGTGGTACAGTACATGAAGGATGTAGTGCTGTGTGTGTATGTTGTGTACATGTGCTGGGTGTGTGCGTGTCTGTGAATAGTACAATACTGGGCTAATGCAGTGCTGTGCAGTGCATGCATGTTATGCATGCACTAAATGAATGTGAGCCTGTAAATGGTACAATACATGAAGGGTGTACTGCTGTGCAGTGCATGCATATTATATGTATTTGCTGGCTGTTCATGTGCCTGTGAGTGATAGTATACATGTCTGACTCTGCGTTCCATTTTTGGAGAACTAGGGATGCATGATGAAACATGAGGATAGGAGGTAGAAAACTCCCCCCAGACAGGTTTGTGTATTGCTGCATCCTGTAAACTGGGTGGGACACAATGGAGAAGGGAGAGCTAGGCTCCCCTGATACACTTCAAAGGGTGCTCTTTGATTCAGGGAGCGGTCATAAGGAAGGGGCGTGGGTAGGGCCGGACTGGCCATAGCGGGCACTGGGCATTTTCCCTGTGGGCCGGAAATGTGGGGGCCGGTTTTGTTACTGGGGGCCGGTTTTGCAGCAGAGCTGCAATATCCCCCCGTAACAAAGGCGGCAGCAGTGCTAAAGCGGAAGCAGTACTGCTTCTCACTAGCATCCTCAGCCCCCCACCGGGGCCAGTCCAGCAGAATTGCCAGTGCTGGTTTGTGTTACCAGTCCGTCCCTGGGCATGGGCCATCTCGGGAAAGAGATGGGGCTGATTAGAGAATCATAAAGAGCAGGGCTGAGGCCTTGGGCTAACCTTTAGGTACACATAACACTGTGGCAGTCACCCAGGTATGAACACTAGTCACTCCCATGGCCTTTGTGGTGGGGTTATCAGCTTTAGAGTCACTCCTTCTGTGACAGACTGCTTTTTGGAGGAACAAAGGGCAGAGGATGCACTTAAAAAAGAAGCAGACCTCCAACTTACATTTCAAAGATTCTAAATCACATTTGGTGTCAGGAAATGGCCTAAAAATTGTCAACTGTCAAGCAGCCAGTCGGACTGTGCGAGGAGGATAACATCTGCAAGTCTTATGCCTGCAATCAAGACAGGAGGCCAAGGCCTGCTAGTCTCCCAGCTGCCCATCTGGGTGAGGGAACATCACCCAGTGAATCCAAGACCACCGGCCCTGGAACACCAGTGCCTACCTGCTTGCCAAGACCAGTGTGCCCTGTGAGGAAGAGCTTTCTTGGCTGATTTATCAGCAGCAAGAGTTGGTGAGTACCAATAAGATGTTTTAGGACAATTACTTGTAACCTTACTCCAGAGGTCTTCAAACTTTAGGATGCCGAGACCCCCCTGTCAACATTTTCAGGCGTAAGGACCCCCTCCTGACAAACATTTTCTAAACCTGTTGGCAGGGCTACTGGAATTATGAGGCAGGTGAGGACCAAATTACGTGACAGGCTTGACCAAATTGTGTGGGAAGAAAATGTAAATATTATTATGTGATGCCGCGTATTTTGGGATAGCATTGCTTCATTATTTTGACATTTTTTACCCACAGTAACACTGAGGAAAGATGTCACCCCATCAGTACCAGTTTATAACCAAAATACAACAATTAACATCAGAAAGATGTCTAGTCAACCTTTGTGATGGGCCTTCCACTCCGCAGGAATATGTGCTGCCACATTAGAAGCTCACCTGGCCCTGGCCGGTAGCAGCAGGGGTCCCTTAAAACCCTGGCGGTCTTGTGCAGAGTTAAGCAGTTTACCCATGCCGCTTGTCTCTCACCCCCTCCCTTCCATTCCTCTCTCCTCTCTTCTCCCAATCCCGGATCCCTCTCTCACTTTGCAGGCCATTTTCTTTCATCCCTTTTTACAATTTCTGAACTTTCCCCATTCAACCTCTCACTTCACCTTTAATCATCTCTTGCCATTCTGTCTTTTCACTGCCCTCATCTCTAACAGTCTCTCGCATTTATCTCTTGGCCTCACTGGCCGGTCACCTCCCGTGACCCTCAGCACTTCTCATTCACCTCAAGTCTCTCCATTCAAATTTTAGTCTATTTGTATCTTACACCTCTCCAGTCCCCCATTCATCTTTCACATCTCCCCTTTGTTCTTCCACACCTTCTTGAACCAATGTCCCTCTCCCCTGTTACCTCAGCACCAGTCCTTAATTTGAGTAGGCTCCGCACTGGCACCTAATTGTGCACACTGGCACTATGACAGTCTGCTACATGGTGGCTGTGTCTGTGTAATTTAGAGATGAGCAGAACAGCTGTTTATTAATTCAATATACATTAAAAACAATAAATTCCTGACACCCATGCCATTCTTATAGCTTTGGGGGCTTGAAATAGTCTGAATAGTTACACTTGTAGAAGTGTTATGGTTGGTAGTTGCATAGGTGTCATTGGCCGCGCAGGCAAGGCAATGGGTGGGTGGTTAAAGTTGCAGTGGCCTACTGGTGAGGGCCCTGGCACATGTTTTATTACAAATTAATCACTGCTCAGCACCCACCCCTGTACTCCCTCTCTTCCCCTATTGCTGCTGTCCCTCACCCATGTCGCATCAAATTATCTTTTTAGGTCACAGATCATCTCTCAGCTATCTTCGCTCACAGTTTAACAGTAGCCCTCCTCTGTGCCCTCACCTTTCGCTCACACTCACTTCTTGCGTGTCCGCACTTCCCTTCGGCACTTCACATTTCTCCTCATCCCTGACCTCTTCAATTGAATTCTCTCACTCCCTTACTGTCCTCTCTCATCCTCTCATCTCTCCTCATCGAGCACACAGGTTGGACCCGTATGCTCCTCTCGGCCTGTGCCACTCTGCTTATTGTTCCCTAATTCAGGAAGGCACGAATTGTCTGTCTTGCTGTTTTGGTGCAGGCCGCACAGTTATGGAACATGCACCCTCCTTTGCTTGGCTCCACCAAGAATCTATTATCCTTCAGGAAGATATAAAAACCTGGCTCTATGCTCTGTAGGTTACCCCATTTGGCTGGTTCTCCTTCCCCTTCTGTGTGTTTCTCATTTGACTTCAAGCAGCAGATGGGTATTAGCCCCAGGACACCTTTTGGTAACAGTAGTGCACTACAAATGTAAATAATAATAATAATAGGCAGAAGCAGGGGAGCCACTAGACCCAAACTTCGGCGGGGGAGGGGCTAACACTCCCAGCCAGGGCTGGCCCTAGCACTGGTCGCACATGGTGCAACAGTCTTTTTTGGTGCCCCCTCCCCCGTTTCCTCCTTCTCCATGAATTCCCTCACTACCACTCACCAACAATGCACCTCATCTCTCATAGCACCTTTCTGACAAACATTTAATTTTTTTATAGTGCTATTCATAGTTTACTCACACTCAGTTCTGTGATCTGCATGGTACATGTTCTTTGTAGCAGGCACATTAACTCTCTGCACTGTGTGGGTGACAAGAGTGCCCATGTGAGTGCACGGTGAGCGATGCAACAGTGTGAGAGTAGGGTAAGAAGAGTGACTGCAGGGTGAGTGAGGTGACCATATGAGTTTGGGTGCGGATGTAAGTGCAGAGTGGGAGGAATGAATGCATGGTTAGTGATGGGCTTGTTTGAGTGAGTTGCAGATTGAGCAGTGAGGGGGACAGGTGAGTGAAGTGTCACATGAGTGCAGGGTGAGTAGTGTGCTTGTGTGACTGCAGGGTGAGGTACAGGGTGAACAGCACAAGTGCATTGTGAGTGAAGAGTGATCACTGTGAGTGCAGGGTGAGCGGGTGAATGGTATGAGTGCATGGTGATCAGTGTGAGTGCATTGTGATCGCTGTGAGTGCAGGGTGAACATGAAAGTGAAGGGCAAGAATGAGGAGTGAGTTGTCTGAATGCAGGGTGCATTCCCAGACACTCGAAGTAACTCAGCATGTTAATGGCAGCGCAGGGTATCAGATATAAGGTAAACTATTGCTATTATGGCATTAATCAGGGATCGAGGGTGGAGGAAATAAATAATGTGCTGATCCTGCAACAAACTTCCAACCCTATGATTAGGGTTGCCAGCTCATTATTTTGATGTCCCAGACGGTACAAAAATAAGCAGTCACCTAAAGCCGTATTTTTAGCACTTATCTGTGCATACTTAGAACAGCAAATATAAATAGAAAGCACTTTTAATTGTGTTCTAGGGCTGCCTCAATGATCCATGACTGATAATTAAAGGGAAGGAAGACAGAAAAGTCACATAACAAATGAATACATTTTTTTTATTTATAACTCTATTTAGTGTCAAGAGGAGGTCTTTGCAGGCTCTTTAAACAACAGAGGGCAGGCATTTTTTTTTTGGCAACCCTACTTTATATTTCTTTTTGTGAAATGCATTCTCACACTACCCCAGTAACTGTAAAATACAAATGTAAGGAATAGGCAGAGTGGGGGCCCAGGGGGTACTGGAACTAGAAAAAAAACTAAGCCTCGGTAACCAGTTTACAAAAGGTATGTAAATATGCAAATGGTCTTTAAAGACCTGTGAAAAACTCGGGCGTGCCGGAGATAAGACTCCAGACACTGCCCAGCCGAGCCCCCAGCAGCTCCAGCTGCACTGCAGCAGCCCGGGCTGAGACACATGATGGGGGAGGTGGGGGGCTGAGCCCTTGTAGTCCTATGGGCCTGGGCAGAAGTGTGACCGGGAATGCGCGACCCCCTTTCTATCACTCCACGGCCGCCCTGGGGGTCGCGCCCCACAGTTTGAATACCCCTGCCTTACTCACTTAGAAAAGTTAGAATGAAGTGTGGTACAATCAGTAAAAGGTGGAGTGGGGAGAGATGGAACTACCTATAGTTGCACAAATCTACTTTGGCTCTCTTATGAGAGCACATATATTCAAGTCTTAAACACCCAATGTGAGTGAGTTATGGAAATCACAAATCGATGACGGAATTGTAATAAAAACAAAAAGTACAAATGATGGACGGAATGCTGAACAATACTAACATTCACCCTTGTCACAAAGATCTGAGTTCAATCCATTGATTTTTCGCTCACCATGCCACCCCAGTTTGGACCCAGCCATATGCAAATCAGTCTTGCATCCTTTCCCCAAATGATAGCAGTCTAGCCTGAACTGCAGAGCCAGGTCCTCCCTGGACCAGAAAAAAGCATCCTTGGACCAGTTTCGGGGTATCACCACTCATCAGCCCGACTAGCTTAAATCCAGTCGCACAGTGAGCACAGGACCCACATCTGGGTATACCCTTCCCACTTAGGGCGACAAAAAGAACAAATGATGGACGGAATGCTGAACAATGCAAACATTCACCCCCAGTCACAAAGATCTGAGTTTAATCCATATTTTTATTGCATTTGTCATCCTGAGTGGTACAGGTATGCCCAGACGTGGGTCGTGTGCTCACCATGCCACTGGAGTCAAGCTAGCCTGACTGATGAAGGGGGATACCCCGAAACCGGTCCGAGTATGCTTGTTTCCTGTCCAGGGAGGACCTGGCCTGGCAGTTCGGGTTGGACTGGTCCCATGGGGAGCAGGGTCAAGACTGACTTGCATATGGCTTCTGTTGAAACTGGAATGGCACGGTGAGCAAAAAAACTATGGACTTAGACCCAGGGGGGTGAATGTTTGACATTGTTCAGCATTCCGTCCATCAATTGTTCTTTTTGCATTTGTCACCCTGTGTGGAACGGGTATGCTCAGACATCAGTCCTGTGCTCACCATGCATCTGGAGTCAAACTCGTCTGGCTGATGAGGGGTGATACCCCGAAATCAGTTCCACGATGCTTGTTTCAGGTCCAGGGAGGACCTGGCCTGGCAGTTCGGGCTTGACTGTTTCTATGGCTTGCAGGGTCAATACTGATTTGCATATGGCTTCTGTCCAAACTGAAATGGCATGGTGAGCAAAAATAAAAACCAAAACGATGGATTTAGGCCCAGATGTCTGTAATGGGGATGAATGTTTGACATTGTTCAGCATTCCACCCATCAATTATTCTTTTTGCATTTGCCACCCCTGAGTCAGACGGGTATGCCCAGACGTGGGTCCCATGCTCACCATGCCACTGGAGCCCTGCTAGCCTGGCTGATGAGGGGTGATACCCCGAAACCGGTCCCATTATGCTCGTTTCCAGTCCAGGGAGGACCTGGCCTGGCAATTTGAGCTGGACTGTTCCCATGGGGAGCAGGGTCAACACTGATTTGCATATGGCTTCTGTCCAAACTGGGATGGCATTGTGAGTGTGGGAAGCTGGCTCTCTATATAGTGCACTAAAATGAAGTACACTGTGCAGAGGGTCCAGTGAAACCCAGATTGGTATACAGAGTCAAAAGTAGATAATGATAATGATCTATTTGTGGTAGTGTGGGTGAGCAGTCAGTCTTATCAGAGGGTAGTGCTAAGCATTTGTTGTACTCACAGAGGCAATAAATAATGCACAAACTCAAGAATGAATCTAAGACCAATTTGCAAAAATGACATAAATTGTTAAATACCTTTTCAGACCAAGAGCTTCATTTTACAGTAAGTACTTTTCAAAATATAATTTTTTAGGTTCACAAAATAAATCACTTGTGCGCAATTACGCACCATTGAAGTCAATGGGAGAAAATAGAAAAATGCATATAAAATGATACAGTTGGATTTCAAGGTTCACCTCCTGTATTTAGGTAAGTAGCAAGGCCAGGTCCAATGTCCCACCAGCAGATTCTCTGGAGCATCTCGGATTCGGCTGGGAGCAGGGTGCTAAGGTCGTTGGTAGGTGGTGTGCTAAGAAGAAGGGGGCACCTGAAAACACACTACACAAGGGGACTTAAAGGTACGTACAAGGGTTCCGACTTGGGGGAGCAGGTCACAAGGGCCTCAGGACCATGGGACCACCATTGATTATCGGTACTCAGGCCAGGCGGGCTGAGTGCAGAGCAGATAGGTGAGCCAGGTGCGTGCATCAAGATGTCTTCGCGGTCAGGGGCAGGCAGGCTGCAGGGATGATTCTGGGACAGCTGGGACACTCATGAAGTGTGTCTCAGGCGTCTTGACATCCCTCGATAGATGCTTGATATCTGGGCAGTTGGAATACAGAATGGACTGTTCGTCTCGGTGTAGGTTGCAGGGGGTCTGGTACCCTGGGTATTGGTGTAGCACGGCTCCGGTAGGTCCTGGTGTCTCCAAGCTCGGTGGGGAGACAGAACTGACCCTCTGGAGCTCATGTACCTCTTTTTGCTTGTCTGCTGCATCAGAGTCGCTGGGAGCAGCAAGTCAGTAAAGTGGACTCTCTGGGTCTAGTGCCTGTGGTCTGCAGGGGAGTAGTTCCTCTACCCCAAGGGAGTTCTCTGGCAATTAGTGAAGGGCCAGGAATGCTCTGGGATTCTTGGAGTCCTCACAGCAGCAGGGTGAGACAGTACATCATGATTGTCGAGTCCTGGAAGCAGCAGGCAGGATGTCGTGCCAAAATTCTGCAGCAGGCCTTCTGTTCTCAGGTCAGCATTTCTTCCTTGTCCGTATCTTATTTGTATCCATTGAATATGAAGTTCGGGGTCTAGGGGTGCCACCTATACACTAGATGTAGGGGCGTCAAAAGGGGGTGACAGGTAGTAGACAATGGGCTACCTACGTTTAGGGTGTCTACACCCTCCAAGTGACCATTTCCTGTGGGAAGGGGAACTACTATAGCCCCAATCGGTTAATTCCTGTCATCCTAAGATGGAGGAATTGGAAAAGTTGTGCCCACATCACTTCCCCATCTTAGGGGTGGTGTTGGTTGAATGTGGGCACACCTCCTAATTTAACTAATTTGCCCACCTGTCCTCCCACCTAATGTGGAGTAGGAAAAGTGGGGTTGGCATCCTCCACTAGTTGAAGCTGCCTGGGTTGCATTTCAAAGGTGGCATCGCTTTTCAAGCTTCCCACCCTGGAAGGCCATCTTGGCCTGGGGGAGGTTTGAAGCACCTCCGCCCAGAGCAGGCTTTCTTCCTGGCCTCTGAGAGCACTGGCTCTCACCCCATTAGGTCAGGAACATGTCTGGTGGTGGCAAGCTGACTAAGACAAGTCAGAGGCCATTCTAGTGATTGGTTGGTTTAGGTTTTCAGGGTATCTTCTAAGGTGTCTTCTGTGTACATTTATTAATAAATCCAACACTGGCATCGGTGAGGATTTATTAAGACAAGGTGTTTGGTACCAAACATCTTAGGGTACAGTGAAGCCATCATGGAGCTAGGAAACTTGTGATGACAAGTATCCAGCCTATGCACTCTCTATGGCTTCCCTGTGCTCTCACAATATCCAAGAAGGGACTTAGATATTGCAGGGTCATATCTGCTCATGCGGATATGTCCACACATGCGATATAGTGCATCCTGCGTTAGGGCTGTAAGGCCTGCAGTAGGGGTGACTAACCTATATCTCATGCAGCGTATGGAGGGCATGGCACACAGGGCTGTGTGCCATGTCGACTCTTTGGTTTTCTCTGCACCAAGGCACACAGCCCGCAATGACAGTTTGCATGGTCTTCGGGAGGGTCCCTAGGGTGGCACAATTTGTGCTGCAGCCCTAGTGTACACTCTTCAGTCCCAATGCCCTAGATACCAGGGGTACCATTTACTAGGGACTTACACAGGGTGCTGGAGTTGTGTGAATCATGGTACAGTTTTAGGAAAGAGATCTGGCACTGGGAACCTGGTTAGCAGGGATCCAGTGCACTTTCAATTTGAAATCGAATCATGCACTAGGCAAAAAGTGGGGGCTAACCATGTCAAAAGAGGCACTTTCTTGCAGTGAGGAAAAAACAATAGGGTTAGGCCCAGATTTCTGTACTGGGGGTGAATGTTTAACATTGCTCAGTGTTTCATCCATCAATTGTTCTTTTTGCATTTGTTACCCCAAGTGGGACGGGTATCCACAGACGTGGGTCTTGTGACGAGTATCCACAGACGTGGATCTTGTGCTCACCATGCTACAGGAGTCAAGCTAGCCTGGTTGATAAGGGGTGATACCCCAAAACTGGTCCAAGGATGTTTGATTCCAGTCCAGGGAGGACTTGACCTGGTAGTTCAAGGTGGACTGTTCCTGTGGGGAGCAGGGTCAATACTGATTTACATATGGCTTCTGTCCAAATGGAATAGCATGGTGAGCAAAAAAAAAACAATGCAGGATTTAGGCTCCGATCTCTCTAGTGGGGGTGAATGTTTGACATTGTTCGGCATTCCGTCCATCAATAGTTTTTTTTGCATTTCTCACCCTGAGTAGGATGGGTATGCCCAGACGTATGTCCCGTGCTCGCCATGCCACTGGAGTCAAACTAGCCTGGCTGATGAGGGGCAAAAAAACGATGGATTTTTGTCCAGATCTCTGGGGATGAATGTTTGACATTGTTCAGAATTCCGTCCGTTAATTGTTCTTTTTGGACAAGACGCAGGCTATTCACATGCAAGTGTGAGACTGTACCCAGCTCCTGCCTCCCATCCTGCCCAGAATTGCCCATCAGGATGTGGATGGCCCATCAGTCACACCTAAGCTCCCTTTGTGTGTGGCTGTCTAGAGGAAATACACAAGGCCCATCTGTCACCCACCCCACATGTGTATCGGAGACAGGCAGCAGGTACACAGAGCTAGGAGCAGAAAAATGCAATCTTTCTAAAAATGGCATTTTTGACACTATACTGATAAATTTGACTTTACCATTAAAGAGGATATAATATTACAATCAATTGGTACTAAACATGACAGATCTGCCATTGCACTTATTAAATGTAACAAAGAATCCCCAATGTTAACCTATGGGAGGGGTAGGCCTCACAGTAGTGAAAAGCGAATTTGGGAGTTTTTCACTACCAGAACATGTAAAACTTAAAAGTACATGTCCTACCTTTTAATTACATATCACCCTGCCCTATGGGTAACTAATATCTAATAAAAGGGGAGTTTAAAGCTTGGCAAGGGGTTTTCGATGCCAAGTCGACATGGCAGTGTAAACTGCGCACACAGGCTCTGCAGTGGCAGGCCTAAGCTATATTTTAAAGGACTACTTAGGTGGGTGGCACAGTCAGTGCTGCAAGCCCACTGGTAGCATTTAATTTACACACCCTGGGGACAGGTAGTACACTTTACTCAGAACTTATAAGTAAATTAAATAAGCCAATTGTGGTTGGGTCAATCAAGCCATGTTTAGGGGGAGTGCACAAGCGCTTTAGCACTGGTTAGCAGTGGTAAAGTGCCCAGAGTCCTAAAGTCAACACAAACAAGGTCAGTAAAATGGAAGGAGCAAGGCAAAAGGTTTGAGGGTGACCATGCAGAAAGGTCCATTTCCAACACTAACCACAAAACCAATGGTAAGCAATGGGTGACAGCAATTCCTAGGCCAGCTTTCTGAATGTACCCAAGATGACTTTAGCAAACCAGACAGCTGCACTGTCTGGTAGGCTTCGACCTAAAAAACAGACACATGTCTCGTCTAGTGGCCTAGCCACAGCTCCTGTAGATGGCTTTTATCAGTAGATTTGGAATAATCAGTTAGAAATTGAATGAATTATTTTTGCATTTTCTGCCAGTCTTTAGATGTGCAATGTAAATATAGGGGTATTGGTGATGAGGAAGCTGTAAGCTTCAAACGTTATTAGAAAAAATAAAACAATTTCTTTGGAAATAGAAACAGTTTTGGAAAATGTTATAATAAAAGGAATAATCACCTAGGGCCTAATTCACAGAACTAACTTATGTGAAATACGTAAAGTTAGTAATTTTCGGTATTCACAGAATACACTTACCACTACTAACTTTATGTCCGCTCCCGGGCCGGAGATTCCGGCCCTGTGGCGGAATTTCCGCCTCTGGGCCGGAATCTCCGCCTCCGGACCGGAATACCCTCATTTAGGCCGTTTCAATGCTCATACGGCCTAAATGAGGGTATTCCGGCCTGGAGGCGGAGATTCCGGCCCAGAGGCGGAAATTCCGCCACAGGGACGGAATCTCCGGCCCGGGAGCGGACATACAGTTAGTAGTGGTAAGTGTATTCTGTGAATACCGAAAATTACTAACTTTACGTATTTCACGTAAGTTAGTTCTGTGAATCAGGCCCAGTGTAATGAAGATAATTTCTAAATGCTATTTACTTTGGAAGTAATTTTGATAACTCCGGTTCTACTTATTAGTTTTTGTCATTGTGCTCTTGTTTTGTTCATTAAATTAAGCTCGATTTTTCTAAACAGGTGTGGAATTTTTTGTGCGTGTTTTCACTGTTTTATTATTTGAAGTGTTGCACAAATACTTTACACATTGCCTCTTAAGTTAAGCCTGACTGCTCTGTGCCAAGCTACCAGGGAGTGACCACAGGTTTATTTAAGGTGTATTTGTGAATTACCCTGACTAGGATTTTAGTTTCTGCTTGGACAAGGTGCATACCTCTGCTAACCAGAAACCCAATTTCTGACAGTTTGTAACTCACATTTTCTGGCTTTCTCTTTGATGACTTTATTTGCTTAGGCTGTACAGCTTGAGTCCATCCCTCCCATTGCCCAAACCTTGTTTACTGTTTTCTTCCACAAACTCGCTCTCTGTAAACAGACTTTAAATCTTGCTCTTATCTTGTTACATTTCCAATGCATTCAAAGACAGAGGTCAAATGTCAAGCTCTCTCTTGCAGGTTGCTTGGAGTTTACTTTGCTTTCTCTGACTTCAAAGTGAGAGAATGTATGTGACAATCCTGCTGAGTATCCTTGTAAGAGGAAAGGGCGCAAGATGTATTTTCTTCAAGCGCACAACAAAAAAAAGAACTGTGCTGATGTTTCAGAATTAGTACAAATGAAGCAAATTTTTTTGCAATTCTGAAGTGTGGTGTAAACAAATATTTGAATACCATCAAAACACATCAATATACTAGGTGATTAAATTTGCACACTGTGAGAAGTTGGCCTGGTATATGATGTCCACTAATTAAAGTGGGCACCTTGCACCAGTCCAAACAACCCTTATGGTGATTTAAGAGTTCAAAGATACCCTTAGAAAGCTATCCTATTTTTGGCAAGATGGCGGCTGCGTGAGGTTCTGCAGTTCACCACCCATCCAAGACTCCAGAGAAACTCCGAGGGGACATCAGCTAAAATGTATTAAATGGCCAGAAACTGTCTACTGTATGGTCTGAGGCGACTGCTGGGGCGATCACAAGGCAAAACGAGCGCATTTGCGTACCTGCTGATTCGGACTGCCGTAAGGGTATTGTCGGGTGCAGGCAGCCACGGTCTTCAACCCCGCCGCATCAGTATGCCGCCAAAAGTCCTCAAACCCCCACGGGACCGTGGTAACAGCGGAGCAACAGGCAATGGAGCAGGAGCGGGAGGTGCCGGGAATCAGCGCGGCTCCCCAGTGACTCGCAAGGCTCCAATCGGCAAGAAGGGAGGAGACGCTACTCCCGTGGTAGCAGGAAGCGTGGAGGCGGGCCTCAGGAAATCTAAAACAAAGGAGCAGCGTCCAGACGAGGAGGTGGGCGCTGCCTCTGACAAGCAACCAGTGATTCCAGGAATGTTTACCAGTCGAGGGAAAGTCCAGGAGAAAGGCAAATCTCTCGCCGAAGCTGTGGAGAATAATAATGAGGAAACTCCAGTGACGGCAGCAAGCGGTGAGGGTCTTACACCCCCGGCTACTGTAAGTACGGGACTAGTGCCCTTTGCACCCACATGTTCAGACAAGTCTATAATTTTACAGGGGGAACCTCAGTTGTTGGTGGCTGACGCTGTGGTGGGGGAACAGGGGAATAAGGAACTAGAACAGGCCACCAATGTAGGTTTATCTGCCAATCCCAGATCCACTCTGACGCAGTATCTGAATGCAGGGACTCCTGAAGGAGGTGATAAGTTCTACTCCCTCAATGAGGACTCTGAGCCATCCAATGTTAGTGCAAGTGGGGATGAAGTATCTATGCCAGAGGAATCGGAGGTGGACTCAGACAGCTGTCACTCCAATCTCAATACACAAAAGTGTATCTCCACTCAGAGGCGCCGGAGCAGAAATAAAGGGGGAGGGGGTAAAATGCCGTGCGCAAGGCTATCGGATTCCGATCAAAGTCAATCTGAACAATTAAAGTGGGATTACTCCGCTACGCATTTCGAAACTGATAACAGGCTGACACCAGATGCTGGCGTTCAAGGGGAAAATAACATATCTACCCTAACGAAGTCCACTTTTTGAGGTTCCCCCCTCGATGGATCTTATATATTCCACTCTCAAGCAAATACAATCTGAGGCTCGACAAGAGCACAAGAGGGCACACCATGCAGCTAAGCTGATACAAGGGGCCATCCGAAAAATCAATAAAACTTGTATAGAAATTGCCGAAAGAACGACGGTATTGGAACAGCGAGTGGTGACTCTAGAGGCAGGAGCCGAGAGTGTAGTCCAACAAGTGACTTCAAATGAATCGAGGATGACGGATGTCATGTGGAAGCTCGAAGATTTAGAGAACCGCCAGAGGCGCAACAATTTAAGACTTTTGGGCATTGCGGAAAATGCAGAAGGCGAAGACATCAGAGGGTTTGTGCTGCGATTGCTGAAGGGCGGCTTTCCCGAACTGTCACATTGGGATTGGGATATAGAAGTACAGCGTGTACATCGGTTTCCATTCATGTTGAAGAAAAGAAAGGGACAGGTGGGAGGGGACGATAAACCCAGAGCTATATTAATCTTTTTTGGCAACTTTTTGCTGCGACAAGCAATCTGCGATAAAGCACGCCCCAAAGCTAGGCACTCGGCGGAGGGCCACTCCTTTTTTGTCAGGCCGGATTTCTGCCATGCCACGGTGGAAAGGAGGTGGAGGTTACGCCAGCTCATCACTCCCTTCCAAAAGGTTGGCTGTGAGGTGTATCTGCTGAGTCCTGCTCACCTTAAGGTCATCTACCGGGGGAATATAAAGGTTTTTTCATCTGAGATACAAGCACAGGATTTTCTACGGGAGATATCAGGAGCCGCAGGCCATAAGGACTTTCTAGGCTGATGTACTCGGACAATAACTATAGTCTTTTGTTGTGTATATAGTGGAGCTTGATGGGTGGTGGTGGGAAGCAGCATCATGCAGGAGGCATCACAAGGGTCTTCGGACCTTTTTTGCCACAAGGTAGGGTGGGGGAAGGGAGGGGGTGTAGGGACTCTTTTGGGGGCATGGCTGGTCCATCGGGTTGAAGTATATGTATTGGCATGGAGATTATATGGAATGATAGGTAAATTTTCATTTAGGACAATTGAGAATGTAGTAAATGATAAGGGGTAAGCTAAGAATTGCATCAGTTAATATATGTGGGTTGAATTGTCCGCGCAAAAAACGCAGGGTCAATGAAGATATTCAGCATTTGAATGCGGATATAGTATGTCTACAAGAGACACATATCGAAGCAGGGAGACAAAAGGTGGCAGAATTAGCAGGGTACCAGTTAGTTTCCTTCACAACTCAAGGCACACGCACAAAAGGGGTAGCCATTATGGCTCGTAGAAAAAGGTTTAATTTCTTACGTTCTAAGGCAGATCACCTGGGCAGATGGGTCCTCACTCTATGTAATGCGGATAATTATTCCTTTACGCTTTGCTCAATTTACGGGTCAGTGCTCGATGATCCAGCTCTTTTTAACTGGCTGAATATGGAACTTGTTGGGTGGCCATTGCCTTTAATTATCTGTGGCGACTTTAATTTAAATTTAAGAGCTAATACGATGAAGCTCGGGACTAGCTTATATAGAGGACGTAAACCCAGAGTCTTTAAGGCTCTGCTGAATTTGTGCCTGACTTATGGACTTATTGATGCTTGGGCCTCGCAAGAACCCAATGACTATGGCTTTACCTTCTTTTCAGCACCACATCAGACACATGCCAGGCTGGATTATTTCTTTGTGTCTCAGCGTCTCTCTACCAACTGCCGGATCTTCAAATTTCCTAGAGTCATGTCAGATCATAATCCGCTAGTCCTAGAGATCCCACTTCAGGCCTTAAAGAAGGAGGTACCGTGGTGGACCTTTGATAGAGCACTCCTCTATGATCAAGAGTACTTAGCACATATGAAAGTATGGATTCCTAGATTTATATCCGATAACAGGGGTAGCACCCGGGTGGATATTGTATGGGACGCTCTGAAAGCTGGGACAAGGGGGGAAACTTCAAGGTATGGCTGGCGGTCTCAGAAAGCGGGTAAAATCTATCTACAGGAACTCTACGATAAACTAGGCGACGCAGAGACACAATTGGCTGAAGCTATTATGAATGGGGGTGATGTGGGCCAGGTACAAACTCAGGTCGCATTAGCCAAATCCAAAATTCTTGAAGTCTCAACAAAGAAAGCAGCAGGGAAATACGCAGCATGGAGATCCAAAATGTATGAATGCAGTGAGAAAGTGGGACATTTGCTAGCGGCACGCACTAGACAAAGGGTGACACAGGGAGCAATCCTCGCGATCAATGATCCTCAAGCTGGGTTAGTCTCTGACGCCGCAGGCATTAGGGCTGCATTCCAGCGTTTTTACCAACTACTCTACACTGAGGAAACTATGGGAAGTGATGAGGAAATTTGGGATTATCTAGCAGAGCTTCCAGTAGAAAGGCTAACTAGGGAGGAAAGAGAAGCATTAGAGGCACCCATCACGGCTGAAGAGGTGGCAGATGTCATCAGCTCCTTGGCTAATGGGAGGGCAGCGGGCACCGATTTTATCCCTGGGGAATTCTATAAAAAATTGGCCCCCTGCTTACTGGAAATTATGGTTGAAGTTTTTCTAAAAGGCCAGTCTGGTCATGGGGATCGGCCAACATTGTGGTTTTCCCCAAAAAAGGGAAGTCGGTCAAGGAGCTCGGGTCTTATCGGCCTGTAACGCAAATTAATAGTGATGTAAAGGTTTATGCCAAGATTGTGGCTAATCGGTTAGCCACAGTGATTAAAAAATTGGTTTCTCCCACCCAACATGGGTTTGTTCCGGGTAGGAGCACAATCGATCATATTCAGAGAGTGATTGCTCTCTTTGATGCGGCAGAGATTACGGGAGACCCTATCGGGCTAATCCTGCTAGATATTTATTTATTTATTTATTTATTTAGTGTTTTATATAGCGCGAACATGACCCTGAATGGGGTATCAGAGCGCTTTACATTTGCATATCTATAAACAGTTTTGTTACCAAGTCAACAGTAATTGTACAAGTGATTTTGCGAAAAACATTAAAGCAACACAAACATATATACAGAACCCCAAAGAGGTTAATGTTCGATGAGAGGTAGCATGCGTATGATCATGTTAGATCAGTGATAATGTCAAGTCTGTTGCGATTATGGGAGATATTTACTCATGTAAAAAGATTTGGCTTCATTTTTGAAAGCAGAGATTGACGACATTTTTCTAATGTTAGGGGGCAGAGCGTTCCAAATTCTAGGCGCTGCACCAGAGAAAGCTCGGTCATAAGTTCTTTTCTTACGGAATCTAGCCGGTTTCAGTAGTAGCCTTTGATAGGGTCTCCTGGCCGTTTTTATGGGCAACTCTTGAGAGCAGAGGGCTTAGTACTGGTTTCATTAAGGCTATCTCAATAATGTATAACAATCCGGTGGCCAGAATTGCTATAATGGGGGAACTGTCAGATCCTGTGTTGATTAGAAGGGGGACGCGTCAGGGCTGCCCTTGCTCCCCCCTGTTATTTGCTTTGTATATTGACCCTCTGGTTCGAACAATTATGGATAATGATCAGATTTTAGCTATACATAGCAATGGGGGGAGTTCCAAGATCCTGGCATATGCTGACGATTTAGCTATCACGACCCCCAACCCTTTTGGTGCACTAGTCGAAATTGAAAAGGAGGCAGTGACTTTCGGGCATATCTCGGGATATCGACTCAATTCCAACAAAACTCTTGTGGTAGTTGGCAAGGGACTTCAGTTTAATGACCCGCGGGTTGTACGAAAGGCAACATATCTTGGGGTCCAGATAATGGCAGATGTGTCTAAGATTGTAGAAACTAATTTGGATCCACTGCTTCCAAAATTTAAAGCAGATTTAAATCGTATAGACAATCTTAAGCTAAGCTTTGTGGGGAGGTGTAACGTTATCAAGATGGTGTTTCTGCCAAAATTTTTATATTTCTTTAGGGCAATTCCGCTGGCCATTGATAATATTTGGTTTAAAGCTATGAACCAGTTGTTTACTAAATTTCTTTGGGCCAATCACCGCCCCTGTAGAGCGCTAAGGTTTTTGACGTTACCTAGGGACAGAGGAGGATGGGCCGTCCCTAATCTTCAGCTATATCACTGGGCGGCCATATTGTCAAAAATAGGAAGTCTAATTAGGGATGAATTTGATCAAGGGCAGGAGGCGGCTCCCGCATCAATTTTTGATTTACTGTTGGGGTCAGGGGCTAGGGGTTGTCTTCTGCAGTATACTGATTTTAAGTATTACAAAAGAGTGAAGTTCAAGACGTTAATGTGTGCTTTTAAAATTTGGGTTGCAGTTCGAAAAAGGCTTGGTCTGGGCCTCATCCATGTTTACACCCCACTGTATGGTAACAAATCGTTCCCTAGTATTTTTAATGATGGCCTTATGAAAATATGGCATGGCAAAGGTGTTAGGATGGTTGGGAACATTATGGACGATACTGGGGTGATCTCCTTTGATAGGTCAACAATAGTCAATTCTTTAAATATCTCCAGATAAGAGATTTCTTAGGGTGAAAATCTGGGGGGAGCAGTGGTTTTGCCCGGGTGATGTTGGTCGAGATGCTGCTTAAAGGATCAGTTACACTAGGTGGGATCTATAAAAAACTAAACGAGACGATGATTGATGATTTACATAAACACTGTGAACGTTGGCAAGAGCGGCTACAGATTGAACCGGGAGAGGCTGAAGATTCACTTAATATGGCCCAAACTTCTTGTATTGCTACTAACCTCCAATTGCAATGTTTCAAGACCTGTTTTAACCTTTATATAACACCGGAGAAGATTTCTAAATGGGGAGGAGGTGCAGGAACAACTTGTCCACGCTGTAGTTTTCCAGCAGCAGACATCGTACATATGTTTGCATCCTGCCCCAATCTGGATTTAATTAAATTGGAGGTTGGAATCATTCTTGAATCTCATCTGGGACAGCATATAGAAATGACATCACAGCTGATAGTATTGGGAGTGAGCAGTTCTCGACTACCAGCTCGGGCACAGACCTTTCTCTTTATTGCAATGATAGTATTTCGACTCTGCTTAGCTACCCATTGGCTTGATCCTGTTCCTCCTACGGGACAACAATGGCTGGGGAGATTTTTGGCGGTCTGCAGGCTAGAGACGGCAGTATATGCGAGAAGGTGGCAGAGAGCTAGAGCCAAGGGGATGGACATTTGGGCCCCTCTGATCAGATGGTCGGAAGACAGCGAAGCTGAGGGGATTGGGTGATAAAGTATAGGCATATATGTATATTGTGTATGGCCCAATCTGTGCTGTAACACGGGCAAAGCTACGTTTCAATTCTGGATAGCGCTTCTTTTCTTAATTTTTTCTTTTCTGTTTCTTTTCTTTGTTTTTTTTCTTCATGCCAGGGTATGAATATATATCTTTATTCTTTTTTCTTCTCTCTTTCTTTCTTTCTTGCCTTTCAAGGACCAGCCAGGGTGGGGGGGTGGTATGATCCTTGGGGGTGGGAGTGGGTGGGAATATGATGCATTCTTACGTTTTTATATGCTGTATATTCTTGGTTAATAAAATTAATAAAGAACTTAAAAAAAAAAAGAAAGCTATCCAAGTGGTAGCTGTGGAGAGCAGCCTTCAGGCTTAGTCTTGAAGGAATGTTAAGTAGCTTGTTTTACCAGAATGCAATCTTATTGTATTGGTTAAATGAAAGGAGAACCACACAGTAGTTATAAAAATATGTATTTATTATTATAACACACCTTAAATACCTCACAGTATCTGCTACACGCAGATAAACACAAAGCACACAATACTGTAGCACAGAAACAATCATAAGTAGCACTAATACACAGTGGGCTCCAGGGGGAGACCAAACCATATACTAAAATAGTGGTATAAGAACCAAGACTCGAGTCAAGACAGTGTCTAGAGGATATAGAATCGCTGGGACCGCAAGGAACCATCCAAGGTGAGTAAGTGGGGACCCCACGGAGGACGGGTGCAGTGTGAGAACACAACCGCGTGCTATGTACAATTCAATGGGAGAGTCGCGGTTGCAGTTTTAAGGTTTAAGGACCCTTCCCAGTGGATTACGAAGAAACCCTTTGGAACCTAGAAGGTTCGAGAGGCACCCCACCCGTGGATACTGAAGTAACAGAGTTACCTATCCCAGGGAAGCCGGGTGCATAGGGTCGAATTGGCGTCGTAAACTGCCATAGTTCTCAATGGGAGTCTACAAAGAAATGCCACTGCTGGAAAGAAGAAAAGTGTCCGGTGGAACCCACAGGTGGATTCTTGATGGAAGGAACCTGAAAGCAGAGGTGACAGAGTCTGGGTCACTCAGGAGTGACCAAGGGCTTGGTAGACGAATGCCCACCGATGTAGGGTGCTTCAGGTGTGAAGATAGAGACCTAGACTCTACAGCTGCAGGGACCAGGAGATGTCGAGGACAACCAGGAGCCGGATACGAGATGTCCCACGAAAGATGTCGAGTGCTGAGGGGTCAGTGTCTGGCAGGAGCACCAACAAGCCTTGGCAGTGGCAACCCATGAAGAAGGTCAAAGAAGGTTACGGTCTGGCCCAGCAAGGACCAGGGGATTCACCACAGCAAGAGGAGTCAGGGCAGGCCTGGAGCAACCAGGGGAGCCCAAGAAAAGCAGTGTTGTCCCTCAAGTGGACCCACAGGCCGAAGGCAGAGGAGTCACGATGGGACCTCTAGCAGTTTCACAAAGTAACAGCTTGCAGGGCACACCTCCTGTGTTGCTGTAGCCTTCGGAGTCCGCAGGCGCTCAGGATCAGCAGACCGGTCAGTTGCGTTACGGTGCCTGCGAATGCAGGGGAGTGACTGCTTCACCCCAAGTGAGATAACTTCAGTTGTCCTTGATGCTCCACAGGTCCTGCACGGAGCCTTTATGGTGCACGGGCACAGAAGATGCTTTGGATGGAGAGGGAGATGAAGTCGGCCCCGGTCGAAGTCCAGCGAAGTCCAGAGTGTCTAGACGGCCGAAGGTCAGTGGTTTCTTGATCAGAATCTTGTCCACGTCGAACCTAGGGTCCTACAGCCAGGTAAGCCCTTTTGTACCCACGCGAGAGGATTGGACATATTCAGGGGACCCTCCCAGGGAAGGGACAGGACAGTGGGGAGGTTACTCCCATGTCCTTTGTCCAGTTTCGTGCCAGAGCAGGAGCCAACGGCTCCCAGGACTGGTTTGAACTGGACTATGCACAGGGACACCAAATTTGCCCCTCGTGCAGACTTTCAGGCACTTTGGAAGTGCACCCACCCAGCCCCAATACACTCAATCCTGTTTGGCAGGTGGTCACACCTCCCTGTGACAGGATGCCTATTGTGCTGCCTTCCTCTGCTCAAGCTTGGCCAGCAGCAGGAGGGCAGAAATGTGTCTCTGGTCGGCAGCAGCCATTTTGTGCTCTCCGGGTTGAGAAGGCTGGTACCAGGGAGACCAGGGACCCCATGAAGCTCACTTCAGAAGGGTGGAATCATACCTCCCACACCCATTACCGGTGTGGAGGTATGATTCCAAGGTGTTTGATACCAAACACGACATGGTTTGTTGCAGCCATGTTCGTGATAGCATTTTACGCGTGCATAGAATGCACCTCTACCTATATGTCTGTCTGCATCACCGACAACCCAGGAGAATGGTCTCCAAAGGCTGCAGGGGTGCTCTGCTCATGCAGGGGCACCCTCTCACGTAAAATCCAGCACCCTGCCTTCAGGATTGTCAAGGCCTGCTAGAGGGGTGACTGATAGGTTTTAAGTGTAGTGACCTATAGATATATTAAACCTATATCTAAAGTAAGTGGTGCATGCACCATCTTACATGGGCTGCAATGGCAGGCCTGTAGTTCCATTTTTCATGGCCTCTCATGGGTGGCATAATACATGCTTCAGCCCATGGGAGGCCACTGGGGTACCTATGTCCTGGGTACATGTATACCATATACTAGGGACTGACAAGGGTACCCCTTTATCCAATCTGGAGTGTACCTAAGTACATGGCATAACATTTTAGGGAGAAAGCAGATAGACTGGGGTCCTGATTAGCAGGATCCCAGTCAGACTAGTCAAAAACAGTGTAACATCAAGCAAAAAGTGGGGGTAACCATAAGAAGCAGATCCTACTTTCCTACACACACATTATCATTTGTGTGCAGAAAAATCGAATTTTGGTGCAAATGTAATGGTCATTTCAATTGAAAATATGTTGTCTGTAATGGCAGTGCTCTCCCACACCATACATACTCCACACCACGTCACTCCACTCCACTCTTTGCCCTTCGACTCTATGCCATGACACTTCATTCTATGACACTCCACTCCACTCAATGACATGCCACTCCACTCTATGCCACTCCACTCTATGGCACACCGTGCCACTTGACTCCATGCCACTCCAATCTACACCACTTACTCCACAACATGCCACCCCACTTTATGCCCCTCCACTCCACACCACTTACCCCACTCCACTCTAACCCACTCCAATGTACCCCACTCCACTCCAATCTGTCCCACTCCACTCCAACGAACCCAATCTACCCCACCCTACTCCACTTTGATACAATCTACTCCACTCCAATCTACCCCACCCAGAGGACCAGTCACTATGTAGGCTGTCCGGTTTTAGGTTTAAACCTATAATAACTGATAAAACCCCACGAAAGGGAAATAGCCCTCATCAGTGAAAACATATAAACACTGAAAAAACACCTGCATAACCACAAATTAAATGCCATTCAAAGAAAGGAAAAGGAGAGTGAAAGAGTCATTTTTTTTCTTCCTAAAGGGACCAATACAATGTAACTTTGTTATACAAGCTGGCAGCAAGAAAGACTGGGCTAACATTATTCTGCTTGAGTTTTGTTGTTGAGGGATGTCACTAAAATTTAGTTTTTTCTTCCTTTTGCTTTTTGCAGTTTTGTGATCTTTGGTCTAAAGATGCAGGGTTTAGAAGCATGTTTTAGGTCTTGTTTAATTATTTTATAAACTGTAGAGAATCAGGAAATATCAAAATCGTATTTGATATTTTGGCTGTGTTTGATTCTTTCACTGATAGGTAAAATGGCTGGTTTCATAAGAATCTTTCCCAATATGTGCCATCACATTTACCCATAGAGAATGGTTAAAAACGCTTGATACATCAGCCCCCAGTTTCTAGTGAGTCAGTATTGATAGTTGGTGAATTGCCAACACCTCAGGCTTTAAACATGCAATGCAATGTATAGTGACAAGTGTATGTGAAAAGAGTGCTATCGTCAAGCATCTGGGATAGTGGTGAAAACATGACAGGATGGAACATGGAACGCAGTGTCACTTGGAATGCTGCTGCAAAAAGGTTCTTTCTAAGTTCAACAAAGATTGGAGTGATATTGTTTGTATTTGCAGTGATTCAGCTACGTATATGAAAAAGTTGTGTGATGACTTGTCAAAATCGATACCTGAGCTAAAGTGCTTCCCTGTAAGAGATCCTTGCCACTTGTTAGATGGTATGCTAAAAGCATCTTTACAATCTTCAGAGTTAATGAAGAATGCTATTGACTTTTCAGTCCAATCTGGTGCACTGTTTTGTTATGCACGGGAACTAAAACACACATATTTCTCATTTTGTGCTTTGTGTGACATCAAAGAAAGAGTCATCCCAACTGTGTCACTTAGCTGATGGTTCCCAGTCCAAGGGGCTGTGAATGCTATATTACCCATGTGGCAACCGTTTACAACATTTTTGCTGAGTGATAATGCCAACCAAAGGCAAGAAAAGTGAGAATCTTTGGTCGCAAATTGATAGTGATGTGAAAAAAGTACACTCTACTGAATTCTAAGATTTTTACAGGAAAGCATAACTGCTGTAGTGGACATAATAAAAAAACTAGAGTCTGAAAACACCCTTGTCTGCCAAGTGTTCAGCATAGTTGGTGTAGTTGTGAAACATCTTCTTGAGAGTAGGCTGGGTGACACCTTTAGTGACTTTGGCACTGCAACATGTTCTATGTTAGAGTGCTTGCCACTTGGTAAACAAAGCAATGTTGAAGAGCAATTCAGGAACTTTTATTTTTCAATGTATGAGAAACGGCTTGCAAAAATGTCCCTTCACCAACCATGGCATTTGAAGTCAATGAAACCTCACTGTGGTACACTGTACAAGTTCTAGATCCCTTCCGTAAAGGGGAATTTTCTCTGTAGTTTCAAAAGTGCGGCTTCATTTTTGACAGCTTCAATAACTCGGATGGCATAAGCGCTCAATTCAACGCAAATGCTGCAGAACCTGCCCAGAGATTTGCAATCTTCAAGTGCACCAGTATAGGCATGGAAAGCTATGTCAGTGGCCAGAGTTAGCAAATTGTGTACTGGCTGTTTTGGCATTGCCTGTCTCAAGTGCCAATGTTGAGAGGGCCTTTTCACAGAAAAAAGTTGACATGGGAAGGAAAAAGCGAGTGCACACGAGCAAAGACTCACTGAAGAAGTATTGTATGGTGCACTACAGTAAGTTTGATTTGCAAAAATTTATTTGGACTTCATATACACTGTAGGTACACTGTCTTTATACCATACATCATCAGTGTAGAAAGCAAGCAATATTAAAAGCAAAACGTTCCATAAACACCAGAAAAACACTGTTTCAGTTGTTTATAATGGTGCGAAAAAGTGTAACCACTGATAACCACTGTTTTTTTTAGGTATTGAAACTGAAAACAGGAAAGCCTATATATATGCTAATAAATAACCCATCTAAATCTTTTTTCCCCTCTTTTTTTCTCTGCTTTTTGTAATTCGATCAAAATGCAGAAAAATCCTTGTAACAGCATACATCTGGAGAAAAATCACTCAAACACTTTTTAAACAACATACTGTGACCGTGTCAGGAATCAGTCTAGGCCTCACAACTCTCCAAGGGTGAGGGCTACAGAAAAACATCCACAGCCAGTTAGGACATCATGTTCTAGCAATTACAGCAATGGAACAAAACATACACAGGCCTCAAAGCTCTGGAGTATGGGAAAGTGGAGACTGGATTAGCCATTTCCAGCTGGGGTTGTGAAGCTCAGTCAAGGGTGTCAAGAACTGGTTTAAATTCCAGGCTATGAGAAGCAGTGCCAGGTAAAATGACAGCTACTAGGAGTACTCAGCTTGGCAATAGCAGATGATAGGCTTTCTTCACTTAGGTCTCCCCGTTTGCACCCAAATCGACTTTCCCACATGTTTTGCCCTCTCTTGGTTCCCTTAGCAGTTAGTTACCTCTTAGGCAGGACTTTACCATTTCCCTCCTGTTTTCTGTTTCCTTACAGCTCTGTGCTACTCACCATGGGACATTTCCCCATCTCTTTGGTTCACTTATCGCAGATTCCAATACTGAGTCACGCTTGACTGACGCTACCTACATTTTTGGATTTCTGACTGTATACTGGTAGCTGGTGGGATAGTTACAGCACATCTCCTACCTGAACCCTGTAAGCCTAACTTTGGTTTTAAGCTTTTTAGAGACCAAAGGTTATTACAGAGCTGTTTCAAATGTGCTGTCGGCCCTCACTATAGAAACTCAATGGTCTAGCACATTCTTGTGAATTACCAGGATATGCTGAGCTGTATTGTCATCAGGATCATGGGAGCAAAGATGGCGTCCGGCTGAGCGGCTTACTTTCCCAAGGGCTCCCTCTCCTCCTCATAACAACAACGCGTTAACGGCGGTAACAGTGACCCAGGGCAGCGCGGCCAGCAGGAGAGCGGGAATAGGCAGTCACAGCGGGAGATCGGCCCCTGGGAGCAGCGAGGGATGCTGGAGTGCTTTATATTTTACAGAGCTCACTGGATCCGGCATAGAAGCTCGTCAGCGGGGCAGAGAAACCGCGGGAGACACAGCTGGAGACTCCGCGAGGCCGCTTTCGTGAAAGGACAGCTTGTTGTTCTGGGAGATGTGCTGAGGCAGGCAAGTGCAATTGCGGCTGCAGGAAGGTCCAGGATTCACACAACGATGGCAGGCAGGAACGCTAAAGCCTCTAAAGTTAAATTAATTAATGTGGCTGCCACCGCTATCGGTCCGGCTGGGACTACTAAGACCAGCATGCACCAGGCGGGCCTCAAGGAAACCGGGGTGAGTGGAAGAGCAAAAAGAAAGGGGGTGAGCCTGGTGATACCATAACCAAGCAAGATATTGCAGGTAAAAGGGCCACTCGAGGGAGCAACATGCTAGCGGCAGTTGAAGGCCAGCCTGCAATTTCGGACCTTTTTCCTCTGCAAAACCCTAGATCTAGAATCCCCCAGGAGTCTGCTACCGCGACTACCTCCCTAGCTTCAGCATTGACATCTGTGTCTGTCGTTACCCAAGCTCAGGAAACAGCCCTCATGGAGGGGGATGAGACCAGAAGCTCCAAACTATATGAAAGGGAGAATCGTGTAGGCACCCCTGAGGAGGAAGTAGGAGGGGGCTGGCCGGAGAAGCAGAATCCCTTTGGGGAGGAATGTCTCGAGAATGACCCTGATGGGCAAGGGGGGACCTCGGCCCCCCCCTCCTCACAACTAACGGAAGCTGCTCCTATCTCCGTTGACTCTGGCTGTTTGGGGGCCCCTGGTCCGCTGGCTTCACCAGACCGGATGGGGGGCTGTGAGAAATTCTTTTCCCTAGCCGAGGATTCGGATTCTTCAATGCCAGAGTTAGGTTCGTCAACTTCATCGCAGTCCATTTCTTTTAGTAGTAGCTCGACGGATGGATTGGTTATCTTTGTTGGGCGGAAAAAGAGATCAGGAGGGTCAAGAGGAAAAAAAAAGGCCCACAGTCGAGGCAAGAAACAGCAGTTAAATAGTGACAAGGCTGTCAAAGACCAGAAAGAGCCGTCGGGTAAAAGATCTCCCAGGCTTAGGTGGTATTATTCCGCTGATCAACTTTTGGACAAGCTCGCCCAGGACTTGGAGGGCGCTGCTACCGGACCCCCAATAGCACAGGAACCTCCGCCTTCCCTAATTTTGGCTACGATTATTAAGCAAATGCAAGCCGAAGTACGGACTGATAATCGACGGGCCTGGCAGGCCTCTAAAAAACTACAAGGTGCAGTCAGAAAAATAAGCAAGACCTGTACTGAAATTTCTGACAGGATGACCAGCATTGAGGCTCGGACCGACACTCTCGAACAGGAGGTCGCGGAGTTAAAGGAAGCAAGCTTTTTCCAGGACCCTAAGCTCACGGAGATGATGCAGAAGATGGAGGACTATGAAAACAGGCAGAGAAGAAGCAATTTAAGGTTACTGGGGAATCCAGAAGGGAGAGAGTGAGGGGACCCCAGAGACTAAGGGGCCGATTCCGATTTCGGCCGGAAGGGCACCGAACGATGGCCTGAGCCCTTCCGACCGAATCGGAACGTGCCGGCCGGATTCCTTTCCGACCGAGCCATTCCGATGGGCTCGGTCGGAAAGGAATCCGACTCGGATTTCCGGATGGCTACCGACGGGCTCGGAGAGCCCGTCCGCCGTCCGGAAATCCTTCAGTGCTGCCCCGGCCGCCTCTTCACGACCGAGGGAGTACGATGGCAGTTTTTCACTGCGTTTTCGTGCCAGTCTTTCCGGCACGAAAAGGCATTCGGAAACTGTCTTTGGGGGCCCCCAGTAGGGCCCCCATGGGTGTGAGGCCGTTGAATGGCGGCCTGGGGGCACCTATGGTGCCCCTCTGTTGATCCCTGCACCCGGTGGCAGGCACCTTGGGGTGCCGGCCACAGGGTGCAGGGATGAACTGCACCCCTGCTTTTCACAATGCAAGCATGCATTCTGCTCGGAATGCATGCTCCCATTGTGAAGTATACGAGTGCGACCGAACAGGGTTCGGTTGCATCGTACTTGCAGGGCCGTAACCGACGACAGCAGGTCGGTCGGTTACGGCTCCTGACCGATGTCGGACGGACCTGAGTCCGTCCGACATCGGAATCGGCCCCTATGTTGTTAAACTCTTAAAGGGTGCATTCCCCCGAACTTACGGGATGGGATTGGTCAAGAGAAATTCAGAGGGCACACCGATTCCCCCTAACGCCCCAAAAACGGGCGGACAATAATGCATATCCTAGGGCTATGTTGGTTTATTTTGGAAATTTTCTTTTGAGACAAAGTATTTTTGATTTGGCTCGCCCCAACGCTAAGAGAGAATTTGATGGTGTTACCTTCTTTGCACGGCCAGACGTCACTCACGTTACAGTAGAGCGTAGGTGGCGATTAAGGCAGATGTTTGCCCCCCTTCAGAAAATAGGGGCCGAAGTGTACCTACAATATCCGGCAAAATTAAAGGTGGTATGGAAGGGGCGCACCCGCATCTTTTTCTCGGAGATTCAGGCTCAGGAATTTCTTACGGACCAGCAGGGCGGGGTCTGATTCAGGGGGAAATAGTTTGAAATACATTTCTGAGTCCCGGATTAAAGCGGGGGGGACAGAAAGAGGGAAAAAAAAGAAAAAAAAAGAGATGAAAGGGAGGAAAAAAAAGGGGGGATGAGGAAATGTGTATTGGAAAATATATATAAGATGGTGTGTCACGGGGTAGGTGGAGGGGGCTCAGGGTGTGGGGTTTGTGAGGCTAGACAGTGTCATACAGGCTAGGCCTGGTTGCTCAGTGGAGTGGTGAGGGTGGGGGTGGGGGGGCAGGGGGGACAGGACGGTCAGGGGGGGTAGGTTGAGGTAAGAAGGCCAAACGTACTGGTATGAACGAAGCAGGTGTGGAAAGAGTTATAAAGGCGGGGTGGTGACTCATGGAGGTGGGCCTGATGATTTTGTAGTTTTGAAGGGCTCGTGTTATTTGTGTAGCGGAGAAACAGTGGCTTAAGATTGATCAGCCAATGATCCGTATCGCATCTATCAATATATGCGGCTTAAATGACCCCAAGAAAAGAGCCAGGACTTCTTTGGGTTTAAAATTCCTGAGGGCAGACATCGTCTGCCTCCAGGAGACACATATTGAAGCCTCACAGAGAGATATTCTTAACTCCCTGGGCTATAGACTGGTAGCTTGTACCTCGCAAAGCGTGTGTACTACGTGTGTGGCAGTTTTAGCCCGAGGAAGCCAGCTGAAATTTTCACAAATAGGGCATGATCCTAGGGGGAGATGGGTAGTCGTAGTTTGTCATTCACCCTGTGGAGACAAGTTTACGCCATGTTCAGTGTATGGCAGCGTGCTCGATGATCCCTCCACCCTAATGCAGGTTTTTAAGGAGTTAATGGGCCGTCCCCTACCTTAGTAGTAGTAGTATATTGCCTGGAAGGAAAGATCTTATGAGTGCAGTGATCAGGTAGGGCACCATCTGGCAGTAAGAGCAAGGCAGAGGTGTACCGATAGTGAGATCAGAGAAATCTGAGATCCAGCTCTTGGGGTGGTTACCGATGCCAATAAAATTAGAGAGGCATTTCAAGTGTTTTATCAAAACTTGTACTCAGAGGGAAATCGGGTATGTTCTGAATGAATTAAAAGGTTTCTAGAAGCAGTACCTGTAAGCAAACTATCCCTAGATGAAAGTGAAACTCTAGAAGAAGAGCTAACGTGGGATGAGATACTGCTAGCTATTACTTGCCTCACCCCCGGTAAAGCGGCTGGCGTGGACGCAATTCCTTCAGAATTTTACAAAACCTTTGTCACCAAGCTGAAAGTCCAGACGGTGCCACTTTTTAACCATATATTCAATGGATCTACACCCCCTGATTCATGGTCGGTGGCGAAAATAGCTGTCTTTCTGAAGAAGGACAAACCTCCTGCTGAGCTTGGCTCTTATAGACCGATAACGCTAATAAATGGCGATTCAAAGATTTATTCCAAGGTGCTGGCAGCCCGACTAGCTCAGGTCATTAAACAATTGGTGACTCAGCAACAACATGGTTTCATCACAGGTAGGGACACCACCGACCATATCCGACTAGTGATAATACTTTTTGACGCAGCGGAAGTGACAGGAGACCCTATGGCTCTTATTTTGTTAGACGCCGAAAAAGCATTCGATAGGGTCTCCTGGCAGTTTCTCTGGCAGGCAATGTATGTAAGGGACTTTGGTCCAGGTTTTATGCGTGGACTTAAGGCCTTATATCACAACCCTACGGCTAGGATTTGTATTTCAGGTAGCTTGACAGGAGCAGTGTCGATTACTTGAGGAACCCGACAGGGGTGCCCTTGCTCCCCACTCCTGTTTACATTGTATATTGATCCCTTTTTAATGAGAATAGTGCAAAGTACTGTTATTCCACCAAATATTATGCATGGCCACGAGACCAAGATCCTGGCTTACGCCGATGATGTGGCAGTCCTAACACCTAACCCAGAGGTTGCCATCAAGGCAATAGAGGCAGAGGCTGCTATATTTGGGGGCATGTCTGGTTTCTCGCTAAACAAAGAAAAGACACAGATTGTTATATACGGAAAGATCATATTAGTGGATAACAGAGTGGTGGAGAAGGCACTATATTTGGGTGTTTATATCTCTTTGAAAGTCGAATCTATCGTCAATATTAATCTAAATCCTTTGGCCGATAGAACTAACAAAGGTTTGGCTAGATTAAATAATCTACATCTTACTATGGTAGGTCACTGCAATCTGATAAAAATGATTTATTTCCCCAAAATGTTGTACTTTTTTAGAGCAACTCCATTAGAATTCCCTAGTGAATGGTTTAAAATTTCGATGCGGTTTTTACTAGATTTTTATGGGCCTATTCTAAGCCAAGAAGAGCGCTGAGGTATCTTTCACTCCCAAGAGAAGGGGGGGGGCCTCCGGCCCTCCCAAACCTCAGATTGTATTACTGGGCTTCATTATTGCAATATAGCCGGATCCTACTGAGGGAACCACCACAAGCGACAGTGCCCAACATTATGCCTTCTATATATGAATTATTGCTCGGGGAAGAGGCGTGGGGGTGTTTGCTGAGGCAAGTTGAATATAGTTATTATAAAAAAGTTAAGTTTAAGTGTCTTTTGGGCACAGCAAAGGCCTGGGTTGCAATACGGAAGAGCTTGGGCTTGGGGAGACTGAATTTTATACTCCAATTTTAAATAACCCAAACCTACCTAGAATTTTCAATGATGGCTATATGCATGTATGGATTGGGGCAGGCATAGATAAATTGGGTGTCATTTTCTTCCCGGCGGGCCTTGACTCGTTTGACGAGTTAAAGACAAAATTCAGTATAAATAACAAAGGGTTTTTTAAGTATCTGCAAGTAAGAGATTACCTTCGGCAAAAAGCGGGGGCGCTAGTGGCTTTAACAAGAATGCCCTGGTGGGTCGGCTAATAACCGAGGACACAATCCGTATTGGGTCAATTTATCAGATGTTGATTTGTGAAATGAATGATGATCTCGACAAACAGTGCATGAAAAGGCAGGATAAGCTGGTGGTGACTGAAAATGAATTTGCTAAAGCCCTCAACTTATCCCAAACAGTGTTAATGTCGGCTAATTTGCAAGTACAGTTCTTTAAAACTTGTTTTGTGCTTTATTATATGCCTGCAAGAATTGCCAAGTGGAGCTCAGGACAGGGTACTTAGTGCCCGCGCTGCTCCATGCTTAGTGCTGACATTGTGCATATATTTGCAACATGTTCTTCTTTGAATTCTTTAAAGAATAAAATCCAAACCTTTTTTGCAATAAGTTAGGTCTTAATGTTGTACTGAGCACAAAGGTAATCTTGCTTGGAGTTCTAGAAGAAAAATTGACCCCAGAGATAGATTATTTTATTGCAGTTGCTATGACGATTTTTAGATTGGTATTAGCTACAGCATGGCTAGATCCACAACCCCCATAATTCCAACACTGGCTCGCCCACTTATTAGCTATTTACAATCTAGAGAGAGCAATCTATGCCAGAAAGGGTGTTAAAACAAAGAAAAAAAGTTTGCTAATTTGGGCACCCGTATCTAGATTAGAAATTTGAGGGGGTTTCGAATGATAAGAGGGATTGCCCTGGATCTCCCTTTTTACTTGTTATTGTTAGCCTTGTAATTATATTTATCTTTGCACATTTGCACCTTGAAGAATGGTCTGTTGTTTACATCTACTGTTGTACTATTGTCAGCTTATACCTCAGTCAATTATTATTAATCTCAGTCCCTTCATTGTATTTATTCCGCAACCTGCACTTTAAATAATGGGTTGTTTACAATCATGCCTTGTAATTGCTGATTTTACTTTGCTCTCTTTCCAACTAATGTATCAAAATGATTATGTACAGTTTAATGACATGCTACCCTGACCGGGGGGTGGGGCGGGTGTTTTTTTTTCTTTTGTCATAAAATGCATAATAAAGATTATTTAAAAAAAAAAAAAGGATCATGTCTGTCTTTTTGTCCACTGACCCCTCTTTTCCCCGAGGTAGTGTTAACTCCAAGTGTGTTACCTGTTACACTGAGGTTATGCTGTTTTAGAGAGAGAGAGATGGATTATCTCTGCTCCTTAGAAATCACCACCAGCCTCGAGTTCTGCCAAACCAGTGCAGCCACACACTATTTTCCAGACCAATCAGACACAGGAAGAACACTGAGATACTGCTGGCTGATGCGAGTAATCTTTCTGCACTTCGCACCCCAGCATCCCTGCAACAGTCTTAGCCATTATTCCTTTGATGTTTGTCCCATGATTCTCTGAGATACTCCTCTGTTCCAAATCTGTAGTAAGTTCCCATTAGGGCCCACTTGGTTCTCCCTTATTTTAGCCTAATTGCATGTTTTAGGCCGCTTTTGCTTTGCATAGCCACACATAACACATTTATTTTGTGCCATGATATTATTTTAGAAATACGCTGTACATGTTATTATTATTCAGTTCTTCTTGGGATTCAGCCTGAACATTTTGTACAAGGTCGAACAACATGGTGCCCTGTTTTGCTATTATCAATCTGCAACATCTCCAACTTTTAGACACAACACAAAGGCCCAGCTGCTGTTTTCCAGCACAGCACTTTTTATCATATAAATCGAGACTTACCTTACCTATATTCCTGTGCTCACATAGTGAGGGTAGGCTTAGACAAATATATAATTTGCCATGATAGGGCTTTTCATTGTATACAGTTTGCTCATAATGTTGATTACTTTGCTCAGTTGTATATGTTTTCTAATTGCAGCACAGTTGCTTCATAATGGAGCACAATACTTTCAAAAATATAGTAAACTTTCCTCATGTATTTCTTTTGTTTATTATGGACATGCATAAGTGAGAAGTGAAATGTGCCGATCTGCTTCCACGGTTCCCTTGAGGACTAGAGTGTTGTGTTCCAGGTTACCAACTTACCTGTTACTCTGGGAGGGTTACAAGGGCAGGTGGGGCACTATGAGCTAGTTGGATTTGGGCACATAGGCACTGATATGCTATTGTGATCCCTGGCATAGTTCTGTTTCCAAACAGAATCCCTGCAACAACACCTTACCAGGGGACCTCTTAACCTCAATTCAAGGTTGGCAGAAACCGAGGGTAAACACAAAAAAATGATGCAGCTTATGTCATACACCAATGCCTCTGCAATATCAGCTGGTGATAGCCACAGTTCTCATGAAAAACAGGGTTTAAATAAATCTTCTTCCTCTTCATCTGGTCATGCTAAACCTAGTGTCTCTGGGAAAAAATATCAGAAAAGAAGTTGATGCTCAGGTATTGTACTACATATGAGAAAACCTGAGCTTCCTGGAACTGCCAGCAGAACAGGACTCTCATTTTTCCACAATTACCTTTGCATGAGAAAATCAGAGTCTTGCTTTTAATAAAGTGGTGAGACCAGGATCATTAGAGTTAGGGGTGTGCCAAATTCTCACAATTTGTTTTTGTGTAATTCTGCAAAAATTCAGCAAAGCTTCATAAAATTACAAGTAAATATGCAAAATGCAAATCGATCATTTAGAGCTATATTTTAGAACTAAACGCATCCTGGCATCAATCTTTGGCAAAAGGATGGTTTTCATGCTAAAAAGAGAGTGAAAAACGTAAGTGCCATGAACACCAGTCATTCACATTCTGGTTGTTCATGTTTTTCTCACACTCCCACACTATAATTCTGCAGCGCACATTAGCATAATATGTGATGTGAGGTAATGACATCATTTTTAGGAATTTTGCAAAACAAGCAAAGGGCAAAATTCCCAAAATTATGAGAATTACACTAGAGTAATTCAAATATCCCATCTTTTCTTCAATGAATATGTGTTGGAAGATGCAGAGGGGATGCTGTGTCATTCAGTTAAGATTGATTACATTTTGGCTACCCTGATTAGTCATATTTCAGTTAATGCAGAGGAATGCTCACCCTTGGATCAAGGTAATAAGAGATATAAATTGACTTTAAATAAGTCGCATGCAGGTAGCAATCTTGTGCTCAGAGCAGGCACTTAGCTGGCTTATAATGCTCAGTCCCTGGTGAAAAATATTAAGTTCTTTGTTTGAGCATTGCAGAAAGGAGGCAATGCCTTACTCTACAAACAATTCATCCTCTGCAGTTCATTCTTATTTGTACTTCTTACAGAAGTGACTCTTGCTCATTGAGGTCTTCCTGCTAAAAGGACAGACACAATATCCCAGCCATCAGTTCAGAAGTGGAAATCATGACTAGCAGAGACCAGAAGATGATTATGGTCTTGTAAGAGTTCATATCCACAAATGTTAGTCAGGCAGTGCAGGAATAATAACTTTCAGACCAATCAGAACTGAATGCTGTGCAGTTTGGCTTGCACTAAACTTTGTCCCAATCTCAGAAGTCTTACCCTTTTAACTTGTTTCTAGTGGCTATTAGGTCAGCTTGGAAACTTGTAGAATTATGTTTTCTTTTCTGTAGACATCCTTTTTGAGGATCCACTGAGCTGTCTTGAGGCTGGGTCCTTTCTTTATTCCTAAAGTTTCTACAGCTGTACCTTGAGGCAGAAGATTGTTCTTCCTGAATTTTGCTCTTCTTTTTCTCCAGAGGAATTTGATCTTCATATTTTGGGCATCAGAGTGGTGGTAGTGATTTATGTTCAACGGGTGTCCTCTTTTCAGCAGCTGGGTTCTCTCTTTGTCTATTTTGATCTACTCAGGAGGAAAGGCAAGCCTGAGAGTCAGACCTTAAATCAATGGAATAAGTAATTGCTTGGACTTACCAGATGCAAAAGGTTCTTTGCCATTTGGGTGTTCAGGGTAGATTCATAAGAGGCATGGCTGCTTGCTTAGCAGAAATCAAAGGTGCTTCTTTGGCAGAGATCTGCAGAGCAGCTACTCAGTCCTCTCCTTCACCTTCATTAAAGATTAACAGACTTGTACATTGGGATGATGTTGGTGTTTTTGGTTCCAAAGTGCTCTCCACTATAAAACAATATGCATAACCTCTTTTTTCATTACATTCTTTCAATTTACAGAATTTCAATGTATTGTTGTTTGTTTGAACTAACTTTGTATCAGCTGTATGAGCTTGAGAATGGCTCGTTTATAAATTACTTACTGACACATTCTATTACTCTGAGTACATTCTTTCTCATTTCAATCACTCCTTCCTTCCTTCCCACCCATTCATTAGTCAGTCAGGCTGGCTGGATGGGTGGGGAAGAAGGTATCAGTAGCCGAGATGTAGTTTAAGTAGGTTTATTTAGTCTTAGTTGTAGGTTATTAAGTTCATGTAAAGGAGCCCCACCAGGAGCAGCCTGCCTGCTGCTCAGCCCATACTCCAACTGTCACCTCTCACCTCACCTCACCAGCACCCAAACATTCCATTCCTCATCACCACACCAACATTCAACGCAGCACATTCACACTGGCTGAGCAGCTAGGGAGAAAGCAACAGGGTAAATACATAAGCAGGATACTACATATCCTCCCCCTTTATATAACACAAAAATGAAGCATAAAAACGGAATAAAGTATTGGTAAGAAGAACCATAATATAACATTGAGAAAAATAAAGAAGATAGATAGATAAACAGAGAGCAGCAATATAGCATTGAAAATATTTTAAGAAGATGCATAGGTAAATATACAAGAGAAAATTGAGAAAAATTGAGAAGATGCATAGGTAAATATACACAATAAAATATCAAACAGCCTACCCCTCTATGAATTTCATAAAATATGGCATAAAATATGACAGAACAAACAACATGTTAGATAAACGACACAATTGCACATATGACTACCACCAACCACACTCACTGGTGTGAGAGGAGGCACAACACTGCACAACACGAATTAGCAGTATGAAACGACTGACACTCACATATATTACATAAAATAAATGGGTGTAGTACACCCGGCCAAACGTCCCCAAAACAAAGGCGAGTGGAGTGCCCTGTAGCAACAGGTGACACTCACACCCAACTAACATCCTTAGAGTAAGGACAAGTAGGGAAAACTATGAAAATGGGTGACTCCCACTCATACAGCCGCTCCTCACAAGAGGGCAGCAAGTAAAACGTGTGAAAAGGGGTGACTCCAACCCATGCAGCTGCTCCTCACCTAAGGGCAGCAAACAAAACGTGTAGCACAGAGTGACTTACACACCGTCCAATCATCCATCATGTAAGGGTATGAAACGTGGTCTGTAGAAATGGGACTGGTACCCATTTAGACGCCTCTCATGTAAGGGTCTGTAGTGTAAAATGTAGTAATGTAGTAGTTAGCGACTTACACCCACTTACAAATCCCTCACGTAAGGGCACATAGGGTAAACTAATAAAACATGGGCAAGAATACACCCATAGAGCAATCAAGATAGTGTACAATGTTGAAATCGGTGACATCCACCCATACAGTAATCCTTCGTGTAAGGGCAAGAAGAGAAAAATGTAAAATGTAGCAATCCAACATGCCAGTACATTAAGTGGCAACTCTCAGAACCTTATATTCCATGAAGAAAACGTCACCAAATCACATCAATAACGAAACCAACGTGAAAGAAATAGTACAGTAGGAAAAGACACCTACACTGTAAATAAACCAACACAACTGGAACACAGTACAAGATACCCCCACACTGCAACCCATGCGCAAGTGTAGGTTTACCAACCTACACAGGAGCATAGAACTCATGAAGTCAATGCACTCTTGAGCAAACTGTTAAGGAAAACAATAATGTGTTATGAAAAAAATAGAAATAATGGCATACAATAGCATATCATTGCCCAATAAATACCACATGACCCAAGGAATTCACGATTAAAGCAAACATGTCTTGCAGAATAAGGACTGTATTCCAATATGAACCAAAACGTTCTGCTATTCTCTTAAGTCTGTCTATTATTTCAAGATTCTTTCAATCTGGACTGACTCCACAGTGTCATTCATTAGATAGTTTTACCTTGCTTGTGGGTGAGCAGTTTAGACTTAAGTTGGGTGTACATCTCTCGTTATTGGGTGGACTAGAGACAGTCCTATAATATGTGGCTATTCCTGAACACTGGGTAGATTACCTGAAGCTTCAGTTGACTGCCCTACTTTCACTTCTGTGTAAACGTTCTAGAAGACTACAATAGGTGGTGCTTCCACACTAATGGGCAAACTGTTTGGAACCCTTTTTAAAAAAATTTTTATAGGCAGCTCCCTTTACCACCAAGATGACTCCACAAAGATCTTCAATTACATGTATTTTACCAGTTAGTTCCCGGGACGAAAGTTCAGTGTGCAGTGGCAGAATACGACGAGAATGAGAAATGCCAGTATTCCTTCGTTGTGAAATGCCGGTGTACCGTCATTATAAGCTCCCCGTCTGCTTGTGCCTCCTCCTCGTGTGTGCACAAACATTTTATGGGAAGCACCAGGTGTTCTGCCGCGTCAAAGAAAGATGGCTGCACGTATCAAGGAACAGAGCAGGGTGACTCATGGCGCATGCCTGCACCAAACATTGATGCACAGCACACATTCCTGAACCGCAGTGTGGAGACGTGACAGATCATCTGGCTGCACTACCTCATGCCATGCACTCGCGCTGAGCAACCACCGTTACTGACGGCATCGACACGGTAAGCCTTGCGCATGATTTGTGATGCAGTAACAGTGCTTATTAAATTCTGTAAACAATGCCAAGAAAATAAATGAAAATACTCACCGTTGACCAGTTTAAAAAAAACATTAATCCAAGCGCAGCGAAGCTTGATTAGCAGAGACCCCAACACCCTTGTTCACGGCTCATACAGGACTGAAAAATCACTGCATATACAATGCTGCTGGCTAACTGGACACAGATCTGTAGATGCTGTGAGTTCCTTTTGTGAGCCAGTCTACCATACGCAATCCAACGTGCTGCCTCTAAAATTGGAAGTTGATCCATTGAACAATCTGACACCGGCTGGGTGAGGCCTGTATGATGAGCTACCCAGACATAAAATGATAAGAACTTAGAGTTATTATCATTTTATGCTTTGTGTCCTGCTGCTTTGCGGACGGAGCTGCTCTGCTTTCGGAGCAGGGGAGGAGTGGCTGGCCCAATCGTAAGTGCGCAATGACTGTTTGGTCAGCCTTCTCCGGCCGCCCAAACGAGTCATGCACACTTTCCCCGTTCTCCATGCAAGCTGCATTACCGCCTGCATGGAGAACATTCCCATCCCTCCAGCCCCTGGCTGAGCACCGTGTCACAGCGCTCAGACCAATCACAACGCTGCATTGCAGCATTATGATTGGCTTAGGGGAGGGAACCTGGTTGCCTGTTTCCTGTTCCTAGAGTCGAAGGCCGTAGAGCAGAAGCAGAGACGTGGGACCCGACCTCAAGGTAAGTTTATTTATTTTTGTATTCCCCCCCGCACCCACTCCCCTGTGGCTCCCCCGTGTCCCCCTCATGACCCCCAGCGCCACGCCGCCCTGCCACCCGAGAGCCATGCCGGCCACCACTGGGAGTAGGCAGTCCTAATTTGTGACTGGTGAAATCAAGCTGAGACTATGGGTTTTGTTTTTCTTGGATCAGTGTTTTTGGGGGGGGGGGGTCTCTCTTTACAATGTGGTAGCTGCGACTAATAAAACACAACTACTCTATGCTCACAACAAGAAAGAAAGTGCACTCAAAACCTACTTTGAGTTAGGAACATTTCATTTTAACTTAATGGGCTTATATTGTGGAGGCCCCAGGAGTTGATTCTCAAAGTGACTAGAGATTGCTATGGGAAGGCATCACTACCCCCTACCGCCTCCAGACAACAGTTTTTCGTACAATACCTTAATTAGTCTATCATGTGGCTCCCTTCTACTTTCAAGTAGTGTATATTATGTCATTATTCGTACGAATGCATTCGACTAATCAATAAAAAAATAATTAAAAATGTAGGGGCATATTAGCAAGACCCACGTTAAAATTATCGCCGTTTTAGCGGCAGGAAACTGACGCTAAAACGGCGATAATGGGCTTGCTAATAGTGCTTTGGAATCTAATAGAAGCCCAGGTTAGATGTCCTGCACATCTAACCTGGGCTTCTATTGGAATTCCATAACGCATATTAGCAAGCCCATTATCGCCGTTTTAGCGGCAGTTTCCTGCCGCTAAAACGGCGATAATTTTAACGTGGGTCTTGCTAATATGCCCCGTAATTTGCTGACTCCTATTGATGGAGACGGAAGCCTAGACACTGCAAGGGATTCTAACTTAAAAATCTTAATACTTGGGGGCATATTATCAACGGCCAGCGATAATTATCGCTGGCCGTACATAGCGATAGAAATATTATCGCTGGCTATCGCTGAATATTATCGCCATGATAACGCTATATTTACAACGCATAGCGCTATGGCGATAATATTTCAGCAATAGCGGTAGTTCAATGGAACATCACTGGTTTTCCAGCGATGTTCCATTGAAAACAGCGATAACATTGCTGATACGACCCTGTGGTCGTATCAGCATAATCCATCTCCCATTAAAAGTATGCTTTAGTCAGGAATTTAACAGACGTTAAATTCCTGAGTTAAGGCTGAGGTAGCGCGACTTTTTTATCGCTGTACCTCCTTGTTAATATCGCGAAGCTGCCTTCACGATATTAACATGTGTTGTTTTCACAGCCACGCCTTCTTTGCATCTCATTAGCGATGCGAGGCGAGGCTGTGAAAAACGGGCTCTACATCAAGGAAACACGCGCTAGCGTGTCCTTGATGATATTGCGATATAATTATCGCCGCTTTTCGCCCAAAAACGGACGCTAAAGCGGCGATAATTATATCGCCAGCCCTTGCTAATATGCCCCTTGGTCTTTCAGAATGGCAAGAAAAACAGTAAAAGTGAGCCGTTCAGCATTGCTGCACACGCAGTACAGCTGGAATATTAGAATAACTCAGCCAGAACTATCGATTTCCACTGTTCCACATTTCAAAACTCAATTCACTTTGCCCTCCCACTCATGCTTTAACATAGTGTGTGTACTCAAGGATTCATAAATACATCTTGCTTAACTTGTAATAAAAGCCGGAGCTCAGAGCATTCTGCTTACTGCAACATCTTTTGCAACTTCCAACTCTCATTTCCTCTGAAAATGATTCTTGATAGCAGAACATTCAGCGCATAAGAAGATTTTCTACTGATCCCAGGAGTGTCTTTATAAAATAAGCCCACGGTATATTTTCTTATATTTAGTCTTAACTCACACAATTTGAGGGGTCTGCAGTTTGCTTCCCTGCTATTTGCATATAGCATGAATAGAATATATTTACAGTGTGTTAAAGGTGATTAGCTAAAAAGTAACAGCAGCGATTAGCACATTAACCACTAGAATGTTTATAGGAAGAAACCAAAACAGCAGTAATACCTTATAAAGGAGCACTCATCTGTGACATGGCAACCCCACGCTGTTGTACTTTCAACACAGAAGAGGCAGCCATGCTTCTAATTGTGAATAAGAAGGAGGCAGGGCACAGGGCCTAAATAAAATAGCAAATTAGATGACAACTTGCAATGCACAAAACTCAATCCAGAGTGATCACACACGTAAGTCATAGGAAGGGACATCATACGCAATCATACTACAGACCCTAAAGGGAGTATGGATATTTTTCCAGTCTATATCATTCTAACATTCCAGTAGCGGCCTGTGGTGGGAGTGCTGCCGGGCGGTGACGTGGGGCGGGGGGTAGTAAACTACGGAATACGGCGCACAGAGGTAAGTAAACAAACAAATAAATAAAACGAATTTCATTGCGCGCGCTGCATCGCCCGACAGCACTCCCACCACGGGCCGCTACTGTAACGTTCTATATACCAACCTAAACAGCATTCTGTTCTCGTTACCTTGATAGAAATAGGTGTATTTATATCATCCAAAGTTTGTAAGTTTGGCTAAAGAGAGTTTTAGCTGTATGCCAGACTTCATGTTAACTTTACAAACTAAAACTAAGATAGAGGCTTTCCCTTCAGCCACTGGTTGACTTGGGTCAGCCATCTTCATCCATTGCTTCACAAAAGTGAAATTCATGTTTGGATTGTGTCAGATAAGTATTTAAGGGCCACATGTATCAACACTAGGAATAGCGATTACCTAATTGCGATTTCCTGCAAATAGCAATTAGGTAATCGCTATTCCTAATGTATGAAATTCCAACTAATGTATGAAACTCCAAGAGTTTCATTTAGTGATTCCTAAGGGGTCGCAAATGACCTACCTCATGAATATTAATGAGGTAGGTCGCAATTTGCGACCCCCTAGGAATCCGTCAAATCACGGGGATGGTAGCCTGCTGGGGTCAGCAGACCACCATGTCCGTGACTGCTTTTCAATAAAGCAATAATTTTTTGAAATGCAGCCCGTTTTTCTTAAGTGAAAATGGGTTGCGTTTAAAAAGTAAAATTAAACATTTTCTTTTAATTTTTTAAGAGCAGGCAGTGGTCCATGGGACCACTGCTTGCCTTCAAAAAACGTTTTCGCCACCATTCCCAAATGGGAAGGGGTTCCTTGGGGACCCCTTCCCATGTGCAAATGGGTTACCACCAACTTGAAGTTGGTGGAAAAATGTGGATGTTTTGCGACCGCCTTCACAGTCACAAAACATTCATACATATCGCTGTGATTCGGTATTTGGAAGGGACGCTCCATACACTCCCCATCCAAATACCAAATCGCAAACCCATTTTGCGATTCGGTAACAGGTTACTGAATCACAAAATAGTGTTTGATACATGGGAAAAGCCTTTTTTGCGCTCACAGAATCGGCCTGTTTGCGAATGCAAAATTGCTTGATACATGTGGCCCTAAGTCTTATTGTTAACTATTGGATATTAGGTGTGTGAGTTATCCTGCCTAAAGAATGCTTCCAGTTCAGTGATGCCTCCACCCCGGAGCTGCTCATGAATCAATGGAGCCAGGACTCGTGTCCCTCTGGGAGCATGTCTCATTAGTACTGAGATTTGGGAGCATCTGCACCACCACACACAGTGATACCCAAAGAATTAAAGCAAGTAACGAACTATGGCAGCCTCATGCTCTCCCTACCTGACAACAAAACTGTGAGCAGCAGAGCTGGCAGAGGAGCTCCCAAGAACCTGGCACAGTAGAGCATCATAGTTCCACTCACCTACATCACAACTGCCATTTTTCAATCACCTCTAACCACTACTGTCAGCCAAAGTACATGTCCTGATCCGTACTGTGGGTAGTAGACAGCTGACTGTACAGAACCCATCTGCTTAACGCTGAGAAGTAGGAAGAAGTTCTTCTCACAGATGATGTGACTCTGCGAACCAGAGAATTTGTGTTCCTCCTCTGGTGTTGCCCTCCCTGTATCTCTGTTTGCAGTGCCTTTTCAAGTTGAAATATCTCAGGAAGAAGAATGAGCTGGCCACTCTGCATCGTGCAGGGGGAAGCTTATTTACCAGTCTGATGCTGCTGGAGATGGCAGAGGACTCTTTGCCATGGGCTTCACATTTTGATGTCCAGTATTTGATCCAACAGAACATGGAGCCCATGCAGCTCAAGAGTGTCAGACGCGGTTCATGGATATTGCACAGCATCTTTGTAAAGGGTGTTACAAGAAGATATCAAGCCTGCCCTGTATGAACTGTCTGAGGCAATATCAGCTCTAAAAACGTGTGTCATAGGAATCTGTCACATGCTCTAGAAAAGTATGTCACAATTTCTGGCACAGATTATGCAGAAAGTGCTACAAAACACAATCTCTCCACAAAGGCTATCAGGCATGGATGCACTGACCTACAAGGTTTGTCAATGTTCTACCATGCTGGCTGTATTTTTCAGTCTTTTACATGCTTTGTCACACATATTCTAATATTGGCTGCCATCCATGGTCAGTATTAATCACACAGTCTAGTTCATAGACATTCTGTCACATTTTGCCACTCATGATTGGTCACACAAGCTTTGAGCCTGCTTGTGGCACATAAAACATATCACATGTCATAGGCTTGACACTAGAACTACATAAGATTTTTACCTCCTGTGTGACTTGCTGTTTTTGACAGCTTCTGCCACTGCCTTGTATGTCAAACTATTTTACTGTCTCTGTAAATGTTTTGTCACTACTATATGGGCTATTGCTGCTTTTTGCCAAATAACCTGTCTCAGTTTCGATTGCAAAAGCTGTGCAAAATACATGCCAACAATCATTCACAGCTGCTTTCAATTCATACCTCCCTCAACAGCATCATAAACAAGCACTGGAAAGCCAATAGGTGTACCTCATAATTGAAAGTGTTTGTCATTGGTGAGTTTGTTTGCATGTGCTATGGTTGATGGGTGAGTGGTGAGTGGTGAATGCAAGAATTAATTAATGGGTGAATAAATGGAGGTACGAGTGCAGCGATGAGTGATGAGCTATTATGCACCTAAACTCACCAAATTAATGAAGAGGCACTTCCAATTCTAAGCCAGATCTCTTGACCTAGTGCTTGTATTCTATCTTTTTCTAGATACTCACTAATGAAATATGTGTATCACCTGCAGGTCACGGGTTTCAATTCTAATATGAGAAACTTAGGGCCTGATTCACACAGGTAAACCTAAACCTCTGTTTAAGTTTACGATTGTTTGCTATTCACAAAGGATTTATGAGTAGTATCGTTACAAGTGCAGAGTCTCCACACATAAAAGGACCTATTTTTAGGTTTCGACTGCACAGCACATAAGCTGTGCTTCTGAAATCTATTATTTTTAATATATCTTAAAAGGGGCTTCTCTTATCAGTTCCCAAGGCCAAAGTACTCATCCCAAGCTTCTTTAGTGTGTGGAACTACTTTTCCTACATTAAGGCTGCACAGCATGTACTGTTTACAGATACTTATCTTCCCTGGCTGCACGCATTTACAATACTTATCTTCTACTAAAGCTGTTCACACTGTTTAGGCCCCATTCACTGTCCAGACTTCAGGCACTGTTAAGCTATAAGATCTATTCCCAGAGAAAAGGCAGACAGCTTCTAGCAGTATGCCTGAATGCTTGCTTTTTTATTACTTTGTTGTGCAAAGCAGATGCTTTAGCCTTAGAACGTTTGTGGCATTTCCTATTCATACACCAGTACCTTTCTTTGCACTTTGTAAGCATTATTGAATCAATTTTACTACTATACACGCAATCTCAATTGCAGTTAAAAGCGGCTTGAATTAAATGGTGCAGCAGGTGCAGTGGCACAGGAACCAAAAGTTGTCATAACTACCCTAAACACCAACTATTGCTATATTTTATTGCTAAACAGGCAGCCATAAGTGCAATTATCTAGCAGACACTAGGGCTATGATTTCAATAGTGGAGCAAGTGCAGTGTCACTGGGACTAAAAGCTCTAGGCACCCCATTAAAAACCAATTATTGCTATATTTTACAACTAAAAAGGCAGTCACAAGTGCAGTTATCTTTCAGGCAATAGAGTCTTGACTTGAATGGTGCAGCAGGTGCACTGGCACCGGGCCAAAGAGTTGTCAGAACTCCTCTAAACACCAAATATTGCTATATTTTACTACTAAACAGGCAGGCACAATTGCAGTTAAAAGGGGCATAATTTGAATGGTGCAGCAGGTGCCAAAAGCTCTAGGGACCCACTACCCCACTAAACACAGATTATTGCTACATTTTACTACTAAACAAGACAGTCACAAGTGCAGTTATCTAGCAGGCAATAGGGTGATAAGAGCAGTGACACCAGGACCAAAAGCTCTAGACACCCCACTAAACACCTAATATTGCTATATTTTACTACCAAACAGGCAATCACAAGTGCAGTTAACTTGCAGACAACAGTGTCATGATTTGAATGGTGCAGCAGGTGCATTAGCACTGGGGCCAAAAGTTGTCATAACTCCACTAAACACCAAACATTGCTTTATTTTACTACTAAACAGGCAGTCATGCAGTTATCTAGCCTGCACTGGGCCATGATTTCAAAAGTGCAGTGGCACTGGGACCAAAGGCTCTAGGCGCCCCACTATCACTGAGTATTACTATATTTTACAACTAAACAGGCAGATACAAGTGCAGTTATTTTGCAAGCAACAGGGTCATTATTTGAATGGTGCAGCAGGTGCAGTGGCACTGGGCCCAAAAGTTGTCAGAACTCCACTAAACACCAAACATTGCTATGTTTTACTACTAAAGAGGCAGTCACAATTGCATTTACCTTGCCGTTAAAAGTGGCTTGATTTGAAGGGTACAGCAGGCGCAGGGGCACCGGGGCCAAACGCTCTAGGGACCCCACTAAACGCAGAATATTGCTAAATTTTACTATTAAACAGGCAGTCACAACAGCAGTTACCTACCAGGTACTAGGGTCATATTTTCAAATGGTGCTGCAGGTGCAGTGGCACAAGGGCCAAACATTGTCAGAACTCCTCTAAACACCAAATATTGCTATATTTAACTACTAAACAGGCAGTCACGTGTGCAGTTCCCTTGCAGGCAATAGGGTCATGATTTCAGTGGTGCAGCAGGTGCAGTGACACCTGGGTCCAAAGCTCTAGGAACCCCTTTAAAAACCAAATATTGCAGTAATTAAGTACTATTTAGGCAGTCACAAGTGCATAACTCCTCTAAACACCAAATATTACTATATTTTACTACTAAACAGGCAGTCACAAACGCAGTTATCTTGCAGGCACTGGGGGCATGATTTGAATGGTGCAGCAGGGGCAGTGGCATTGAGCCCAAAAGAACTCCTCTAAACACATAATATTGCTATTACATCAATTAATTATATTATTTCCCTCTTTCATTAAATTTTTCAAAATATTGCTATTACATACCTGCACTATACCACTTGTAACAGCACATATATTGTCTTTTTGTACATAAACATATCATAAAACTTTAACAGACTTTCTGTAACTTATATTGTACAACTACTAGCAAGCTACAATTTAAAACAAAAACAGCTTATTATTAATCATCCAGGCGAAACCTAATGCATTTACCAGTGCTTGTTTTTTGTGCGGAGACTCTGCACTCATAAATATACTACTTGAAAATTCCTTTTGTGAATAGCAAAAAATCGTAAACTTACGTGAAAGTATGTATGGAGTCTCCTCACTCCTAAAGATACCCGGATATGTACATTTATCTTTGTGAAGCAAGTCGCAAGTCCTTAATCCTTTCATGGTCAATTGTTTTATGTCAAACACTATGCCAGCTATTATGCCTGGTCAGTAATTGTGGGTCAGTAATCCTGCACATGGTATTGTGGTACTTACTTACTGGTTGCGTTAATTCCGTGGATATAGAACTAGTCCCCTAAATGCCTCAATGAAATGAGGAATAACATACAGGAATCGGTGTTACCACTCTGATTTATCCATGTTATTTTGTCATTTGGGGCCTTTTTGCGTGACACAAATTCCTCCATATTTGACCTGCAGAAGGTGTCTATGAAAACCAATGCCGTGTTCTCACATGTGGCTATCATAACACTGTTTTAAGCGTAAACTTATGCCTGTCCAAAATGCAATGAAGAGGCAATTCATTATGAGGACCTGAGGACAGATGTGCTATGTAACGCACAAATTATTATAATTATTACGAACAACTGAATTATTCCCTTTGTTTCTCTATGGTGTATATACTTTAATCCAATCAGAAAGTGAATATAACAACCCTTTAGACTCTAAAGTTTAGAGAGACATTCATACCTTTTTGGATCTGAATAAAGCAGTCAAGGGATGAAATGGTGGCCCCTTCCATCTTCCGACCATTAAGAACGCCGAAAATGCTCCTTCCTGTGTTAAAAAACAGGTGAAGCTACATTCACAGGGGCATATTCTCAAGGACCTATCGCTGAGTTAGCGGCACTTTATCGCAGCCAAAGTGGCGATAGACTTATCACACCATTCACAGGCTGGTGCTAACAGCCGATATCGCCAGTTTTCCTGCGATAGCAGCCGCAAAAAACATCGCCACGGATGACACCGGCAACTAACGCTAATGAGATGCAGAGTAGGCGTTCCTGTGCAAAAAACCGCAAAAACACCACTTCGCAATATTCTCTACGACCAGCCAGATCGGCGATAAGATCACAAAACAGGCGATAAGGTGCGTTAGCAGCAGGGATTTAACATCTGCTCCTACCTGGTGTTAAGACGGACGACAACCTGCACCACGAAAGGGAGCCCAGACCAGAGACACACCTGAAGAACAACAGATGCCATGGAGCTACTGATCATGCAGCTCGGAGCCCCAAGAGGGCCACAACACCCACCGCCACCACACCCAGGCCCACCACCCCGCCCGGACCCCCCCCCCCCTGACCCCCTCTCTCCCTGGACTACCACAGAGGCAGCCCAAACAAAGACTGCGGACCTTCAGAAAACGCACCAGCCTCACAGACTTAACACCAGAGGATGTCATTGCCCACTACTGGCACAAAAGGACAACCATCCTCTGCATCCTGACCATCATTGCCCACAGGCTGACAGTACCAACACAGCGGACAAACAACATCCCTCCGCAGACAAAGCTGCTGGCTGTGCTGCACCTGTTGGCCTCTGGTACCTTCCAACGAACAACTGCCAGAGTCGGAGGAGTCTCACAGCCAGCCCTATCCAAGTTCCTCACACCTGTCTTGGATGCCATCATCAGCTTGGTACCCCAGCACCTTCACTTCCCACACACTGCGCAGGAACAGCTGGAGACCAAGCAAGGCTTCTACGCCATAGCTGGCTACCCGCACGTGTTGGGGGCAATCGACTGCACACATGTACTCCTGTTGCCCCCTGCCGCCACTGCACACAATTACCGCAACAGGAAGCACACGCATTCCATCAATGTGCAGGCAATAGTGGACCACCTGGGACTCCTCACCAATGTCGTCGCCAACTACCCAGGCAGTGTGCATGATTCCTTCATCTTCCGGCAGTCCATCATCAACCAGCGCTTTCAGGATGGCACCCATGGGAATGCATTGCTCGTTGGTAAGTACCAAATGAACACACCACACACCTCAACTCCACAGTCATGCAACTCACGACTCTGGGAATGCACACGTTACAAACCCACATACAACATGCCAAACAACATGGCCACGTACCAGACACGACAGCACAACTTACTGTGGTAACCTGGGCCAGCCATGTACACAAGCCATGAACGGCATGGCACCTCAGCTACACAATAGCAGAATGTGGGGAGAGGTGGGAACCAGTCATGTGCGAAGGAGGCAAGTGACCCATGAATGATAATGTACACAATGCCAAGTTTGGCGTGGATGTGCTTGACAGACTGCAGTATGCAGACCACAGACATGTCCATGTCGACATATACTGCTGGTGTCTGGAGTGTAGTGGACAGTGGACGCAACCATGTCACCCCAGGCAGTGGGGAAGATCGCGGAAATGTAGCTTGTTACGTCCCCCCCTGTAAGCGTGAGCGGAGTGGGCTGGCCCGGCGTACGCCAGGCCAGCGTAAGGGTTTGAAGAAAAAGCACGTAGCACCGGCCGTGGTTCTCTTCCGGAATGGCCAACGTGTCTGCCAGGGCGGCGCCTCTCAGCCCGCCACGAGGCCGATGCCGTGAGCGGCAGTGCCTGCGATCCTGTGCGCCTGCTGTACCCCAGGCCGCTGGTCCCCAGATCCGTCTTGGCCGCCCCTGCGCAACCAGGCCTCACTGCTCACCTGCCAACACCGGCGTGTGTCAAAGAGGGCCCACCACGTGCCGGTGCAAGCTCCAAGCCCGAGGCCCGAGACCTTGGCAGCCTCCTCAGACCATCACGCCCTCTGCAACACAGGCCCCCAGCACTCCTTTCTCGTTGACGTACTCCACTGCTGCCTCCGGCCTACACTGCGGGCCAGTAGGTCACACATTTGGAACTGAGTCTTGATTATTCAATGGCCGAGTGCATATCACTGTACGCAAGGAGAGGAGTAAGAGGAAGACGCGGTTCAGTCCGGAGGAAAAAAGGATCATCGTCATGGAGGTGATCGAACAGTACCAACAACTGCTCTGGTGCCACTAACTTTGTGCATCGCAAGCCAACGACACGTGGCTGTGTGCCCCTGCTGACCGCTGCCTCCGGCCTACACTGCGGTCAAGTAGGTCACACATTTGGAACTGAGTTTTGATTTATTTATGGCAGAGTTTATACCATTGTACAGGCCTCATCGCAGACTGCATGCCCTTTCAGCTCTGGTGCCACTAACTCTGTGCATCGCAAGCCAACGACACGTGGCTGTGGGCCCCTGCTGACCGCTGCCTCCGGCCTACACTGCGGTCAAGTAGGTCACACATTTGGAACTGAGTCTTGATTTATTTATGGCAGAGTGTATACCATTGTACAGGCCTCATCGCAGACTGCATCCCCTTTCAACTCTGGTGCCACTAACTCTGTGCCACAAAATTCATGGACACTCTCTGGTTGAACTTTGGTGGCGTCTCAGTCAATGGCCCGGGGGATGTCTTCATCATCATGTGGCTGGTACTGACTTGGTGTTAAACATGAGTCTGTAGCATTCATCTCCTCCATATTGCCTGTTTCTGCTTGGTTCTACCCTCTGCATCATGCCTTGGAAGAACACCTTCCACTGTCCCCCGGAACACTCAGCGACATTCACCTTCGACATCGACGAGGACCCGTTCAGCTCTCGTGGCCCTACCTCAGTGCACCGCAAGTCACCGTCCCGTGGCGGTGTGCCTGTGCCGGCCGCAATGCATCCGAGGCCACTAACTCTGTTCAGCTCAAGTCATGGACCCTGTCTGATTGAATATTGGATGGCCTCTGAGTCGATGGCCTGGGGGTCATCAACGCCATGTGTCTGTGGCCCTGCGCTGACCGCTGCCTCCGGCCTCAACTGCGGTCCATCAGGGCTCACACATCAAATCGGGTCCTGACCTGCCCGGACGACGCATCACCGCTGGCTGCACACGCCACCACCACCAGGACCACCTCCAAACAACAACTGCCAGAGTCGGAAGAGTCTTACAGCCAGACTACCAGAGTTGCTCACACCTGTCTTGGATGCCATCATCAGCTTGATACCCTGCTCAGCTCTTCAGGTGCCACTAACTCAGTGCACCACAACTCATGGACCCTGTCTGATTGAGTCTTGTGCTGTGTACAGCGGACGCAACCATGTCACCATAGGCAGTGGGTAAGACCTTGGACATGTAGCTTTGTCGTGCCCCCCTTAATACGTAAGAGGGGTGGACTGGGCTGGCGTACGCAAGTACAGCGTAGGGGTGTGAATTAATATCCCTGGGCTCTGGGCGTGGTTCAGTTCTGGGCTGGACAGGAAACCAACTGATGCGTGTGTCTCAGTTGCAGTGTCTGCGCCACACGGCCCTCAATCGACAATGTTGCATGCACCCAGAGGGCGGCCGCTCACGAAGGGATTGTACAAGGAGCACAAGGCCGCTCGGGCTCTTGGCTCATGCATGCCAACTGTTGTGTGTGTATCGCCACTGGTGCACCATAAGCCTAAGGCCTAGCCTCAATTGCAGCGCGAAAGCCACATCACATTTCCAGAATGCAAGCAGTAGTCAGACTAACATTAGGGATGAAAGCTCCTTTGTCTCAATACAGAAGGCGGATGGACATGTGCACCTTCAACCTTGGTCTTGCATGCGGCAGGCACCCCCTGAGAGAGATACCATATCAGATGATGACGACTCCCACACTCCGCACGGCGCAAATGAAAGACCAACGTACCCACACCCCACACACAGAAGTCCTTACTCGAGGTACTCTTGCATGGAATGCCCTTGACACTTACGTACAGAACAACCCTTACGTCCAAATGTTGCACACACATACGACTCATTGCTCCGAGCTGTGGCATATCATCCACAAAACTGCCGCAGGTCAGAAGAGAGCCACCAACGCAATGGCAGAAAATCCCGGGCGCACGCACAACGCCTGTCACGTGGAACTGTACCGTGTCCGAATGCTGCCTGTTAGTGTCTGATGCATTGTTCTGCATGTTGTGGCCCTTGTCTTGCCCGTACTGACACGCACATGCTAATTAAGTCTACACAACTTCACTAGTGTTCAACTGTGATGAGTGTTGATTAGAATGACAAATTGTGTGCCTCAATGAGCATTGTCCGTACACAGGGAGGGACTGACGGACGCATTTCACTTAGGGGTGGGTCCCTATTGCCAGCTCCACCTCTGTGTGCCAGACATAGTGGTTGGGATAGTTGCTGATAGACCTGTGCTCTTATGTGTCTTCAGCAATGTGAGTATGGTGTCCATGTTCTTGCCATGTGGATCAATGTGATCCATCACTACAGGCTGTGTCCACCCAGTTGAGTGTGAGTAGGTATGCGAAGAGATGATCTGTTGTCAAATGTGATGGGGGACACTACTTTAGGCCTGCCAACGACTTTGACATTTCATACCCAGCCCTATTTCTAACATTGCGTGGGGCAAAGTTGAGGAATTGCGCGATTGTTGTCTCAGAGCAATGAGGCCACAGCTAGTGCACACATTCCCAGTCATCCCACTTCCCATGTGTGTCACGGTCAAACATGCGCATTGCTTTCATTTCCCAGGGTGTACCTTTTTGGGCACTCAATGTCCTTACATTCATCCATACTTTCATACTTGATCGATTATGGACATGACACATCTGTGTGAATTTGAATGATTTATTCACATTCGGTGGAGTGTCGGAGCTGGAGCAGTACATGACCATGCAAACCCCACATTATATTGTAGCCCAGTGGAGGGCCAGCCAGAGTCATTTAGGGATTGACAAGTACATCGGAAGAGAAAGAGTACAGTCTGCAGTCTGATTGCTGTGTCATTGGTAAGCAAACAAAATATGGCAGTCCATGTCGAGGTCCAGGGTGAGTGTCGCAGAGTGTTTCGGGGACAGTGGGAGGTGTTGTTACAGGGCATGATGCAGAGGGCAGAACCAAGCTGAAACTGGGCATATGGCGGAGAAGAATGCTACTGGCTCCTTCTTACTACAAAGGTGGAATCACCTGCATCTTCGTCCTCTATGTCATCTGTCTGACCTGTGGGTGCTGATGTTTGGTCTGCAGCACTGTGTGCCACTGACACATCAGGGGCCGGAGATGTGTGTGCAGAAGTACCAGCAGCATTCATCAGTGACTGCCTTAGTGGCAGCAATGCGATGATGAGGATCTGCAGGGCATGGAAGATCCCAACAACTTTTCGCTGGTGTGCATCCGTGGCAGCCATTCTTTCCGCATGCATCCGCTCCATGTTCTCCATTATCCTCAGCATCTGTGCCAACTCTCGGCTGACATCGCTGAGGCCACTCTGACTAGACAGTTGTTCTCCTCTCAGAGTCATGACTCCAGCGATGTCGGGCATGGATTGTTGGACATCATGGAGCGAACTGTGGGTGTCCGTTAGGGAGTGTAAGTGGTCCCTGATGGGACTTAGACACCCACGTATGTCATCTAGTTTGGCTGCCATGAGGTCGAACCCCACCCGCACCTGTTCAGCCACCTCCTTCTGGCAGTCTAACACCTGGCCTTGGAATGCGATGTGTTCTTCGGTGAGGTGCTGGGAGCCAGCCGTGGTGGTGGGTGCTTCCTGCTGTGTGGTCTGTGCAGGGGGTGGGGTCTCCTCGATGCAGCTGGGCTGCCCTGCTCCTGTAGGTAGGTTGCCGTAGCTGTCCATGAGCTGTTGTAGGGCGTCAGTGTCGAAGGTGTGGAGGTCCTCTCCATCATCACTGATGAGTTGTCTGGTCTGCTCTGCAGGAGGTGTTGATTGTCCCTCTGCAGTGTGAAGGGGAGATGCATTTTAACATTGTGTTGACATGTATGGTGACGCATTGTTCAAGTTTACATACAGACTGCATGACAATGTACATTGTGACTGTTTCGGAGGAGCTGACTATTTGATGCGGGACAGTGGACATTTGAACTACATCACGGATGTGAGGTTGTACACGTACATTATCATCTCACAGTTTCCTGCTATGCCAGATGTGGTTGGCCAGTTTCTACGCACAAGCGAAACCAGTTGTGTCCTCTGTTCTGTAGTGAGAGTGTTGCACTTTGTACCACATTGTCGTCAATGATGTTGTGCTGTTATTGCTATGTGTGTGTGCTGCATTGTTGGAGAGTCGCCCCTGCAGCTGTGATTTTGCTGCCCCTTATCCCTTTGAGGTGATGTGCCTTTGACTTCTGTGCTTTTACAGTGCTGAGATGTTGCAGACTTGGCTAATTTTGGCTCTAGTTCGGATTTTGGACTCTTGGGCATGGTTTATCCGCAGATATGTTGTTGACGTCAGGGGTTGTTTGTGCACGTGGATGTGTCAGAGTGTGACCTGCTCCTTTCCGGATGTGTTCCACACTCAGCCACCTCAGTGTCGTGGCGTGCACCATGTCATGATAATTGGACTGCAGCCATGCTGTTTGTCATGCAGTGTCACTTGCATTGTCAGTGTGGCTCACAGACACGCAGCTTTGCTGGTTTTAACACGTGTGCATGGGTTGGTTGTGAGATTGGTGCTGTGTGGGGAGGGACCCCTTAGTGCCCATAGTGGACGGGGGCCTGCTTGCTGTTTGTATGTGTGCTGCCTTGTGCCAAGCTGATCAGGGACATGATCCAGAGTCATTGTGGGTGTGCAGTGTGCTGTACTTAATTGTGCATGTGTGCCATTGTGCCCATCTTCCCCCGTCCCCCCAGTCCCTGTTTGGTACTCACCCTGGTGCTGTTGTGTCAGGTCATGTCGAGCAGTGTCCAGACCCCCAACTCCTGCCACCGTCTCCCCACTGATGACTGTGGCCACCATTTCCTCCATCTCATTTATTTTTATTTATTTATTTTATGCGTTTTTATATAGTGCGGACTTTACCCGAAGGTGTCAGAGCGCTTCACAGTAGGAACAGTAACGTTACATGAGGAGAAAATTACAAGTGAGCATAATACAAAAGCAAGCGTTACATTACATGAGGAAAAGTGACAATTGTGCAAATAACAAAAAACAAACAAAATACAAAAGGAGGTAGCAAATGATAGGTTACAAGAGGAAAAAGTGACAAGTGTGCATGATACATAAGATACAAAATACAAATAGAGGTATAATACTGCAATAAGTGGCAGTCACTCAGAACACACTAGGAAGGCACTTCTATAGGCATGGAGTACAGAATTTCCTATAGTGGAAGAACTTCCTTGAGGGAGTAGAGAGGGCGTGAATTAGGTTTGGAAGTGTCTTTGGAGAAGGAGAAATTTGAGGTCAGTTTTGAAGGACCGGGAAGAGGTGGTGGTCCGGAGCTGAGGCGGAAGTGAGTTCCAGATTCTCACCGCGTTGCCTGAAAAGGATTGGGCCATCGATCTTTCTTTTTTGAAGGTGGGAGGTTCAAGCAATAAGTTTTCCGCATTACGTGATGGTCTAGAGCCTCCAGAGAGTTTCAGTTTATTCGCCAAGTAGCGAGGAGAGGAGGAATGCAAGGCTTTGTGGGTGATACAGGCAGTCTTGTAGATAGATCTTGCCTCGATGGGAAGCCAACGGAGGGAGGATAAAATGGGTGTGATGTGGTCGCTTCTTTTAGTCCCATATATGAAACGAGCTGCTGAATGGAGCACAGATTTGAGGGGGGACAGGTGGGATTTGGGGAGGCCAGTAAGAAGAGAATTGCAGTAGTCCAGTCTAGAGAGAACCAGCACTTGGACCAGGGTTTTTCGGTCTTGCTCTTGGAAGAAGCGTCGAATCCCCCAGAGAAAGCGCAGTTGGTATCGAGCAGACTTTGCAATGGAATTGATGTGGGAGAGTAGATTCAGTTTTCTGTCGAGTATGACACCAAGGGATTTTGCGCTGTCGACAATGATGGGTTTATTGTTAAGTAGATTCATCTGATCCATCCATGATTGAACCGGAGGAGGAGAGAGTGAGGAGGAGAGGAGGAGGAATTCAGTTTTGGAGGGATTCCGAATCAATTGATGAGTTAACATCCAGTTTTGAATGGAGTCGAGAGTAGAGTTTAGGATGGAGAGATCGTGTGTGGAGGACACCTTGAGGTAGATTTGAGTGTCGTCCGCATAGAGATGATAGAGGATTCCAGATTTACTTAGGAGATTTCCCAATGGTTCCAAATAGAGGTTGAACAAAGTGGGTGCAAGTATAGAGCCTTGGGGAACATCCAACTCCTGGTGCTCCGCTGGACTGCCACCTCTAGTCTGCATTGCTGCCTGATGGTTGTCAGCGAGTTTCTTCTTGGTTTTGCTCTTCGCATCATTCCAGCGCCTCTTGTCCTCTCCAATTGTCCTCCTCCTCACTCCGACTGCATTCACCTTGTCCAGGATGGACTGCCATGTTGCATTTTTATTTGCCAATGACACGTTGGAGGTTACGAACAGTTGTTGGTGGTGTTCTATCACCTCCGTGATGATGATCCTGTTTTCCTGAGGACTGAACCTCGTCTTCCTCGTCTTCTTCTCCTTGCCCTTCCGTGACCCGAGGTCCTAGTCTGTTCCTCCTGGGGGCTTGTGGGGTTCTGGTCGTCCTCTGTACTTGCTCCGGCTTCCTCCATGGTGCTACGCAGTTTTAATTATTTTGTTTGTGTTTTTCGGTGCTTTTATAGTGCATTTTCCCGCATTACGCGTGGGAATTGCAGGCCTGTCGCTGGTTATAGCAGATTTTTTTATCGCGGTTGGCCACATCGCAACTTTTTTTGGGTTCGTGTTTCGCGTTTTTTGGCCGTCACGGCAATTTTATCGCGGTCATTTGATGCGTTGGCGTGAGATTATCGCATGGTACCGCCGTGTTGAGAATTCAACTTTAACACGGCGTTATTTTCCCGCGATAGACTGCGATGTGCAAAGTTGCGTTAAGCTAATTTTGCGATAATTATCACACGTTCTTGAGAATATCCCACAAAGTGTATTGACAAGCATAGAGTGATGGCCAATGCGTGCAGTCCTGGTGATGGAGGGGTGCTCGACTCACATTTAGAGGGATATCATTCCCCCTCCCTCGCAATAAAATTGACACCGTTCCCTCTCCAAAACAAGCATTTGCAATGCAATCGGTCTCGCCTTTGGGACCTTATATGTATTTAGCTATGCAGCACATTAGCCTGGGTGCTGAAATATCTACAGTTCTTTAACATGGAGGGAAAATAAGCACCAAGCTGCGTGACACGCCAGGTATGGAAACACATGGAGAGAAATATTGCCTTTCAGCGGGAAATGTTATAGTCCAAAGCTCTGTTTTTAATATAAAATCAGGGCCTTCGGTGGTCATATCACTGAAAATACAAGATTTGAAAAAAATATTATTGTCTACGGGTGCTCACTCATGGAAGACAATTTCTATGGACTGGAATCTAGAGAATGCTAAAGTGATTCTGGTACTTTACTGACCTCTGCTGGTCGTTTTCTATCATGAAAGTTTAATAGAGGCAGTTGCCAGAAAAATTAAAAAAAGAAAGTCCCTTGTATATACTAAAGTATATACAAGAGGTCTCGAATGCTCGACCTAAATATTAGAGGTACACAATCCACTCTGGTCTGCCTTATAACTGTGCCCTTGAACCGGCACAGCCAGGTGTAGAAATGAATGCATTTAATGGATTGTTAATCTAGATAAATGCATTCGATGAGTCAAGGAACTGTTGTCTTTTCATTCTTTTCAAAGGCTTCCTTGTGTTTCATTTGCTCGTAACTCCTAGCCTGGCTTCATGCACCTATTTTAGAGTCGTGCTCGATGTCGGAAATGGTTTTGTAATTGCTCTGAAATCATCAGTCCCTATAAATAGAAAGCTTTCAAGATTAAATGAACTGCAAATAACGAAAAGCTAGTGATGGCAACGCTTATTCGCCACTGGGTATTGTTTTGACTCTGTAAAGATTTAGAATGGTGAAAGGAGCCCCCTGACCCCAGGCGTGATTGCAACTCCCGAACAGCACACCCTGGTTGAAACTCTGACCAACCTTCTAACAAACACGGGCACAATCCTGCTGATTTATAGCAGCGAAAGAGCAACGCAGCGCCAGACACGCAGGCAGCAGCCGATATGTGGGATGTGGCAGCTGAACTTTGCTATTGTCTAATGCAGGAAATAACAGCTCGCCGTCTTTCTGTAGTGGGTCACTGCGATTAAGTTTAGGCCAGAACGAAATCTGACCTCCATTTTCCATCTAGCTTAGTACAGATAAGCATGATGCAAAGGGTACATAGATAAATAGATGAAGTGTTCTTTGGCGAATGCATTTGTGAGGAAGTTTCAGTTTGGAAAGAACAAATGTTAGTTTCTCATTTTTTTTTTTTTAAATCGTCGCTCTAGTCCTTTTGTCTATCTCGCCTTTTACTTTACTCTGTACAGTGTGCTGTCTGAAATACTTCCTGGTTTCTGTAATCTGTTCAGAGTCCATATGCGATGTTGTTCTTCGCCTCCTCAGCACATGCTCTAAGGTGAGACCTATGCTGGCTTATGTTAAGCCTTAAGCAGCTATGGTTAGTTTCAGATGCACGAAGAAGATCTTGTACTCTCAGAACTCTGCCGAAGGATCAGCTTGGACAGAATACGTTTGGGTTCCAGCCTTATGTAGGGAGGGGAACCCAAGAGTATGGTGAACACGTGCAGTGGTAGGGGTTGGCGAGGGGAAGCTTGGGGGGAGAATGGAAATGCACAGGAAGCAACTGGATAAGTAGTGATGCTCTGCCTTGGACTGTATGCTGGCACTCTGCTTATTTCCTTCACCTTTTGAAAGTTGGGGTGACTGAGTGTTAGCTGGGGAGAGGGGAGAGTCAGAGCAGGTAGTGGGATGGTGATTCTCGGTGGATCGACAAATGTAGATGGAATCTTGGGGTTGCTGGTCTTGTATTGGGATAGGCTTGCAAATACTGGTAGGATGCTCGGGATAGGACAGCGTCAGTCCAGAACTTTACTTGGCCTTCTCCCTAATGACGGTTCAGTCTGGACACCAGGGTGTAGCCTCTCTGGCTGTGTGAGCTGAATTCAGGGTCTGGTGAGGATTGGCTTGAAGAGTGTCAATGATGGAAGGATGGTGGCTAGACCTATTAGTAGATGGGATGAGTCACCGGCTGGAAGGAGTGAGTACAGGCTTAAGAAGAATGCTGAGTTTTTAGTCTCCTGCCTTCCTCGACTTGGTGCAATGATCCGGTTGTGAAGTTTCACCTTCCAGTACTGGGGAATGTGTCATATATCTAATCACATGGCTAAGCTACAAGAGGAAACCCCATCCCTGACGTATTTCAGTTCTTGGTCTCATTTGGTGATGGTGGTGCACACAGGAGTTGTGGTCCTGCTTTTGTCAAAAGAATGTAGATCAGCGGGATGCAGCAATTGTGCGAGACTCAGGAGCAGACTTTGATGTCTTGGCTGGTGTGGGATCATCCAAGAAGCATATCCAGTCATATAGCAAGTGTGTGAGAGGAGTTCCCGCAGATGACATACCTTCAGGGGTATGATAGGACCTCCTTAAATATCTATGTTCATTGCATGGTCGCTTTCCCTTCTTGTTCCACGTTCATTCTCCCATATCTCTCCACTACTTCTAACCTCATCATTTCGTTGCCTATAAACAACCTCATCTCTACAGACTTCCCTCATAAGGCCATTTGCGTCAATGCATCCAGACTCCTCACTATCCCCGTTTGTCCTGATTCGCTGTAGTAGACTCCTCTGTAAATGGAAAGGGGAAGAAAAGCAGGAACCATAAAACTCTAAGTGAAGCATTCATATTCGGGGATACAGAGTCTCACCTGAGTGAAGTAAAGAGGACATCTTGGATTAAAACAAGAGAAGTGCCCATAACTAGTGCAACATCTACAAGGTGGGACAGTAGCAGAGCCAACCATGACACCTGCCCAGATAACGAGGGAGGGGTTTGGATAGGGATCAAATGTCAGGGGTCCTTTACAGGATGCACACCTAACTGTAGGCCAAGACATGCGGAAGGGGCTCACAATCAATGATTTATAAATAGCACTTCTGACAAGCACCCAACATCTGTCTGATATCCCATAATCAGGCTGTCATTGAATTTGCAACAGCACGCTTGCTGAACAACATTGTCCTGCACCATCATTTCACACACACTTTCAAATCTTCATCCTTGGACAGCATGTGCTTCACAATGATGTGCATAATATGGTACCAATGCCCTACTGATGGCGAAACACCACCAAACCAACAGCACCGTTGTTGATAAGGGGTTTATTGGTGGTGGTAAGTATGCACCAACTACCAGTAACAAGGCCATTGACACTGTACTGGGTCCTAAAAAGAGTCACTATAAGTTAGTGCCTTGCTCAACCCTTGGTAGCTGACACCGAGCAATAAGGCTTAACTTAAGAGACAGACATGTAGAGCATTTAAAAACACCAATACAGTAAATAAGTAAGACACAACACACAATAAAAATCACACACCAATTTATAAAAATAGGAAATATTTTTATCTTTAAAATATCACCAAAACGACCAAAATACAATATAGGGAACCGAAGATCTGAATTTTTAAAGAATAAACACTTTCTATTGCTTAGAAACCAAAAGCACCACTCTGGGACATCTGGTCGCGCTTGACCGGGACAAAGTCAAAGTTTCAGGCCTACCGTTGTGGAACCCTGCTCGGATACACTAAGTGGGAGGCCCCGGTCAAAATTTTACCTTCACACTTAGAAACATTTTGGGAGCTTTTGGGAGCCTTTTCTTCTAAAGGCCCTTGCTGCTCTTCACCAGGCCAGATTTGGTGAGGATTAGCCGGCTTGACTTTCTGGGAGCTCCTGGTCAAATCCTGGAAGTCAGACATCCTGAGCTCTTCAGTGGGATGTCCCTGGAATCCGGGCCGGGAAGCGGTTGAAGGTGGCCAGCTTGGCCCTCTCGGTCGGGTCACCTCATGGAGCTTTTTCCCAAAAGTTCCCAATACTTTCCCAAACTTCTGGAGGTCATTCCAGAAGGTATCCTTGTGGGTGTCAAGGGTCCAAAATAAAAACTCCAAGGGTCTGGAATTTCCTAGACAGGCTAGGACTACACTTCCCACAATGCACTTTGTCAACCCCTTAAAAGTCCACAGGACCCACTCCAGGAGGGTGGGCTCTGGCTGGAGAAGGGTCAGTTAAGCTCTGTTAACCTGTAACTGCAGGGAGTCCACTCCTTACGCCTTCTTGAAGTAAGGCAAAGTCCTCAGAGCTGTAGTACCAGATAGTGGAGCAGGCGCAGTCTTCACCAGGCAGGCCCTTGAGTGCAGATCAGGATTCCAGCAGGACAGTCCTTCTTCTTCTTGTAGTTCCTGTCAGCAGAACTGAGAGGCTATGCACTTCTCACACATTTATTCTCAACTTCTGGGCATCAAGAGGGTGCCACCCCTGACCAATGAGATGCAGAGTGCCACCCAGTGCCTCCAAAGTGTGGCATCTACTTGTCCCAGAAAGCACTATTCTTCCAAAATCTATGAATGCTGAAATTTCAGCAGAGCAGTAAGAGCTAACAAAACCAACTCTCAGTGTGGCTTATTTACATAGCTCTCCTCCCGCTAACATCTGCAAAATCCTTCCTTAAACTTGCTATCAGGCTGGGGCACAGGGGACTGGGGGTAGGTAGGCCTGGCATTCCCTGCGTGTCCTGTCCTCCTTTGAAGCCTCATGCTTTATGACCCCTCTCCCCTGCCCTGGCATTCCTGTGTAGTTGGAGAGCTCTCTCCAGCAGATAGCCTCTCCCCTGGATAGCCACGTAGCCACGTATCACCTAATCAAGGCAGCCTTGCTAAGCCTGTTAGCACTGACCAATCAGGGTAGACTGCAGAACGGCTGTATTTTGGCTTACAGACAAGAATGTGTTCCAACTTCTTTTCCGTACAAGCTATGATAAATTCAACAAGAGCAATCTGGTGGATTTATCAATACCATTCTGTTAAGTAGGTGATGCACTCAACGCAGGCATTACCCAGAAACCCCTCAGGAAACTACAGAACATTCAGAATGCCGCAGCAAGACTGGTCCTAAACATCCCCTGCCACAGCCACATCTCTGAACACCTGCGAGAACTCCACTGTCTCCCAGTCAACAAAAGAATCACGTTCAAGATCCTCACACATGCCTACAAAGTCCTCCATGATGCTGGATCAGCATACCTGACCTCCGCCTCTCATTCCACGTACCCACCAGACACTTTCGCTCCGCCCAACTGGCCCTCGCCACCGTACATCGGATCCTCAGGACCAGGACCAGAGGAAGATCCTTCTCCTACTTTGCCGCCAAGACCTTGAATACCCTGCCTCTCCACCTCAGATGATCCCCGTCGCTAACCCAATTCAGGAAGGACCTCAAGACCTGGCTCCTTGACTGAACCTCAGCACAGTTGGACCTGCAGCCACCCCCCCCTCAGTGCCTTGAGACCTTAGAGGGTGAGTAGTTGTGCTTAACAAATACTGATTGATTGATTGATTGATTGATTGATTGATTGATTGATTGATTAAGTCGTTGAATGATATTTTATTCCTTTCCTAGCAATAATTATGCATGCATAAAATATTGCAATGTTAGCCTGTGGGCCAAGTATCTACAATGGTAAAATAAAATGAGCAGATTTCCCTCTCCAGGGTTTATAAAACATCTTTTATATGAACCCTGCTAATAATTACAGGACCCCCACCCCTGGGACACCTATGGGAGACGGGGGTTGCCTAATATATAAAAATGCTGTAGATTAATACTTCACAGTGCCCAGAGCACATGAGTTGACTTTGCAGGGGATTTCCTACACTGGGGAAAAATAAAATGGGCAGTTTTCCCTCACCAGTGTTTATAAAACATATTTTATAGGGACCCTTCTTATAGTTACCTGGTCCCCCACCCCTGGAACACCTAGGGGAGACCTTCGGCAAACCTGATATGCAACAATAATGTAGATTATCACTTTTATAGTGTGCCTGCCACCAAAGTGGAGTTTGCAGTGAATTTACTTTTTAAAAGCAGTGCTCCAACTCAGGGCTACTTTTAATATGACTTCAGGCTTTCAGCAGTGCACACATGCAAGTGCAAAAAAGGCTGCTGACCTCTAAACTGCCATGCCCTGTTATATACTAGGGACTGATAGGTAGTTTTCATCCCCTCGCCCTATTATCTACTAGGGACTTATAGAGTAGGTCATGCCAATTATAAGTGTACCTCAGTGCATGTGTTTAACATAGCACTGGCCCTATGCCTGACTAGCAGGGCTGGGGGCACAGTCAGCTACCATCATTACCAGTCAGCATAGAAAATGGGGGGTGAACAAGCCGAAAGGGTGACTTTCTAACAACCATCATGCACCTCAACAACATACACCACCGAGACATTCTAATAGATACAGCATAAACACAGCACCCTCCATATGTGCACAAAACATCATCATAATTACCTTCCTTGAATGTGTTGCATATATAGAGAAACCTGGGCCAGATGTACGACCATTCCATTTTGTGAGTCACAAATTGCGATGTTTTGAGACTTGCAATTTGCAACTCGCAAAATGGAATGTACAAGTGTCTCATACACTGTTTGCGATTCCCAATGGGGTCACAACGACCTGCCTCATTAATATTCATGAGGAAGGTCATAATTTGCGACCCCATTGGGAATGGCCAGCACTCACAGGGATGGTGGCCTGCTGGGGTCAGCAGACCACCATGTCTGTGACTGCTTTAGAAATAAAACAGTTTTTTAAAAAAATGCAGCCTTTTTTCCTTAAAGGAAAAAGGGCTGCATTTAAAAAAGAAAAATTAAACGTTTCTGTTTCATTTTTTAAAAGTTGGCAGTGGTCCGTGGGATCACTACCTGCTCTTAAAAATGTTTTTGCTGCCAGTCACAAAGAGGAAGGGGTCCCGTGGGGACCCCTTATTGTTTGCAAGTGGCTTACCACCTACCTGAAGTAGGTGGTAAACTGCAAGTGTTTTGCGACCACAATTGCGTTAGCAAAACAATCATACATAGAAGTGTGACCGCTATTAGTAAGGGATGCCCTTGGCACGCTCCTTCCTAATAGCGAGTCGCAAACTCTATTTTGCGATCGGTAATAGGTTACTGACTAGCAAAATAGGGTTTGTACATTGCACAGACCTATATAGCGGTTGCAAATGGGACGATTTCCCATTTGTGATCGCTAAAAACGGTCGTACATCTGGCCCCCTGTCTGTCGCTGAGCAAGTGACAACCGACCACCCAATGGAGGAAAACAATTTGAGATTTTTGCAGCCCATACAAACAGTTACACTTTATATCGAGCTCCCAAAATCGAATCCTATTATCCTCACAATCTACTCATAAACTAAGCATTAAAGGTGCTCTTTAGTAACCTCACGTCATCAAACATCAACAATGGCCATGCACAATAGATTGATAGTTTGCCCAGTTCACAAATAACTGCATCTAGTTAGAGAATTCGCCACGATCTAATGAAAATGCTAGGTGGCACTATACAAAAGTGAATAACAGAACAATATAACAAACAGGTTGTCCACATGGTACAGCATGTCATGTTCAAAATGAAGTGTGCAGTGCTCCTTTGTGCTAGGTCTAAGCTACAGCAAATAAAATATTACTTTCAACGGTGCATCCTTAATAGCTGCATCTGTAGGTTCAGTTAGGCTTTGAAAACACTGGGGCATATTTACAAGCCCCTATCGCCAAAGGAAAGTCACTTTTAGTGATGTTCCTGTGGCGATATTGGCTTTGCCTTATTTACAAGGCAGCATTAAGCCACTTAATGTGGCTTAACGCTGCCTTGTAAATAAGGCCCATATTCACGCTGTACTTAGCGTGAAAGGGGCGGGCAATGGGTGTTGTGGTGGACTTTCCATCACAACACCCATTGATTTTGATGCTGCCCTATATTTACAAGGGCAGCGTAAATATGGGGCAGAGCCAAAATTAAGACTAGCGAAAACCTGGTCTTAAACAGGTGCAAAGAGGAGAAATGTTTCTGATGTTTCACAGCAAAAGGCCATTGATTGTTTATGTGCAGGAAGGTGTTCCTTCCTGCACATAAACAATCAATTAGAAAAATGACATTTTGCAACTTCTATGTGTGCTGCATAAGAAGCACACATAGAAGTTACAAAACGCCATTTAGAGATTGTTTATGTGCAGGAAGGGACACCTTCCTGCACATAAACAATCTTCCCCTACAACGCAGAGGGTGTCTGCGTTTGTGCTAGGCAGCTAAAATTAGCGCCAGCGCAGGGGGAAATGCAGGGATGCACCGTATCCTTGTAAATACGGTGCAGCCCTGCGTTTTGGAAGTGGCGGAGCGCAGCATTAAATCAAGGAGGCTAACGCTGCACTCCGCCACTCCTTAGTAAATATGCCCCACTGTGTTACATGTTGAATCTAAGTGCCTTCTCACGTAAGGTTTCACAAAGAGCTGTGATTTCTTGTTTTCATTAGTTCACTTGATGTCATGGTGCACGTAATTTATACTTAAAAACTTCAAAATCTCGTAACAATGTTTAGTAACACAGTATCATTTGGAAATAGAATAAAAGTCACTTCCCATCCCCAGATAAAAGACATCTACATTTAATTCAATCAAATAATGTTGCAAATCATTTAACCATTGATAACATTAAGTAGGACACAGGGCTTATCTCTCTCTTATCCTGAGGTAAAGTGCAAAGTTCCATTAGATTCGGCTTTTATCCGAATGGAAACTATTTTTGCACACCTATGTCAGTCCATTTTAATACATTACTGTTGTTGTCTCCAATTGTACTGCAGGCTGTTTATCGAACAGGTACCTTTAAAAATAAATATACTTTATAATAATAATTCTTAGCTCTCCAGGCCCATCCTATATTATGCAGCATATCCACCTCTATTTGTATGTGTAAGAATGGATTTATAAGAAAATGTGATCCATGAGGTGCATAGCCATCGTTGTGTCAGCATCCCTGTTAGTCTCGACTAGGTGCTGACAGAATCTCCCCCACTCCATTTCTCTGAGTCGGTATAAAATCTTTATGATAATTCCTGCTTTACCTTTTAATCACTGGAGCGCAGGAACAACCACCCACCTAGAGTTTCTGAGAATCACATGCGGAAATTGATTGTCCCAGAATCAGTGGAAACATCTTGTTCCATGGTCTCAACTGGTATGAACCTGGCATAGTAAATCAGAGTCTCTTCTGGAACTTACAATCCAGGTATGGCCCTTCACATGTGATACAGTATTTCCTACAACACATGTTCTAAAAAAGTATATGCTAGCAGGAGAGTAAGAATAGTCGTAATGAGGTTTTCAAAGTCATAATTGAACAAGAGAGAATTCCTTTTATTTGCCAAGATAAAAACAAAATGCAGTACAATCCTGGCTCATTGACATGAACCTTATCAGCTTCAAACCCAAACTCTCACCAGAGCCAAGTCACTTGGATTAACCCTGGACACCATTCTCTCCCTCAAAGAACACATTGCCAAAAAACCTAAAGATGGCCTTGTACCACATCTGTCTTCTACCGCAAGTCAAACCATTTCTTCCAGAAAGCGACTTCAAAACTGCTGTTCAAATCCTTGTACTCTTGCATCTGTACGACGTCAATACTGTACTCCATGGCCTCCCAATCTCACATTAGGACCCCTTAGGAGCATCCTATATGTTGTAGAGCATCTCATCCAGGGCCTGAACAAATATGATCACATCACCCATCCCAATGGAACTGCATTGACTCGCCTTGCCAGCCCACACAATCCTCAAAACCAGCTGGATCATAGACAAAGCCAAAGCAACTAGCACCCCTGCGTATACTGCAGGCAAGCTCGCCATCTCTGGTGTTTCTTGTCACACCCACAGCTAGGACAACATCAGACTGCGTACTAAGAAATATAAAAAAGACAACAGTCCTTTTCCATCCATGCATCCAGATTCTGGAACAACATCCCAGCATCAATCAGGACTGCCCCAATTTAGGAAAGAGTTGAAGACTCATCTCTTTAAAAAAACAGCACATCATAATGCATTCACCATCCACAACTTAGCTTCCTTTCATATTGCTCGCTGACTTTAAGCTAGTCTTTGACCATGTACAATGCTCTGCCTCCTTTTTGCTATGTTACCGTGTACATAAATACGTACATACATACAACTCTACCATATTGGTATATGGCCATTAGGGTCATTGTCGACATTGCTAAGTTAGCATGAGCACGGCTGCCATGATGCTGCTTTTGCGCACGTTACTACATGACTTTGTTGTGCAAGACTCTGTTTGTGCATTTCACATGAGAACTGTCTGCTTTCTGCATTCTCTGCCTGCTCTTGGAGTTTAGTCTGAACACGATGTGCAAGGTCGATAAACAATGCTCCTTGTTATTCTGTTCTGGTCAGTTCCTACCATCTAGACAAAACATGCTAACACAGCTGCGTTGCTGAAAGCTCGTGCTTTAATATTATGGGGATGCATGTTGTTCTGACGCACACTTGGAGAGGGTCCTTTCCAGGGAGAAGAGCTACGCGGATCCTATGAATTAAAGCTTCCATCTAGGCACTAAGGTAGGGTGTCTGCTGACAAAGCCCAGAGATCTTCTTTTATATAATAAACATCCGTTTACCAAGGGGAGGGTGGTTAGGCCTTATAGTCCTTTTTCCACTGTCTATATATAATGACATCCCCCTTCATATTCTAAGGAATTGTAACAATGCTAATTGTTCTAAGTTTATGCATTTCGCTGCTGGTAGTGGCTCGTATACTGCATTATAGAGCACGATAGTTAAAATAAACATTTTGAACTATAACAGTGACTCTGACCATTCTTATTGTGGACAAGTACGAGTGAGCGAGAGAAAGGGTATGTCTTGCTACCGCGATTCCTGAGAGAGTCGGGAGTGTTGTGTTCTGGGTTGTCTAATCATTTGTAGCTTTGTGATTTTGGAGGAGAACAAATGAGACACAATAGCTAGTCGGTTTTGGGATATTGGGTACTAAGGTGGTAGGATGGTACACCCCTATACACCGAGGTCCTGTTTTCCTGCGCATAGTTCTGTGTAGGTGCAGACTCCCCGCAACATGGCGCCGCCAACGTTTGGTATGGTTCTTATCTGCGAGACTCTTGAGTAGTGCTTGTGCTTGTCCAGAATCCACCCACATCTGTTTCCGGAGACGGTTGTGAGGGTGCAACCTTCTATATTTCAAGCTTGAATTTTAAAAGGTTCCTTCTCTTTCATATTAACCCGTTATTGCACTGCCGCACGTTAGGTTGTTATTCTTTGTTATTCACTATGGCGGTTGCCATTACACCGCCTAATCAAGCTGCAGTCACAGCTTATTTGACTCAAAATGGGGTCCCTAATACTGGTGTTGCGCTCATTTTTGTTGAAGAAGCGGATGCAGCTTACCGCTTCGAGGTGTTTTATTCTTGGGCCACCTTTCCGGCGGTAGATGGAACAGATAATTTGTTTCACGAATATACTGCCACAGCCCTTCCTCAGATTTATTAGCCTTATAGGGCTCTCGAAGTTCCGCTAACGGCTTGGCAACACCAAATATGATTTAATGGCGTTCTTCCTCACCCAATAACGCTGGTCTGTTTAGGCCCTTTATCGATAGATGGGGCCATGTGGCCCGTTTTGGCTGGGTATACTCCACAGCCACGTTATCTAACAACTGCAACGATTGCAGAACTCCACATATTACATACTTCCTTAATACGTGTGCATAGGGCTGGTATACAGTTCATGTCGCGCAACTTTCAGGTGGGACCACCTGGAGTTGCTGCGCAATCAGCTGGACCTGGTGGTGTAACCATCAGTCCTCTTATGGTTAATTCGGTGATGGGCAAGCGTACACAAAATAAGGATGAATTCCCTTATTGGCTTGCTGAAAAATTTGGACAAATCGAGGCTGTTTTTCTAAATACTACTGCTGTGGAGAAACACAGGATCCTAACCATAAGTTTACCTAAAGACTTAGGGGCAGATGTATCAACATTGTCTTTTACGAATCCTTAATAGCAAATTTTACCGATTCAATATTAAGGACTCGCAAAATGCAATGTATGTAGGTTTTGCAATTAAAATAGCAATTCCTACGCATTCCTTATTTGCGACTCGCAAATTGCGAGTCGCAAATAAGGAATGGCTTCCCATTCATTTCTATGGGCCAGAGGCCCATAGAAATGAATGGGAATTGCATGCGTAATTTGCGAGTACCCAATAGGTACTCGCAAATTGAGCATGCAATTTCAAGGTGCAAGGGTGCCAAAAGGACACCCTGTTGCACCCCTGAAATATGCATGTGTGCACATGTGGCGCACATACATGCCCTCATGTATATGCGCCACATGGCACTTTGAAAAATGCAAAAAAGGGCATTTTTCCAGGAAATCGCAAATTACCACCAACTTGAAGTTGGTGGTAATTTGCGATTCCTTAAGGCCAGATCGCAAATTTTGAGTGCTTCCAAAACTGCATTTAAGGAATCGCAATTTGCGATTCCTTAAGTGCATTCGCAAAAGAGGGAATCGCAAATTTTGCGATTCCTTATTTTGCGATGGCCTTTTGGGATGATACATCCCAAAAGGCTTTTTCCCGTTCGCAAACGGGAAAAACGCTTCATACATCTGTCCCATTGTTCCTGAATTAGCTGATTGTAACACTTGGGGTAAAGTGTTTGCAGCGGTATATTCGATGTGTTTCGGCACCCCCTCCATGACCGTACTCCCTTCCGTGATAAAGCGCGTTCAGGATGAACATGGAGCCGAAGCAGCTCTGGAGTTGGGGATGAGACTGGTGGGGGTGTTCGACGTGGTTGCTGATATGATCCTTGCTAACGTTAAGGGTGATGCTGTGAGCTTACAAGTGGCTAACCGCTTGGAGACTGTGGCAGACGCAGACAAACCACGCGAATTACCGAAGATTATTGCTAAGGCTTATAAAACCTTAGGCCGCAATAGTCTGGGAGTTAAGTCTTTTACTCAAACGCAGACGCAATCTCAAACTCAACAAAAAGCCCAGACTGATAAAGATGGGCGCCCGTTCTTTCCTAAAAAGAACTGGTAAAATAAAAAATAGGCGCAGCAACAGCAGAAGCAAGGTTTGCGTGCTGGTTCACCGACACCTGAGTCTTCTGAGCGTACTTATGACTTGCGCGACCGCGCGAAACTTAAGACTCCTGATAGATTTCAAGTCCCTGATCAGCGCTCTCCTCGTTCTTTACAGGACACATCGGACTCTCAAGTCATGGAGGGGAGCGCTAGGATCGAGGCAAAGGTCCAACTAAACAACAAGGACGAGATCTGCCTCGAAGGTTTGACGTTAAAGCCAAACAAGAGGAACTGCCTCCATTTCGACCCCCGTATCAGAAGAAAAAAGTTGCCGCTTTAACAGTGAAGTATGCCTCAGACGGTGAGAACGCGACTCCTAGACTGGACATGGGCAGTGACTCTGCTCGACAACGCAGCAGAGGTTACCATAGTGCGGGAAGCACTGTGTCCCTGTCTGGAGGCGACAGCAACTGATACATTGATTACAGTAGAAACAGCAGATACCCGGGTTGCCCCACCGGATAGACTCTATGAGATTGTCTTCCAAATTGAAGGTGATATACAGCGTCCAATCAGAGCGGTTTTCTGGGAAAATCTCACCTCCTTATATGACATTTTGTTGGCGGAGGCAGATTGGCCTCCACCCTTTGTGCTAGCCGCTTCTAGAGGGGAGGACGTGATACTTCTGAGTTTTTCGCGTTACGTCCCTGAGGAACATGCGAAGGCTTACGCAGCTGAGTGGGCTTTGGCCCTTGCCCCAGCGGTGTACCATAATCAGGTGGGCTGGGATATTGATTCACCGGCACATGAGATACGATTACGGTCTATGCCACAGCCACAACGCAATATCCAATCAGACGTGAGTCTAAGGCTCACGTTTGTGACATTGTAACTCAGTTGGAGTATCAAGGAGTTATTGAATCCTGTGTATCACCGATGAATAATCTTCTTTTTCTGATATCGAAACCTGACGGTACATATCGTATTGTATTGGACTATCGAAATTTGAATAGTCATTGTCGCACTTTTGCAGTGCAAAACACACACAGCTCTGCGCTGGTGAACAACCTTGTTCGTAAAAAATACAAAACTACACTGGACATATCCAATGGTTTCTACAGTCATAATCTGGCTCCTGTGAGCCGTGACTTGACAGCATTCACCGCCGTCGGAAATCAGAAAAAATGTACGCGCTTGCCTATGGGGTATAAGAACAGCCCCGGGGCTTTTGCTGTGCGTGTTGTGTCTTTATTGCATAACATAGATCCAGATGCGTTCTCGTACGTTGATGATATTTATCTGACGGACGACGAACTAATGGCGCATCTTGTACGAGTCGGCCGCACCATTTTATCGTTTGCCGACTATGGATACAAATTCAATTTTACAAAATCACACATCGCTCATTTGGCGGTGTTCTTTTTGGGCTATGAGCTCAATAATAAAGGTAGGGGTTTTAGCCCCCACTTTGTGGAGAAATGAGTACAATTGCAACCTCCCTCTACGCTGAAGAAACTTCAGTCTTTGCTGGGATTTTTGAATTTCGGGAGGACATACATTCCCGATTATGCCCAGCGTATCAAACCGCTTTATGCGTTGATACAACCAACATATTTTCCTGCCAGCTGGCTTCCAGGACATACCACTATCCTACAATCTTTGCAATCTGATATGCTTGCATCTAACTACTTGTTGACGCGTGATAACACCATGAACCGAGTGATAAGTATAGTGCCACGGAAGGTGGGTGTCACCTACTTGACGTTCAATGAGGGGGACACAGTACCTATTGCATACAAATCACATTTGTACACTGCGGCTGAAATGCGTTTTTCGAATGTTGAAATTTTTTTGACAGCGGTCCAAATGGCGATTCTGAAAGAACGCTCATTAGCGCAAAGAAAACGCATTCTTATGGTGACTCCTTTCCCTGCCTTAGAAGCTGTGACTAAGGCAAGTGTACCCAACTCTAAGGCACTACATCCCCGTTGGATACAATGGGCTACTTCTTTGACATCATCTGATGTCACGTTTATCTTTGACCTTGCACTTCAGACAGGAGTTTTTACAGTATGAACACGTTCATCCTCCTCTGTTGTCGTTGCTTCCTTTAGATGAGTACAAATGTATCATTTATACCGATGGCTCGGCTCAACCGGCCACCGGCTCCAAACACGCTTATTCAGCAGCTTGCGCTATTGTGGCTGGTTCGATTGTCAATGGAGAATTTAAGTCTACCATAGTGCATACTCAGGCACTTGGGGACTGTACAGCACAATTGGCGGAGCTGCGTGCTCTTGTTCTAGCCCTTGAGTTTGCCGAACCTAATGTGAATACTCTCATTGTATGCGATTCTTATTACTGTGTTCAATCTTTTAATGACAACTTATTCTTTTGGTCTCAGAATGACTATCGAGATGCTAAAGGCAGCGCAATTAAGCATAAAACATTTGGGTTCGAGGGGCAGACCTTAAGCAACGTCTGCCCCTCATGCAAGTTATCCATACTCTTGGCCATCAGCGTGTGGGAGCACATGCTCTTGGTAATTCTTTGGCTGACGAAGCGGCCAAACTCCAGTAGCCAGGTGGTCCGTAGCAGCAGTTACAAGGTCAATAACTAAAAAAGATAATGATATTCTGGCAGTGGTAGCTGCTACGAGGGAGGGAGCTACTTATCCTCAGGGTTTCCCTTCGAAATACTCATCATATATCTCCAAAACAAGTTCCTTATGCTATAATTCCATCAGTTGGGGATCGGCTGATTCCCAACATGGACCGCAGACTTGCTTTGATCATAGCCGCACACGAGGGCATGGCTTCTGCACAAGCCAGGGTGTCTGCGACAGTCTCGATTTTACAGCAACATTATTGATGGCGTGGTTTATATAAACAAACCCATAATTATGTACTTTCTTGTGACATTTGTCAACAAATTAAACCGTCTACGGTCGCACGCCCACCACAAACACAGCTATGTATTTCCAATCGACCGTTTGGCTGTGTATATCTTGATCACTGTGGTCCTTTCTCTTCTGATACTGCGTATAAATACATATTTGTTGCAGTTGATTTGTGCACTAGATTCCTTTGGGTTTGGCCACAATGCAGTGATGACGCTCGAAATGTCATCAGGGATTTGCGTGTCTTTGTCGGGATGTTTGCCTGTGGCACCTTACATTCAGACCAAGGTCCAGTGTTCGCCTCTAAGGCGTACAAGGATGCGATGAAGTCAATCGGGGTACTGGTGCAGTTTACGTCTCCATATAGGCCTGAGGGCAACTCTATTGTGGAGCGACTGAACCGCTACTTAAAGCAATCTTTGACAGCTAGAGTCTTAGGTACTGGCAGGAACTGGCTGGCCCATTTGTATGGAGTTCAACGTGCACTTAATAATCTCCCTAGAAAATCTCTGGGTGGGCGGACCCCCTACGAACTGTTGTTTGGCATTAAAATGTTTGTATTTAAAAAAGAGGGAGATACCCTGATACTAAGAAAAGGGACGGGGTAACACTAAAGAAACAACAAAAAGTCCCTAATCAAAAATTCTATTTATTTTTTAAAAACATTTGGGCAACGTTGTTCCGAAAATAGGAGCCAGCCACAGTCTGGATGATGTGCTGAAAAAGCCTACAGAGTACAATAAGACTGAGCATCCAATTGCATAAAACATACAGTGTGCAGTAAATATCAATAAGGTACATGAAGAAAATACATGATATATCAAGGTTAAATTTATTTTATAAAACGTAAAAAGGTTTTTGTCAATATGCTTCATACATGATTAAAAACATCTCCTCATTTGAGAAGTTACAATATTATAGACTACTATAATTGCATTTTAAAATACATAACAAGAAAACTAAAAGACTAAAGACTGTTTTTTAGTTTTCTTGTTATGTATTGCTGGCCGTGCTTAGTGATAATTTGGTATCGCAGGCTATCTCTGGAATTTATCGCCCTGGTAGCGCGTTATTAACAACGCGTTTCTCCAGGGCGATAAAAATTCCAGAGATAGCAAGGTTATCGCCGTTTTGCAGGGAACATCTCTGGTTTTCCAGCGATGTTCCCTGCAAAACGGCGATAACCTTGCTGATACGACCCACAGGGTCGTATCAGCATAATCCACCCCAATGATAGGGATGGGTAAGTCTGCATTTTAGCAGACGTTAGTTTTTGGAGAAAACAGCGGTTTTCTCCAAAAACGAACGTGTGCTAAAATGCTGGGGCAGCCTTGTAAATATCGCGATGTGAACATCAGCGATATTTGCAAGGTAGTCCAGCCGGGGTACGCCCACTTTGCATCTCATTAGAGATGCAAAGGGAGGCGTTGGGAAAAAGGGTGCTAACATGCAATTATGCATGTTAACACCCTCTTGTAAATAGGGCGATAGTTTTATCTCCGCTTTTTTGGCTTTTTAAGCCAAAAAAGCGGAGATAAAGCCCTTGTAAATATGCCCCTAAGGCTTTACATCGTGCCTGCCTAATACCTGCACAAATGTTATTTTTAAAAGATACAGTATATCAAACTACTTGCATTGGCCTGGCAACTGCAAAAAAGTTTAATAATCTGTCCATTCCATCTTTGGCTGAATATGATAATTGGCGCACACACACAAATTATTCAATAGAGGTTTTACAAACTCTTTTTCGGAATGGCACTTTCAATGCTTCTGGTGTTGACCCTAACGGTTGGCTGCTGTGGCAAACCAGTTCAAATTCATGGCAACTGCGTTTTTATAATGTAACGTCAGGTTTTACACAGGTTAGACCGGATCCACGTTTTTCGCACTCACATTCAGTCACAACATATTCGGTGGGTAAATTGTGCCAACAATGGTTGGAACACTCTACGTTGTCCTCCGTTAAAAAACACTTGTCTCATTTGTCGAGTGACATCAATTTGGCTGATTTTCTTCTAGGTCCTAGGACTCACAGAACGAAAAGATTTTTCTATGCTGCGTACAATGAAATATGGAAATTATCGCAGATGGAGGCAGCATTCAGTCTGCGACAGATTGACAAAGCAAATTTGGAAAAAGTCCTTGCAGTGGTCGACAATAGCATTAACACACTGTCTTCACGCATTTATACCTTGGATAATATTGTTTCATCTGTTATTGATATTGTTCAGACTAATGTATCTGTGTTATATCATGGTCAAAATCAATTACTTTCAGTAATGCAGTTTGCATGGACGTTACAAACTCTTAAAATGGGAAAAGTACCTTGGGATTATTTGAATGCTTCCGCTTTGTTTTTGCCATTTAATTTAACTGATAAACAACGGTTTATGTCCATGAAAGATGCTACTACACATTATTACACATTGAACACTTAGAACATTTGCCTTTCTCTATGGCGGAGACAGATTCAGCTATGTGGTTAATACACGGGGTTATCTCTCTCCCTTTCTCGCTGTTTCAATTTAAATCTTGCATGAAATATTTCCTGATTGGCCGCTTTGAACTCCTGGGTAGTGCGTTTCTCCATGAGTTATGGTCCCTACCTTTCACTTACAGATGTCATCGGGAGGATAAGGAAGTTTTCCTAACAGGGGAGGACTGCGATTCTACGGTGGGACACTCCCTAGTTTGCAAACACGTTAGTTGCACAGCGCTTGTAATGTTTCCGCGCCTAATCTTGCTTGCTTTTTAAAAGGGAGTCCCGTCCCAGCAATAATTCCCGCTTTTACTTTGCTTACTAACGGCAGTTATCTTATTTTGAATAACCACGACTGCTGTGGTTTATGGGCAGGAATCCCGTATATAGTAACAGTTTCACAATGTGTTACTTGTTGTAGCAATGTGCATTTTCTGCCCCCGCATGAGAAGTAGATATCTCCATTTGGCCTTCCATTCCGACTTTGAAAACAGATTTCAACAAATTAAGCAGGCTCAAAGTGCTATTGTTTCAACAAGATGTGGCTCTCACTTCATCTCGAGAGACCTTCGAATTGCAGGTGGCTAGAACTTCGAGCGAGATTCAGTCACTTCTGAACACGAATCTCCCACTTCATTTTGGGGAGCTGACATCAAATATTTAATGCGTCTGACACCGAAGGCCTTGCTCACTTTTTTAAACTGGTGGGATCCGGCCTTGTGACTTCTTTTCAGACGATATTTGGAGTAATGCCGGCCTTTATTCATTCTATTTTTTTACTTTTTGAATGCTTGCCATTAGCTACGCTTAGCGTGAGTTATGGATTAACTTTTCGCTTTGCCTACTTTACTTGCGTGGAACCTGTGTTCTACTGTCAACGATGCCCCTTCTACTGGGCTTTGGATTTGTGCCTCTCCAATAAGTCATGTTTGGACCCGGATTATGGCCAGTTAATAGGTCCCTTAGTGGCTCATGACCAGGACTGTTCCAGGAATGGACGTATGACGCATGCGGCTGCACTTGGAGTATTGGCAGAATGTGATATCTGTGCGGCTACGCAGAATCTACTGCAATGGAGCTTTATTGAATATCACTCAAGTTGCTCGGATATGCTCTTGGAAGCATCGGATTACGAGGAGAACGTTTGTTCCTTCGGCCTACTTGATTGGATGGCATCCCTCTTTGCTGCTAACTATAGGGATGACCTTTTGGAACGCATTGCATTGACAGGGTCACGTGCTTTCTTGGATACACCACCGCCATCTTAGTCAAGTTTTTCGTGCAACGATAAATTTTTAACAACTCAAAAATTATATATATATATTTTTAAAAACTTTTTCCAATCTGTTTTTTTCATGCGTATTTGAACTCTGCTTACTCTTGAAATCTGTTTTGGTCCTTTGTCTATATACTATGACCTTACCAAGGGGAGGATGTTATATGGCCATCAGGGTCATTGTCGACATTGCTAAGTTAGCATGAGCACGGCTACCATGATGCTGCTTTTGCGCAAGTTACTACATGACTTTGTTGTGCAAGACTCTGTTTGTGCCTTTCACATGAGAACTGTCTGCTTTCTGCGTTCTCTGCCTGCTCTTGGAGTTTAGTCTGAACACGATGTGCAAGGTCAATAAACAATGCTCTTTGTTATTCTGTTCTAGTCAGTTCCTACCATCTAGACAAAACATGCTAACACAGCTGCATTTCTGAAAGCTCGTGCTTTGATATTATGGGGATGCATGTTGTTCTGACACACACTTGGAGAGGGTCCTTTCCAGGGAGAAGAGCTATGCGGTTCCTATGATGTAAAGCTTCCATCTAGGCACTAAGGTAGGGGGTCTGCTGACAAAGCCCAGAGATCTTCTTTTATATAATAAACATCCCTTCACCAAGGGGAGGGTAGTTAGGCCTTATAGTCCTTTTTCCACTGTCTATATATAATGACATCCCCCTTCATATTCTATGGAATTGTAACAATGCTAATTGTTCTAAGTTTATGCATTTTGCAGCTGGTAGTGGCTCGTATACTGCATTATAGAGCACGATAGTTAAAATAAACATTTTGAACCATAACAGCGACTCTGACCATTCTTATTGTGGACAAGTACGAGTGAGCGAGCGAGAGGATATGTCTTGCTACTGCAATTCCTGAGAGAGTCAGGAGTGTTGTGATCTGGGTTGTCTAATCATTTGTAGCTTCGTGATTTTGGAGGAGAACGAATGAGACACTATAGCTAGTCTGTGTTGGGATTTGGGGTACTAAGGTGGCAGGATGGTACACCCCTATACACCGAGGTCCTGTTTTCCTGCGCATAGTTCTGTGTAGGTGCAGAATCCCCGCAACAATATCTCTGACAATAAATTATCCATTACTCCTGCAGTTGAGCTTTGTGACACCTTGCACAACTTGTCATTCTTAAGGTTTCTGATATTAGAAAATCGACTGAGCTGGAACAGTCACAACATGGGGAAACATACCAGAGTATCCATCTTTGCTATTCAGCACTACACTTGCTGAATTTTGCAAACTTTCCCTGAAACGTTTCTCAAACTGCTAGCCACAATTAAACCTTCAAGCTGACCATGAGATATTTGACTGACCTCTTATTTGACCACTCATTTGAAAGCGGTATTAGACCCCAAGTTGCTCTCTTCCTCTAACTGGTTATTAGTGCCTCTCTTAAAGACAGCATAGTTACTGACTCTCAAAGTGCCAGTCACTACTACTAAAGAAACTAAGGGGCATATTACCAAGGATTTGCGATAATTAAGCGCTGTTTTTTTTATCGCTGGATTTCATCGCGGAGATAACGCGTTATTATCAACGCTTATCTCCAAGGCGAAAAAAAATCCAGCGATAGCGGCGAAACCCAGCAATAGCGCGAGTAATCCAGCGATAAATTCACTGCGCTAATGAAAAGCTTGCTAATAGGCAGGTGAGGACTTAACCTTACAATCCACCTCCCATTGACAAGATGGTTAAGTCAAGTTTTTAGCAGGTGTTAAATTCCAGCGCTAATCGCGGTTAGCGCAACTTTTTTTATCGCTTCGCGGTTCTGGGGTTGCGTTGATAATAGGGCGAAGTTGTGTCTGCGAGTGTTTCCATGACGTGTTAGTCAGGAACGCCTACTTTGCATGTCATTAGCGATATATATCGCTGACATGCAAAGCGGCACCAAAACGGTCGCTTTCGCCATAAAGCTGTCGCTAACAGCTGTTAGCGACAGCTTGCTAATAGGGCGATAGAAATATCGCCGCTTTAGCGGCAAAAAGTGCTGCTAAAGCGGCGATACCGCCCTTGCTAATATGCCCCTAGGGGGCTTATTTAGAGTATGCCATGCTGGACATCAGTCTGTGGATTGGCATTACTGCATTCTTATATTCAGAGGATGGGACATCCACCACCTTTTGGCAGATGTCCTTCATCTACCAACTGTAAGATAGGTGAAAAATCCTGCTGCTGATGATCCAGTAAATTCTCACCCTATTTCTGTTCTTCCTTTCCATACTAAACTGTTGAAAAGAAAAGGAAGGTTTACATCTGGCAAAAAGTTGGTTTTCCCTGGTTGAAATGGCAATTTAAAACTGCACAACGAGGCTGCAATGGCAGGCCTGGAAACATGTTTTAAGGTCCTACCTAAGTTGGTTGCACAATGAGCGCTTCAGCCCACTAGCAGCATTTAATTCACAAGCCCTGGTTACATATGGTACCAATTACTAGGGGTGTACAAGTACATTAAATGTGCTAATTACGGGTTTGGCAATTATGTTTAGAGAGAAGAGTACAAGCCCTTTACCCCTGTTTAGCAGGAGTAAATTGGGCAGAGTCCTATGGCCAGCAAAAACAGTTCCAGAAAAGAAGGCAAGAATCTGTGGAAATACCACACCAAAGATGGCAATTTCCAACATGCGTCTCCTATCCCCAAGCTGAAAGAACTACCCAGCCTCATGGGAGTTTTCAACTCTTAGAGGGAAAACCAAGAAAGGCCATAGGAATTGGTCAGTCCTAGGGCAATGTTCCATCATAAAGTTCATTTCCTGTAGAGAGATGACCACATCAACAGTTTTGGATTTGCATCCCGGATTTGCATCAGCCATCTGAGGGGGCAGGGGTCTGTCTTAAACTGGAAGTGCGTCCTAAACAAGTGTGGACTCAACCTCTTCAGTGCCCAGACCACTACAATGCTTCACTTTAAATTGCACTCCACCACTGTTTCCTGGGAAGTAGCCTCCTGTTGATAAAGGCTATAGGTTGGTCTAAGCCCTCATCATTTATCTATGACAAGACAGCCCCAATGCCATGCTCTGAAGCATTTTCCCCCCCAGGCAGGTTAATATGCCAATACCCTGATGTCAGTTTAAAGGTACTGAGCTCCCAACAGATCAATCAGCTCATCAGCTCTGGGGATACGTTGAGCATCAGTCTTGGTGACTGAATGGAGGTCCACGTAATCCACACAGAACCTAACTACTTAGGTGGTGCCCGGTGCGGCAATTTTGAGTACCAGAACCACTGGACTGACCAGGATCTACAGAAGGGCTCAATCACCTCCAAATCCATCATCTTGAAAACCTCATTCTTGATGCTGGCTCTCACATTGTCCGACAGCCTGTAGATTTTATTCTTGACAGGCATGCTGTCCTCCATGTCTATGTCATGGGCACACTAATCAGTGAGACTTGTTGTAGGTGAGAAGAGAGAGGCGATCCTTAAAGAAGTAGGTTCCTTATGGACTCCTGGATAGAATGAAGCGAGCTGCAGTTTTGAAGTTTGCGCAGCGCTCCGCCCCCGTGTCCTCATGTTGCAAGAAACTCATCTGCTAGGCAATCCGTGCCCATTTGTAGCCTGGCAGTGGTACGACAGGGTCCACCATGCAGAGTTTGCAAGGGGCTCCAGAGGGGTGGCCATTGTCCTCCGCCGTTCCCTTCCTCTGACAGTTACTCAAGAAATCCCAGACCCCCTAGGATGCTTCCTAGCCATCACAGGAAAAATAGGGGAACACAGCCTAAATCTTATTGTGGTCCATGTGCCTCTGATACGTCTCGGGCATGCTTCCTGGACCTGTTGGCCCTTCTATCCTCCCTCCCTCAGGGACTGACAGTGATTGGTGGGGACTTTAATGAAGTCATGGTCCCAACCTGTGAGGCTACAGGCGTCCCTTCTCAGAGCCAGTGTTCTGGAGCCAGATGGCTATCGGACTGGGCCTCCTAGCTTGGGCTCTGTGATGTCTGAAGAATGTGGAACCCCCGGCTCCACCAATACACTCATAACTCAGCAGCCCACCATACTCAATCATGTTTTGACCTGATGTTCATACTAGTCCTTGACTGCCACATGGTGACAGGTGTGCACACACTGGTCTGGCGAATTTCCAACCACTCACCCCTACTCCTTTGCTTGGGGAACCCGAGAGGTGGACTTCGCCTGGTTTGGTGGTTTAACCCTGGGAGAAGAACTTAAGCTATACTTCCAACATAATGAAGATACAGTCGGATCACCAAGCACGCTCTGGGAAGCTGGTAAGGCCACCATCAGAGGCTTCGCCAAGGAACACATCAAAGCGATGTACCGATCCCGGGAAGAACAACTCTCTCACCTCAAACCGCCTGTGCTCCTATTGGAGCGTTCTATGGGTGATCCGGACAGAGACTTGGAGTCCCACCAACTCGAGCTCATACGGGAAGAAATTCGCCATATCTCGACAGAATTGGCCAAGCAAATGCTGCGATCCTCCATGGCCTGCGTTTACAGATGGGGTGATGAAAATGGTAAGCTCTTGTACTGGTTAGTATCCTTCCCCTTGGTGAATCGGTAAATCCCCAAACTCATGGATGTGGAGGGGTGCATTCAGAGGAGGTGGGAGGCTATAGCTCAGACGTTTGCAGCGCATTATAAAAACCTCTACTTCACGACCCTGACCCCAGAAGCAATGGGTAGTTCCAATTCCTTGATCAATGTCCCGCTCCCGAGATTGTCGGAGACCAAGATTCAGATGCTGGATCAGCCCATATCGCAGGAGGAAATAGACCAGGCCATATCGGGGATGGCTACTGGCAAAACTCCGGGCAGAGATGAATACCCGGCAGAATATTACTCGACATTTAGGGAGATACTTACACCACAGCTGCAGGCCCTCTATAAAGAAGCGGTGGATTGAGGAGGATTTTTGCGAGACATCGATTTGGCCATGGTTGTGGTCATACCTAAGGCAAACCCACCTTCTACGTCCTTCTCGGGCTATCGTCCAATATCACTTATCAACACGGAAGTTAAAATTTATGCCACGATCCTTGCCGCTCGCCTCAAACACTTACTGTCCACTCTAATACATCCCGAACAGTGTGGATTCATACCCCATCGTGGAACAAGACATTGCCTAAGTTGCTTACACGTGGCACTGGAACATCAACGCCTCCTTTCCCCATATTTGGCCTTGTTCCTGATAGATTTTGAGGAGGCTTTTGACACTGTAGATTGGTGATATATGGATGAGGTACTCGTCCGGACAGGCTTTGGCCCATATTTCAGGAGGCTGACATGAGTATTATACTCTAACCCGTCGGCTCGAATCTTGGTCAATGGAGTTTTCTCTCAGGAGTTTTTGATCCACTGAGGGACGAGGCAGGGATGCCCCTTATCCCCCTTGCTCTTTGCTCTGGCGATAGAGCTGCTAGCATAACTTATTAGATGCGATGCCCGAATCCAGGGATGGCGATGGAGCACTTCTCATGAAGAGCGTATTGCCCTATATGTGGACGATGTCCTCTTGTACATGGCAGATCCCGCTCGCACAGGCCCCCGCTGACTACGGATTCTAGACCTCTTTGGGGAGGTGTCGGAACTGAGGCTTAATCTGAATAAATCGGTTCTGGTTCCCCTCCACACTTTGAGGAAATGCAAAGACTGGCAATCACACATTCCTATTAGGCATCTCAGTTTTCGATATCTGGGTGGCACTACACTTGGAGCTGACCTGGTCCCTCAACCTGACTCAGGTGTCATTAAAAAGGCCAAAACAGATCTGCAGAAGTGGCAGTCCCTTCCATTGAATCCGATGGGGAAAACGGCTTTATACAAAATGATGATACTCTCGTGCTTCCTTTATGTACTGCAAAACCTCCCGCTCCATCTCCCACACCAATCGTTCCGCTTCTTTGACAAACTGACAACATAGTTCCTGTAGGGCAATTCCAGACCGAGGGTGGCACGGACACACTGTCAGAAAGCTACATATGACAGGGAAATGGGAATGTCTAACCTCTTCTTCTACTATATAGCAACGCGTGTCCTGGTAATCAATAACTGGTTCGATGGGGGATGGTCGGACCTGGCCTACCAACAAGACGTAGAAAGTCTGAGGTTCTCAAAGCTTCAAGCTATGCTTTACAAAGCACCAATCCCACAAAGTGTCCAAACGGTAACGAGATCAGTCCTCTTGGCTTGGCGGTCAGCGCTGCATTATATCTTATGGGACACCAAACTCACACTCCAGACACCGCTGTGGCGGGGTACGTGGACCGGGGAGGTAGGGACACTGGAGGGGTTCCAAAAATGGGACCTAATTGGCATCTCACAAATAGGAGATATTTGGTCTGGAGGGCATATCCGGACCTTTTAAGACTTCCAGGGTCTATACTCCCTCAAAGCCAATCAGTTTTATAAATACCTGCAGCTCTGACATGCTATCACTCCGCTTATCCCCACAGGCACCACATTTCCAGAATTCAGCCCCTTGGAGGCCAAAATCCTCATGGGAGCCCTGGGGAAGGAGGGGTGTCCCAGATTTACCGGTGCCTAGTTAATAACTCCCCTAACACTCTAGACCAGTTATGGTCCCGGTGGGAGAGATGGGTGGGCCCCCTGGAGGATGACGATTGGATGAACGCCCTCATGGCCCCCTGAACGATTACCATATCAGCAAGGCTTAAGCTGATTCTGCTATACTATCTTCACTGTACCGGGTGGGACACCTGCAGAGTCCAAGTTTTCCACGATGCACAAGCTCGCCTGCAGACATTTATAACATGACATGGTCCTGCGAGGTCATACAGAAATACTGGACAGAGGTGATTGGACAACTCGGTGAGGTTCTGGGTTCGAAGATTCCACTCTCTTCCCAAACACTGCTCTTAGGAGTGATGGTGGGTATAGGCGGCACTAGAGCAGATCAGGCTTTCCTGGGTACCGCAACCATGGTGGCCAAAAGAGATATAGCGGCTAGATGGAAAAACCCTGTTCCCCTCTTCAGTCTCCCAATGGTGCAAAGAACAGCCGGTGTATGAAGCCCGGGGATATCCAGCTAAGTACAAGAGAGTTTGGGGCAAATGCCTTGGGCTGTTGGGTTCATGAACGGGAGAGAGGTATGGGGGTTCAGCTGTCCGCGGGGGGTCTCTGATGCTTTGACAATTAAAATCATGGAACAGTGGGTCACTTTGAGTATGATAACTTACATGCACCATGCTTGGCAACAATGCTTCAATGGGTTGTTGTATCTAGTGGTTTATCATGTTTGTAAAAAGTTAAAAACCCAATAAAATTGTCTATAAAAAAAAAGAAGTAGGTTCCTAGGGATCTTGAGGTTCACCAGGTAGGTGCCCTCCCCTTTCTGCTTCTTCACCTCACAGAGCCAGATCCACCGGTCCTTCAAAGCCCGAAACTCCATAGGCTCCATCACCCACACCATTTGACCAGGCTCATACTCCCCCAGAGTGGCCTTTTGGTCATACCAGTGCTTTGTGACTTTTTGGCTGGCCTCCAGGTTCTCAGAGGCCTTTTTCCAGAAGAGCTTCATCTGAAACCTGAGGGCCAACAGGTAGCTCACTACATATTAAGCAGGCTTCCTGGGATTTTGCTTCCACCCCTCCTTCATAAGACTGTGAGGTCCACGCACAAGGAGGCCAAACAGAAGTTCAAAGGGACTAAACACCACTCACTTTTGAGGCACTTCTCTGTATGCAAATAGTAGGCATGGCAAGAGGGCATTCCACTTATGCCTCAAAGGCTCTGATAGGCCCATGATCATGCCATTCAGGTTCTTGTTGAGTCATTCAATAAGCCTAGTGTACTGGGGGTTGTATGGAGAACTGTTTATTCCCCACACTCATCTCACATCGACTTCATGTACGCAGACATAAAGATGGGGTCTCTGTCAGACATGACCTCCTTGGGAAAACCCATTCAGGTAAAGATCCCCATCCGTGCCCTGGCCACAAGGACTCAGTCACCAGTCTCAGAGGAATGGCCTCAGGGTATCGAGTGGCATGGTCCACCAAGAAAAGGATGAACCTTTTGCGCTAATGCTGTCTCAGGATCCAGAGGCCCAAATATATCAATGCCCACCCTTTCAAAGGGGTCTTCCCACTACAGGAAATGGAAGATGTGCCTTTTGCTTTAACTGTGACCTCCCATTAGCCTGGCAAGTTACGTAGGATTTTCAGAATGCATCTGATTGCATCCTCATTAAGGCCATTAAAAGTTGGGTGATTAGTTGATCAAAGGTTTTCATAAGTATCAAGTACGAATTTCATTCATTCATCAAGGGGGGAGGTAGAAGTTTTTTGTAGAGTTCACTCCACTTCCACTCCAATAACATTCATAATCAAAGGAGAGTGAGCCCTGTCAGTTTTGCGGGGTCTGGTTTTCTCCAGTGTTGACCAAAGATGGGAAACTTTTAGCCCTTTTTAGGTCTCGCCTACTCAGCGCGCATGCGCTGCATAGGAAAAAGATCTATAGAAATCGCTTCAGCTTTTCAGCCAAAAACGTGCACGCATTGCATTGCTTTCAATGGCAATGCGTGCACGTTTGGCGATTCCCTTGCGGGAGCGAGCTTTGGCAACATATGTTTGCTCGCTCCCGCAAGGGAATCGCTGCGTGATCTCTTGCACTCCCCCCACCCCTCCCACTTGTTAGCCCAGTACTGCCGCACTCCCCCCACCCCCTACTTGCGCGAGGCGCGCGCGCTTGTTTTCTTTTATCGCTGTACGTGTTACTTTTTCCTTGGAAATAGGTGGGTGCTGTTGGGGGCACGTGGTTTTCTTGGTACACCAAAGGCAGCGGGAACATATGCTCCCAGACTCGCAGAGAGATGAAAGTGATCCAGACTTCGTTTTACATATTTCAGTATGAGACAGAGGAGCTCGGCCCTTCCTGTTTGAGGCTGTAGATTAGATACTGTGTGCTGAATCAAGATTTCAACCCCGGCTCTCATTTCGGGGGTGGGTCACGATATTGCATGGAATATATTGCAAGGCAGTGATACCACATCCACTATATCGACCTATCACTAGGTACTCGTAAGTGGAATTAAGAAATTTAAATATATATACTTCCCTTACAATGAAGTGGTAAGTCGATGAAGTGGATGCAAGTTTATTGTATGTCAATATTAACAATAATGGTTTTTGGTCATAGAACACCTCCCCCATCCCCATCAGACTGGCTTTGTTGCTGCACTCAGTATAACCAAGCTGCTGTATGTTTCCTGTACTCGGGCATAATCATGCTGGTCTGAATGTTTGGCTGCAGTGTCCGTTGACTAGTCTGTGTGCTTGCCTCAGGTATACACAGACTGGTTTGATTGACGGACTCCGGTATTAGCAGACTGGTGTGGCTTATGGACTTCGGTGTCAACAGGCTGGTTTGATTGCTGAATTCTAGTATCAGCTGAATGCTTTGATTGTTGGATTCTGGTATCATGAAACTGGTATGGCTGTAGACTCTGGTATCTGCATACTGGCTTGGTTTGATTGCTGTGCTTTGGTCTCCGCAGACTTGCCTGATTGCTGCAGTCTGATATTGTAGGCGTGCCTGATCAGACTCTGGTCCTAGCAGCCCGCTTGATTGTTGAACTTTGGTGTCAGCTGTTCGGTTTGATTGCTGGACTCTGGTATCACCAGACTGGTATGGTTGCTGGACACTGGGCTCCGCAGTTGTCTAGTTGTTGCAGCTTGGTAGCGCATGCTTGTCCTATTGTTGGAATCTGATATCAGCAGTCCTTTCTAAATGCTAGATTTGATTATCAGCGGGCTGGCCTGATTGCTGCGCTCCTGTATGGGTTGCTTGTTAGAATAACAGTAGCAAAAATATTGTATGGCATAAATATCGCAGCCTATCATTTACAAAATATCACTCCTTTTACAACTCAACAGAGCAGTTTTTTTTTTATGAACCTCACAGTAATGAAAATGTAGTTTAAAATCTGCATGGATACAGACTTATGCCTTGTAGGTTACTTACAGCTGTTTACAGAGGGTGCATAATTCACTGAGCTTTTTACCAGCCTTGTAACTTTCAATGCTCTACCACGACACTCATTATCACCCTGACTTTTTTTTCAAAGTTTATAAATCCACACACAGTTACTGCGCAAACCCTCATTGTCTCCATCAAATGCATTACCCCCCTAATACTATAGCATCAAAATTATTAGATACACATATTTATCGGCAGCAGGTCCTTAACCCCCTATGCTAAGTTAAAATGTCCAGTTAATAACGTTAGACCTGGTTTGCCAATTCATTTCATGGTAGAGCTTGTAAAAACATTAACTAGATAGGCTGACGGTAATCCATTCCACTCCTCCTTACTGTGCTCATCAGGACTCTGCACCTCAAAGGCTCTCTCCCTCACTGCTTCCAATCTGTAACCCAATGCGTGGGTTTCCATGCCTTTCAGCACTGACCATACTTTTCATAGCATTTCTTACTAAGGTTTCAAACAATAAACAAGCTAAGGTGTATGAAATTCGCGTAATTTGCTTTTGTGTAATGAAGCAAAATTTCAGTGAAATTATGTGAAATGCAAATCCATCATTTCATGCTATATCTCAGTTCAAAATGTGTCCTCACGTGCAAAAAAGCAAAAGCACTGCGAACAACAGCTGGTCGTGTTTTGTTTTTCCCAGGCGTTTCTAGTAAATTTTTACCGCTAATGGCACGTTTTTATAGCGAATGGTGCGTAAATACACAAAGGGGCCGATTCCGATTCGGGCCGGAAATCTCTCCGACCGAGCCGGACCCGGAGAGATTTCCGACCGAATCGGACCCGTGCAGCCCGACCGAACGAGTACGATGCGTCCGTATGCTATCGGACTCGATTCGGTCGGACTCCCATTGAAGTCAATGGGAGCCGGTCGTACAACGCGTACGCGGGCTCCCATTGACTCAATGGGTGCGAGGCGAACAGGGGCGCCCCCTGCAGCGGGTACGCGGCGAAGCGACTCGCACCGTACATGCACAGGTAGGGGGGACCCATGGGTCCCCCTGTGTGCGACTCGCGCGGCTACGCGTACAGGGGGGTCCGACACGGACCCCCGAAGTACGGCTCCGACTGCTCTTTCGAGCCGGACGGCGCGTGTCGGTCGGACTGCTCGCGGCACGCATCGTACTTACCCGGCCGGGGAACGTCTCCATTGCGCGGTGCGAGTCGTGTCCGAGCGAGTCGGTCGGTGCGGTCAGACCAGGGAACGAGTCGGTCGGAGCGGTTGGGATGCCCGAACGAGTCGGTCGGCGATTTTGCATCGTACTCGCTCGGCCGGACGCGCGTACGAATCGGTCGGGAAATAGGGCTCCGAATCGGATCCGGTTAAGCCGAATCAGATTCGGAGCCCTACCGGCCGAGATCGGAATCGGCCCCAAAGTGGTGTAATTTCGGAAATTCTGTGTAACAACCGTAATACGAAACTTCAGAAATTACGTGAATTATGCTGGCATAATTTAAATTTCACCCGAGTGTACCTTATTCCTGGCCGCATGGTTTCTTGGTGTTAAAATTCTAAGTTTGTGTCCACCAGCATCTTCCACCCGCTTTTCCTTCTCTGCCTCCTATCTTCCTCTCTTCATTTTGTTACAATTTCTCTGCTGTCCCTTCGTCATATTCCAAATTTGTTTATCTACCTACCATTTTGTCCACCTTCTTTCCCTATCCTTGGTACCACCCCTTTCCTTCTCCCTTGTGCTCCTTTTTTCCCCACTCAGTTGCCCCTTTATTTACCCAATCTTTTTTTCATCATTTTCCCCTTATACCTATTATTTTCCCCTTGTCAATTGCAAATGTATATGTATGTCTGTATGCGTAAGGAATTTTTAGAATCCAGGTTTTCCACTGGGGTGACGTGGACTAAAGTGCAAGACAGTGAAAATGAAGCAGCACAAAAGCAGGCTCATTTAGAGTTATTCACAACAGGAGAATTTGTATAAATCAGCAGTTCTACTGCCCTGACAAACTTCCAGTTCCCCTGCAGGTGCAACCTCCATGAGAAAGCCTATGCTGACAGTGCCATCTGCAACACAGCCACCTGTTTTAGAGCATTGAAAGGACTGCCATTTTTAGGTCTCGCCTGAGCCAGCGCGAGACTTTAAGTAAGGGCTTTTCAACTCTAAACACACGCTCGTGCGTGTGCTTTTTTTTTCACCCGCTATTGGCCTTTGCATGCGTCTTTCTTAGTAAGACAGCACGCAAATGGCCCAAGCGGGTGCATGTCCCGCCTTCTGTCTACTGTAGCCTAGGGTGCTCGGGAGCGAGCAGTAGCGCCATCTGTTTCCAATTATTGCAATTGGAAACAGATGGCGGTCAGCGCTAGTCGCGCTGGTTTTCCCTTGTAGCGCGCGTGCACACCACTCACGTCCTACCCGGCGCAGCGGCGGTAGACGCTCTCGGGGAACTCACTCCTGGACCCGCGCTGACTGGCAGCTGTGCGCCGGCTTCGAGAAGCCCCTAAAGCGGATGGTTCGAAGCGCTATATCAGCACACCTGCAGGCCCGTCCCTGGCGCTGCATATCACAGCAGCAGACATCTGGCAGGGCCGCTTTCACAGCGCCTAGTGATTGATCAACACTGTATGCTGCGAATGGCTTTATGGACTGAACGCCTTCGGCAGAAATCTGAGCTAAACGTGCTCGCCACAGACCCCAATCTATGTTCAGGATTAATGTTCTTTACACTCACTGGCACGTTATCACTGGCAGGGCGGCCCAGAGCGTTGAGCGCTCGCTGCTGACAAACGCGGTGTTCTGAAGGTTATGGTGCTGAATGCTGACAGCAGACTCAGCGGTTCATCCTTTTGAGATAGGTACATTAAGTGCCATAAATTAAGCAGCAGTAATAACGTATGCTATTTACAGAACTTAGAATAAAGACATTGGTTATAAGTGAGGTTGCTCAGTGGCTTAACGCACCTGCTCGAGAGATGGATGTTTAATCTATGGGAATGTCTAATTTGGGGCTCCATCAATTGGTGGATTGCCCCACTCACGATAAAGGGCATACCCTAGATTTAGTCTGGTCATCTAACCATCTTGTCAGACTAACAAGTATTCAACCATGTGCCTGGTCTGATCACTCTTTAATTTCCTGTTGGGTCCCATTGGATAGTGCTCCTGCACTACTCCCGCCTGAGTGGAGGAGAGTGCGGAAATGGCACAAAATTCAGGCAGACAATCTAGCGGACACACTACAGAGGCTAGCCCCACCAAACTTGGAGGAGGGCAACATTGACACAGAAAGCCAAACCCTCAGTAATACTCTTCAAACAGCCATCGATCAAATAGCACCGGAACGAAGAGAAAGAACCAGACTTAAAGGGAAGGTGGCCCCCTGGTTTAATGAGGCACTGAGGGAAAGTAAACAGAGTCTCCGCAAAGCTGAGAGACAGTGGCGGAAAGCCTACGAACCCACGGATTTAACAAACTATAAAGCTACTTTAGCTCTCTATAAAAAATCTATCACAACTAGGAAAGCCGAGTACTATGAGGCTCGCATAATTGAAGCTCCAAATAAACAGAAGGAGACTTTTAAGATCCTCAATGAACTCAGTAAAAAGCCAGATGTAAATTCTGCAGTAGCACCCCTAGACTGCAATGCACTGCAGTCCTTTTTCTCCAGAAGATAATAGATATCCTCCTGGAGATTGAAAAATCCCCATCACCTTGAGCTCCGTGGAGTTGCTTACACCCCCGCTTCCTACCGGCCAGCTCCTCACCAGCTTCCCTCCACTGGACCCAGAATCTTTGATGCTTCTGATTAACAGAACCAAATCAGGCTCCCCGGCCGACCCATGCCCGCCTAAGATCTTTCGGTTGGCTTTGCCGGCCTTGGAGAGTCAGATCCTCACTCTCCTGAATAACTCTTTGGCGAGTGGTCAAGTCCCCCTTAATTTCAAGGAGACAAGAGTTATGCCCTTATTAAAGAAACTGGGAGCAGACAAGGCCGAGCTCAAAAACTATAGACCCATCTCCCAACTTCCGTTCCTGGCGAAGGTTGTGGAGCAACATGTCCTGAAGACAACCTCAGCGTTCCTGGAGGAACATGAGTTGCTCCAACCTCGCCAGGCTGGGTTCAGAGCCCACCATAGCACGGAGCTAGTCATGCTATCTGCACTTGATGATCTCAGGATGAAGGCCGATAACAAAGAGCCGAGTGCCCTGATTCTTTTAGATCTTTCTGCGGCGTTCGACACGGTCAGCCACACTACACTATTGACCCGGCTGTCGGCCCTGGGCTTTCGAGGGCACGCCTATAATTGGTTAGAATCTTTTCTATCAGGTCGCTCACAGAGGGTCCAACTTGGTGCCCAGGTATCGGAAAAGGGCAATATATTCTGCGGAGTCCCTCAGGGCTCTGCACTGTCCCCGCTCCTCTTCAACATATACCTGCAGCCCCTGGTAGCTGCACTAACCAATATGGACTGCCGGGTTTTTAACTACGCGGATGATACCCAGCTCATCCTGAGGATCGATAACTCGGTCTGTGCCCAAGTATCAGTCCAGAACATCCTCAGGTTTACAGTCAACTGAATGACTGCAAACTCCCTAAAAATCAATCCAGATAAAACCGAAGTACTAGCCTTCCCATCAAAAAACAATCCCTGGAGCAGCCTGTTTTGGCCCAGAGAGTTAGGGGCCCCCCCTAGCCCATCGCCAGTTGTAAAAAGCCTGGGAATTAAGATCGACTCTGAGCTCTCTATGATCCATCAAGTCAACTCAGTGGTGGGCACATGTACTGGTCTCCTAAGACAGCTGAGGAAATTGGTTCCTCTGCTTTCAGTGTCATCTCTGAAAACTATAGTATCAGCAACTATTGTTTCACGACTCGACTATGGCAATGCGCTATATGTCGGGCTCCCTCAGAAACTCACGAAGAAACTTCAGGTGGTACAGAATGACGCAGCTAGGCTGATCTTCAGGTTGCCTAGAAGAACTCATGCCACTCCACTGCTGCGAAAACTGCATTGGCTGCCTGTTAAGCAGAGAGCGAAATTCAAGGGACTTTGTATTGTCCACAAAGCTCTATACGGACATGCCCCAGGGTACATAAAGGAACGCCTAATCAAATACGTGCCAGGGCGGGCCCTTCGGTCAGCAGAAGCCGTCCAGCTGGTCTGCCCTCGGGGTAACCTGGTTTCCAAAGGGGGTCGAGCGTTCTCGGTCCTCCTGCCACAACTTTGGAACCAGTTGCCCGATACTCTTCGGAAAGAACCTGGTCTGCTTCTCTTCCGGAAGCAGCTAAAAACTATTCTCTTTAGGGAAGCATTAGATACGACATAAGATCTCTCAACACCATGAAGACCTCCCCGCCTTGACGCTGTCCCGCTTCTTCCAAAGCGCTAAGAGACCTGTCGGTGTATATGCGCTATACAAAAATAAAATAACATAACATAACATAACTATGGGTCACGTGTGTATTCCAGAAAGACATGTGAGTGGAATAAAGAACATTCTGAAGAAGGATTTGAGTAACCTGCAGGTCAACTCACAACTGGGTTTAATAAGTGCAAATACAAAAAAACTAGAAGACATTTTTTATGTTAAAATCTTTTTTTAATCAGGTTTTTTAGTTGTATATAATGTCGTCTTCATTTGTATAAAGGTAACAAAAATGCTTAACACTTTTTATTATAACTTTTCAACATAATGCACAGCAGCCACAATGCTCTACAACATAGCCAAAAGTTCTGGCTAAACACATAAGGTCCCAAAGGCGAGACCTATTGGCTATGCCAATGCTTGTTTTAAATGTGAACATACACACACACACCCCACCTGATACCAATACAGGAACCAGGCAACGCCGTTTACCGGTTTAAAAACCACTCCCGCACACTGGATTATCCTCCTGGCAGGACGGATGAGGAACACGAAGGTCATAACACTTGGGGTCCTCTGTTGACAAGTGAGTAAAATAACCCGAGAGCAATTTGGGTCTCCTTAACCACGTTATACATTTTAAATGCACCCCATGCACATCTTAATTACATAAGACAGAGTTTTCCTGCTTTTTAACTGAACCAGAGCTATACGTCTACTCCCACACTGACAGAACATTTATTCTGTAGCCACATACACAGTTTACCTACACAGGACGTTACGTCCGTGAGACTCTTCATGGGCCACAGTCCTCATTGCCTCTATCTCTTGGACTTGTTAAGAAACAATCTTTGGCAATCTCGCATAATTATTAACATGGAAAAGACCCCTTTTCCATTTGAAAACGGCAAGTGTTACGGGGTAACTAACACCCCCCCTTACAGACTTTAATAATGCACAAGTCTAATTGACTTGATAAAATTCTTACGATCACGTAAAACAATGAACATGGAGGTTGTGAAGGAATATGCAACATACGCCCCCGTTTCTTTGTCTTTTGAACAGAATACAACAGCGGTATGTAAACTTAGAGCACATTGTCTTTTACAGACACATTAGAACCCTTAATTTAATTTCTTCTTGGGATAAAAAATATTCATTTGTGAGACCCATCATGCAGGTTGCCAGATGACCCACCTCACCCATACCTGTGAGCACGGCCAGACAGGGAACTGAAGCCAGCCCTGGCAATCAGCTCGACCCTTCCCCAAGGGTGGGGTTTGAGTGGGAAGCACCACTCCTGCTGCGCTTTTGTGACAGGCGGACGATATTGCAGCAGTGCAGCAAAACAGGCCACCTGTAACAAAACCAGCCCCCAGGGGTCCAAAACCGGCCCCCACCCTTCAGGCCCACCGGGGAAACACCCGGTCCAGCTAGGGCCAGTCCGGACCTGCCTATGAGGCAGAATAAGAGTCTCTTAAAGTTATTTTATGAATATTCTTACACATTGTGCTTTTTTAATTGTACTCACCGTTTTTAAATTGGACTTACTTTTTTAAATAGTATTTGAGCATAAGGATTGCAAGAATTCAATATATGTGAATCTTCCAAATAGTACCACACCTTTTTTACCCCCTTTTTTTCTTTACACACTCACTATTGCCATAGTCAAGATATGACTGCCTTTAGATTTCTCCCTAATTTCCCCAAATAGAAGGACTGTGGTTTGCACAGAACCACTAGGAAAGTTGTTTAATTAAATGAAATGTACCTAAATAAACATGCCACCTTATACAAGGCACTAGAGCAAACATGTTTACACTTGGGTTTCAGAGATATGGTAATAAGAATGATATCTTTGTGTAAGGTGTACCAATTGGGAGCCTCTGTCTTTTACCAAAATTCTCTCTCTTTTTTTCTATGCAAAGACATAGGCTCAATGGAAGCCCAGATATCTTTCCGATAGGTTGTATCGGTATGAAGACATGCGAGTAATAGACTTACGAATCTACAGAAAACTAACAATAAGAGACACATTGAATTTAGAAATAGGTCCTGACGAAAGCCCAGATCCTGACGGGCATTATAGGCTGAAACATGTTGACCAATCACTTGTGATGTTTAGAACAATGTACATGTTTGCAGAAGGTCACCATTTCACCTTTTAATCTTACCCCTGTATACTTCACCCGCACTAAAGTAATTGTTTTGAGATACAGAAGTAATTGTATACATCACTAGACGGATTACACCAGTACTTTGCCTCGGAAGGAGGCAGTACTCACTTAGGGAAGCGGGTACCTAGGTGCGAAACCCAATGATAACGCTGCCTAACGACATACCAAAGAGGTGATACCTTACACCATCAGCGGTTAATATTGGTTACGGGTTTTGGGGAAACACAGGAAAAATCCAGACCTCGCAAAACTGATAGGCCTCTCTCTCCTTTGTTTATGAATGATCAAAGGTTTTGGTCTGCCCCAGATGTTCTGTGAGGAGTATGTCATGGGCCAGCTCCAATAGGAAGGCCCGGTAGCTCTTTGGGACCACTAACATGCGAGTTGAGCCAGTCTCAAGGACCTTAGGCTCACTATACAGGAGACCAGTCGCCCAATAAATGAGGTGAGCATTACAGGTTTTACCAGCTGCCTGGTCCTGCCGTCGTAGGCCCTCAAGAGTGGGGCACTCTTCCGTGCCTTGTAGAACTAGGACCGGGATGGCCCCCTTTAAGCTTGCCAACCGGCTACCTTTGGTAGATCTCCCAGGGAAGCAATGTCTTGTCTTGTAGGCTCCAGGGTGTCACCCTCAGGATCAGCCTTCTACCAGGCTTTGGACATTTCTGGGGTGGTCTTCCCATGCCAATGCCCTTCCCGTTGTTGGCAGGCACCTGGGCTACTTTTTCTGTCTCCAAGTCCATCTGGCTTCCCGCTTGAGCTGCCATGGATCATGTGGTCATACACACACATTCAAGTAACTCTAACATATGATCAGATGGTGTTCTCAATGTTGTTACCAAGCAGATAAACCACGGGCATGGCTGGACTTACAGCTACCCTAATGGAAGCAAGATACCACCACCCCACTCAGAGTTAACAAGAGTAATGGGATAGAGACGCTTGTGGTTGTCAGCTACTACAACCTGGTGAAATATGTTCGGACGTACATGCTCTGAGGACACCAGATGACAACAGTAGTCAGACTGGCTCCTATGTCTCTGCCCATTGATGGTGATCTACTGCCTATACTTTTTAGTAATGTCAGGCATGTGAGCCTTAAGCACTGTCTCCCTGTCACCTAGGGACACTAGAATAACCTCTCAATTCTCCCAAAACTAACTGTGGAAACCTCCTCCCCAGTCTTACGCTTTTCATTCCTGAGTAGGCCTACCAGTGGGGAGGTTCTTTCTGTGGGCACACATGGCATCCCCCTTTCTGCGCCAATACTGGTAACATTCATAGCACTTAGGCTTAAAGTATCGCTGAGACTTCTTCCCATTAAAACCACCCCCCCTTCTGGTCAGAATTGGGCTGGGATTCCTCCTCTTAAAACTCTTTTGGGGTTTTTAGAGAGCTCTTTTTGGTTCTCCCTGTTTACCATCTCCTTCTGCTGGTAAGGACACTGTACACCTTTCTTGGAGTCCCACTCTAGGTACCTTCTTTGACACACTGGTAGTAACCCAGAGGTCAGCCACCTTCACAAGATATCCGGGCACAGTGAAATTTGAATCAATCAGAAGTTGGCGCTGCTATGCAAAGCAGTTACTGAACATGTTCTCTCTTGTGAATATACTTTACAGCCCATTATAGCCACTCACTTTGCTGCCATTCACTCAGTAAATAGTGCAACCTTTGTAGCCACTAATTGTCTAAGGGCACATGTAATCTGTGGCTTAAATTGAGACCGTCTCTTTTAACACAGGGCTCAAGCTTTTCTGGATTTAGGAAATGGCTCATCAAAATAACCAGTGCATTTGCATCAGCAACCTTTATACCCGAGGTTGTGTACACGGAAAAAACCATTCAAGGCCTACCTTACCCTACACCCGTTGGGATAGGCACAATTCAGGGACAGAAAAAGGCATAAGGAAAAAAGAATATTGTCTGCTCCTAGCTGCTTTTCAAAGCACTATATAGCAATATCCACAAACTCCACTAATGTTGGTGTACAACTTTTCATTTCTACCTCTTAATTAGATGGTGCTGTATTTCGCTTTCTTGGAAATTGGAACTAGGCCTCTAAATAGGTGGAGGGGTAGAAGCCTGTTTACATAAGCAGGCACCTGTCCCCTGATATGGGTGTGTGCCAAGGGTCAATGCTTAACTAAATAGTGGACCCTCATCCAAAAGTGATGCACGGAGGGCTAAGCTGACAAAAATTCCACAGCCAAACCATAGCATACATTTACTGATTATGATTACCTATTGCGTGTGATTAATGCATAAATGAACACATTCCAGATGTGCCACACCAAAGGTGTAAAGTTCGAAGCCAGTGGAAAGTCAAATGAAAGATTCTGGTCTTTATCTTGGGAGGTTCTAGATGTGTTTTTATCTCCACCCTCCTCTAGTCCAAATGATGCTGTAAAATGCAAAAGCTTGAAATGTGCCTTCCTCCTAGTGGTTTATTTTCTAACTTATGTTGCATTCCTTGTTAAGTAAACTACAGACCCCAGAGTGTGGAAGACTTAAGCTTCTTTCTTAATCATCCTGTACTTCTCTACACTCTGATCTCTACCTTGTGTACTGATACCCTGATACTAGAGAGATGCTGTGTAGCACAATACTATAAATAGCAAAATGCACTAAAAAATGCAGGATCCACTCTGCTTGGCATTCAGTGCCCTCTACCTTCAAGCACACATCTTCAGCCAGATGCTGGCTCTCCAGAGCACCCAGCCTAGGAGAATGTCTGAGCAGTTTCATAGTTTCAGTGCCTCCTGAGTGATCATTGTTCCCCACATTTGTTCGGTTGCCTGCTTTAAAGGTATTCTGATGTTTTGCCTGGAGGCAATAATAAATAACTAAAGACAAGTAGAGATTCACGTGTGTATCACAAACGAAAGTAGAGAGAATATTTGTTGTGTCGGAACTCCTAAGATAATAAAAAACACAAAAAGGAATTATTTATACTTATATTTTTACTTATGAATCTACTTATTTCAAAGTTTCACTTAAAACACATAGGGGCCGATTCCGATTCGGGCCGGAAATCTCTCCGACCGAGCCGGACCCGGAGAGATTTCCGACCGAATCGGACCCTAGCAGCCCGACCGAACGAGTACGATGCGCACGTATGCCATCGGACTCGAGTCGGTCGGACTCCCATTGAAGTCAATGGGAGCCTGTCGTACAACGCGTACGCGGGCTCCCATTGACTCAATGGGTGCGATGCGGACAAGTGCGCCCCTACAGCATGTACGCGGCGAAGCGATTCGCGCCGTACACGCACAGGTAGGGGGACCCATGGGTCCCCCTGTGTGCGACTCGCGCGGCTACGCATACAGGGGGTCCGACACGGACCCCCAAAGTACGGCTCCGACAGCTCTTTCGAGCCGGAGTGCGCGGTTCGGTCGGACTGCTCGCAGCGCGCATCGTACTTACCCGGCCGGGGAACGTCTCCATTGCGCGGTGCGAGTCGTGTCCGTGCGAGTCGGTCGGTGCGGTTCGACCCGGGATCGAGTCGGTCGGAGCGGTCGGGACGCCCATACGAGTCGGTCGGCGAATACGCATCGTACTCACTCGCCCGGATGCGCGTACGAATCGGTCGGGAAATAGGGCTCCGAATCGGATCCGGTTAAGCCGAATCCGATTCGGAGCCCTACCGGCCGAGATCGGAATCGGCCCCATAGCATGTGAGAATGTTTCCATAAAGGACTTGCTGTCTGTTACTGTGCAAGATCAGTCCTGTGAGCCGTCCCACATCAGCACATCATCAGCACAAAATGACATAGGGCCATATTATCAAGAACGGCGATAACATTATCGCTGCTTTAGCGGCAGGAAACTGCGGCTAAAGCTGCGATAAGGGGCTTGATAATATGCCCTATAGAATTCCAATAGAAGCCCAGGTTTGCTGTCCTTCACACCAGAACCCGGGCTTCTATTGGAATTCTATAGGGCATATTATCAAGCCCCTTATCGCCGCTTTAGCGGCAGTTTCCTACCGCTAAAGCGGCGATAATGTGATTGCCGTTCTTGATAATATGGCCCTGAATTGCTTAGTTGTACGTTTCTTTGTAAATAGTTACTTCGACCAATCAGAGAAGTAGTAGACCTAATGTTTTAAACTAAGACAGCCACTGGGACAATGGAACACTAAAGCAGGACTTGAGAATTAACACAACAATCTGATGGGTTCATGAACAAATACATTGAGGAGATATATGCTTCTGTTGCTCACAATAGCAGACACATTTCAGTGTCTTCTAATTTTTGGATCGTTCTCTTTAACTAAGCTCTTTTTTTAAGAGGATTTATATTTTTTAATCTAATGTTATTTTTCAGAGTGCCTAAAAATAGCTTGCCTTTAACAACGCTATTTAACTATATTCTCTGGGTTTCACGATCTTATATTTTATATTCTTGGAAAGCAAAGAAATTGCTGTGTATGGTATAGTACATGGCCTGTTACCACCAAATGAATTGTAGCAGACCAGCCCCCTTGTACAAACAGGCGACTGTGCATGGCAGTTGGCGGTGGGCTGTGGATTCTGGGTGCATTGCATGGTCATCGCCCTAACACCCATGGTACTTGAAACCCCTGAGAAAAGGCCCCAGCAGTGCACAGTCTACTCTGGATACAGGCAGCTGGCCTGGATACAGGCATTGTTTATTAGGATGTCAGCACATTAGGATATTCCAAACTCCAAAAATTCTGCACCCAAAAATTTATAATTTGATTTTTAACACAAAATGTACATATTTTAAAACATACTTTATTTGAAAAAAAGTGATATTTAAATCCGATATTGACAGATCGTCTTGTTCTTTTCAGTACTCTGGTTACTATTCACTCCCTCCTACATTAAAACAATACCCTTCATGGACCCTTTTGGGATTTCAAATTGCCAGAAAAAACTGAGGGCATTGTTTATTAGGATGTCAGCACATTAGGATATTCCAATCTCCAAAGATTCTGCACCCAAGAACGTATAATTTGATTTTTAACACAAAATGTACATATTTTAAATCATACTTTATTTGAAAAAAGTAATATTTAAATCCGATATTGACAGATCGTCTATCTCTTTTCAGTACTCTGGTTACTATTCACTCCCTCCTACATTAAAACAATACCCTTCATGGACCCTTTTGTGATTTCAAATTGCCAGGAAAAACTGAGGGCATTCACTAAGAAAAACATTTCTCAAATATTCAGATTCAAATTCTGGATTTGAGCATTCTGCTATTTGCCATAAATCTGCTATCTCACTATTCCTGTGAATATTGGGATTATAGCATATCAGAATCCTAAAACCTACTTGATGGCTTCAATCATTTACTGTTCTTCAGTTAATACACCCCAGAATCTCTTTGATATGAAGTAATAGGTCTTCTTTTGGCAAGTTAATGAGAGCGTTGGATTTCAATGTTGACTTTTTCTTCGATTCTTATCACTTTTTCTCTCAGTATTCTGGATATCTTTGAGCTGTGGTTTCAGAGGACGTGCACTCTGCCAATCCCAATGATATATAGATTTTCTATGTAGTTCTACTTTTCTTTCATCTTATGGTACAGTACTGGAGGCTGACCAGGAGAGCTGCATCACTCTTAATTTTGCTTAAAACTATCTCAAATGTCATCTCAAAATTCCCTTCCAATTTTAGCCCCAAATCTAGAGTGAGGGTCCAATGTGTTCATCTTGAATTTACATAAGAATGTTTAGTATTACAGCTATTGCGGGAGCCCCACATGGGACAGTATATATGTTAGCTTCTTCAAGTATTGCAAGGTATAGTACCAGAATATTGTGATCAAAATGCACAAAAGAATTCAGACTTAACTTAAAGGCACTGGTTAAAGTATTAATGTAGCACACAATCAGTAATAAACTGAAAACACAACACAAGAAAAATCCTAAACCAATTTAGAAATATTGTGTACATTTTAATAAATAAATGAGACTAAAATGCCAAAAATCCCATTGGTAGAACTGGAGATGTGCAATTTCAAATTTTAGGTAGACATAGAGCCTAAAAGCACAAAGCGCCACTAGTGGTGATCTGGTCGTTCTAGACCGGGGGAAAATAACAAGTGCAGGCAAACTGCGAAGGAGCTAGGACCAGTCACAGGGAAAAGGTTAGTCCTGCTGGAAAAGTTCCCCTCTCAAGGTCTAGCGCGAAGAGTGGAAGAGCCCATGAGGAGCTGAGAGATTGTCGTGGATATTTCTAGCATTATCACGAAGAGCAAGCCTGGCATCGTGGACGGTCATCACTGTAGGCATCCCAAATGGTCGTTGCTGAAGCTTCGCGTTGGCAGTCGCCATGGGCTATCAGAAACAGCACTCATTGTTGCCACAGACGACATCTGCATGATTGTTGACAGAGGATACATGGCAGCCCTCTTTCTCCTGGACCTCGATGCAGCATTTGACATGGTCTCACACCCCATTATTACCAGGCTCCTAAGCGAGACTGGCATCCAAGGACCCACTGTCTGCTGAATCTGCTCCTTCTTAATGGATAGAACAGAGCTATCAACCTGGCACTTTACTCCTTGGAAGCCTGCAAACTGCAGAGTGCCTCAAGGTTCATCACTCAGCTCCCCGTGACATGAGGTTACATAGGCCCCGGGCAGAAACACCTCCATTTTACATGTTCACGTTTAAGGTTGATATAATTTTAAATGATTATTTTAACACACATTTGCTTGCACTGACAAATGGGATAATGTTCTCAGAAAATGGTTTGCTTACACTTACACATCTTTGTAGGCACATTATCAGGCCTTGGAACTTTCTGTTTAAGGACTGGGTACACTGGGCAAAATGTCGCTGTTTGGTGTTGTCTATTCGGCGACAGCTCTGAGTAAGTAGAATCAACAATGACAGCCGGGACAGAGCCCAGGCTCAGAACAAATAGATCCAGTTCATTATACAAACTGCACCAAGCATTTGTTTAGACAGAGGAGCATTTTGATGTGTTGTCAAGGTCACCCCATGCCGGACTTCTAGCCCAGCTGAATGCTGTCAACATCCTGAGAAGGACGGTGGCCTGTTCAACACCAAGACTGGCTACCAGATGACACACACCAGCAGGCAATTGGGGAGTTAGACCACTCTAAGGTATTCTGGCAGACCCTCACACTATATGCTTTGTAGGAAAGGCAGCGCTACGTAGGAGTACAATTATATGTATTCATATAATCCAATGAAAATGCACATTGGTTGAACTGTCCATTCTGTTCACCATTCTTGTAACACTTGTAACATTGTTTTGCTTCATTCTATTATTTATAGCAGCAGACAAATTTTATACAAGAGTCCAATTGCTTCAATAAATATTTGAAATGCCACTTTGTGTACTTCTTGTGTCGCCCTTTAAGCATGCCTGAGTTAACAACGAAAGGGTTGATCCGTTTCCATGATTTCCTTGAGGAAACAGGGTTGTCATGTTCTGAGATTGCAGACATCATCCTGTAACTTGTAAGGTTAAGAGGTCCAGATGGCACACAGTGAGCTATCCAGGAATTAGGTCAACATATTCTGATGGTATATGCGGACTCAGCGCTTATGTTGCCCAAACACACAGTCTTACTGAAAAAGTAGGAACCGTACCACATGGCACCCAATGTTTTCAGTCAGGTACTTATTTAATGGTCTCCTGAGAAGTTTTCTTTCGTGTTCCCAAAGACTCTACTCACCATCATTTAACTGGAGATGTCCTTGGTGGTAGGGAAAAATCCTCCTCAGCTAAATTAGGAACCCCTGTTTTCAGTCTCTAGGTTGTTCAAGCTTGAACGTTTTAAAGGATCACCCCACTATAGTTACCCTCTCTGAATTATACACATTCAAATAGCTAATCCAGTACCAGTGGTCATACCACTAAACTGTAAACATGTAGTAACACAGATGTTGCAAAAGCTGGGGCTCCCTCAAGCAGTGGGGGATGTTTCCTTCATGATAAAGGCCCATGAAGCATATAAAACAGGAATTCTATTTATGGGTAACATTTCTGGCAGCAGATGCCACTACAGGAAACTTCACATATACACTGTAGCATCAGTTCCCAACAATTACAGACATATGAATATTTAGAAATAGCACTAACATATCAGGAACACACAAATTGGTTCCAAGGCACCCTCACACATCCATTAGCTAATGTCAGACTGGGTCCCCTCAGCAATGACGGGGCAACATGGTCAGTCTTATCTGGCTACACATCTTATCCACAATTAGCAGTACTCACAACAGCTGATTTATGTATACTTTAAAATGGTCTAGTGAGACAATACAGATGTATGACACAGTTCATTATGAAAACAAAACAACAAACCCAGCCAGGGCTGCTCGAGCTGCACACCAGCATTTAGCAATGCCAGCAATTAGTTCAGTCACTATTATTTCAATCATGGGAAAGGTTCCCACCAGACAGGAGGAAATTCCATTCTGGATTGCACAAAAAACAAATCTGCTTCAAGCATTATTTCCCTATACGGGAGCTCAAGATAAACATAGCATTCTCACAATGTACCTACCTTTAGGGATGGTTCCGGTAGAACAGTGTGCCTCATGAGGCACACTGTTTGCCGCAATCTATACCATCACGCATGGTACACTATCCATAGCTGTTATGCCAGATGTGCTTAAACAGATCCAAAATTAAAAAGGGGCATCCCCTGCCCTGGACCTGGGGATGAAACTCATTAGCAATTATGCCACAGTGTCCTCAATTATTTTACATAACATTAAAGGGGAAGCATCGGCTCCTCTTTTCATCTTGAATTCCGGAAAAATCTGTACAACTGGCTTTTCAATTAACCAACCTATCTTAGGCAGGGTTAGGCACTCATACCTACTCACCACTAGCATACTCAAGCAGATGCTTCTGCGCTTTACAAATACGCATAACATAACATAACATTCAAACAATGGACTCCTTAAGGTTTGTCAATTTCACTTCAGTGTTTGGGCAGAGCTGTGGGAGCCTTCCCAGCTACCATCAGAACCCCACTTGAGACTCATGTTTAATTTTTGACTAACTCATACCTTGTAGCTGTAGCTTTTGAGAGCAGATGTTGAGGTTGAAACTAATATTTCCAGGGTAGTTAGATTTGGCTTCTTATAGGCACATGGTGTGAGTCTAGGAGGAAATTGTTGTTGTTATGATATTTTGATGTTGAAATGGATGAGATGACGGTTGTTCCATTTGAGAGACAGAGGTTTGAAAATGGTTAGGTTGGCAGTGTTGTTGACAATCCATCAAGGGTGTGTTTCAGAAGGAGTAGTGTCGGTAATGAGCTGTGTCAATTCAAAAGCTCTCAAATATGATAGAAGTCCTTTTGTTTAAGATCGATCTGGAACTATGTTTTGAAGTCACCCAGTGAAAAGAGGGTTGGTGGCTTCAACTGAGGCTGTTAGCATAGAAACTTGTAGCAAAGGAGGTACTTTGAGATGTGGGCTTTGAACTTGTAGGAAGAATATTCAGCCATTGGGGTTGAGTAGCATTTGACTAGGAGCTATTTGAATTCCTGCATGATGTGCACTCCTCACACCATTTTATTCAGATGTAATTTTAAGATGACCATGTATCTTGGTGGTTATGCTCCAGGCACAATGCAGGCTATATCATCAGCTGGAATGATTTTAGTGATAAGTAGTGCTTCTGGTTACATGTCTGTGATTAGTTCATTTACCTAATGTATGTTTTCGGATATGGCTTATGATTTGATTTGGTGGAGTAGGTTTGGTTGGCAGTTGTCTGTTAGGTAAATGTTGACTGGGCAAAAGTCTTGGGTATATTACGTTCTTCTATCTGGTTATAGTCATAGCTATTCAACCTGTACTCTTCCTATTAGAGCCTATTGCATATGGCTTATCTCTGTATACAATGGCACAGTGGGTGAAAAGCAATGGGGTGTAATATAGCCCGACTGATATTCCGTGGCTGAGATTAATTAAAGTGTCCTTCTATCACTTAGTTGCAATAGATGCCTAAATTGCAACCGGTATGCCTAGAGGTGGATCCCATGCTTGCTGTTTCACAGAACTCAAGCTTTACTTCACTGATGAGGCCCAAGTAAGCCGAAACATATCTGGAGTTGCTTAAGTGGCCCAAGCAATCTCCAGTGGTTAAGATTAATTCAAGCATTCCTTTCATCACTTTGTTGTTTGAAGAAAGGATGAAGGGTTGCTCCACAGGCAAAGATCCTGATTTTGAGTTCGGCAGATGGGTTACTCCTTCACAAACGTGACGGATATTCCGTCCGCGGTATTACAAGTGCCCTTGAATATAATGTATTGGTAATACAGCTGACGGGATATCTGTCACATTTGTGATGGAGTAACCTGTCCACCAAAATCTAAATCTGGCTCTAAGCCTCTAACAAAGGGTAGCCTCCAACCAAAGGGACAAAGATCATTTCAGCAAACATGACATGAAAAGTTCTGACCAAAAAACTCAGTTCAAGAAAATGAAAGTGGATGCGCTAACCAGGACTACACAAAAACCTGGCCTAGTGAAGGAGAGTGCTGCTAATAAACATGACATGGACAGTGTAACTTTAACACAGCATACCAGAAGTCACAATAGTCCACCAGAATATCTAGGAACTTATAACCATGAGTGATGAATTTACTCAAGTTGATGAGACCCCAATAGATATTCAAATTTCCTTTACACGATATGCATTACAGAGTGCCAAATAGAAGGTGACATATTGTGTACTATTAAAAATGTTTTCTGGTCATATCTGCTGAAGGTCTGTGGCATCATCCTTGCCAAAGACATCTGGATTACACCATTTGAGATGCACCCAAGGGATAGGAAGTGAGAGCTGATGTGTTCTCCCCAGTAATCCCTGTTCTACTTTGGGACAAATATGCACAAGAGTGGGCTCTCTAAAGCAAGTTCCTGCATTATATAAGAATAAGTAAGCTTGGGATAAGGAATCAACTCTGCATGTTAAGCCTCGCAGGAGGGAACCGAGGGTTCACGCTCAGTACCCTTTAAAGCCAGAAGCCAATGGAGGCATAAAAGCCATTCTTATCAAACAACACTATCAGAGAGACTACTTAGCCATTTTACTATGAATGCCCATCTGTCTCAGTGATTTAACTTGATGGAACATATAGATTAGGACTAGAATATGGAAACATCAACAAATCCCCCTACTTCTCACACTAATAAAATGAAATTCAGCCTTTAAAATGCAAGCATATAGCACACAATTGCTCAAGTGAGTGAAGAATTCGACTATAAGGGACTTGACTGTCTATTTTGGCTGCTTAAAGTGTGATACAAACTAATAAGGTCCCCACTGTTACAAAGTCCCAAACTAAGATTTTTCAAGACATCAAAAAGGCTACTCATGTTACTTTGAAAAGGAAAAGTCTCCTATGGACTTCCCTGCTAAATATTCCAATAGTTTAGCACCGTGTAATATAGCCAATGTATCTACCCCAGAAATTTGGAGTTGACCTATACTGAATGAGGCAGCCAAACATACCCCATTAATTCAGTTCACAAGGACATAGCATCATCATGTGGGCCCCTGTGTTACTCTGTCCTTACTACAGCAGTAATATGGATTCGCGTTCATGCCCAAGAGTACTCAAAAATATATGCATGATTATACTTGTCACCAGCTGTCTGCAGCTATGAGGCCTACCGCCATGCCTTTTGCTAAATCAGATAGGCCATTTGATGTTGTGCATCTCAACTTCATCAGGCCTTTGCCGCAGTCCACCAGAGCAAAAACATTCTGATTGCGGATGGTTGATGTTTTCAATTGCTGGCTGTGTGTTATTTGCTGCTACTCATGAGATCATAAAATACTCCTAGCCATTACCATTAGGCGGTAATCTCCTATTTTAGACCCCAGTTGGTTGCCTTTTGGAATTTAGCAATGTGTCCTAGGTGACCAGTGGTGTTCAAACCATGGTACGTAGTTTTCACAAGGTGCTAGGTGACACAACCAAATGAAGACCATGACATCTAAAGGACAGCCTGACTTGCATCTAAAACAAGAGAGGATCATCATAACAAAAGACGTGACAGTGATATAAAAGAACAAACAAACTGACTGGTATGCAGCTCACTAAAGGACAACACATTTAATTCCTTGAACCATGAGACATAAACAAGGAAGATTGAACTGAGATTCTTTCATTACCTTGTTAGTCCATGGCATAATTTGCATTGACTGGAGACAGAGTACTTTTGAAGGTAGTGATAGTGCAGACTAGTAGGGTTTCTGGCTCTATGCCCTTTCCATAACCTATATAGCCCCAACAGAGAAGTCACCACACAATGTCACCCTTGCCCTGCCAACCCTTTACCTGGATATTCGGGCTGGAAACTCTGGTTAGACAGGGTAAATAGCAATGGAGAACAAATTAGTGGAGGTGTTACTGGATGAGAAGGTTCAAACAGCGAAATTTGCAACAAAGCAGGTAAGAGAGCTAATTGAAGCCCAGCATTTACCTTCGGTGGTGGCTGGGTGGTGCTAAGGCAGGACACACCGGTCAAGGATAGCTATGGGACAAAGTAGGAGAGAAAAAAAATGTATACATCCATACAATAAAATCTTGCTAGGCAAACAGGATTGAATATAATGTAATTGAGCATGTCACAGCAATTAAAGTATATTAATATTAATGTGGTGGCGCTGAAGTATGAATTTGGAAGCCTCATCAGGGAGTTTGCTGATGCCTGGAAAGGGCCTGGGCATTGGCCATTTCCTGTCACCACATAAATACGTAGGACCATATTTATGAAGCCTTTGTGATGTCCTTGATTTACATGAGGCAACACAAGGACAATGCAGAGGCTCCAGTAAAATTTACAAAGCCATGCAAGGCCTGATTTGCTTGGCTTTAGGTGGCTTTGTAAACAAATGTAAAGTAAGGCAGCTGCTTGAGCTGTGTTGCGTTACATTTCAACTTTGGAAGCATTCCATTAGTGGAGCATGGGCATTCCCATGCATCCACCCATGGATTTTGGCGCTTTCCCAGATTTACAAAGACTAGTAAACCTGGGTATAAATACGTCAAAATGCTACGCCTTCCCAAGAAAAGTGCAAAGAGGAGAAATATCTTTATAGATAGCGCAAGAGAGAGAAGAAATGCTCTATATCTTTGTAAATATGGAGCATTTCCACTTTCTCATTTTCACCCACCGCAACCAGCAACTTTGCTTGCTGCTCTGTGTTACCTGATGGTTCACCAAATGCAAATAATTTCTACAGTCCAATGTAGAACATTTCTAGTTCCGCCATGCGACCATGGTACTTATCCACTTTTATGCTCGTGCCAATACCCTGCATGTAAATATGACACAAAAAAAGTCAAGCAGAAGACAAACAAAAATGGCACAATGCACGCAAAACCATATGATCAGGATTTATGCTACATTTTATTCACATCAGAAAATGATTGGGCTTATTGCACAGATATGAATTGAAGCTTTTCTGTTCAAAATACATATAGACCCAACATCTCTTTATGTTATAATGTTGCGGGGCTAGAAGAAGGTGTTATTTTGAGTATTTTTTTCAAAACCATCATCGCCTAATGTTTATATAACCAACTGTTAGAGGTTTTCGTGTGCATTGTGGTGGTAGCCTATGGAGAATAGGTGGATTTACAGCAAAATCTGAGATTTACTGCTGGTTGTGAGCAGACCAAACCTCTGAACAGTTTGATACTTCCTTGATTATTTGAGTTTAGAGCTGGGTCTGAGCATAACTTGTGGGCAAATGGTAATCAGGCCTGGGCGTAATATTCCACTCTGCTAGTAGAGTTTATCCCACTCCACGCTCCGGTAGAGTGCAGAGTTCTGAAAAACTCCACTCAGTGGTGCGGAGCAGAGTTTTTCCTCCTTCGTGGCTCGCCAACCTTAAGTTGGCAAGCTCAAGAGAGGAAAATCGTACCTCCAGGTGAGATTTCTCAAAGCGGGCCCTCGCGGCAAGTCGCTACCACTCTCGTTGAGAAAACTGCAGCTCGCATTGAGGAAGCTGCTGCTTGAGTAGAACATCTACTCGAGCGGCAGAAAGAAACAGCGCCCTATTGCGCTGCGCACTGTGGCATATGCGCTGATTTTAGAGTGCTGGACAAACACCCCGCCCTACAAATCAGCGTGTGCAGCACGACTTACCTCGCTCCGCAGCTTGCAGAACTCCACGGAGTGTGTCAGAGTTTTTTCGGCACTTTGCAGAGTTCCATGTAGCAGAACACTGTGAACTCTGCTCAGGCCTAATGTTAATAAGACGAACAGGGAGGCAGAGTTTAGGAGTTGGAAGAAACACCTTGAGCAAGAGCACAGGGCACTAATAATATTAAAAACAATGTGAGAAGGGGTAATGAAAGCACATACGTAGGGGCAGATTTACTAATGTTTTATGCAACACAACAGCCAAAGTTGCTGCACTGCAATCGTGAATGTGAAAAAAAGAAAAACAGCGCCATGTCTTAGAAGATCAACCAATCAGGGGTTTGTTAAAGCGCGACTACTCACCCGTAAGGGTCTCAAGGCGCTAGGGGTGGGGGGGGTGCAGGTTCCATCCATCAAGGAGGGGGTCTGTCGAAGAGCCAGGTTTTGAGGTTTCTTGCGAAGATGGGGAGCGATGTTGTCTGTCTGAGGTGGAGCGGAAGGGCGTTCCATGCTTTGGCCGCGAGGAAGGAGAAGGAGCGGCCTCCCGATCTGGTCTTTCTGGTGCGGGGGACCACGGCGTAGGAGAGCTGGGCTGATCGTAGGGTCCTTTGGGGTGCGTGGAATTTGAGTCGGTTGTTCAGGTATGCTGGTCCGGTGCCGTGGAGGGCCTTGTGTGCGTGGGTGAGCATCTTGAACGTGATTCTCGCCTCGACAGGGAGCCAGTGGAGTGTGCGCAGGTGCTGGGAGATGTGGCAGTGTTTTGGCAGGTTGAGGACCAGTCTTGCGGCGGCGTTCTGGATGTTCTGTAGCTTGCGGGTGAGGTTTTTGTTTATTCCGGCGTAGAGTGCGTTGCCGTAGTCGAGTCTGCTGGTGACCAGGGCGTGAGTGACGGTCTTTCGGTGTTCGAGGGGGATCCATTTGAAGGTCTTACGAAGGAGGCGGAGGGTGTGGAAGCAGGAAGACGAGACAGAGTTGATCTGGCGGTCCATTTTGAGCTCGGAGTCCAGCATGATTCCCAGGTTGCGTGCGTGGTCCGTGGGGGTTGGCGGGTTTCCGAGGGCGGGGGGCCACCAGGTGTCGCTCCAGGCATCGGGGTTTGGGCCCATGATGAGTACTTCTGTTTTGTTGGTGTTTAGTTGTAGGCAGCTGTTTTTCATCCATTTGGCGACGGCTTCCATGCCTTCTCGAAAGTTGCGTCTGGCGGTGTTGGGCTCGTTGGATAGGGAGAGGATGAGCTGGGTGTCGTCTGCATATGACACGATGTTGAGTCCGTAGGTTCTGACGATGGGGGCGAGTGGAGCCATGTAGACGTTGAAGAGCGTCGGGCTGAGGGAGGAGCCCTGGGGGACTCCGCAGGTGGTAGGTGTGGGGTCCGAGAGGAAAGGGGGAAGTCTAACCCGCTGCGTCCTGCCAGAGAGGAAGGAGCGGATCCAGTCGAGGGCCTTGTCCTGAATTCCTGCGTCGTAGAGTCTGCGTATTAGGGTGCGGTGGGAGACTGTGTTGAACGCCGCTGATAGGTCGAGGAGGATGAGGGCTACTGTTTCTCCTTTGTCCAGTAGGGTGCGGATGTCATCTGTTGCGGCGAGGAGGGCGGTTTCCGTACTGTGGTTTTTTCTGAAGCCGGATTGGGAGGAGTCGAGGATGTTGTGTTCTTCAATGAATGTGGCGAGTTGGCTGTTGATGGCTTTCTCGATGACTTTCGCTGGGAACGGGAGCAGGGAGATGGGTCTGTAGTTTTTGAGGTCGGTGGGGTCCGCTGAGGGTTTCTTTAGGAGGGAGTTGACCTCGGCGTGTTTCCAGTCATCGGGGAACGAGGCGGTCGCCAGGGAGCGGTTGAAGGTGTGGCGGAGCATGGGTGCGATGGTGTCGGCGGCTCTGTTGAATATGTGGTGGGGGCAGGGGTCCGTGGGGGCCCCTGAGTGGATTGACTTCATTGTCTTCAGTGTGTCTTCGGTGGTGAGGGCTGTCCAGTCGTCAATCGCTGGTTTCCGGGTGTCGGGGGTGGTTGGTGAGGGTTCAGTGTGTTGGTTGTCTTCGTCGAAGTTGTCGTAGATGCTCTTGATTTTGTGGTGGAAAAAGGTGCTGAGTTTGTCGCAGAGGTCTTGTGAGGGAGGGATGTCGGTAGACTCGCTTAGTGGGTTGGGCGAACTCCTTGATGATGCTGAAGAGTTCCTTGCTGTTGTGCGCGTGGGTGGAGATTCTGTCTTCAATCGCTTTTTTCCTCGTTTCTCTGATGAGTTGATGGTGGGCGTTGGTGGCGGCTCTGAAGTTGTCGTGGGCTTCTGTGGATTTGGTGTTCCTCCAGGCCTTTTCGAGGCGGCGGCATGTGCTTCTGGACTCTCGAAGTTCGGTGGTAAACCATCTGACTTTCTTGGCGCGGGTATTGTTGTTTTTCTTGAAGGGGGCTATGGTGTTGGTGCTGTCCGAGATCCATCTATGCAGGGTTTGGGCTGCGGTGTTGAAGATATGGCACTGCTTTCCTTCCCACTAGCCTGGCACACTTTAGGATGCAATGCGCAAACACAATCACCCTGTGCATTCTATCAAGAATAGAATTTGTACTGGAAGGTGAGCCACACAGTACAAAAACTATGCTTTAATACTTTTTCCATTTTGTATTTTTGAAGTACATTGCAGCACACATGCAAGGTTGGAAAAATGTGGAGAGTTTTAAAACTTGCTCCACTCTATGCCTGCCTCGAAATGGTGTACTTTTTTGATAAAAATTCCTAGCTATGAATGTCTGTAAATAGGGATTTGCATCACAAGCCATTGGTGGTTGCATGGGAATGCCTATGTAGTACTCGTGGTATGCCCCCTTGACACAAAATAGGACACATAGTGCTACGTTGCTTTACTTTAGGCAACATTCCAATGCAAATTCTGATTTACATTGGAAAGTAAATCCCACCACAGCACTTGTTTCTGGGTTTGCATCACTTTTGTAATGCAAATCCGGCACAATGTATTAGTTAATTTTGGCAGTATTTTCAGGAAGAGTTATATGGCCTTTAAAATTGAAAGAAAGGACAAGCTGGAAGTCCACTAATTGATTCATAGGTTTTAGAAGATAAAACTAGAGTGAGCATTTGTGGCTTTAAGTTGTGATTGAATCTTACAAGCATTACATTATTAGTATAGGAAAACCCTCCCCTCACCATTTTGATCTATACCATTTCTACTTGAAAAGAAGTCGAAGAATATACCTATGTAACGTGGTACGAGAGATGGAGAGGGAGAGGTTATAGAGAAATAAATGCCTGTAACCAGTCCAGGTGATTGGTTCCCGGTGGGTCTCATATACCAGTTGCACTAGCTCTTTGTAACCAGGGCATTCTGTTTGCTGCTCCACCATCACTCCTCAGTCAACACTATGAGGCATGGAGCTGACTGTATCGGGTGCAATCCATGGAATGTGCCCCATTGCTGGGTTGATTCCACAGAACACTTGCAATAGCTGTGATACTGAAATCTGCCTGACACTATCAATATTCAAAGTATAAAAGAGCTCAATATTACTTTGGACCATATCGTCCTTAAGTTGTGACTGGCTGCATTTGTTTGTTTCCTTTCTTCACAATGTGTCTAGCTTTATTTGTGTGTAATCCTGTATGCCAGTTTGTGGCTACTGGATTGCTTGGCAGTCTCTGAAGAGCTTTTTGTATGGTTGTGTTTCATCTCTGCATGCTTAAGGGTTAAGGTCACTCTTGGATTAACTTTAGATTGTTTAGCTTGGCTGCCTGTAACCAGTACATGACTGGAGGTTGCTCCACTGTCAGTCCTCGGTAGTAGGTGAAGAGCTTTTTACTGTGGCTGCATTTCTGTGTGTGCATGTGATTCAATCCATGTCTCTCACAGATGGACAGTTAAGTTAGTTGCATGTCTGTGGTTTGCCTATTTGCCACACCTAGGTAGGCCTTATAGTTTATTATTCTAGCTGCCTGAAATGAGTGCATGCTTGTTGGTCACTTTCCTGTACCTCCAGAATAACCCTGTGAACCATTTAAGCCTGATTCCTATAGTGGCTACATATATCATCTGACATGACTTACTGTCCATTACATGAAGTGGGCTGCTTCTCTTTCACTCCTGGGTGGACTCTATAGAGAACTTCTCAACCAGGCCCAATAATAAATTATTCAAAGTGCATAGGTTCTATCCCTCAGTACTCTTCCCTCCAATACACACTTAGGGCCTTATTAAGAGTTTGGTGGTGCGGGAGCGGGACTGCCACGCCGGCATCCCGCTCCCGCACCCCCAAACCTGTGTGCCCACCGCCCAAGAGATTATTACTTTCTTTGTCCCTGGCGGGCGGTTCTTTGGCGTTCCCAAGGTGCAGTCCATGCTGTGCAGTTACTGGGGTGCACGCACACAGGGGTGTAAACATGTGCTCCCCTGCATGCACCCCATGGCCCTGAGGCAACAAGGGGCCCTGTAGGGCGTCCTTTGTTTCCTCCCTGCCACGATTTTCATGGAGTAGGAACCGCCATGAAAACAGTGGTGGAGAGGAAACCAGTGGCGGCTCCCAGAGGGAGTGCTGCGGGGTGGTCGGGCGGGGCAGGGGAGGGGCAGGGTGGGGGGGGTAGTGGACTCGGACATACGACAGACAGGAGTAAAGTAAGTAATTACATAAATAAAACTATTTACCTTGCGCTCGCTGCATCACCAACTCGGCGATGCAGCGAGCCAAGGTAAATAGTTTTATTTATTTAATTACTTACTTTACTCCTGTCCGTCATATGTCCGAGTCCACTACGCCCCCACCCTGCCCCTCCCCCGCCCCGCAGCACTCCCTCTGCGAGGTGCCACTGGAGGAAACTCGTAATATGCTTGGCGGGACCGTTGCGGTCCCGCCAAGCAAGGCCGCTGTGCCACCGCCAGGGATCTCTGATCCTTTGCCGTTGCGGTGGTGCAATGGCGATCCAACTGCCCAAGTCGTAATAGGTCAGTTAAAGCACCGATGGGGCAGTGGCTGGTCTGCCACCGCCACGCCACCGCGAGTCTGGCGGTCCTCAGACCAACAGTTTCGTAATCATGCCCTTAGAAGTAGTAACCTAAGTCGGGATATGAGCACTACTCTGGTCTGTCATGTGCCGCACCAACATGCTTCTCACTAAGACACAAACACTCTTCTACCGTGCAGCATGCTGCCCATCAACTAATGCATGTTCTACATACTACATGGCTCATGAAAACAAAACGTATTTTCTTTAGTTCTCTCACTAAAGAAATAAAGGAGATTTGATTAACAAATGTCAAAGAGTGAAAAATATGGGGGCATATTAGCAAGACCCACGTTAAAATTATCGCCGTTTTAGCGGCAGGAAACTGCCGCTAAAACGGCGATAATGGGCTTGCTAATATGCGTATAGAATTCCAATAGAAGCCCAGGTTAGATGTGCAGGACATCTAACCTGGGCTTCTATTGGAATTCCATAACGCATATTAGCAAGCCCATTATCGCCGTTTTAGCGGCAGTTTCCTGCCGCTAAAACGGCGATAATTTTAACGTGGGTCTTGCTAATATGCCCCGTGGTTATTAGTTATTAGTCTTCCTTTTTAGTTCGGAATGTAGAGTCCAGTATCATATTCAAGAAATTCTATGGGAGGACTTTTAAAGGATAAATTGCATTAGTATTCAGACCTACTTGCGTGATACTTTAGAGCGGTTTGTGCTACAAATAAATGCTGCATATGTTTAAAAAATACCACAATGCACTATTGTACAAGTCATCACTTGACAATATCATTTGAATTAAAGGGTTTCGTGTTCATAACCTTGCCCATGCCGAGCTCAATGTTCTTTTCCAGAAGTCAAGGGTGAATTGTTAGAGAAGCGTGGAGGCTTTCTGCGTGCCCTTGGCATGTTCTATTTTCTAACTAGAGCAAGGTTTGCAGCCCATGACTAATGACACCCAATGAAAATGAAAAGTGGTTGGGTAAACTTCACTACAGGTCACTAGCAAAGTCAGCCAATCTGCAGGTTCTAACTAGATTTATTCCCATTTATGCCTAGCTAAATGGTAATGTAACATTATTTAAGCATTTTCAAAAATACCTTTGTGGTGGGAAATTACTCTTTTTCGTGAAAATAAATTCCTTCAAAGAAAATTAAAGTATTTTAGGCATCAGAACTACCTACAAACTCTGAGTGAAAACATGTTGTGCATCCCAGCGTCTGAACTAACGGGCAGTTGATTAATTAGTGAGTCGTATTGTATTACTACACCTTTTTTCAATTGACTGACACCTGGTTATTACACCGGATCTCATCCTCTATCAGTCTCTTATAAATCGTATAAGGATTTCTTATACATTTGCTTCAAGTGTGCCTGAAAAGGTACAAACTATCTTTTCCATAAAGAGCCACAAGACACACATGTTACATAGGACTCCACTGGGTCACAGCACGTCGCATGCACTGGATTGAACACTTCCCTCCTTGGTAAATCAATATGAAGTTAATTTCCTACTGATTTGGTCTCACTATTGGCTACATTACGAAATAGTTTCTGGTAGTCATGATTTTACTACGTCTGCCACCGATTCTAGTATATTTAGTTACTTTATTGTTAATAATGTTATATTTTTACTATTATTATAGCTATTATTTGTAGTAGTAGTATTATCATCAAAGTAAAAGATATATAACGAATCATTATACTTGTAGTATTTGTAATAAGAGAAGGTAGAATTAATACTTGAATAGGAGTAGTGGTAGATGGAGTAAAAGAATATATGCAAATATAATTATATATAATGATACTGCTCCTGCTGTAACTAAAAACCACTGGGACTTCTGTCCAGGAGCAGTGTACTGTATCGAGACAAAAGATGATGCAAGCTGCTTGGGTCAATGCTTGTGACTACATCTGTATTTTTATTAGGTGTGGGCGTAAAACTGCACTCCGCTTGCGGAGTTTGCGAAATTCGGAGTTACCGATAAACTCCCGCACTCCGCAATGGAGCAGAGTTTTTTTTTTTGTTAGCGTGCTCAAAATGTCCTTTCTTGCGCGCAGGACCGACTTGCCATGTGCTCACAATCGCCGATGAGATTTCCAGAGCAGCTCGCGAGCGTCACAAGACTTGCTAGCCGGCTGCATGCTCCAGCGAGAATTTGTGGTCGGGAACACGTCATTCAGGTGCGCCTGCGACGTTCTACTGATGTTTTCTGCGTACGCAATCCGGAATGCACAGGAACTACCGTGGCTAAAAATATCTAAATCCGTATTTGTAAAGCGCAAACTACTCACCCTTACGGGTCTCAAGGCGCTGGGGGCCGTCGTGGAAATTAAGTGAGCTATTGCCCAGAGTCACATGGTGCTGAGCTGAGCTGCCACCGGAGCCGGGGATCGAACCGTGAACCCTGTGCTCCGAAGTCAGCTGCCCTGGCCGCTGCACCACACCTCTCCCTGCAGCCTAGGGAAGATTATCTCCTCGAGAAGCATCGAAATCTTCCCAAAAAAATGATTTGGAGTCAAAAACCGCCTCGAATTGACCTTTGGTTTTTGTGCGAGGAGTCCTTTCTCAAAAAAGATTTTTCCAACAGGAAGGAAGTGCCCCAAGAGTTACCAACTTCCATTTCCTGTTAAGCAGGCTCCTCCCAGTGCTTTGTCCATCTCGTAGTCCCTTTTCATTTGGATTTGGAGCTGAAGGGATCACTCTTAGTGTATGCTGCATATTTAAAGGACTTTGTATTTGCGCGTTCACAATTAAGTTGAAAAACTGATATTGTTTGTTTGATTGGGGCCATGCACCTCGATTTATTTGTACTTTTAATTGATTTTTAAAATGTAATTAATTGGGTCGCCTATAGTTTCAGTAGGGGCCTAGTTTTTTCTTTCTGAGTAATTTTTTTTCTTTTATGAAGGAAAAATGTTGCACAGTTTATTACATGTTCTCCATGCTTTTTAAAAAATAAATTTGCAATATTGTTGTAATTTACTATATGGCCTAGTCTGCCAATGGGCCTTCCAGCCAGTAGGCCCAGTGCTAGTTATGGGTACATGGAACAACTGTTTCTGTAGTGTCTGTTGAATGGAAACATCATTTAGGCCATGAATGGACTTGGATTAAACTGCAACATGTTTTTTTTTATTGTGGTATTTCACGTTTTTTTCTTCCTGCAAACAGTGTTTAGTTGGGGTAATGCCTTTGGAGGTTGTGTGTTGTAAGCATTTTTAGCACTGTTAATTTTCATTTTTGGCATTGCTGAATAAATGCTGTGTTCCCTGTGTTACTGATACTTCCCTTATCTGGTCGGTATGTGTGCTTGTCATAGGCCGCCATTTGGCTTTGTTCCCAATGAGGCCAGGGGCCATTTTGTTTAGTCAGTGTCCATAGGCTTGCATGTGTTCTTTGTTTCCAGGCCTCCTGCTTTGTTGTTGTGACCATATGGCTGGCAGTCATTTTGTGTAGGCAGTCAGTGTCATTTTGCCATAGGCCTGCATGTGTTCTTGTTGTGGCTATGCCTCCTTGCTTGCTGTTTCACCATTTAGTCGATGGCCATTTTGTGTAGGCAGCCAGTGAGCTTTTGCAATACGCCTACATGTGTTCTTTGTTTTCCAGGCCTCCTGCTGGTTGTTGCTTGTGTGACCATGTGGCTCGTGGCCTTTTTGTGTAGGCAGTCAGTGTGCTTTTGCTATAGGCATGCATGTGTTCTTTGTTTGTGGCCATGCCTTCTTGCTGGTTGTTGTTGTTTTTTTGCATGTGATTTTTCTTCTTTTGTAAAGGACTAATGTTGCATTGTTTAGTACATTTTCACCATGTTTTAGGTCGAGCGTGCGCCAGTACGCAAGCGCTGCTCTGCGAATATCTGTGTTAGTTCAGTATAGAGAGAAGCTTTGCCCACTCCCCCGCCCTTATTTTTGATTGGCTTGTGTCTTTGTCCTTTGTAATTGCTGGCGTCTGATTCATTATGAGGCTTATTAGTCCCTCCTTAGTACGGCCATTTCGTCATTAATATCCTCCCATGGCTACTGGTTGTTACACGGTGCCTGCACCAATTTCTGTAATGAATTTCTCCTACTGCACGAACGACGACATGCCCAGCCGGGACAATGGTGGCACCGATTTTCGAAGCGCCGTGCTTTAATTTTATTTGCAGCTTTGAAGCTGCATCTGCTCCCCCTCCAGCTACCGACACTCCTCCCATGTGTCCCGTTCATTGTGGGAGTTTAGAGACCCGGTGCGTCCCCTCGCACCGAGGTCTCTGCCTCTCGTCCGTGCACGTTGTCCTTTAACTCCGTCACCCCTTCTCTTCCCATGTTATTTTCGCAATTTCATACTACTCGACTGTCTGTCTACCTTCTTCCTTATCTCCAGTCTCACCGCCTTCGAGCTTCTCTCCTTCCCCCTTCTTCCTTTCATCAGCACCTCTACCTTATCCCCACTTCACCCCCTCACCCCCATAGCTCCTCTGTGATTCTGCTCCACTGTTCTCCTATGCTTGGGGTGCACAGCTCTTCCGCAGCCTAAACGGCAGAGACAAGCAATAGCAGCATGCAAAGCGCGACGCGCCTGTCTGGAGATGCTGTTCACTGCTACAATCAAAACTTGCCCATGGACGGCCCTAGAGCACGCAGCCGCTCCATGACAGCGGCAGCGCCTAGAGGCACTTCAGTCCATAGAGAGCGCGTTATACAGACATATAAAGCGACAATATTAGAATGCCATACCTGTCCTGCAGGCGCGAGCAGGCCGTCGCTTGAGCGTGCTGTTGCGGCTCCAGTATGGCACCGTCACTGACAGAGCTGTAGCGCGCCGGGGAGCAGGGGAGGGACCCGGGCCGGACCACGCGGTACCGGCTCCAGGACAGGAGCAGCAGGCCGGCCGCTATCCTGCTTCTGCATGTCACCATGAGTGGGAGGGGATGCACTATCTCTGACAGACGTGACATGCAGCCTGAAAGGGATGTGGGGAGAGAGCGCGGGTCGCACAGGATGGCACCGCATGCTCGAGTGGGCGTGTTGGGGGAGCTGATGCTCGCAATGCCAGTGCTGTGTCGTATGAGCAGGGAAGAGCCTTCGTCACACGGGGAGAGGAGGCGAGAGGGTGTAGGAGAAAACAGGCAATGTGAGAATGTCACCTCTTGCTGAGAGAAGAAGGCCCCAGGGGTTTCACGAATCTTTTACACTAAGGCCTGCTGCGCGTGTATAGGTGTAAGGCTCCCTTCTAAGGCTCAGGGCTTCCAAACCATCCACTTAGTGCAGTGATACTCAAAGTATGGCCCGGGGCCGCATGCGGCCCTCCTGACCTTTACATGCTGACCCCTGGACAGCCGCAGCACTGGGCTGCTGTTTACTCAACTCAGCACTAGCATTAAAAAAAAATTAAATATACAGCAAGGACTTATTTAAAGGTTAATTGCACTTTGGGAAAGGAAATAACTAGGCCCTTACCTTTAGGAACACCTTCATTTTTAGGTCGAGCGTGAGCCAGTGTGCAAGCACAGCTCTGCGAAGATCTGTGGTAGTTCAGTATGGAGAGAAGCTTCGCCCACTCCCCGCCCTTATTTTTGATTGGCTTTGTGTCTTTGTCCTTCGTAAATTCTGGCATCTGATTCATTATGAGGCTTATTAGTCCCACCTTAGTACGGCCATGTCATCATTTGTATCCTCCCATGGCTACTGGCCCCTTTACTTGTTTGTTACACGGTGCTTGCAGTAATTTCTGTAATGAGTTTCTCCTACTGCACGCACAACGACGTGCCCAGCCGGGACAATGGTGGCGCCAATTTTCCAAGTGCCTCGCTTTAATTTTATTTGCAGCTTCAAAGCTGCATCTAATCCCCCTCCAGCTACCGACGCTCCTCCCACATCTCCCATTCATTGTGGGAGTTTAGAGTCCCGGGGTGTCCCCTCGCACCGAGGTCTCTGCTCTTAACTACTTACAAGCTACTGCTGGCGCGAGATGCCCCCCTCTTTAGTAAACCACGTTCAAGGGTTTGAAAAGCAGTCGATGTCCTGCCAGACACCAGCGCGGAAAACACGAGACGCTGTGTTAACCATCTTAAGTGTGCTGGAAGTGTGTTATTGCGATGTTAGGCGTGTGGATACTTTGTAAGAAGGGCTGAGGTGCTGCTTAAACTACCAATGAAACCAGCTACTAATGTACCATAGATGTTCGTCAAAAAAAGTCTGTAAATAATGACAATGTCAATATTTCCATGGTCAACACACATAACGACAAGAGCAGGCGCGCTCACATACGCGATAACACACGGACACGCACACTCTCTCTCTGCAGACAGCACATTTACATGCACATGTATATGCATGTAATTTAGAACAACAACCACAATTATTCATATTACATATTATATATGTAAATGTTATTTGAAATGTTAAAAATGGTTCTCGTAAATTTACTGCAGGTGCTGATAGAGTATATAACTATATTCCATCTATTTGCAATTATAAATATGTAATATAAATGCAAAATATTCACGAATATTTCACATTATTTTTATCTATTGGTGCGGCGTAAGGTTGTCGGGTTGGCAGACTCAGGGTTAATATACATTTGACCTCTCGCTGACCAATAAACCCCGAACTTCCACACGGCTATTTTGTTGTTGTTACAGACACTGGCGCAGGTCGGACACTGCGCGGCTGACTCTTTCTGCCTGGACGCATGTCTGTCTCTATAGCTGTCTCCCTGCGCCTGCCTGTGTGTGTCAGTCTGTAAAGACAGAAAGCCCCGTTCACAAGCTTGGTAGACCAATACAACATGCCGAAGATATGTTTTATTTTATGTAAAAATAAATGTTTTCAGTTTAAAACCAGAACAAGAAGATCACACGAAAAGACCGTCGCCCTCTGGAGAGAAGGTATGGGTCGACCTTAGAGAATGTATTTTTATTTCACAGCAGTCTCCTGACCTACAGGCGTGGCCAAGCAGACAGTCCCCAGCAGACTGTGGCGGGTACAGAGGGTTTAGGGACAGGTACAGTTGTTTTGCCCTGTTGTTTCCATGGCCTACACACTGCCCCCCTGGTGGCCGAAGGTGCTGCTGCACTGACAGGCAGAGATAAACCTGTCCCCCCGTCCGTCCTCAGGTGCTCTCAGGGCCTGCACCAGTTGCTTTGTGAGCGAAGGGCGCAGGAATCCTCACATTAGCAGCAGGCAGATTGTTCCTATTACGTTAGCGACCAGAGCCTGTTGGCAGTTGGCATCTCTAAGCATGTACATTAAGTGCTCAAAAACACCTTATCCCTAATATAGCAGTATGCAGTAAAAGGAGCATGAAGGGTTCCTTTCTGCAGTTTTGCAGTAACACGAAAGATTGTTTTTCTAAAAGTGTAAATCTGTTCAAACTGCAAGCACAGTCTCTACAGACTTCAGTACAAGGGCAACACATGAACTGCAGGAGAATCCCAGTAAGTCCAAGAGCTGGTCCATTAATGTAACAATATACTTTTTCTGTTTCTTAACCTTGAAAAAATGCCCCACCCTCCATATTGAGTGCAGGAAGCTGACAACGGAACATCTGTGTTACATGTCATTTGTACTAAATCCACCTGACCGCTTGTTTTCAAAAGCCTGTTTTATTAACAACACCACCACCACTAATACCACCACCACTACCACCATCAATACCTCCACCAATACCACCACCACCACCACCAATAAATAATACCACCACCAATACCACCGCCAACACCACCAATACCACCACCACCAATACCGATACCACCACCACCACTAATACCAATACCACCACCTCAGTACCTCTCGTTCACTAGTAATAGCAGGGGCACCATTCGAAGCCGGAGCTGCAGCCGAGACCATCCCTCCCTCCCTCCATGCCTGCCATAAAGCACAGCCCGCCCTGCACCAGGAGGTGAAGCCGGGGCCCTACTACAGCTGGAGTGTTTTTTATTAGGCCAAAGATAGCAATGACATTATGCAATGCCACACTGCACACTCAAATCACTGAGATGGCAGGAATTAGCCCCCCCTCCCGCTCTTCCTCCCAGTGTAATCACAGAGCGAAAGGTGTTGGAGCGCTTTGTTAGTGTTTATAGCTCGGATCATATATAACTCTCACTTGACACTTTGTGTCTGTGTAATTTACAACACTTACACTTCTTCTTCACTGCACTATATATCACTACTTTGAAGACGACGCAGGCCGGTCTCTTCCTCTGATATTTACAATCTAACAAGAGGTCGAAAAGGCCCTTTATTGCAATGCAATAGGTCTTGCATTTGCGAGAGTTTAAACTATTCGTTTTGTAAATGACAATGCGTTTTATTTATGTTTTAAAAACCCAAAACATAAAAAGGCATTGTCATTTACAATGCCAATAGCTCAAACTTGTGTGAATGCGAGACCTATTGTATTGCAAATGCTTGTTTAATAAATTTGTTGCATTCTTTTAATGCACTATGTGGCCTAGTCTGCCAATGGAATGGGCCTTCCAGTCAGTAGGCCCAGTGCTAGCCATAAGTGCATGAAAAACAACTGTTTCTGTGGTGTCTGTTAAATTGAAACATCATCTAGGCCATGGATGGCATTGGATTTAAAAAATATAAAAAGTGTTTTTTGTGGTATTTCTCTTTTTTTCTGCATACAGTGTATAGGTGGGGTAATGCCTTTGGAGGATGTGTGTTGTAAAAACTTTTAGCCCTGTTGATTTTTGTTTTTTGCATTGCTGAATTAATCAATGCTGTGTTCTCTCTGTCTAACTATGCCTCTTGCGTGTGTTTGCCATAGTCCACCATTTGCCTTTTTTCCCCATGCCATGCGGCCTGGGGCCATTTTATATAGTCAGTGTCCATAGGCCTGTATTTCATTGTTTTCCTGGCCTCCAGCTTCTTGTTGCCATGTGGCTGGCGGGCAGTTTGCGTAGGCAGTCAGTGTGCTTTTGCCATAGGCCTGCATGTGTTCTTTGTCTGTGGCCATGACTTCTTGCTGGTTGTTGTGACCAATGACCATGTGCCTGGCGGACATTTTGTGTAGCCAGCCAGTGGGCTTTCTCCATAGGCCTGCGTGTGTTCTTTTTAGTTTGTTCCCCATGCCTTCCTGCTTGTTAATGCTTGTGACCATGTGGCTGGCAGCCATTTTGTGTAGCCAGCCAGTGTGCTTTTGCCATAGGCCTCTTTGTTCCCAATGCCTTCTTGCTCAGTGTTGTTGTTGTTGTTGCTGACCATGTGGCAAATGGCAGGCAGCCATTTTGAGCATCCAGCCAGTGTGGCTCTTTGCCATATGCTTGCATTGATGGTTGAGCAATGAGATAGCAGTGTAATAAATTATTATGTCCTTGAGGATAACTTTACTTATTTATAATTGTTTTATTGTATTTTTTTCAATTTTAGTTTTTTCATTTTTTTTATTAATTGTTAATTTTTTATTTTTTATGTACATTTTTAAAATTATTTTTTTACATTTTCAATTTTAACTTTTTAAAAAATGTTTTTTTTTTTAAATTCAACCATTTTCATAAAATCAGGCATCAATGAATCAACCCAATGTCTGCTATAGGTGCACAACAGCATTAATTGTTTTAGGATTATTCCATTGTAATTTGTCAGCTGCACCTCTCTGAGTGTCACATCCCAGGTGATAAAGCAAACAGTTACATCTGTTGTTGTTGCTCTTTCTTATCCTTCCTGAGTGTACATCATGAAAGTTTATGTTGGTGTGGTTTTCCGTTTTACGAATGGATACACTGTTGTGAACTATTTATAAGAGTAACCAGTGACCACACTAAATGATATTGTTTGTTTGTCCTACTAATTGAACTGCATCAATGCCACGTTTCACTGATGTTTTCTTGCTTCTTTTTTTTAGATGCACAAGAGACAACATTACCCACAGTACTGCCAGACAGAAGTCCTGTGCATGATGTGACACGTGACCCACACATCACACAGACATCTCTTTAACTGCTAACTGACAGCTTCAAGATGCCCCCAAAGAAAGGTGCTCCGAAGAAAGCGGCCAGTGAGAAGAAGAAGGATCTTACCACCACTGGTATGTCAACTCAGACCATTGTTGGGAAAAAAAACAACTGTGCCTGCCGCACTGGCCCCTGGGGAGCAAGCTGGGAGCAGTACCCCGCATCAGTGGACCCACCCCAACTTTAGGCCCAAGTCCATGAGTGGGTGGAAGCTGCAGACAAGGTGACTTGTAAATACGATCTATCTTAATACACTTTTATACTGATGTTGTTTTTACTCTTTGGGCACTTTTACTGACGCTTTTTATTCCTGGGACATTAAAATAATATCTGCAGGGCTATTCATTCTTACCTGCATTTACCGGCTGTTTGAGTTAGCAGCCTGTTTCTACTCCTCCCCGGTCCACCGCATCACTCGTGTGCTGATTGAGTGGAGGAAGGGCTAGTAGGTTCACTCCCTTCCATCCAGAGACGCCATCTTGGGAGGGTGGCGGTCTAGCTTTTTTCTTAGGCCCACTTCCTCCTAGGATAAAACTGGTCTGTGCCCATCCCCCTGGTCAAACAACCCCTGAACCATTGCGGAACATTAGTTACTCACGAGAGATCCTACCAGTGATAAGACCTCATGGTGAGTGCCCCCACCGCATATTATGCCAAATACCTCTTTCTTGACCCCTCCTCACCATGTAGGATTCAACCATACACATTATAGACGTTCAAGATCCAAACCAGTAACGAATGTAGGACAAACTTCCACACTCAATCAGCAGAGTAATAAAAGGGCCGGCTTTACGCATACGAATATCACATGAATGCTCTTAAATACAAGGTCCTTAGTGAAGCATCATTTAGAATTTTAAGAGCTAGTTCAGGCGCAGCATGAAGACATTCTGTTTGTTACTGAAACATGGACAGATTCGAACTAGGGCCCAGAAATTATTGCTGCTACTCCCCAGGATACTATGTCTATCGGCTGGACAGGCTAAAAATAAAGGGAGGTGTGTTGGCAGTTTTTTATTGAAATCAATATAAAGCTACTTTTACACCTTCAACAGCGTCTGACTTCGAGGCCTTAGTATTTTCTGTGCAATTGTCCAACATGCAGCCCTTTAAGGGCATGTTAATCTACCGCCCGCCAGGACCCAGATGCGGTTTCGCGGATAAGCTCAGTGTGAACCTTGAATCATCCATCCTCAACTCCAACTTCTCAGTGTTGGGTTACTTTAATTTTCATCTGGAAAAGGAGCCTGATTTGGACTCCACATAACTGATTGATATTATGAACAGTTTCAGACTATCTTTAATATCCAGAGGATAAACACACAGGTCTGGACATATGTTAGACTGGGTCTTTTCTAATCATCCATCCATTAATATACAACCTTCTCTTCCCCTCACGTGGTCTGACCATGTGGGAGGGAAATGGCAGCTAAAAATTCTGGAGACATCATCGCACAGACCTGTAACTAAACAAACTCCAGGAAGAGCCTGGCACAGAATTCAGCCGGCCGAGATGGAAGCCATACTTACAACCTCAACCTGGCAACCGGCCTGGAATCTAGAGCAGAGTGTTGAAAACTTTTCCATTTGGTTAGGCTTGGCCTTAGACACTCTAGCCCTGGTCAAATTGTAAACTATGACAAAGAAAGTCTCCCAGCCGTGTTACAATGAGGTTCTTAAGACATCATGACAAGAATGTCATAGGCAAGAACAGGAGTGGAGGAAAAACTATGAGTCCAAAGAAAGAATAACCTAGAAACTTAAATTAGCCAAACAAAAAAAATGTATTCTAGCTGCTAAAATGCCCTATTACTCTGAGCAGATAAAATTAGCATGTGATGCTAATAAAACCCTTTTTCAAGTCATAAAAAACTGGTAGTACCAGTCAATCTTAATTCAGCAGTGAATAGTCAAGATTTTTGTGATGTTCTTGCCTGCTTTTTTCAAGAGAAAGTAGCAAATATTTTTCATAAATTTTCTGCTGTCAGGACATCTATACAGTCAGAGGTTCAGATTCCAAATACAGCGATAGTGCAATCTAGGTTTTCAGCTTTTAAGGTACCTTCTGAAGAACGGCTCAGGAGTTTAATCCCTTTAGTTAAATCTGGTGCTCTGCAAGACCCATGTCCACCAAAAATAATGCATAAGATCCCAGTGCAAGTCACACAACATCTTGCGCAGATTTTCAATATAATGTTTACGGAGGGTGCTTTCCCCGTGTCCTGGAAATCTGTCTCTGTTCTGCCTCTTCTTAAAAAGCATAATCTTAACACCCTGGAGTTGAATAACTATTCAACAATTTCCAGACTTCCTTTTGCCGTTAAGTTGGTGGAAAAAGTAATGAATGAGCAGCTATCCAAATATATTGAAGAGAACCACCAGTTGGATGACACTTAATTCAGGTTCAGGAAAAATCATAGTACAGAATCCGCCTTGGTGGAAGCCACTGAGGAAATTCGAGAAACTCTGAATAGTGGAGGGACTGCGGCTTTGAGTTTATTGGATCTCTCCTCGGCATTCGATATGGCCAACCATGATATTTTGGTTGACGGTATGCAGAAGCTGTACTTAATCTCCTTCAATCCTTCCTAACGAACAGGCAACAGAGAGTGGTGCTAGGTAAGTTCACCTCCAAGCCCTTCTCCCTGCCTTGCAGAGTCCCACAGGCCTCCTCACTGAGCCCGATGTAGTTCAATCTAAATGTCACGCCGCTAGCTAAACTCATTAAAACATCTGGTCTTTCCCTAGCCTCTTACGCAGATGACACACAAATAGTGGTGTCACTGGTGAAACACGAGTATAACTTTGGCTGCGCCTTTAGAACCTGCATGAGCGATATTAGTAAACGGATGGATAATAATTGCCTGAAGCTAAACTCAGCGAAAACCGAGGTTATCCTTTTTGGCAATAATCCATAATTTTGGACGGCCGAATGAAGGCCTCCTGAATTGGGCTCTCTTCCAGAACCAGTAACCAAAGTGAAAAACTTAGGATTTCTGCTCGATGAGGACTTGAAGCTCAAAGATCAAGTGAACAAAGTTACATCTGCCTACTTTTGTTCCTTGAGGCTCGTTAAAAAAATTGGAAAAGTCTTGCTGTCAGATCTTCTGAAAACAGTAATCATCTTGCTTATACTTTCAAGGCTTGATTAATGTAATAGCCTATATTGCAATCTATCAGTAGGATCTTTGAAGAAGCTTCAGACATTGCAGAATGCGGCGGCTCGATTTCTTTTCAAAATTCCTAAATTTGAATCAGCTAGAGGAGCCATTAAGAAACTTTACTGGCTTCCAGTCAAACAACGTGTTAGGTTTAAGGCACTCTGTCTGGCCTACAAAACAGTGCAGCGACTAGGGCCATCTCGGTTCAAGGATAAGCTCAAATGGTATATCCCAAGGAGGACCCTACGATCAGGGTCAGCTATGAACCTTGTAGCCCCTCCCTTCAGAAGAACAACCTGGGGTGCGAAGAGCTTCTTTAGGACCACAGCTTTGATCTGGAATAGCCTACCTTTGGAACTCAAAGCTGCTCCCTTGCTATCTATTTTTACAAAAACCTTAAAAACCTGGCTCTTCTCTCAGGATTAGGAGCGGTGTTTGTCCCGTAAGGTATCAAGAGTCTCTACAAGGTTAACCATTTCTGTAGCCGTACCCATCTCTTTAGCGCTAAGACACCCTTGCACAGGAGTTTGTGCTTTATAAATTTCTCATTCATTCATATCTGTCACAAAGGCAGCCAGTCTAACCATGACAACGCCGATGAGCAGTGATGTTAAAATTGACTTATCACTATCGCAAAGTAGTACCCAATTGTTGCCGGAAACTCAGAGAAGTAGACAATAGCCGCAACCACCAGTAGTAGTTCCTTCTGAAGTAGGAGCTGTTGAGGAGATTGAGCTTCCATGGTGAGGAAGTAGAGGAAGATCCATTGTCTTCCAGAGCTTCAGCTAGAAAAAGGAGGGTTAGTGCATCATATTCTTCTCCAAGCCCCCCTTCAGATGATCTAGACAACACTTGGATCCTGCCTCAGTCTGATAGTGAGACAGACCACGAGAGGAAGGTTCATGAAAGCCTTAGAGTTATGAAGGCAGATGTAGAAGAGGAGGATGACGACGAGCCAGTCATCATGGATGTTAGCCCAGCCCCAGAGGAGACCAATGTTATCCCATCCCAACTTGCTGGGAAGGATGTGACACCACAGATATCACCACAACCGTCAGCTGCTATATTTGCAAAGTCACTGCAGCAACATATATCCAAAACCACCTCAGCAGAAGTAGGTACTGCAGAGAGTCAAATGTCAAAATGCCCACCTACTGCCAGTTCATGCGACATTGGCAGTGGCACCAGCATTAGAAAAGTTGACCTCCCCAATTTGGGACTTCTTTACGGTTAGCAGAAGGAAGTGAATATTGCCATATGCTCCATTTGCGGAGCAAGTGTTAGTCTGGGTAAGCTTGGTACAAACTATGGTACCGAGGGCCAAACAATCCATTTGAGAAAGCACAATGTGATCCAGTGGGAGAGTCACCTTAGTGGCAAAAAACTGGAAGTGTTGTTGATGTAGGGGGAGCAAGGTTGAGCGAATCCGATCCATTCACGGTGGAAGGGGAAGTCATTTTGGTTACGCAAAGCAGCCCTCTCCCCCAGCAGTTCAGGAGTATCGCCTACATCAGCAACATCGCAATGGCACAAGACTCAGGTCGATACACCAAGGCAAGAGGACTGTGACTTCCCCTCTGAAACACACATTGAGCCTAAAAAACATCTGCTTTCAAGAAGTTGCCTGCATCAGTGGCACCAGAAAAGAAAAAAATCCAGGCTACTATTCCTGGCATGTTTAGTCAGGAGGGGCAGTATGAACCCAACCACCCAATGGCACGTTTGTATAACTCGAAGCGAGTTAAAATGTTAGCGCTGGACCTCCTCCCTTTTTCGTTTGTGGAAGGGGTGGGTTTTCTTGAATTTGTGGCAGCCATTTGCCTGAAATGGGAGGTTCCCAGCCGGTCCTCTTTCACCAGAGTTGCTGTTCCAGCGCTACATCACGATGTGCTGGAATTGCTTGGACAAGCTTTGCAACAGAGTGCTGTTCACATTATCTACCTTAAGACAGATATGTGGACCAGTTGTCCAGCCACTGATTACATGTGCAACACTGCACACTGGATCACTTTTGTGGGGTCTAGAGAAAAGATATCTGTAGGCGCTCACACTGCTGAGATTTTTGATGCCACTCACAAGCATGCAACATTAGCCATGTTCGCCATGGAGAAATCCCATACTGCTGCAAACAATTTGGAAGACTTTAACAACAAGGTCTTTGAATGGCTGCGACCAAGAGGGCTTAACATTGGATTTGTTGTCACGGATAATAGTAGTAGTATAGTTAAGGTCATGGCTGATGATTGCTATTTCAGGGTCCTGTGTTTGGTACCCTGCATCAACATCATTGTACAGGACCTTCTCAAAAAAGAAGACCAAGTAATCAACTTACGTCCACCAGCAGAAGAATCTGAACTCATTTCAGCCATTCATTTAAAGCCCGGAAGCAGCTGAGGGTCATTCAGCATGATAATAGAATGCCAGTTAAAGCACTCATACAGGCTGTGCCAACATGTAAACTACGGAATACGGTGGCACAGAGGTTAGTAGACAAAAAAATAAATAAAACGAATTTCGTTGCGCGCACTGCATTGCATTTGGCGATGCAGCGCATGCAACAAATTTTTTTTTTTTGTCTACTTACCTCTGTGCCGCCGTATTCCGTAGTTTACTACCCCCCACCCTGCCCCTCCCCACGTCACCGCCCGGCAGCACTCCCACCACGGGCCACTACTAATCCAAATAAAGCCCAGACTGACCAGATGGATGTTCTTTATCAATACTTCTATCTACGAGCACTGGAGTATTAATGGTGTCGTAGCAGCAAGTAGATAGGATCGAAAGCTATCTATTCAATCCTAAAAACAGGCTGCATACTACCTCACCTTACTATATATTAGGATATGATACAGAAAATGGCTGTTTTTAATCATTAGGAGGAATTATATGTTTTTACTTGTCCTGAGGAAGGTGGCTGTAATCCTGTAGCCCACCGAAACGCGTCAACGCTCATTGTTGTTAAATTTGTGGAACCGAGTGTTGTATATTGAAGAAATTCTTAATACTATGCACTGTGTGTTGATTCCTATAAATTAACCTTTGTCAATGACATATGTATATGTCTTTATGTGTTTGTTTCTCCCATTTGTGATCAAAGTTGTTTTTATTTGTTTTTAACTGATTTTAATGGATGTATTTCACAATGACGTATGAATTATTCAGTATTAAATTTTGATAAAAAGTAATGAACATTAATTGTTGTGTGGGTCCCGTTAATGACTGGCTTAGAGATCAGTATGACTGATGTACGAGGTATGATCTCCAAGAGAAATTTTCTTTTGATAATTCAATCATATTTGGAACCCTGTCTCTTGGTGTAGTGGGGTCTCTTTCGTTTATGGTTACCCGCACATGCTACAGGAACGGCTAAAGGAGGTGTCTACAATGTACGCAGGTGTGGAGGGAAAAAAGATGTGTATGAGTTGGTGGAGAGCCTAGTCCTTTGATTATCTGTTAATGCCAGGGTGCAAAGAGACATCATGTCAGCCAAACATTACGGGCCTGATTCCAAAAAGTAATCGGAGACAAAATCCTAACTTTACGACTTTCGGTATTCACAAAGGGCATTTAGGAGTAATAAAGTTAGGATTTTGTCTCGGTTAAACATAAGGTTTGGTCTTAAGTTTAACTTAAGCAAAACTTAAGTTTAACTGAGACAAAATCCTAACTTTACTACTCCTAAATGCCCTTTGTGAATACCGAAAGTCATAAAGTTAGAATTTTGTTTCAGATTACTTTTGTGAATCGGGCCCCTTATCTGTGCCACAATTCTTGATTCACAGTACAAACCATTACTGTCCACTTTCATTCCTTTTTCAGACGGGGATGTTGCAAAATACGAAACATGGATAGCTGAGCAAGCCAGTAAGCTAGAAAAAGAACGGCAGGGAATTAGAGACCCACCCCTCCAGGGCACAAGTTCTGCAGGGCAGCCTTAAAGTTCATAGCTTGAGGGCTGTGCTGTTTGCTCACAGCAGCCAAAACCAACAACAAGAACACCATCAACAACAAGAACAGGATCAGCCCCAAAATCTGCAGCTGAATGGTTTCTAGAGGCAGGGCTTTAGTCCAGTGCATAGGGGAAGACAAAAGAGGTTGAGCAAGGTAGAGCACCAGTGACCATTGAGCGGATGGTCCAGGCCTAGCTGGATGACTCAACAAAGGTCTACCTTGATCAAAACACATTGGTGTATTGTTATGGGAAGAGGCACCAATGGCCAGTGCTCAGCAGTTTGGCAATAAACTATCTGACTTGTCCAGTCGTCAGTGTCTCGGCTGAACGTGTTTTCAGTGCTGCTGGTGCCGTTGTCACAGTGAGAAGGACCAGTCTCTTGTTCCAAAACGTGAAGAGATTAACCATGATTAAAATGAATCAGCATTGTATTCCACCGCATTAGCCCATACCTGAAGTACAACAGGAGGAAGATGAGGGAGACTCAGGTCATGAAAGTAGTGTGTTAGATGACATACTTCTGGGCGAACCACTAGAATTTGAGGACGAGCTTGACTTCCCTGACTACTAGGTATGAGCCAATAACCATAGATTGTACTCTTTCAGTCTCTATCGCTTATCTGCTTTCTTTCTTTGACGCCTCCAAAAAATAAAAGATATAGCTAGGGGAACATTCTTTAATTTTATTTGTTTGTGTCTGGTTGACTAATTCAGTGCCATCGTCTTACTCTTAGACACATTTTAGTGCCAGGTTAGTGTTGCATCAGTGTGCAGTGAAGAAGTCCCCGTCCACTCATTTTCCTCAAGGATATTGGAAGGAGATATACAAACAAATGTGTGCCTGCCTCCAACCCTGGGCCGTGACTATCTATCCTTATCTAGTTTATTATTAACCTAGCCGGACTGCCCCACATTATTTGCTTTGGACTGGCCAATGTCTGCTTCATGAACAATGTACCACGGTCCCTGTGGCCATGCCTGAATTAGAAGAACAGGTAAATTGCATGCATTGCACGTTGAGTGATTATTGTTTGTGAGTGTGTTGAGATGATTCATGTGGTGGCAGGCAGTGGCACTGGGTGTTTGTTTATTTGTAACTATTACACTTAAATGTGTTTATGATGATTTACAATGTTGGTGGCCTACCGACGGCTGATCATTTTTTCCCTGGAAGTGATATTTTTAGTTCCCCTTTGAGAGTTAGCGAGATTTGTTCGCCGACGCCGGGTCCACTCCACCCTACTTAGTTTTCTGCTTTAGTTTATACTCCTTAAAGAGTCAGACCCAACATGTCCCTTTAGAAGGTAACACAAACACAAATCTAGTCAACACAAAAAATTACTCAATGTTCCTCTTGTTGTGCATAAACAGCATTGTACTACAGGTTGATTAATTGCATTTGAGTTGGGACACAGTCGGCATAGAGTTGCACACCTTACTCGAAGCCAGGAGGATCAGGCATGATAAAATGACTCAGGGCATGAGCGTGACTACTTAGAGAGCTGCCATCAGAAGAAGGAAGTTTTTAACTCCACTGAAACCAACCAATTTGGTGATGACTTTAGTGGCCTACCCAACTGTGTGGAGTGGTGGTGAGTGGTGATAGTGATGAGTTGATTTTACTTGATTTGGAAAATGCAATGTTGCTGGGTGTGTGTGCTCAGTGCTGTCTGGCTCAAATTTAAAGCTAGGTGGTGGTTGGGTGGGGTGCCTGTTGTTGTAGGTAACTGGAGACAGACATTTAGTCATGAATGATCATCGCATTATGAACTTGCTGTTAGGCTACATATTTTTGTTATTATTCATGATGATGAATTGATGATCATGACAGTTGCAAGTTTGATCAGCCCTATACCGATTGTTACATGCAGCCACTTTTATGTGATTTTTGGTTATTGTAAAATTTGTCTTCACCTAATTGTTCACACATCATTCATAAAATGAATGAGTGCAAAAAAGACTATTCTTCTCTTCTCTCATGTGCTGCTCTGAGTCTTCTCGGTGCACTCCTTATGAAGTTTAACTTCTTTCTTTCTCCTTGATTCTACAATATAACTTTTGTTTTTCAATCCGCAGGCCCTCTTATCCTGCGCCAAACTAGAAAAGCAACGTAACACTCACGCTTACCTTACCGGACTGCATCCGCCAGGCACCCAAGATTGATGGACATTCCAGGAGGAATGCAGATGTAACTCCCAATTTGGCAATACAGTATCATTTTTTCTTTTAATAATTATTAGAACTGTGTGTGTTGTTCGCTTGACTCCTACATAATTTGTAATATATTTGCTATCTTTCAAAGCTAGGTAACACAAGACATTTAGATATATAATGTTATGTAACTTGGGTCTCTCTGGGGACAGATGGACAATTTGGTTTGGTTTGCATTTAAGTTACCTGTACTCATTCCTTTGATCCTTTTCCTCCCATAACAGATTTATGATGGTTGGCTGCTCATTGCCCAGATGAATGTTGTCCTTGTGTAGTATTTGTCTTTGTCAAACCTTTCCCCAAATCCCCCCTCCCATCCATTCATCAAAAGCCCCTAACCCTCTACCCCCGGGCTGTGTGATTTATTGGGTTGTGGCTTAATTTACACCATCAATGGATCACACACTTGGTGGGGCATATGTGGGGAAAGCAACTCCAACTCAGTGCAGGATCTTCAATTTACTCCGATTACTGAAACAATAGTCCACACTGGCCCCAGTTACCCACCTGCTCATAAAAGTGGTAAATACGTTTTTACTTATAGAAGAAGACTATCATTCATCAGTATCATCATTCAAGAATTGTGTGTTGCATTAAACGCTTAACCAACAATACCCATGTCCTCCAGACTTTAAGTCCTCCTCCTAATGAATCACAATGCAAGATTAAGGGGCCGATTCCGATGTCGGACGGACTCAGGTCCATCCGACATCAGTCCGGAGCCGTAACCGACCGACCTGCTGTCGTCGGTTACGGCCCAGGCAGTACGATGCGACCAAACCCTGTTCGGTCGCACTCGTATCTCCCACAATGGGAGCATGCATTCCGGACGGAATGCATGCTGGCATTGGAGAAAGCAGGGGTGCAGTTCAACCCTGCACCCTGTGGCCGGCACCCCAAGGTGCCTGCCACCGGGTGCATGGTTCAACAGAGGGGCACCATAGGTGCCTCCAGGCCGACATTCGGCGACCTTGCACCCATGGGGGTCCCACCTGGGGCCCCCAAAGACAGTGACCGACTGCCTTTTCGTGCCGGAAAGACCGGCACGAAAAGGCAGTGAAAACTGCCATCGTACTCCCTCGGTCGCAAAGAGGCAGCCGGGGGAGTACAGAGGGATTTCCGGATGGCTGACGGGCTCTCCGAACCCGTCGTGAGCCATCCGGAAATCCGAGTCGGATTCTTTCCGACCGAGCCCATCGGAATGGCTCGGTCGGAAAGGAATCTGAGCGGCACGTTCCGATTCGGTCGGAAGGGCTCCGACCATCGTTCGGTGCCCTTCCGGCCGAAATCGGAATCGGCCCCTAAGAGTCACTTTTGTTTCCTCAAAATACTAACTCATCAACCATTACTCTGGCTAATTTAATTATTATTCTGCATCAGGCAATATTTGTTGAGTGCTAGTCTGGTCTCAAGTGTTCGTAAAGCTAGTAATGCATAACACACCAATTCAGTTTTTTATTTCAAAATAGTTGCCTGCGATGAATTATCCTTCTGATTAAAAACCTACAATTGGGGTTCACCTAAGTGGGAGTGGAACCTGACATCTGATTCCTGCACTGTTGTGCGCTAGCATGCTACTACTACCACCACAGTCCCTCGGGAAATCCTGCAGCCTTTCCTTCTTCTCCTATTTGGTAACAGAGCTATAGTTCGTTGTTCTATAAAGTTGTTGTAGGAAAGGCATTGGAAAACCCCCAAACCCTATTTAGTGGTCAAGATAGTTGCAGACTGCAGAGACTAGGAGAGTAGTAGGCTAAAAGTACCAGATCGGCATAGCACATACCTTATTGTTGTTACACACTGTCAGCAAATTAAAAAAATTGGTTGTGCTAGAAGGCAGCTTTAAAAAGTAAAACACCCCCAAAGACCTTGATTAGACGTTAGAGGCATAAATAAAGACATTTAAATAGACATATTTTTCTAGACAAACAAAAAAACCACCCCTTCCACCGACCCCCAACAACAACTGGCACACCCCTCTCCCCAAACAAATGAAATATCCACTTCCCCAACCACTGTCTGTGAGAAAGAAATTCCAGAAACCCCAATCACAAATCACGTATACCCACCCTCCCCACCCAGAACAACAAACAAGTCCAACCCAACAAAATTAAAGTTAAAGAAGGGGCAGAGGGAACTAACCACAGTGCAGGATCCCCTTTTGGTGCCGGTCCATTTTTCTCTGCTGGGCCTCCATGCACGCCAGCCTAGACTGGACACAGCGCAGTAGGTTGTGGTCTGAGACTGCAAGGAGGCAGCAGTGTGGGTGGTTGGATGGTGGGCAGCTGCCTGCAGACTGCGACACTGATGTTGTGGTTAGGATTGGGAAGCTTCAGGTGATGGGGCCTGGCTGGGGCTCTGGGCCACTGCCTCCTCCTCCTTTTGCTCCTGGGCCACCAGCAGCTAGTACTGCTTCTGCTGCCACAACCGGGCTTCTACATCCTGGCGAGATGGACGATGTTGACCAGGAGTAGCTAGAAAGAAAATTAAATGTGAACCATGCTCTGTCACTCTGTACCAAAAAAAAAAACTTGTTAAAAATTATGTTGTGGGTGGCACAGTAGCAGTATATTGATGGTCCCCTGGGGCTATTAGATTTGATGTGATTAAAGTCACACCCACCATTACCCACTCTCAGAAAACTAAAGGCAAATGTCAAAAGCTCTAACTGTCTGAAAGGAATTAAGGCAGAATAAACACAGCAACACACCAGTTTGATAAAACTGCTATATTTTTTTCTTTTGAAGGATTTCCTAGTAAAGTGCTTAGATGGTTTGAGGTTTCAAGAATTAGGCCCATTTACTAATGAATGCTCTAGTTAGCTACAATAATGACTCTGATATAATCTGACAACTTGAATTTTCTTTTAGCATCTCTGTTCTGACCTTTTCCATTTGCATATTTTTTATAGGAGATCAGTCCACTACAAACTGTCCAAAGACCTTTGTCTCATTCTCTGCGAGGTTTCGGAGGCCTGTTGGATCTTGGGTCAAGGTATTTAGATTTTATCTTAATAGCTAATCAAACCAGCTGTCAGCAGGGGTCGCCAAACAAGAATCCTTGTGTTGCTATGTGCATGTTAATTTTGTTTTCACCCCAGGCCAATTTAACCTTTAACTCCCTCAGCTATTTAACCTACATCCTTTTGAGGGAGTAGACGGTGGGAAAAACAATGTACTGCAGTTCAGTCAGTGAAAGTATGAAGGACTGGGATATAGCTTTGGCACGTTCATCACAGACTATCCCATCCACAGAAGCTAATCCATTCCGCATTGCATTGTTCTACTAGTAATCTTAATCTTAACCCTTGGCTTTGATATGCACCATTTAAGCTTTACATTATCTCCTCCACTCTTTCTCACTAGTCATCATTACCCAATCAATCCATCCATCCAAACATAGCTCTGAAAAACATTTCACCAACTTCCATTCACCCAGCAATACATCCTTCCTTTCACCCATTCCATACACTCATCCTGCTTTGCCTTAACCCACTCAAGCATTCCTTAGTTCCAAACATCCTTCACCCAGCAATGCAGATTGATACATATCATCACCCACCTAGCATCATTCCTTCCATACACATATCCTTTCACTCATATATTGCATACATGTCACCCATCCTTTCTCCTTCTATCCTGTTTTGTCTTTCCCATCAACCCGTAATTCTTAAAGTTCATTTATGAACCTTTGTCTGCTGAGTTGCAGATAGAAAAGGAAATAGTAACTACACAACTTCCACTGTATCTACTAAAGCGAGGCGTTGTTCACGAGTCAGTCAATGCCTCGCAGTGAGTGTATTACTATTTGTCAATAAATAAGCAATGTGGCTTACCACTGCCCGCCCCTGCTTCTGCTGGTTCTCCCCCCTTACTGACCGCTGAAGCCGTGTCCCCTCCACTGGCACTGGTGGTCTGTGCGGCTAAAAAAACATTACATATTTATAATTTGAAATGCCAGATATGCCCCCCCCCGGTTGTTTTAAGCAAAATATAACCACAAAACAAAACATCACGACAGTTCCGTTACAGTTTCTTTGTTGCGGGGATTCTGCTTATACACAGAACTATGCACAAGAAAACAGGACCTCAGTAAATAGGGGTGTCCCTCCTATCACCTTAGTACCCAAAATCCCAACCGACTAGCAATAGTGTCTCATTCAGTCTCCTACAAATATCAAGAAGCTACAAATGTTTAGACAACACAGAACACGAGCACTCCCAACTCACCTCAGAGTCGCAGGAACAAGACACTCTTTCGCTCTCACGTACCTGTCCACAATAAAAACAATGAGTCACTAAATAAGTTCAAAATGTTTATTTTGACTATAGTGATTCATAAAACAGTATGCAAACCACAACTAGCAGCAAAATGCATAAGGCAAGAATCATTAGCATTGTTACAATACCATGGAATACAAAAGGAGCCGTCATTTTATAAAGACTGTGAAAAAGGTAAAATAACTGGGCCTAATCACCCTCCCCTTGGTAGTAAGAAGTTATTTTATATAACAGAAGATGTCTAGGCGTTATTAGCAGACCCCTACCTCAAAGCTTAAATGCAAAGGTTTACATCATAGGAACAGCAGAGCTCAGCTCCATGGAACAGCTTTCTTCGAGTGTGTTTCAAAAACATGCAACAACGTTATATCAAAGCTCAATTCTTCCATATTGCAGCTGTTGGTAACATGTTTTGTCTAGGTAATAGGGACTGACCAGAACAGAATAACAAGAGACATTGTTGACCGACATTGCACATTATGTTCAGACAGAATTGAAGGTAAAGCTGAGAACGTGAAAAACAATCTGTTATCATGTACAGGGCAGAGGCAAAGTGTTGCGAAAACAAACTCTTAGCAGAGGCGTGCGCAAAAGCAGCAGCATAGGGCAAGCAAAACTCATGCTAACTTAGCAATGTCGACAATGTATCTAAGGGCTACATAACCCCATATAACACCCTCCCCCTGGTAAGTCAGTAGGACATAGACAGAAGAACAAAAACAGAGTTCAAAAGTCAGGCATTGTTTAAAATATTGGTAATGGACTTTCTAAAAAAAAACGAATCGGAGAAAAAAAAAAGGGAAAGTTAAAAAAAAAGAGCCTGTATTCCAGACAGTGGAGTAGGGACGAACCAAGCAGTCAATCCATGAAGGTTTGGGTGCAAAGGAATGCAATTCCTTCCAATAGTTCATCTTTATCATTGGTAGAAAAAAACGATGACATCCAATTTAGTAAGTCGAAGGAACAGTCATGTTCCTCACAAGGAGGAGCATCCAAAAGTAGAAAAGGCAAACTTGCGTGATATTCAATGAAACTTCGTTGTAGGAAAGTCTGCGCAGCTGCACAGATATCCCATTGATCCAAGATTCCAAGTAAAGCTGCACGCGTCATTTGACCATCCACAGAACAAGCCTTGTCATGCGTCTCTAAGGGACCCATCAACCGGCTGAAATCAGGGATTGGACACCACGTGTTCGATAAGCAATGTTCCATTGCCCAGGAGAAATGACATCCTTTGCAATGAAGCACTGGCTGCACGCAAGTAAAGTAGGCAAAGCGGAATGTCAAGTCATAACTCACGCCAAGCGTTGCTAAAGGCAAGCATCCAAAAGCCTCATATAGGCCATCACGGCACAGTTGTAGCTGGGCCGGCCTGTGCAGAGCCACAAAGTGAGCAGCCATTATGAAGCACAAGGAGGAGAAGCAGGACACCAGCAGCCAGCGCCAATATTAAGGGGAACCCTCCGAAAACGCTGGAAAATATAGAATGAATAAAAGCTGGTATTACCCCGAATATAGTTTGAAAGGAAGAGACCAGGCCAGATCCTACACATTTAAAAAAAATGGGCAAGGCCTGTCGTTTCAGATGCATTAAATATTTGGTGAACCAGTTCCCCAAAATGAAGTGGGAGGTTAGTGTTAAGAAGCGACTGTATCTCACTCGAGGTCCGAGCCACCTGCAATCTGAATGTTTCACGGGCGGAAGTGAGGGCCACCTCTTGTTGGAATAAAAGGGCTTTGAGCCTGCTCAACTTGTTGAACTCTGTTTTCAAAGTCGGAATGGAAGGCTAAAGCGAAGAATCTAAACTCCCTTGCGGGGGCGGGAAAAGGACATTGCTACAGCAAGTTACGCGCTGGGAAACAGTTACCATGTATGGGACACCCGCCCGCAAACCACAGCAGTCTTGATTGTTTAAAATGAGATAGCTGCCGTTAGTAAGCAATGTAAAGACAGGCGTGACGGATGGTACCGGGGTCCCTTTCAAAAAGCAAGCTAGATTGGGCGCTGACACGTTACACTCGCCGTGTAATTTAACGTGTTTGCACACTAGAGAGTGACCCAGTACCGAATCACTCTCTTTCCCTGTGAGGAAAACTTCTTTATCCTCCCTCAAACACCGATAAGCAAAGGGCAGGACCCATAATTCATGCAGAAAAACACTGCCAAGCAGTTCAAAGCGGCCAACAGGAAAGTGTTGCATACATGATTTAAATTGAAAAAGCGAAAAGGGCAAAGTGATTACGCCATGAATCAACCAAACAGCAGAGTCCGTTTCCGCTACGGAGAACGGCAAAGGCTCCAATTGTTCAATATATAATAGCGTATATACAGCATCTTTCATGGGACATAAACTTCTGTTTATCAGTCAGGTTGAAAGGCAAAAATAAAGCAGTGGCATTTAAATAATCCGAAGGCACTTTACCCATTATCAGTGTCTGCAACGTGCAAGCAAATTGCATGACCGACCGTAACTGATTCTGACCATGATATAACACAGAAATATCACTTTGCACAATATCTATTACAGAAGAAACAATATTGTCTAAAGTGTAGATGCGTGAAAAAAGCGTATTAATGCTGTTGTCCACTACAGCAAGGTCTTTTTCCAAGTTTGCCTGGTCAATTTGACGCAGACCGAAGGCGGCTTCCATCTGTGAAAGTTTCCAAATTTCATTATAAGAGGCATAAAGAAATCGCTTGGCCCTTGGATTACGTGGGCCTAGGAGAAAATCAGCCAAATCTATATCATTCGATAGGATCGAAAGGTGCTGTTTGACAGATGCAAGGGTAGAGTGTTCTAGCCACTGCTGGCACAATTTACCTACCGAGTATGTAGTCACAGAATGATGAGGTGGATAACGAGGATCAGGCTTAGTGTGAATGAAACCAGGTGTAACATTATAGAAATGCAACTGACATGCATTAGCATTAGTTTGCCACAACAACCATCCTAATGAATCAATCTCAGAAACATTAAAGGAGGCATTTTGAAGGAGAGCCTGCAAAGCCTCAATGGTGTAGTTATTATGTAACCGCCAATTATCATATTCAGCTAATGATGGAATGGAGGGGGTATTTAGGTTTTTGACAGTTGCAAGGCCATAACAGGATGTTTGGTAAATGGTTCTATTTAAAAACAGCAATTGAGTCGGGATCAGGCAGGCACGATGTAACGCCTCAGTGCCCTGAACCTGCCATGGCTTTGTGCCCCAGATTGATTTTAAATCTATAGTCTGTTTCCAATGGTCATAACGGTGTTTGGCCAACTGTGTTCCAAACGAGTTGGCGTAAATTAGTTTAGTGTGGGATAACAGGTACTTCGATGTAGGGGATTTTTGAAGCCTAAAATAATAGGATTCAGGATTAGTTAAATCATAGTTAGAAAAATAGGTGAACTTATCCCTAAGCGTTTTAGAACTCCCCTGTAAGGGAGTTGGACAATGTTCCCAATGGGTAAAATTAAAAACAGGTCCCATGGTGTTTGGTTTATGTAAAAAATGATGCCCATAATGTTGATAGCAAAAGAGATCACCATAATTGGTAGAATTTAAATACAAATCTTCATGATCAAAGGCAGCATAATATTTTAAATCAGAAAACAATGCATGAACTGCCTGCACATCCCAATCATCCGAATATATGTCCCGTGTCACCACATCTCCTAAAGAGACGCGAAACACGTATGGAACACGAAGGACCTCAGTCGGACCATTGATTTCATAAGCTACTTTGTCCCAAACAATGCCATCAGGAACTGGGAAAGCTTGAATATTCACAAAAGACTGGTCACGTTTCATGATATGGGACGATGTGTGAGGAGCCAAAGTTCCATCGACCATTTTTACTGCAGAGCGTTCAGGGAGATAATGGCCATTTATAAGCAAAAAGAACACTGTCACAAATCCAATTGACTTGAAGAGGAAAATTAGGATCAGCAGCAACCAAATGTAGGTGCATGGGGGAATGAAGTATGTCTTTTTGAACCAGGAGTAAAAAATACGCAACTTAGACTTAGGTGCATCAGACAAACTGGAGGATGAGGAGGACGAGGCAGAAGAAAGGTGTGCCGGTTCTTCATCACAGGCACTCACTGGACTTGCAAGCAAAGGTGAAAGTGTCAAATCGTCCATTCGTACTCGTGGGCTAGATGGCATCTCACTCACGGAATCAATAGCCGGAAAAGGGCACACAATATCCATTGCAGAAGATTATTGTCGCAAAGGCTGAAGATCAATTACAGTGTCCATCATATGAGCAGACATTCTTGTGGCAGCAGGTGACGACAAAGTTAACGGTGCTAAGGATATTGCATTGCACGAAACTGCAGGTGTCACACTATTCAGAATCGGCCACACGGTGTAACTTGACATTGTCCACTGAGATGTACCTGTTGTCTTTGCGACCCGGCAACGGTGGTAGAATGACAGTACGAGTACCCTTCAGTCCAAGTACGGAAACCGGAGCACGGTAAGAGGGACCAAATTCTTTTTTGTTTTCAATCTTCTCCCGCACTAGATCTCCAACTTTAGGAAGCCAACCGGTAACAGGAATCAGTTGTGCATCAGCAGGCGAAGATGGTAAATGCTCAGTAGCCAGAGTATCACGTGTCTTTTGTAGATCCTGTAACATAGCAGAATGATTATCTACATCAAACTTAGAGGCAGCCGCCACAATGTCCAGACCATCAAGGTCAGGAACAAACATGTGAAAGCCAAAGAGCATTTCGTAGGGGTCCGCCCACCCTGAGATCTTCTAGGGAGATTATTTAGTGCACGTTGGACCCCATACAAGTGGGACAGCCAGTCCCTGCCAGTACCTAAGACTCTAGCTGTCAAGGATTGCTTTAAGTCACGGTTCATTCGCTCCACAACTGAATTGCCCTCAGGCCTGTATGGAGACAAAAACTGCACCTGTACCCCCAACGACTTCATCACATCCTTGTAAGCCTTAGAGGCAAACACTGGACCTTGGTCAGAATGGAAGGTACCAAAGGCAAACATCCCGATAAAGACACGCAAATCCCTGATGACATTTCGAGCATCAGCACTACGTTGTGGCCATACCCACAGGAATCGAGTGCACGAATCAACGCAACCAAGATATACTTGTATGCAGTATCAGAAGAAAGAGGACCGCAGTGATCAAGATAGACACAGCCAAAAGGTCTATTAGAAATACATAGCTGTGTTTGTGGCGGACGTGGGACTGTAGAAGGCTTGATTTGTTGACAAACATCACAGCAAAGAACATAGTTACGAGTCTGTTTATATAAACCACCCCACCAGTAACGTTGCTGAAGAATAGAGAGTGTTGCTGACACACCAGCATGTGCCGAAGCAATGCCTTCGTGTGCGGCCTTGATCAAAGCTTGTCTGCGGTCAGAGTTGGGAATCAGCCGATCCTCAACTGAAGGAATGGTAGTATATGGAACCTGTTCGGGAGTTACATGATAAGAGTATTTGGAAGGGAAACCCGCAGGATAATTACCTCCCTCCCTAGTTGCAGCGACCGCTGCCAGAAACTCATTATCAATCTTAGTCATAGATCTTGTAACGGCTGCTACGGAACACGTGGCTACTGCAGACTTGGCTGCTTCATCAACCAAAATATTACCAAGAGCGTGAGTTCCGACACGCTGGTGGCCAAGAGTGTGAATAACATCTGTGAGAGGCAGACGTTGTTTAAGATCTGCGACTCAAACCCAAAGCGTTTTATGCTTAATTGCGCTGCCTTTAGAATCGCGGTAATCATTTTGAGACCAAAAGAATAAGCTGTCATTTAACGACTGGACACAATAGTAAGAATCGCAAACAATAAGAGTATTCACAAGAGGATCAGCAAACTCGAGAGCAAGTACAAGAGCACGCAGCTCCGCCAATTGCGCCGTACAGTCACCTAGTGCCTGAGTGTGCACAATGGATGACTTAAACTCTCCATCTTCAATGGAGCCAGCCACAATAGCGCAAGCTGCAGAATAAGCATGTTTTGAACCCGTGGCCGGTTGTGCAGAGCCATCGTTATAATTGATGCATTTGTATTCACTCAAAGGAAGAAGCGACAAAGGAGGCGGATGAACAAATTCATACTGTAAAAACTCCTGAGTGCGCAGAGATGGATCAAAGACAAATGTGACATCCGAAGACGTCAAAGAAGTAGCCCACTGAATCCAACGTGGGTGTAATGCCTTTGAGTTAGGTACACTTGCTTTAGTCACCGCTTCCATAGCAGGGAAGGGAGTGGCCATAAGAATGCGTTTGCGCTGCACCAGTGAGCGTTGAATGTTAAGTATGTGAAACCCACTGCCCCTGAAACGATACGTATTACCAGGTTGGTGGTGTTATCACGAGTCATTAAGAAGTTATTCGCAAGCAAATCCGCCTGCTAAGACTGCAGAAAGGAAGTATGTTCCGGAAGCCAGCTGCCAGATGAAAACTTAGGTTGTATCAATGCATAAAGCGGTTTGATACGCTGGGCAGAATTGGGAATGTAAGTCCTCCCAAAGTTTAAAAAACCCAGCAGGGATTGTAACTTTTTCAAAGAAGAAGGTGGTTGCAATGTGCACATTTCTCTAGGAAGTGAGCTCATAGCCCAAAAACAGCACTCCCAGATGGACAATGTGTGACTTTGCAAAATTGAATTTATAACCGAAATCGGCAAAAGGTAAGATTATATGGTCGACTCGGTCAAGATGCGGGGCGAGGTCGTCGCCAGTCAAATATATGTCATCAACGTACGACAAGGCCTCAGGGTCAATGTCATGCAACAAAGACACAATGCGCGCCGCAAATGCCCCGGGGCTATTCTTATACCCCATAGGCAAACGTGTACATTTTTTCTGATTTCCGACGGCACTGAATGCTGTCAGGTCACCACTCCACGGTTGAGATTGTGACAGTAGAAACCATTCGAAATGTCAAGGGTCGTCTTGTATTTTTTATGAACAATATTATTCACCAGCGTTGAACTGTGTGTGTTTTGCACCGCAAAGGTGCAGCAATGGCTGTTCAAATTTCTATAATCCAATACAATCCGAAAAGAATCATCAGGTTTAGGGACAGTAAAGAGAGGATTATTCATAGGTGATACACATGACTCAATGACCCCCTGATACTCCAATTGTCTTAGAATGTCACAAACCGAAGCCTTCGCTTCTCGTTTGATGGGATATTGAGATTGAGGTTGTGGTTGTTGCATAGAGCGCAATGGTATTTCATGAGCTGGCGAATCAACGTCCCAACCCACCTGATTGCCATAGACCGCTGGGGCCAAGGCCATAGCCCATTCCTCCACGATAACCTGCGCTTGTTCCTCAGGGACACAACGTGAAAAACTCAGAAGTATCACATCTTCCCCTCTAGAAGAGGCTAACACAAAGGGTGGAGGCCAATCCTTCTCCGCCAATAAAATGTCATATGTAGCGGTTAGATTCTCCCAGAAAACAACCTTAATGGGACGCAGTATATCACCTTCAATTTGGAAAAGGACTTCGTATAGTCTATCTGGGGGGGGCAACCCGGGGAGGATACCCGGGGGGCAACCCGGGTATCTGCAGTCTCAATAGTAACAAATGTGTCAGTTGCTGTCACATCCAGACGGGGACGCAGAGCCTCCCTGACTATGGTAACTTCCGCCGCGCTGTCGAGCAGAGTCACTGCCCATGTCCAATCCAGGAGTCGCGTCCTCACCGTCTGTGGCATATCTCGCCGTTAAAGCACCAACCTTTTTCTATTGAAAAGGAGGTCGGGTACAAGCGAAATCACCCTGCTTGTCCTTGACTTCAAACTGTCGAGGCTGTTCACGAAGTTGTGAGGCATGTTGACTTCTACCCCGATCCTGGCGATCACCTCCACCGGCTTGTGAGCCTGATGTTTCCTGTAAAGAACGAGGAGAACGCTGTTCAGGAACCTGAAATCTATCAGGAGACTTAATTTTAGCACGATTGCGCAAGTCATAAGTACGTTCAGAAGCATCAGTGGTCGGTGAACTGGCACAGGAACCCTGCTTCTGCTGTTGGGAACCCTGTTTCTTATTTCTTTGCCAATTCTTTTTAAGAAAGAAAGGGCGCCCATCCTTGTCAGGCTGGGCTTTCTGTTGATTTTGAGACTGTGTTTGTGTGTGAGTTGTAGGCTTATTCCCCAGACTATTGCGGCCTATGGTTTTATAAGCCTTCGCAATAATCTTTGGTAACTCTCGTGGTCTGTCAGCCTCCGCGACCGCTTCTAAGCGGTTTGCTACTTGAAAACTAATGGCATCGCCCTTGACATTCGCAAGGATCATATCAACAACCACGTCGAACACTCCCACCAGTCTCATCCCCAGCTCAACAGCCGCTTCTGCTCTGTGTTCATCTTGAACTCGTTTAATCACAGAGGGGAGTACGGTCATGGAGGGGGTGCCGAAATACATAGAATATACCGCTGCAAACACCCTGCCCCAGGTGTTACAATCAGCCAATTCGGGAATTAAGTATTTGGGTAAACTAATAGTTAAGATCCTGTGTTTCTCCACAGGAGTGGTATTAGGAAAGACAGCTTCTACCTGTCCAAATTTTTCAGCAAGCCAATAAGGAAATTCATCCTTATTCTGTGGGCGCTTGCCCATGACAGCATTAACCATAAGGGGACTGATGGTTACACCACCAGGACCCGCAGGTTGTACGTGAGGAGCATGAGGTGAGAGGAGCCCTCACTGAGCACCATTCTAATTCATTTAGTCCTGAAGCTTTTAACATTTTAAAACTTAATCCTGAAGCTTTTAACATTTTTATACTTTGCACTTTAGCATTTTTGCACATCAGCCCCATTGTTTGTTCACCAGTCTACTTACTGCCTGCTCTATCTCCGCTTCCTCGTTCCAATGCAGCGTTTTGCAGATTGATCAGAGGGAAGCGGACACACCCCCCTGCCTGGCCTGCCTGACTTCCGGCGGGGAGTCAGAACACAGGGGATTCCCGCGCCCGGCCAGCTACTTAATCTCATGCTGGGCCGGACGCGCAGCGGAGCGTGAGGTGAGAGGAGCCCTCATTGAGCACCATTCTAACTCATTTAATCCTGAAGCTTTTAACATTTTAAAATTTAATCCTGAAGCTTTTAACATTTTTATACTTTGCACTTTAGTATTTTTGCACATCAGCCCCATTGTTTCTTCACCAGTCTACTTACTGACTGCTCTGTCTCCGCTTCCTCGTTCCGACGCGGCGTTTTGCCGATTGATCGGAGGGAAGCGGACACACCCCCCTGCCTGGCCTACCTGACTTCCGGCGGGGAGTCAGAACACAGGGGATTCCCGCGCCCGGCCTGCTACTTAATCTCATGCTGGGCTGGACGCGCAGCGGAGCGTGAGGTGAGAGGAGCCCTCACTGAGCACCATTCTAACTCATTTAATCCTGAAGCTTTTAACATTTTAAAACTTAATCCTGAAGCTTTTAACATTTTTATACTTTGCACTTTAGCATTTTTGCACATCAGCCCCATTGTTTCTTCGCCAGTCTACTTACTGCCTGCTCTGTCTCCGCTTCCTCGTTCTGACGCGGCGTTTTGCCGATTGATCGGAGGGAAGCGGACACACCCCCCTGCCTGGCCTGCCTGACTTCCGGCGGGGAGTCAGAACACAGGGGATTCCCGCGCCCGGCCAGCTACTTAATCTCATGCTGGGCTGGACGCGCAGAGGACGCGCGCAGCGGGCGCGCCAAAGGCAAGCCCGTCTGCGCCCGTCCGCGCCAAGGCCGCGACAAGTGCAGGAAATGCTGCCCAAAAGCGCCCAGATATCGTTTATTCATCTGCTGCATTAAAAAATCTTAACACAAGGGGATCATGCAGATGCCTGATATCGCCTGACAATATAAAGGGGGCCTTCTCATGTCACTATTGCAGATTGGAAATTCCTATCATAGTCAATAACCCTAGGACAGCCGTAACAACTAACACTGTCCAATTGAAAGGGGGACTAATTAATGCCCGTTCATTGTGCAGACACTGCCAAGATATCAGAGATTTAATTACGGAGCAACAGTTAGACGTTCTCTTTATCACGGAGACCTAGCTGAAAGACTGGTATAATCCTGATATCGCAGTAGTGCTGCCACCCTACTATATGATCTGTTGGAAAGACAGAGGGGACACCAGAGGAGGGGGCGTGGCCATTATCTTTCGTGATACATTACACTGTACCAATTTTGAGGTGGACACACTTAAGGGAGCAGAAAGCCTTGGCTTCTGCATCTCACTAAACGCCTCCATGTCCTTTTCTGGAGCCCTGATCTATCGCCCACCTGGTCATAGCGCCACTTTTATCGACTCACTAGGAGATACCCTAAGTCATTTCCTCTTGAGATATGGCAACTTCACCTTATTAGGTGATTTTAATCTGCACCTAGAAGACAGAAATGAGCAAGGAGTGGACAGCTTTCTTCAAATATTAGAATTATTCGGGCTGGACCAGATGGTGGACGCCTCCACACACCGAGCTGGCCATGCATTGGATGGGGTCTGCTCCAATTTCACCCTGCTCTCTGCAGATACCCCTATCCCACAGATATGGTCAGACCACAACCTCATCCCCCGCGCACTTAATATTCCATTGACGAATCGACCAGACAAGCAACCCACCACCCTCCAATCCAGGCGTAAATGGACACAACTAGCCCTCAATCCTAATTTGGCTACCACTGCCCAGGCTCAGGTCCCTGCCCTAACAGGGATCAATGCAGTAGACTGTCGTCTTTTCCACTCCTGGTTAACTGCAATAAGCAATGAACTCATCCCACCAGAGAAACCCAATAAGAATGTGAAACCAAAAACCCATAAAGCTCCCTGGTTTACGCCCACTCTTGTGCAAATACATCGCCAATGTAAGCAACAAGAGCGTAAGTGGAGAAGATGTTATGACGCGGAAGAGAAAAAAGCGTTTAATATAAGCAGGAAGCTCTACCATACCCAGATCAAATTAGCCAAAAAAGAGTACTACTCCAACAAAATACAGGAGGCAAACCTAGACCAAAAAGTCATTTTCTCGGTCTTAAAGTCCTTTACCAACCCCAAAGCGTTATAGAAAGAAATACCTCCTTCCCAGAGTTTATGTGATCAAATATCAATCTTCTTTGAAGACAAAATCCAGAATATCCAAAAGGATTTCATAACGGATTCTGTTCCTACCCAGAACGGTGCCCTGGAGCACGACCCTGCTACTACTAGTCATTCTATCCGAAAGTTTGAACCAGTGTCGCTGGAACAAACTCGTGATGCAATTGCAGCATTTAAATCAGGCTCTCCCTTGGATGCCTGTCCTCCCACGATTCTCCATCAAATCGTAGACACGGTCAACCCAATAATAAATCAGATTGTTAATTCCTCATTAAGTTCAGGTACAGTGCCAGATGAATGGAAGCTAGCAATAGTAAAACCATTGAAAAAGAAGCAAAATATTGACCCATAGTCCTCTCTAACCTCCGCCCCATATCACTGCTTCCTCTACTGGGAAAAATTACAGAAAAATGTGTTCACAAAGAGCTAACCAAATTCATTGAGACTGCCAATATCTTCCACCCTCAGCAATCAGGTTTCCGCCCCAAGCACTCCACAGAATCCGCACTCCTGGAAATCACGGACGCTTTAAAAATTATAGCTGACAAAGTCAGGAAGGCGGTGCTGATCCTGCTCGACCTGTCGGCCGCACTTGATACCATTTCACACAGTATTCTCCTGGCAAGACTCAAATCCAGCGGTATTTCTAACACCGCACTGGAATGGATAAAATCCTTCCTCTCGAATCGCAGACAAGCTGTGTCCCTTGGAACTTTCCTCTCTGTTGAACGCACCGTCGCAACAGGAGTGCCACAGGGTTCATCACTAAGCCCGCTGTTGTTTAACATTTACATGACCCCACTCATCTCCCTGATAGCATCTTTTGGGATCGAAGATACCTCCTATGCAGACGATACCCAAATGATCGTATCTTTAGACAATGACTCCACGACGCTGAACTTAACTTCAAACGATGCCTAACCGAGGTCATCCAGTGGATGAAGGACAACCACCTCAAGTGCAACACCGATAAAACCGAGATCCTGCCAATAGGAAAAGAGGTCTCATTTCAGCCTGGTGAGTGGTGGCCGGAGAGTACAACACCTCCGCCTAATACGGTGAAGGTAGCTAGAAACCTAGAAGTACAGTTTGATACTGCTCTCACCTTCCAACCACATGCAATGACAGTAGCAGGACCTGCTTTAGCCTCATAAAGTCCTTTAAATTTTTGGGGGATTTAATTCCACTCACCGCAAGGAAATCAGTGGTGGTCGCCCTGATCCTCTCGCGCCTGGACTACTGCAACAGCCTCCTGGCAGGAGCCAATAAACAAACATTAAAAAGACTCCAAGTGGTCCAACACGCGGCGGCTCGTTTGGTACTAAAACTACCACAAAGGTCCTCCGCATCTGCAGCCTTAAAAACCCTTCATTGGCTTCCGCTGCATAAGAGAATACTCTTCAAGATTCTCTTAATCACCTTTAGAGCCTCACTTAAACTGGGTCCAAAGTACCTCTCATCGAGATTCACCCCCTACATTACAACCAGAACCCTTAGGTCCTCGTCAGCTAACCTCCTCAAACCCCCCAGTTTTAGATGCAAAACAAAGGGAGGAAAAACAATGGCCGTCTTGGGTACCAAAGCCTGGAACCTATTGCCAATGCATCTGAGATTGTTAAAAACTGAAACACAATATAGGAAAGCACTGAAAACTTGGATTTTTGGATCCTCAGATGAATTCTGTCTCTCACTCATTTAAGATTGCCTGAGCTTCTTCTCACCTCCAAACCAGCGCCAGGATGCTCCTTTCGGAGTGGCAGTTAGCGCTTTATAAATACCTCATTCTATTCCATTCCATTCCAGCAGCGCCAGGTGGCCCCACCTGGATGGTGCGGGTTACGTACTGTATTACCGCTCTAAATACGTGCACTAACGATGTATGTAAGACGCAGAGCTCTGCCAAAGTTGCAGTTGTAAAAGCACGTGGGTGTGGGGTAAACCCAGCCAAAACGGGCCATGTGGCCCCATCTATAGATAAAGGGCCTAAACAGACTGCCGTTAATGGGTGAGGAAGGGCGCCATTAAACCAAATACGGTGTTGCCAAGCTGTAAGCGGAATCTCAAGAGCTCTATAAGGCTGATACTGCTGAGGAACGGCAGTGGGAGTATATGTGTGAAACATATAATCAGTCCCATCCACCGCTGGAAAGGTGACCCAAGAGTAAAAAACTTCAAACTGGTGAGCAGGATCGGCTTCCACCACGAAAATAAGCGCAGCCCCAGCATCAGGGAGTCCATAATGAGTCAAGTGCACCCTCAGCGCGGCACTGCTATGAGCCGGAATATCAACAGCCATTACAGGGAAGACAGTAGAACAACTTAAAGAGTGGCAGCGCAAACTCGGGTTATAAGAAAAGAAATACCTTTTGAAAACTTCAAGCTTGAATAAACCTATAAAAATGTCAATATAGGAGGTTACTCCATCACAGCTGTCTCCGGAAACAGAAGTGAGGGTATTGTGGACCAGCACGAGCACTACTCAAGCGTCTCGCAGATAAGCACCAGACCAAACGTTGGCGGCGCCATGTTGTGGGATTCTGCTCATACATAGAACTATGCACAAGAAAACAGGACCTCAGTAAATAGGGGTGTACCTCCTATCACCTTAGTACCCAAAATCCCAACGACTAGCAATAGTGTCTCATTCGGTCTCCTACAAATATCAAGAAGCTACGAATGTTTAGACAACCCAGAACACGAGCACTCCCGACTCACCTCAGAGTCGCGGGAACAAGACACTCTTTCGCTCTCATGTACTTGTCCACAATAAAAACAATTAGAGTCACTAAATAAGTTCAAAATGTTTATTTTGACTATAGTGATTCATAAAACAGTATGCAAACCACAACTAGCAGCAAAATGCATAAGGCAAGAATCATTAGCATTGTTACAATACCATAGAATACAAAAGGAGCCGTCATTTTATAAAGACTGTGAAAAAGGCAAAATGTCTGGGCCTAATCACCCTCCCCTTGGTAGTAAGAAGTTATTTTATATAACAGAAGATCTCTAGGCGTTCTTAGCAGACCCCTACCTCAAAGCTTAAACGCAAAGGATTACATCATAGGAACAGCAGAGCTCAGGTCCATGGAATGGTTTTCTTCGAATGTGTTTCAAAAACATGCAACAACGTTATATCAAAGCTCGATTCTTCCATATTGCAGCTGTTGGTAACATGTTTTGTCTAGGTAATAGGGACTGACCAGAACAGAATAACAAGAGACATTGTTGACCGACCTTGCACATTATGTTCAGACAGAATTGAAGGGAAAGCTGAGAACGTGAAAAACAATCTGTTATCATGTACAGGGCAGAGGCAAAGTGTCGCGAAAACAAACTCTTAGCAGAGGCGTGCGCAAAAGCAGCAGCATAGGGCAAGCAAAACTCATGCTAACTTAGCAATGTCAACAATGTATCTAAGGGCTACATAACCCCATATAACATCTAAATCTATCAAAATACAAAACATCACTTTGGGCATTTCGTTGGTTGCCAATCATTGAAAAGCCAGGTAGTCAAGCCAAACAAAAACTTTTTGCAATTATAGAGGGCAGATCTATAATGAATCTGAGTTTTTGAAGCGCAATGAAGTGGTTCAATAATTGGTCAATGAAGGACCTATGGTCTCAGTTGGCAAATGCAATGGGGTTGTCCTCCTCATCATACTTCCAGCAATGCTGCACAGTCATTACCTGCTGGTATACCATTACCAAACATGCAAACACTGGGGGGGGGGAGTCACCATGACCATGGCCACGCTCTCATTTTGCAGTAATGTTTGAACATGAGCAAGAAATAGAAAGCCTTCTCAACAAACATGCGTAGAATACCTTAACTGCATGCAATCTTCACAGTAGAGTACCTGACCTAAAACGGGTTCTCTGGGTCACACCGTACCACCAGTCTGTAAGGGGCAAGGGAAAGCTTACTGGCAAAGCAGAAGAAAAAGGAAGCTACAGACTAGTACAGATAGTTGTGAAGTCAAGTTAAGTACAGAAACTTGCAAAATAAAGAAAGTAAAGTAAGTAATGAATAGGGTAATGTAGGGATAAGAAGGATTTAGGAAACAGATCAAAGTGAGTTGGAAAATAATTAGAAGACAGGCACAGTAAAAAGGAAAACAAATAATTCTAAATGTGGAGTGGTGAAAGAAGAATCAAGAAAAGATAGGGAAATAAATAATATTAACAGGAGGACTTACTGGTCCCAACAGAGCCATCTGTGCTTATGGAGGCACCTCCTCCCCCCTCACCCATCTGCGCCATGGTGATGGTGCTCGCTGCCGTATCCCTCCTTATCCTGGATGCTGATGTAAGAAAAAACAAAATTAAATTAAAAAAAGATTAGTGGTACAGTTAATCTCCCCAAAAATATTTTGACTCAGTAACATTTGGTCATTTAACATTTATAAATCAGATCTCCTCTCCAATTACTATCGTGCACCTATTCCTTAATTTACTAGCTCTACCATATTCCCAATTTTCTAAACTACATTGGAACTACTAATACATTGCAACAATTGTTCTTTGCTTCTCATCTCATTCTGAATCTCAGTTTCAACCTTTGACGGGTCACCTCAGTGTGCATTTTTTTTCAATGCATACATGCTGATGCATGCATAGTTACTAGTTATTAATACTTTCCACACATCACTGGGAAATCACTTGGGGTTGGGAGTTGGGACTGTACGAGCTACAAAAATTAATGGCACAGAGAAGTGAAAGAAGAACGATCTTGCTTACTGTCTAATACATCACTATCTCAGTGACAGGACAGAGGAGTCTGTGCATGACTTAAACAGCCCAAGCGAGCGCCAACGAGCAACTACACAAGTAGGATTAGATAGTGCTGCCCAGCCCCTGTCTACTCTAGGATGATCATATAATATTTGTAACATAAACCTAATTTTTCTGAGTGTGAGCAGCATGCTTGCTAATTGGGAAAAAAATATTAGCATAGATAGAACACAATAATAAATAATTATTACTCACCAAGCCCCGCAACGTCCACACCCAGCAGGTCGAGCAGGTCCTGGTCCCGGTCCAAGATGTCCCCCCACAGGTGCATCAGCTGCAGTTGGGGGTGCTTCATGCCCGAACAGCAGCAAACCGCCCGGCGCACCCTCTTCCAGCACTGCTTCATAGGGCGTAGCCGCTGCCAGGCCTGCTGCCTGCTGCTGCCAGGGTGGAGGGGAGGTGGCACTGCATGTAAAAAACCAGTGCTGCCACCTCCACCTCGGTGAACAGTGCGCTGGGGTGCACCCCTTCTCTGCGCAGCCTACCGCAAGGTAGGTGGCTGCGTCTGGTGGTTCGAGGGGGCCTGGCGCTGCTCTGCCATAGTGCTGGGTGGGGGCTGGGGAAGAGAAGAAAGTAGAAAAATTAGAAAGAAGGAAGGAAAGAAAAAGACGGTAAAGCAAAAAATAAAGTACAAAATGTCAAGCAAAAAACACAAACAATTTGAAATAAACGTAAAATACAAAAACAGAAAGACACAGGTTAAGGATATAATAAAAAAGGAGGGGTAGATAGGTTTTAGAGGGATAGGATTAAGAAGATTAGGAGGAGATTGAAAAATATGCCCAGCACCATAAACAGAGCAAAAACCAAGATGGCTGCGCCCATGCAGACCGCGTAATGCGAACGGGCTAGGCAAGTAACTATGCCCGCTTGCGGAACTCCGCATAGGTTGCGGAGATTTTTAACCACTTTGCAGAGTTCGGCGTAGCAGAATTCCACAAACTCCGCTCACCCCAAATTTTTATCAGGTATGTGGGCCCCCTGCTATGGATGCTTTGCTCTTTTTCACAAAAAAGTGATGGCTTTATTAGAATCAGTATAAAGAAAATTTCCTCTTGGTACCTAATCACTTCAATAGAGGCAGGAACATAACATTCACCTCACCATTCAACAAGAGTTTCAAGTGGACATAAGCCTAGTGTCCACACTTCAAAGATAAACAAGATGGAAAAGAAAAAGTATTCCAAAGATTAGTGAAAGAAGCAGATTTAATTATATAAAATTAACAATATATTCAATCCAATTAAATGTTTTTTCGATTTTTCATACATAAAATGTATTAAAAATGGTAAGCTTCAATACATCCACAACACTTAATACACTCACAAGATCCTTACACAGTAAGGAAAACAAATACCTTAAAAATAAAGAGAGAAACAGACAAACAGTACATTTTGTCATTCAATTTCACACATTCGTTTTGGACACATTTCTCCTGGAATCTGATGAAACCCCTTTATTAGAATCAGACCATCCCCCACAGATGTGGAAATGCAACAGCATCTCGCTACATCTACAATGAGGACAACAGCAATTCTGCTTGTACACTACCTTGAGAGTCCCCTCTTGGTCCAGGTACTTTATTAATTCAGCTACCCTTACAAATACCACAACTGTCCCCACACATCCCTCATAATGCAGTGGAAGTGTCCTACGTCTGGGCGAAAATCCTATAAATTTGCTTTATGAAATTATGTGAAATTAAAGTCAGGAATCAGGAGGAAGTGTTTTCAGCAACTAGATTTACTTTGGTGCATACATAATAAAAAAGTCCACAATTCCCACCATTGAGTATTACATTAAGCACCAAACTGTCTCAATGGGAGTGCATGTGGATGGTGTGAACGACTTAGAATTTTTTTTACCCTCCTCTTTACCACTTCAGTCTTGTATACACCACAGACTCCCATGTTAACAAGGCTGGAATTCAAAATAGGGAGGACACACACAGTTAAAAAATATTGATGAGAAAATTGATACTGCATAAAATAGTGTGACTACAATCTAGCATGGTCCTTCTTGGAAACTGGGTTGAGCTGCATAACAGGAGCACCACTGAGGTTCTATGCCGCTGTTGAATGAAAAAAGAAATGGGGAATATGTGAGATCCGAGGTAAACATGGTGCACTAGAGCTCAAAATGAGGAGCATAAGCTAGTGTACAATTAACTAATGCCAAATCGGTCAAATTTTCAGAACCCGGACAATCAGTTGCATGTAATACAACAAACGATGTGAGGGGCCAATCTTAATTACTTCTTGTTTTATTAATAGACTATCCAATCTCCACTAGGCCAACGTGTGTTTCATGATTACTGTCTCATCACTAGGGCCAAATATGAGGGACACTTTAGTTAATGTGTGAATAAGAATAAGGCAAAACAGAAGGCATTTATTATTCTTTGTCGCCTCTCAGTCACCAGGCCAAAATGTCTGTGTCCTCCTTTATTTTGTTGTCTGTGCTTTGTGCACTGGTTCAGTTAGGTTTATTTGCATCTTGGCACTCTATATATAAAATAAACTTTTTTTTCATTTTATTTCTTTTTTTACAGAAGATATTTTCGTTGTGTTACTATTATATCAATTTTACATTTTAGTCCACCTTTGGAGTGCTCTCTGTCACACTTGAAATTTCCATTAAATCATCCTCATCAACTGTTTTATTTGCTGAAGCATGATCATTTTTGTGAATAAAATGCTTATTTTTATCATCATCAGTAACTCCATGTTTTAAGGTGAGAGACTGCTCTTTCTGATCATGACAATTGCATCAACTACACTCAAAAAATGCTCAGGGGATACAATGGCTACAGTAAATGCTAGATACTTTTATCGCCAGCCAGCTAATGTAGGGCACTATTCCTTTTTCTTATGGCAATAGATCAAAGGCTCGTGATACACAGAATTCTGTTTGGTCAACAAAGTAGTCTTGTAACATCTTCTCAAATTGTCATAATGTTGATATATGTTTTCTGTACCCATGTGCTTGATGTAAGCCATTGAACTACCAAACTCCAACCCAGCTCAGAGTTTAGTAGAAGTGATGCTATTTGTGTTGATTTAGTAGTAGGTATGTATTAGCATGGTGATTGCTTTACTAATGGTAGGTGTTTCTGCAGCACTTGCGATATGTTTCTAGACTCAGTGCCATCATAGTTCTCTAAAAGATTGGTGAAGACAGTACTACAGTTCTTCTTTGCCCTCAAAGTTGCAATCTTTTGTCCTCCATTGTTGCATGACTCTCATGTAGTCTCCATTTTAGATTCAACTCCTTAGAATGACACTTCTTTTTTGTGGTACCCTTTGCAATACTCTTCTACTAACGCGTGAATGTGATGTATGTGCACCTCTTATAGTAACTGACGCCATGTATTCTGTAGAGTTAGTTGCAGGATTGTACATTGAGAACACAATGTCATTGTTATCCTTTCCTTCTGTGCTCATTAGGAGACACTTCTATAAAGTACGATGACTCCAAATAGTAGGTAAAATTCAAAGTTTAATCAAAGAGAGGCACAGTACAGCTTAACCACACAAGGCAAAGGCAGTAACTGACAAATGAAGAGCACTGGAATATGGAACTGCAATTGTACAATGCAGGTACAGAGTTCCATGTTCCAAGGGAGGGCAAGGGGACAGGGGATGAAGGGAATAAGAATGCGAAAAGGAAAATGCAACACATCTCACCCTTAACACTAAAAAGAAAGAGGAGAGAACAACAAAATCAAGACAGGTACCTAGCAGGTAAAAATCTGGGTCGGTCATTACTCTTGACTCTGGATGCCACAGATTGGGTAGAATGAGAAGTATTACAACTTGAATTGGGGACATCATGTAACAGTGAAGCTTCATCACTATATAAAGTCTTGCATTTAGCAACCCTCCTTATATTCCATACTCTACCATCCTGAGTAATGACACTGTTCCTACAGACTTTAACAATTTTAATTGGATGGCTGAACTTGGAAATACCTTTCACCAAGAAACCAGGTTTTTTGATCCTAACCCAGTCTCCTTCAGCAAAATCGGGAACTTTAACATTCATTTTGGTGTCAAATAACACTTTCATCTTGTCTTGCTTGCTTTCCACACGTTTGGCAACAAGATTCACATCAACACTGTCATCCACCTTATTAACTTTTTTAATCCACCATGGACAAATTTCCAAAATTGGTTCTTTGCCCTTCAAAAGCCTGAAAGGGCTTACCCCGGTTACCGAGTGTGGAGTGATGCGATACATCCATAACTTCTTTCTTACAACATCCTTCCAAGGCTCACTAGACATGCCAGCTGATTGAATGCCAGCCTTAAGAACTCGGTTAGACCGTTCCACTTGGCCATTTTCCCTCGGTTCATACAGCGATGTGGTCACATGTTTGATATTACACATATGGAAAAAACTTTCCATCTCGTGTGACGTGAGTTGTACCCCATTGTCCGTTACAATAATCTCGGGGGACCCCTCACGTGCAAAACCTCTTTGAAAAAAGTGATAATGACTTGAGTAGATGCGTTTGCAACAAACTTAACCTCCGGCCACTTAGAGTGATAGTCCACCATGACAAGAGCAAAACGGGCATTCGAAAGTAAGTGTTTAAAGGGGCCTGAAATAAATATCAAAAGCCACCTTTTGCCAAGGACACTCAGGCCAAGAGACCGGTTTAAGAGGGGCTGAGGAAACTTGAAGCATTTTATCACTGCTGATGCATTCGGGACACTCTCTAACAGCCCTATCGACCATTTTGTCGAGCCCAGGCCACCAAACATTGGCCCTGATAAGCCGTTTCATTGAGGACATACCTAAATGTCCTTGGTGGGCAAGTAACAAAATCTTGTTCTGCATAGAGACAGGAGGGATGATCTTTCCTCCTTTGAAAAACAAACCGCCAAGGTCTTCAATCTCACCAGATACACGACAAAAAGGGGCAATATCAGCAGTAGCAGACCTTTCTTTAGGCCAGCCATTTTTCACGCATTCAATAATACGTTGACACAAAACATCATTAATCATCTCTGTTGTCCACTCAGTTTCAGACAAACACACAAATTCTTGAGAGGCAAAGTCTTTTATAGTGGCAACTATATCCACTTCTTGTTCAACAGGAGAAACACACTCATCAGAACAAGGCAACCTAGAAAGGAAATCAGCCGTGACATTGCTCCTGCCAGGGACATACACAACCTCAAAATTGTACTCCTGTAGTCGAGATGTGAGGCGGGCTATACGGGCAGTAGAGTTCCAACCTCCCCCTGGGGATAATATGCCAACCAGGGGCTTATGATCAGTTCTAAGCGTAAATCTGCTTCCCCACACATAGTTGCGAAAATGTTCGATAGCCCAGATGCATGCCAACAACTCTCTCTCAATCACTGCATATCTCCTCTCAGTCACAGACAGGGTCCTAGAAGTGAAAGCCACACACCACTCTTCCTTTCCCGAACACTGGCTAAGAACTCCCTCAAGACCATAAAGACTGGCATCTACAGTGATAATGCATCTCTTATTGAGGCAGAAGGACTTAAGGGTGGGAGCATTAACAATCTCATTTTTGATCAGTCTGAAAGCTGTCTCTTGTTTATCTGACCATATGAACTCAGTAGACTTTCTGGTCAACTCTCTGAGGAGCTCCATCTTGGTGGCAAAGTTCTGTATAAATTTACTATAATACTCACACAGGCCCGCAAAAGAGAGAAGTTTCTCTTTATTGTCAGGGGCGGGTGCATTGATGATGGCATCCACCAAAGACTTTTTGGGCACTACACCATCACCCGAGAGAGTGTGGCCAAGATACTCCACTGATCTGCAAACAAATTTACACTTTCCAGCTTTAAGTGTCAAACCACACTTTCCTAACCTAAGGCAAACTTCCTTTACATGATGAGAGTGGTCTTCCTCATTTTTTGAGAATATAAGGATATCATCCTGGAAGCATTTAACAAAACTGCTCACATCTTTAAAAATATGGTACATGGCCCTCTGAAACACAGATGCGGCCGAAGCCAGGCCAAAAGGCATCCTCTTAAATTGAAAAAGGCTGTGAGGCGTGATAAAAGCAGTATAGTGTTTGGGATCCCCAGTGAGTTCAATTTGGTGGTAGGCCGACCGAAGATCAAGGGTGGAAAAAATGCAGGCACCATCCAACATGCATACCATCTCGTTAATATTTGGAAGAGGGTGGCAATCAGCAACCAAATTGACATTCAACGCCCTCAAATCCACACACAACCTAATACTTTTATCAGGTTTTTGGGCTAAAACGATGGGAGAAACCCACTCGGAGGACTCAATTTCCTCAGTAATGCCATTCTCAACCATCTCGTCCAACATGTTCTTTAACTCCGCCCTAATGCTGATGGGAACTCCCCTTAACTTTTGTTTCACAGGGACAGAACCTTCCTTGACTTTGATCCTGTGACTGAAACCAATAAGTTTACCCAGTTCATCAGAGAATACATGAGGAAACAAATTAGGGAAATCAGTACTAGCTGGCGATAAAGCAAGGACAGAAACAGGTTCTTTGTTCCTGGGATTCAACACAATACCCAACTTGGCCTGGTCACGCCAGCCTAAAACATTGACACCTTTGAACGCTACATATAACTTGATAGTGGCAGAATTACCCTTGAATTCAATAAGCACTTCCTTGAAACCCATAAAATCAATGTTGGAGCCATCAAAATTCTGCGCCACAATATCAGGTTTGCATAACAAATTAAAATCAATCAATTCTCCCAGGGATTCTAAGCAATAATCGTTTGTGATTATAGTCCAAGGCGATCCCGAGTCCGCCATTAGTTCCAACTTCCTTCCCATGATGCATACACTACATTTAGGAGAACAAATTTTATCGGTCTCAGAAACATCAAAGGAATCTTGAATTGAAACAACAATACCAGACTCTAAATCACCCTGGGAATTATCACCAAAGGAAGATCACAAGAAACACAAGAAATTTTCCCTTTTCCCAAGTTGGAAGAAGATGGTAAGGATTTCTTCCACCCTTTGTCATATTTTTACACACTTTTTGAGAAATGTCCCAAACGTCCACATTTGCTACATTCTTTACCAATAGCAGGACAACGTGAAAAGGAAGCTACATGGTCCGGATTACAACATCTATAACAATAAAATTGTTTGGTTCTAGATTCCCCTCTGTAATTGGAGTAACCTTTTGAGGTGCCAGGGTTAACAGTATTAACCTCACTAGAAGTGGGAGATTTGGTTTCTTTGTTGAGTGACTTCATCCACTTGTCGGACTGCTCTAAGGCTTTGGCTGTGCTAATGGCAGTCTCCAAATTAGGGTCGCCCATTATCCACAGTTGCTCCTGTACCTTCTTGCTTCTCATGTGAACGATGATTTGGTCCCTGATCATTTCATCAGTTATCAAACCAAAGTTGCAATGTAAAGACAAAGCACGGAGGGCAGTGAGAAATTCATCAAAACTTTCTCCCTCTTGTTGAGCCCTAGTGTAAAATTTAAACCTATTAAGAGCAACGCTTGTCGTTGGCTTAAATCTACCTTCTATGCGCAAAATGGCCTCGTCATACACATTGTGATCACCTCCCGACCTGACGGGAGGAAGAGTCCTGTAAACTACCTGTCCCTCAGAACCTAAGCAGTGAAGAAAGATGTTCTTTTTCCTCTCAGCTGACATTCGTTCTCCATCAATAGCTTTCAGATAAGTGATAAATTCCTCTTTCCATCTTGTCCATGGAATAGGTGGTTCTCCTTTTGTTTGTAAAAAATTAGAGGGTGGATCAAACTGCATTGTGATAACACAGTAGTAAAAATAGTAACGAGTTATACAAAGTATATGAGAATGCAGGAAATAAAAGAGAACTCAAAACTAATGTAAATTGGGCAAAAGTTACAGATGAACAACGTAGAAGGTATCAAAATAGTAATAACAGTAGACAAGCTGTACAGCTTATATAGACACAAGTAAACAAGTGCAAAAAATGTAATGAGTAAATGTTGCAATGAAGACAATGCGTAAATAAAGTACAAGGTGTGCCTGTCACCAAAAGAAATAACAGGCTGTAAATAGTAAGATATAAAAGTCAATGTGTGCCTGTCACCGAAAGGATACAGGCTTTCCTACCTGTAGGAGGAGCGAAGGTGTGCTCATCACCGTGATTAGAAATACGGGAGAGCATTCAAGAAGGTGTGCTCATCACCATGCATGGAGATTGTTGGAACCAAAGATCCTGGTGTCTAATCCTCTTGACAGGATCAGATGAGCAGAGACACTGGATCCTTAGAGCTGTAAACGGACGTTATGGAAATGACGAGTCATGACATAGACGTTGTGGCAATGAAGCTGAACCCAGTGAATCCGCCTCAAACCCACTCCAAAATGGCTGCTGGCGTGACGACGCACAGCGTGACCAACGTGAGGAACGGAGAATTGCGTAGGCCTGAATCACGTGGAATAGTAACCTGGCAACGTACGTCACATCCAGTATCTAGGCAACAGCTGTTGTAGACGGGGATCGAAGATAGCACGTACGTCACAGCCGGTATCCAGGTAACCGTTGTTGTTGACGAAGTGAAGATGGCCGTTGGTTCATGAAGATTTTCCAAATAGAACGAAAATCCGCTGAAAGCACACCAAAACAGCGAGAAGTGTGCGGTTTCCAGCGATAAACGTGGAACCGATACTTGCGGCACATAGAAAGGCTCCGATGGAGGAAGATGAGGAGAACAGAGAAACGGGTCCGGAAAACGTCGCAGCACCTGTGCCTCGGAGTGAACTGTAGCTAGCGAAGTCTTCAGCAGGTCGTCGCCATTTATAAAGTACGATGACTCCAAATAGTAGGTAAAATTCAAAGTTTAATCAAAGAGAGGCACAGTGCAGCTTAACCACACAGGGCAAAGGCAGTAACTGACAAATGAAGAGCACTCGAATATGGAACTGCAATTGTACAACGCAGTTACAGTGTTCCATGTTCCAAGCAAGGGAGGGCAAGGGAACAGGGGATGAAGGGAATAAGAATGCGAAAAGGAGAATGCAACAACTTCATTTTAGCTAGACAAAACCATATGAACTGCTCTGCACCTCTGCCACAGTGTGATAAGAACAGTACTTTGTTTTTAAACAGCTTTCGTGCTCAGGCTCAGGGAGAGAGGTAATTTCATGCTGGGATTATCACGGAAACGCTGTGAACTGTAACTGAGATGCAGCCCTGCTGACTCTGACCTCCATCCTACAAAGGAAGATTACCTGTGCACTGCAACTGGCTTCCTGACACCTTTGACCAAGGTATGGGGTATAGGCTATCCCAATTGAGCTGGCAGAAAGTTACTCCAGCTATGCTCTCTTTAGTCTAGGATTAGACCCAGATAGCACAAAGCAAATTAGCAACAATTAACATGGTTGAATTGTTCATACTGTTTACCATTCTAATAATGCTGATTACAGTAACATGTCTCATCTTTCTAATAATCACAGCTCATGCTTTCTTTGCAAGAATATGATCATTTCATAAATGTTTGAAAATGCATTGTCGCATCTTTCTTGTGTTTACCTTGGGCATGCAAGAGTGACAAAACAAAAGGGTTAGATCTGTTTCCATCGATTCCTTGAGAACCAGTGTGTCATGTTCAAGGTTACCAATAACGTCTGGTACCCTGGTCATTTTAGGGATTGGATGTGGTAATGTGAGCTAGCCGAAACCCACCAACACTTACTGATGGTATATATGGGCTGAGTCCCTATATTGTGAAGTTTGTGTAGGTATAATACACAGTTCTGCTATATGTGTAGGAACCGTATAACACCAGGTCAACTGCTTCCTTTGAGATACAATTGTTATAAATAGAGAGATGTAATGCTGCAAAAGTATTAAAAGTAGTTAGCCCATGGTTCCTCAGCTTCAATATAGTGGCACAGATGCACTGTTCAGAGAACATGATCCCTTGTTGCAGCCTGATAGTGTTGACTAAACCAGCTTCTTCTTCTTTGACATTGATATATGTATCTCTCACCATAGGCAAATGGGCCTGTAGTGAGAGCACCAATAGGATAGCTCGGCTTACAGTACAATTCTACTTTCTGCCTTACCTCATCAAATTCTAAAAAAGCACTATCATCAAGTCATACACTCTTTTAGCACCCATTTGTCAACGTCATCTGCATAACTGTACTGTACTGCTCAAACAGGTGTTGCAGTATGTAGAATGTGGAGTTCCAAGGGCTGGAGCCTCCTTTATGAACACTTTTATGGGAACTCTATTAGAACACTGAACAAGCCACCGCTGCTTTTGACCAGTATCTTAAAGCTACTTTTTGAGGAAGTCCTTCCCAATCAGGTTGATGCAAATATCTAAACACAGCACTCCGAAGTAACCTCAATCTGCCATGCTTTTAACAATTTTACTGCCATTGTCAGTGGCTGCAAATGTCATGCTGATAGCTCTTGATCTAAACCATTTATAGACTTTGGCATTGAATTCATGCTGGAAGTTGGCAGCAGTGTATGCTTTCTCCATGGAGAACACTCAAATGTTGCTTACTGATGAATGCCTCAAAAAGAATCTGCAATGGCAGTGCCAGCAGCTAGCCTTTACTTAAAATAATTGAATCAGCAAGCAGTTCCAGCACTTAATGGTGCGACTGTGGCATAACAACAGTTGAGATATTGGTCCTGATTTGAACATAGACTTTGGATGAAAGGCAATCATAAATTCTTAAACCCCTCTCTTTCCACCAAGGAAAATGCTAGGAGGTCATGTGCTAACACTTTGGCTACTCTCTCATCGTATAAATTCAAAAGACAAAAGGTTTGTTGGTATTGCACATTCTTGCTGACCATAAGCTTCATAGTGGACTGTTGTGGTTGATTCTGAAGATTCCACATCAAGTAATATCTCTGGAGGAATCCCCATGTTTTTTGTGGCAAACTTAGGTTGCTGCTGATGGTAATAAGTACACATTCTGAGAGACAGGCCTGCTTCTGATGACAAAGGCATTTTGTTCCTAATCATGACCTCTTTCTCTGAGTTCAGGTTCCTCTGTCTTAGAGACATCACTTTTTAGGTGCTGTTCTCATCAGATTGAATGTTTGTTTTTCATATGTTGTTCATATGGGCCCATTCTTCTCCAGTTGCAAGAAATCCGCTTGGCCCCAATGAGACACTGCTTTGTGGCAAATTGTGTAGTCTGTAATGTGTTCCTCATTCAGTAAAAGTTTTAAAAAGTACCAACCAAGGGAGGTTATCTTCATTAAAGAGCCAAAGCCAGAAGATATCATGGAGCTAGGCTGGGTTTGCTTTTCATCAGGGCAGGCTGTGCATTAGGTAGGCGTAGGAGTTACAGTGATGGTTTTTAGATTTTTGGGAGATACTGGTAAGTGTTAGTGGTACTGGAGGAGACTGTATAGAAGTAAACTGCACTTCTTCAGGACCACACTTGATATGAACAATCACTGGTTGAATGAAGCTTCCTTTTGCCTTGTCTCTGATTGAGATAATGTTGAGTTGGAGGAAGCTTCCTTTTGCCTTGTCTCCGATGGAGAACATGTGGGAGTGGTCATGGTAAAGATGATGTGTCTAATGTAAGAGCAGTCACAACATTCTGATGTGCAGCAAATGCAACTTCCTGCTCTGATGATGATGCAGATCAGATGTAGCAGACTTGTTTTCCTATTTCATTTCTTGGGAAGATTACGGTTTGCTGTGAAAATGTCATTTTGGAATTACTGGTTATGTTATGACTACAGTCACTGCAACATGGCACAACATCTGCTTTAGTGTTTGAAGTGGTGGTACTCCCATCATCTTCTTTCTCTGAAGAGGGTGCAGTTAATATGAGACATTGTGCACTTTGTACGAAAAGGAAGAAGGCTTGACACCAACGGTGACAACAGACATCTTCTCCTTACTGACCACTTTCTTGCGAGAAGCCTATTTCTTAGATGCCATCTTTTTCACTTCCCGTTTGTCAGCATGATAAGTAGCGCCTAGTAGAGAAGTCTCTGTACTACAGTGTCTTCTCTGCATCTCAGTTTCAGTCCAGTTCACCTGCAGCAAATACAATATAAGAAGGAAGGCATTCTGACTGGGCCATTCTAGTGAATGCAAAACGATATCATAATAACAGTAATATACACATGTATAAAATTTCTTTTTAGACAGAGCATTAGTTAGACAACAATCAAAGAAAAGTCAGAGAGGAGGACATAAAAATGCATTCAATTAATTAAAAATAATGATAACAATGGATTACACTGGTTTAAAATAATGTGGTAAAGCATATCAAGCAAGAAGAAGCATGAAGGACAAAGAGACAAAGAGAACATGCCGGTCTGCTCTGACTGGAGCCCCTTCCTCACACCCACCACCAACAAATACTAGCAGCATTGCTAGAAAAGATTCCATAAACATCTGACCTTTTCCAGGGTGGCAATGTACCTTGCCACCAAACAAGCGCATTTGTCAGTGTTCAGCAACTTTTGAAGGGTCTGTGGGCAGATTTGCTCACACCTATTTTGTGCAATATGTGTGCTATGACTTAATTCTTCATGTGAATACGTCACATTGCAAGTCTAAATTCTCCTTCAAGTCAAAACAATTTAGGTATGCAAATGAAGTGAGTTGGGCATCTATTTGCAAGCACTGTGTTGCATTATCATGGGTGAAAGATACTTTTTTCGCTAATGTCCTTTCCTTCACTTGAGTACTCAATTATACACATGCATATTGTTTTGCTCAATAATCTATTACCTTGGGTCTGATTCTCAACTTATTTTTTGCATTTACGACTGCTTTAGGCGTGTAAAAAAACAACTGCTGTCACAGATTTTGTTTCACAGCATTAAGACCTAGGTATGTTTACTCGCATAGATGGGAATTACTATAATACAAAATTACTCAGAGAAAAAATGATATGTCAATATATATTACAGCCACGCTTATTCTGCGGATTTGCAGACGATCAACAGGACTAAGGGTAAGGCAGCATAAGTACCCATAAAAATGTATGACTTTCACAGATGTTTTTATAAATCCCAAACAGTGAGTAGTTTTAAAAATAGGTTTGTGATATGGCTATTTTTATGTTAATACTGGAATGCAAATACGTTGTTCTCTACCTAAACTCGATGGTATGTGCTGATATTTTTTCTCAGTCTCAAAATGCTCCACTTACTGGGAATATTTGTGGTAGTCAGAATAAATTGCAAAATGTTGTCCTACTATTTGTAAAATGACACCTGAGAACAACTCAGAATAACATAAGACATCTGAAATTCAAAAGATATCATCTAATAAAAAAATGATGACTGCAGACCATTTGTGGAGCACAACATATGCGAAACAATTGTAGCCTTCGTTAATATTGATATTGTTAGACCTGGCATCCTTAGGGTGGTCTTCCCCCCAAGTTTATGCCTGCTTCCTCCACTTTTCTGACCTCCTTTTTGCTGGTATTAGGACTCTGTGCCCTATACCACTGCTAATCAGTGCTAAAGTGCTTGTGCACTCACCCTTAAATATGGTTCATCCCCAATTAGCAAATTTAGTTTACTGTTAAGTCCCTAGTAAAGTGGTATCCCCTGCACCCAGGGTCTGTAAATTAAATGCTACTAGTCGGCCTGCAGCATTTATTGTGCCACTCACTTAAATATCTCTTTAACCATGTCTCACGCCGGCCACTGCAGAGCCTATGTGTGCAGTTTTACGCTGCCATGTCGACCTGGCAACACAAACCTTTTGGCAGGCCCACACCTTTCTTTTTTGCGCATGTAAGTCACCCCTTCAGGTAGGCAATGGACAACCCAGAGATCAGAGTGCAATGTATTTGAAAGGCAGGACTTGTACTTTAAGTTTTACATTTCCTGGTGATGAAAAACTCCCAGAGTCGTTTCTCACTACTGCAAGGCATATGTCTCCCTTAGGATAACACTGGGATTAACTTATTACATTTTATAAGTGTAATTTCCAATTGGGAAGAGATAAGACCCCCCAAGTCTGCTTTTTCTGGAATCCTAATGTAAAAATCCTAACTTATGGTGAAGTCGGATTTTAAATTACAATTCTGAAAATGCCACTTTTAGTAAGTTGTTAATAAGTACAAGGGAACCCATGAATCGATAGGGACCAAGGATGGTAAGTATTTTCAGGAACAAAGGTCCCTACAGTCAATAAATAGATAACAATGCTCTGGAGACAAGAATAATGTCCAGAAGTAATTAAAAATGGATATGTAGTACACTTTTAATCAAGCATATATATGTGTGGCAGATTAACCCCACTGGGGCAATCCTTAACGGGTGTTAAAAACATTAAATGACCATCATTTGTATCCACAATGGGGGTCACTTATTTACAGCAAGGAGAACGCTACTGCACCCAGAAGTCAATACACATACTTAAAGGGTCATAGTGTTTAAGGTCGACGTTTCGATCCATGATTAATACAGGATCATCATCAGGACTTCAAAATACATGCCTGATTACATTTATTGCCGTTTATTGGTGTGTAAAGAATGCATGTCATCTTATGTATAATTAACAACACCTATCATAGCGTCAGAAGGACGACATGACGGGGTTTAATACACATTGCCAAAGAGAGGTAGTAAATCAAGGTAATATTTACATAGGCAAACGTAAGCGCAATCCACAACGCGGAGAAGTATGTAACTTTCATGGGAAAGGTCCTACAAAGAGCAATCCTCAATCCTAGAGTCGGGAAATCGGCAAGTATCAATGCTGAGATGCGATCGAGGGAGCCTCTGACCACAACGATGACTCACTAAATGCTACATACTTCTCTGCATTGTGGATTGCGCTTATATTTGCCTATGTGAATACTACCTTAATTTACTACCTCTGTTTGGCCACGTTTAATAAACCCGTCCTGTCGTCCTTCTGATGATATGATAGGTGTTGTTAATTTTACATAAGATAACATGTATTCTTTGCACACCAATAAATGTAATCAGACATGTATTTTGAAGTCCCGATGATGATCCTGCATTAATCACAAATCAAGACATCAACCTTAAACACTCTGACCCTTTAAATATGTGTATATGACTTGTGGGTGGCAGTAGTGTTCTCCTAGATGTAAATAAGCGACCCCCATTGTGGATACAACTGATGGTCATTTAATGTCTCATGCCTGTTTATTTTCATGTTTTTAGCACCTGTTGAGGATTACCTCAGTAGGGTTAATCTTCCACACATATATTAAAGGTGTACTAGATATTCATTTCTGATTACTCCTGAACATTATTCTTGTCTCCAGAGCATTATGTATTCATTGACTGTAGGGACTTTTAGAAAGTTGGCATTTTCTTACTTTAGTCATGTGGTGCATGCTGTCGGCATCTGATCACATATCTGCGGTGGTTGACAGTTGGGATTTGTGTATTCCTCCTAGATAGCCACACACAATGGGAGCTTAGGTGTGACTTGATGGGCCGTCCTGGCAGGATGGGATGGAAGAGCTGGACCCAGCCTCACTTACACCTGAATAGGCTGTGTCCTGTCCCCACACAAAGGGCTTTCATACCCCATATAGTGAGTCTGGAGCCAGGGCAGGAAGGACAGACTTCTATGCACTTCAAAGGGCTGTCTTTGAAGTCTCCTCCTCTTCAAAGACCCAGTTGGGAATGCGTACGGGACCTCTTACACCAACACTTCAGTACACTTCTGGACCTGTGAAGACTACCAGGAAGAAGGACTGCTGTGCTTCTGAAAGGACTGCCCCTCTGCTGGACTGCTGTTTTGCTGAATTCCTGCCTTTCTGTGCTGGACTGCTTCCCTCTTGCCTGGGCGAGGCATCACTTGAATCCAGAGTGACTCCAAGGGCTAGCTGGCTGGCCTCATGATCTGAAGTCTCAGGGACATAAAAGTCTTCCAAACACCATGTTTGTGCACCTAGACTCTGCCATCTGTGAGTCTACCCTGCCAAGTGGTGCCACCCAAGTCATGAACCCTTGGAAGTGGGTCTAAAGTGCTTCTCTAGTAGAACCTCTACTGAGTGACGCATCCCCAAACTGAACCAATGCATCTCCTCAGCTAAGCAGCACATCCTTGAGCAGAACCAAGGCTTTGCTGCTGTTGCATGGATTTAGCCCATCGCAAAAAACCTGCATCGCTGCTGCATCCCACATCTGGGACCAACACATCACCTTCAAAACCGACACTGTGCAATGCTTTTCCAGGAGCAAGCTCCTTACATCTCTCACCAATGGCAGCCTTGATTCCGAATGTCCACACTGCAGCTTCGCAGCACATCAGAACCGACACATTGTCTCCACTGCGCCTCGCATCCTCAACACCGACCTTCGCATCGCAAACCATTCGACAGGATTCTCAACACCGAAGCATCAGGACCTCATACTGCAACCTCTTTGCATTTTGGAACTGATGCATTGCCTCAGCTGCCAGACGCAACTTCGACACAGATCCACACAAGTGCTGCACAACCAGGATTAAGGTACTTTTTGGTTCAGCTGGCCTAATTGAGTCCCTGAAGCCGGCCTGCACTCCATCACGGTCGTCCTGAACGTTTGACTTTGTCCCGGTCCTGCTCGATCAGATATCCTCAATAGCTCTTTTTGCATTTAGGCGCTATTTTTCACTGTCAACTTTCAAATTCAATATCTCAAGTTCTACTAATTGGATTTTGTCGTTTTGGTCTTGTTTTATTTATTAAATCAAAGTCTATCTTTCTAATCTGGTGTAGAATCCTTCTGTGTGGTGTATTCACTGTTTTACTGTTTGAAGTGTTGCACAAATACTTTACACATTGCCTCTAAAGTTAAGCCTGACTGCTCTGTGCCAAGCTACCAGAGGGTGAGCACAGGTTCATTTAGGGTTTGCCTGCCTCTTACCCTGACTAGGATTGTGGTTACTGCTTGGCCAGGGCTCGTACCCCAGTCAACCAGGAATCCAATTTCTAACATTGGCGATCAGAGGTGAGGATAGGACTTTTGTTTTTGTACTGTCATTCAGTGATTTGTTGTATTCAAACTATTCAAAACATCCAAGACCAATTGTAATTTGAAATTTTCACTAATTGGCATCTTTCATTTTTCCCTCAAAATCATGTCTCGGCCTGCTGGATCTACAACCACAGGCATGCTATTTGAGCTACCCAACATGGAGGTATATACTGTGGCCCGGCTCAGAGACTTCTGCAAGGAGGCTAGGCTTCCTGCTTTAAGCAACACCAGGAAGGTGGAGCTGCAAAAGGCGCTGGGGACCTGGGCAGAAGCTCACTCTGTACTGGATGAAACCCCGGCTGAGGATGATGGGCTGGAAGATAGCCCCCATGAGGTACCACCTGCAGTGGATGCGGGGGTGACCCCTGAATTGGAGCTTCCAGCTCCTCCCATGGCCTGTCCCCAGGGGAACTGGCAGAGAGGAGGGAGGAGAGGGAATTCAAGCTGTAGATGGCTAAATTAAAGTGAAGGAGAAGAAGGATGAAAGGGCCTTGGCGGAGAAAAAGATGTTACTGGCTCATGAGAGGAGTCTAAAAGAGTCTAAAAGAGTTGGACATCAATACCAGGTAGACAGAGTCCAGCGGTGATGGTGGCAACTTACTCACAGTACTTGAAAGAAAGAAAATGGTTCACTTACCAAAGGATATGGTGCCCAGTTATGTGGTGGGAGATGACATAGACAAATGGTTTTCTGCCTACAATGATGCACTGAGGGCTCACAAGGTTCCTGAAGAGCACTGGTGGGTGGTCTGTGGAAACACATGCCTACTGTGAAGAGCGACACACTACTAACACTAGAGGTTGGGGACCAAATAAAGTACACCCCCGTCAGGGCCATTTTACTTGCTAAATTTGGGTTGACCCCTGAGAGGTATCACCAAAAATTGAGGAACAGCCAGAAGCTTCCCAACCAATCCTGGGTATATTTTGCGAACTATTCCAACAAGGCACTGAATGGTTGGGTGTGGGGCAGCAAAGTTAATGATTATGTTGGGTTGTACAATTTAATCATGGGAGAGCACATGCTCAGTATTTGTTTTAAAGAGTTGCACCAGCACTTAGTTGACAGTACGCTGACTGACCATAGGAAGCTTTCTGAGGAGGTGGACCTCTGGGCTAGCACCAGCATGTCCAAAAAGGTATCTGGGGGGAATCCCCCAAAATAGTTCTCAAGGAAGTAGTGGTAACCAATCCCAGTCTGTTCCTAAGAAGAAAGAGTTCTTTGATCACAAGACAGGGAGGTTTTTACCCAAATGTACTGAGTGCTACAAGCATGGGCACTACAAGGGTGACTCTAAATGTCTTCATGCTGGGGGCCTGTTTTGCGCTTTTGGGGGCATTCACCAGCTTGCCTACACCACCCTGGTGGGACTCTAGTCCCAGGGTGCACCATCTGCTGGTTCCCGCACTGCCACAAGGACACTGCACACCCTGGTGGGACTACAGGTCCCAGGGTGCATCCTGTCTTCCTCCCGTTGCCGCCGAAGAGGGGGAGGTGCCAACACTGCGCATAAAGGTGCTGCCTCATCCCCGCGGCACGGGATGCGTGCAGGCCGCGCCCGGGCAAAGCCCGGGCCAAGAGTGGGGCCGTCCTTGCCCGTCATTGCCAGGAAGAGGCAGGGCAGGGCCATCTCTCTTGGTTTTGTGGTCACCCTGCTGGACTCTTTGGACTTGTGGACGGTCAAGATACAAACTGTGAGTTGCGGACATTGTCCCTTAACCCCCTTTTTCTTTTTTTAATTTCTCTGAGAAAACACTTTGTGTGCTTTCATTATATTACATCAGCAAGTGTTTCTTGCCAGATCTTGTTAGCACTTACAAATTAAATTTTCAGACATTCTAATTCTTATCTTTGCACTATATTGTCTATTGGCATGGGGAAAAGAAAATCTACTGCTAATGAGGGGGATGGGAAGATAGATCGGTCCCGCTTGACAGCTAGTAAAACCAATGTGGCTCCCAGGTCAGCAGCTAACAACTGCGTTTTGGATCGCATTGACGATTTATTGGTAGAATGCCAGGGTATCCTAGCTCCTGTCACTAGCCCAGCTACCCTAGGTAATATCCATTCTTCTGTTGAGTCTCTTCCTCTCCTTAGTCCAAATCTCAAACCCACCAAACAAATCCCTTCTATCTTCACTAAACGCACCACAAGGAGTACTAAGAACAAGTCCTCAAGACATAGCCCCACTATGCAACCTGTAGCTGTTACTGATGACATGGAGGCAGGGATTCCCCTTTCTCCTACTGTAGTGATAGACAAAAGCTCAACTGTTGACACCACAGACACCATCGACACTAATACTAATATTCCCCTGGTCAATAGATTTCTACCACTACAAGATCTGTCTGACAACTCATTGGAAGATTGGTCGAACTAGAGGTGGTTCCCCCTCCATCAAGCCTAGCTGTTGTTCACGTCTAGCAAAATCCAGCCGAGCAGAGGAGCAAGGGCCACCCAGAGGAGCTTACACCAGTAGGGCCGGAAACGCTCAGGATTATCACTGACCACAGGGCTGAAGTCGCCTCATTAAAATCAGTAATTCTAGTGCTTACTGACCAGGTTAAACTTCTCCTAGATAGAGATTCAACAAAAGTGTATACCCCCAACAGATTTCTGGACCCTCATCAAACCCTACACTTCACCTAGGTAGTGTTGCTCCTTCCAAGCCCACGAACAACATAGCCGCCCTAATGTCCACTCCTACTCGCCCCCTACAAAATCCATCAATTCAAATGTCCAGGAACTAGCGGGTAGCAGTGATATGTTCTTAGCCGACAATGAACGTTACCCTAGCCAAAGGTGTGAACTGGCCCAATGCTCCTCCAAGAGCATCTATATGATAAATGTACCTAAAATTCCATCATATACTAAATATGAAGATAACAACCCCTTAATCAACAAATCGATTCATTGGACCGAAAATTAAGGAGGTGCAGATCTGTCATTAGGGAAGACATCCTTTGGGCCAAAAGGTTAACCCACTGCACCTCCCCAATGGATTCTATTGAACTTCTTCTAAGAGCGGAGAACTTAGTACACAATCTAATAGCTCTGGAGGCAAGAACATGCTCACCCTCACCCACCAGTATCCAGATGAAATACAATCCCTTTGGTACATCTCAGCTCCAAGCCCCAAAAGGCACGGCATTCTGTTGGGTTCTGATTCAACCTTGACTATTAACAGGGCCGGACTGGCCGTAGCGGGCACCGGGCGTTTCCCCGGTGGGCCGCTAGGGTGGGGGCCGGTTTTGGGCCCCATGGGGCCATTTTTGTTGCAGGGGCCGGCAATATCAGCCCCCTGTAACAAAATCAGCCGAAACCGGCCTTAGCAAACCGCTTGGCCGCACACCCCCCTCTCCCCCAGGGGGGGCCGGCTGAGCAGTTTACCAGGGCCGGTTTCGGTTCCCAGTCCGGCCCTGGCTATTAATGATTGAATGGCGCCTCAGGCTTGCTCAACCCATACGTCATCTCATTATATAGACAAGGTCGAACATCCAGTTCCCAAAGCTAGGCATCATACAGATTTTTTGTTATCTACATCCCAGTCTATCAGCTTTGAGGCCCTTGACTGACTGCAGTCCACTACCGGTATTCCATATCGGGCAAGTTCTGGACCGCAAGCTATGTCCACAGGCCCACAGATGAGCTGTGCAATTGAGGGTTATCATTCTGTCTGCCTTGACTCAGGAGAATTGTCCCCCAAACTTTGTATATTGTCTTGAAATGTGGCTGGCATAAGAACAAAGGTGGCACTTCCTCATTGGGTCCAAAGCATAGAACAATTTGACATCTGTATCCTACAGGAAACTTGGGCCACTGCACCTGTTTTATCCCTGGATACGTCACGCTATCCTGCCCAGCAGTCACCAGTAGACCTGGACGTCCGGCAGGAGGGCTGCTGATTTGGATCAAAATCGATCTTCAATGCACCATCAGAGAGTTCAAGACTAAGAGCCCTAACATCCTTGCGATCAGCCTTAGGGGTAGAAATGGTATGACTGTGGACCTCTTCAATGTCTACGTCGTGGCACTAAGTCGGGTTGCAGCTCCCCAACTCTCCAAGCGTTGGAAGACTGCCTTGAGGAAAGAGAATCCCAATCAGCACTAATAATAGCAGGAGACTTCAATGTCACCTTTGAACCACTGGACTCAGAAGATTTAACCAGCAGTGACCAGGCAGATGAGTTGTGGCTCGTCCCCCCTCTTGATATATCACCAATTAAAAAATGGACCCGAACAGCTTTGCAGCTCTATGCCATAACCTCCGAGTGTGGGATAAGGGCTGCCAACGGAAGTACCAAATCTGACAAGATGGGAGCCAACACCTTTAACAGAACTGCGAACATGAGCCGCATTGATTACATATTGATAGACGTGAGATTGTGGCCAGGAGTATTGGCCATGGTAGTCGGGACGACCACAGACAGCGACCATAACCCGCTTGAGCTTGACATGACATCACCTGGGATCACAAATAGCAGCTTCCCTGGCACAAAACTCACATCAAAGGAGATATTCCCTTACAAACGACCACAGGCGCCTCAAATGGGCACATGTAGCAATTGACACCACCAAGCTTGAAGATATGAAGCAGATACTTTTAGACAGTACTGGTAAGCTTCGCAACCTACGTGAGCAGCGGGAGGAGCTTGTAAAGATCATGGATACCCATACATCTCTCTTTGAACAGCTAGCATCTTATTTTAGAATGCCAAGACGGCCCCAATGTAAGCTGTCGTCTGCCAGCCCACAATCCTCCTGGTTCACCAAGAGTGTAAGAAATTACAGTCAGAATTGGGTGCGATTAGAGCAAACAACATAGCAGATATAAGAGTGGCAAGGAAATCCTATAAGATAGCCCTGATGGAAGCAAAAAGGGAATGGGCAGAAGACCTTGGCTTCAGATCCGTGATGCCTGCCAGAGGAAAGACTCTCAGCAATTCTGGTTGCTAATCACTAGGGGAGATGCCGAAAGACCGAGGCCACCTACCATTAACATCGCCATAACCGCCTGGTATGATCATTTTTCCGCAGTATATTCTGGAACAGGAGAGACGGTCACAGAAGGGGCCACCAATGACTACAGCCCTCAGTCTAGAGATCTATTTTCTCTAGCTGATATCACCTAAAGCATAAATTCCATAGTCAGGAATAAATCCTCGGGTCCCGACGGTATTCCTGGTGATGTCTTCCTCAACGATACCGTCAATTGGTCTAATTACATCTGGGCACTTGCAAACGGAATTGCCGCCAGGGCCCCAATACCGCCGTCGTGGAAGGGAGCTGAGGTAATTCCGGTCTTTAAAAAGGGCGACCGTTCACTGCCCTCCAACTATAGGCTGATCAGCTGGATCGATGGTGCACAGAAGGTCTTCTCCCGTGCTCTTCTTACTAAGATCACAGAATGGATGGAGGAGAATAACATTCTATCCCCCTCCAAGCCGGGTTTAGGAAGAAAGTTAGTACCATCGATCAGGTCTTCCAATTCATCTTACTTGCCTGGAAAACAGTGACCATCGAACAGGGCAGTCTTTATATTGCTTTTATTGATCTGAAGTCTACTTTTGACCTCATTCCCAGGTCCAAATTATGGCACGTCTTACACGATTTGGGGCTTCCATCAGAGATTCTTGCGTTGGTTGTTCGTCTACATAAGGACAACTACGCAAGGGTTCGCTGGGGGGACCAAGGACAATTGACAGACTCAATCAGAGTTGACAGGGGGGTCCGACAGGGTTGTGTTTTGGCCCCCACCCTGTTTTTGCTTTTTATTAACGGGGTGGTGAAACACCTAGCGGAAGTCCACGCTGATGCCCCCTCATTGGGGAGTGTCAAAGTAACAACATTACTGTTTGCGGACGACAAGCTATTAGTTTCAAAGACCCCCAGTGGACTCCAACTGCTTCATGATCGCTTCATGGTCTTCTGTGGACTGAGAGGCTTTGAGGTCAACACCTCGAAAACCAAGCTTCTGCTAATGAACCCCCACAAATCGTTCAAAGGTAAATTGTTGTTGGGAGGGATTCCTCTAGAGAGAGTGGCCACATTTGACTATCTGGGCGTGACACTCTCGGAGAAAATGGCCTGGAAGCACCATATTATGAAGCGAATCTTACAGCAGAAATAAACCTCTGGGGCTCTGATTATGGAGCATAGGGCCTCCCAAACCAAACCGATTGCAGCCCCGCTCCAGATATACGATCAGAAGGTGGTAGGCTCTGTCTTGTATGGGGCTGAAATCTGGGAATTTGACAACTTAGAGGGCCTTCTACACAGAAAATAAGTTCTTAAGATCTCTTTCTCTCTCCCCCAGAGTACTCCGCTTCTTCCACTAAGGCTAGATATGGGCAGAACATCTATAGTGGATAAAGCGAGGCTTCGCCCTATTCTTTTTTGGCTGCACTTAAAACAAACTCCTGAGCTTAGTCACTATGTTGTTGCTTTTGAAGAAGTCCTTAAACTTGACCGCTTTAAAAAAATCGGGTGGTTCACCAAAGTTCAGACATTACTTTCCGCCATAGGCTTGGGGAACCTGTGGGATGTCTCCGATCCCAGCTTACTGCCTAGCAGAGAATTTGTCAAGACTCACTATTGAAACTGGGTGGCGCAGACAACTGTTACCCATTCATCCGTAGGCTGTCTCACACTAAATTCATGGAGTTCAAGATGCTAGGTGCATACAAGCAATATATGGAGGTTATCACGACTCCTCATGATAGGAAGCTTTATATTCAATTCAGATTTGGCTGCCTCCCTGTGAATTCGTTCACAGCGGCATGGCAGCGACCTTCTGAGGCACCACAGCATTGCCTAGGTTGCCACGGGACTGTTGAGACAATCAAACACATTTTCTTTGCCTGCCCACTATACAAATCCCCGAGATCCAAATGGTTAGCCTCTGTCTGCAGGTTGATGGGAACTCGTTGCCATCAAGAAGCATTACGCATATTAAAATCCGACTCTAGGCCACTAGTTGTCTGCGCAGTGGCTACATTTCTGGGAAAAATGTGGATTATTAGAAGGTATACATTGAAGAAGATATAAGGCAATCCCCCAGAACTCTTACTGCTCTTTTTAACTACATTTTATGTCTTTTATCTCAGTTTTATGATGAACCGTGTCTACAGCACCCTGAACATGCAGTAGGCTAGTTATGCAATCCCACTGGGGTCCCATCCTATTTGCACCACGTTCTTATCTTCATTTTCTCTCTTTCTTAACAGCTGTTTTTAGCTTCCACATTTAGTCGGAGCAATTTGATTGATAAATGGTCGCTGTGTTCATATTGAATTACTGTCACGCACATAACATGGTATTTTGGTACTGTATGCACTTGCACTTTTATGTAATCTAATAGGGGTCCCAAACCATCAGTACTTTCTCTTTCTTACTCGTCGTTTACTTTTTTTTAAACTCCCGTTTTTAATATTTACAACAAGTTGGTGTCTCATGATCTGTCAGTTAATCTTGTCCATACATTGAATTTTCGCTACGCATGTAAAACAGATTCTTTGTACTGTACGCACTTGCACTTTTATGGTCGTAACGACCGAATAAAGTTTTTGACTGACTGACTCTAAATGTCCCAAGAGGGCACAGGCCCTCACAGGTGGGAAGAAACCTGGTTTGGCAAGTATAGCGCTCAGGGAGGAGATAGTCCCAGTCAGCTTTGGGGAGCAGACAGAGGTGACTCTAGTTTCCCTGGGGGATAAAAAGATGGCGCCAAAAGCCCATATGCCAGCTAATACTTCCAAGTATAGACAGTGGGTCCCCATCAATGGGCAACAGGTAGAGGCTCTGTGAGACACATGAGCCAGCATGACAACTGTCCATCAAGTCATGGTCGTCGACAATCGTGAGAGCCATCTACTAGTAGCTCTGGTTCCCTTTGAGTGGGGGGGTCTCAGGTTCTCTGAAAGTAGCTGTGAGCCCAGCCATGCCTGTAGATTGCCTGTTAGGCAACAACCTGGAGCACACTACATGGAGGAAGGTAGAACTCAGGTAACACTTGAAGATGTTGGGATTGCCTGAGTAGGTCTGTATGACCACACGATTCATGGCTGTCTGACAAAGGAGTCAAGTGCATGTGGAGCCTGGAACAATGGCCAAGACAGCGGCAAAGAAGGAGAGGGGTAAGGGGCATGGGAATCCAGCGCCTGAAGTGCCCATGGTCAAGGTTGATGGGGTCCCGGAGGAGGAGGCCCCTGAGCCAATAGGGGAGTACAGTGACACCTTGAGTGACCTGTCTGAACTTGCAGACTAGAAAGTTGAGGGTGGGCCCACCAGAGAGGAATTCTGCAGGATGCAGAGAGAATGTCCCACTCTAGAGGGCCTGGGTGGCAAGCCGAAGCCCTGGTAACAAGTGAAGCCTCTGGGGATCACCTAATCTAGTGGGAGAATGATCTCCTCTAAGTAAGACTGAGTCTCCTGGCTCTGGGGCAGCCTGTGTGCCGATGGTCCCCCAGTATTACAGGACCGACCTTCTGGGTGTGGCTCATGATATACCCCTGGCAGGACATTTAGGGCAAGACAAAAACTTCCCCAGGGTTGTCTCCCTCTTCTATTGACCAAGAATGAAGACAACCTCAGATGCAATTTGCAGGTCCTGCCCACTGTTCCACCTGCCAGACCAGTGGGAAATCCAGGAAAAAGCAAAAAGCTCCTGTGATCCCTCTACCAGTCATTGTCAGGCCCTTTGAAAAGGTCGGCATCAAGATCACTAGATCTTTGGACACCAAAACAGACTTAGGTAGCAGGTTTTTCCTGGTCTTGGTGGACCATGTCACCTGCTACGCAGAGGCCATCCCCTTGAGGACAGAGACTGCACCTTTGGTGGCTAGAGCTCCGAATGGGATCTTTACCCATGTGTGGTTTTCCATGGAGGTATTGTCTAACAGAGGCACTAACTTCATGTCAGTGTACATTAAGTCCATCACACCCTGTCAAGCCCAAACCAATGGTCTTGTGGAAAGATTCCACAAGACATGATTATGGGCCTATCTGACTCCATGAGGCATAAGTGGGAGGTCCTCCTTCCATGCCTGCTATTTGCCTACATGCAGCTGCCACAGGAGGGAGTAAGCTTAGCCCCTTTGAACTCTTCTAAGGCCACCCTGTTAAGGGACCTCTGAGCCTTGTCATGGAGGGGTGAGAGCAAGCTCCCATGAGAACCCCCTCCAGGGTGAGGTCTGCTACATGTTGGGTCACCGCAATCAGATGCATCACTTCTGGAAGAAGGCAAAAAGTAATCTTGAGGCCAGTCAAGAAGTCATGAAGCTCTGGTACAACCAGAAGGCCACTCTGATAGAGTTTCAACCTAACCACAAAGTATGGGCCATGGAGCCAGTAGAGCCCACAGCTCTCCAGGACCACTGGACCTGCCCATACAAAGTAAAGGAGTAGAAAGGAGAGTCCACCTAATTGGTAGATCTCCAGACCCTATGAACCCCCTAAGTGTGTTCCATATCAAGCGACTTAAGCCTCACTTCGAGAGCTCTGAAGTGAACATGCTCCTAGAGATGAGGGAGCGGAAGAGGAGAGTGAGCCTCTCCCTGACCTCTTCTATGCCCAGGAATGCGTTGGGTCTGTGGAAGGTGTCAACCTCTCTTCTTCCCTGACCCCAGAGCAGCAGAACGACAGTTACCGGTAGGTGGGACAGTTTGGTTCTCCCTTCTCCCTCATCCCTGACCTAGGCCCGGGCAGAACACTCTGCTCCTGGAGTTTGAGGAATTCTGGCACACTGAGATCCCCAGTGGAGGATGGAGTTCCTGAATTCAGACTTCCGGGTGCAAAGCAAAGTTTTTTTCCATTTCCGGACTCAAGATTTGTTTTGCCGCTCGCTCGCGAGCACAACAATATTCTTGGGCTGCTAGCAGGCGCTCATGAGACTATGCGCCAGCTCGCACGGCAACAATGTAGTGCAGCTCATTATTGCAAATGCAAAAGTGATGTAGGTTTTGTGCTCGAAAAGCAGCTAAATCTACAAAAAAAGGTTTTCAAGTGGATTTTCTCCTCCAATGGACCATTCGAGTTGTTTTTTTTGGAGCGAGAAGCCTTTTTTCTTTCAACAGAAGGGAAGTGCCCCAGAGACTCCAACTTCCTGTTCCTGTCCAGCAGGCTCCTCCCAGTGCTTTGTCCATCTCCTGGTCACTTTTCATTTGGATTGGAGCTAGAAAGATCACTTTCTTTGTCTGCTGCAAATATACCATTGGATTTAAGGACTTTTTATCTGGGATTTCAAAAGTAAGTTCATAAACTCTTGTATAAGGGTGTTGTTTGTCTGATAGATGGCATGCCCCAGTATTTATTTGTATTTTTATTCAAATTTCCAGATTTATTGTGGTAGGTGGCCTGCAATTTCATTAAGGGACTGGTTATATTTTTGCATGTATTTTTTCTTCTTTTGTAAGAGAACAATGTTCCACAGTTCAGTACTTTTTCTCCATGTTTGTTAAATTTGCCATATTTATTTATATTACTATGTTGCCTAGCCTGCCAACGGGCCATCCAGTCAGTAGGCCAAAGCCAGTACTAGTCATGGGTGCATGAAACAACTGTTTCTGTGGTGTATGTTGTTTTAAGACATCATTTAGGGCTGGGATGGCATTGATTAAATAAGAAATTTGGTGTTTTTTTTGTGTATTTCGCTTTGTTTTTGTGTACAATAATATATGATGCCTTGGGGGGATTTGTGTTGTTGTTTGTAGCTCAATTAATTTTCGTTTTTGGCACTGCTGAATTAAGGGTGGTGTTTTCTTCAGTGTTCCATGTCTCCTTTGTCTGGCCAGTGTTTGTGCTTGCATTAGGCCCCCATTTGTCTTTGTCCTACATGGCATGTGGCCAGGGGACATTTTGTAGAGTCTTTGTCCATAGGCCTGAATGTGTTCTCTTTGTTCCCCATGCCTCCTTGCTCGCTGTCTTTGTTTGGCCATGTGGCTGGCAGCCATTTTGTGCATCCACCAGTTTGACTTTGCCATAGGCTTGTATGTGTTCTTTGTTTCCCATGTCTCCTTGTTCGCTGTTGTTGTTTGACAATGTGACACTGGCTGGCTGCCATTTTGTGCATCCAGCCAGTGTGCCTTTGCTGTAGGCTTGCATGTGTTCTCTGTTCCCCATGCCTTCCTGCTCTCTGTTGTTATTTGGCCATGTGGCACTTGCTGGCAGCCATTTTGTGCATCCAGCCAGTGTGCCTTTGCCATAGGCTTGTATGTGTTCTTTGTTCCCCATGGTTCCTTACTCGCTGTTGTCGTTTGACCATGTGGCACTGGCAGGCAGCCATTTTGTGCATCCATCCATTATTCCTTTGCTATAGGCTTGCATGTGTTCTTTGTTCCCAGGCCTCCTTGCTTGCTGTTTTTGTTTAACCATGTGGCTGGCAGCCATTTTGTGCATCCACCCAGTGTGTCTTTGCCATAGGCTTGCATGTTTTCTTTGTTTCCCATGCCTCCTTGCTTGCTGCTGTTGTTTGACCATGTCAGCCATTTAGTGCATCCACCCAGTGTGCCTTTGCCATATGCTTGCATGAATGGATGTGATATCAGTTTAATAATATGCTTGAGGATCATTGTAGTATATGTATATTAAAAATATGATTTTTTTATTTTGAACCTCCCTGCCTCACAATAGGTTTCTTCTCATCCTCCCACACAAAAATCAGCAAATATTGATTGCTTTGATAAAAGTTTTTTACATGAATTTTTAATTTAGATTTTTTAAGTTTAATTTTTAATTTTGATTGTTTTAATTGTAATTTTGTAATTTTTATATTTAAATTTTTATATTTTTTATTTACATGTTTTTCATTTTGCCTCAGTCCATCCATCCATCCATCCATCCAACCAACGGCACGTTTGCACAATGGAAGCTGGCTAAAATGATAGCGCTGGAACTCCTCCCTTTTTCTTTTGTGGATGGAGTGGTATTCTTAGAATTTGTGACAGCCATCTGCCCAAAATGGAAGGTTCCAAGTCGGACCTATTTTGCCAGAGTTGCTGTTTCAGCACTGCATCACGATGCGCTTTATTTGGTTGGGGAATTTTTGCAGCAAAGTGTTGTTCACACTATCCATCTGACAACAGGCATGTGGACCAGTTGTCAGACGACTGATTACATGTGCATTACTGCGCACTGGATCTCTTTGGCAGGGGTAAAGAAAAAGCTATCAACAGGTCTTGGCCCTAAAGAAAGTTTTAAGAGCACTCAACGGCATGCAACAGTAGCCATGTTTGCCATGGACCAGTCACATACAGCTGCAAACATCTTGGATGAATTTAACGGCAAGGTATCTGAATGGCTGTGACCCAGAGGTCTCAGAATTAGATTTGTTGCCACGAACAATGACAGTAACATAGTCAAGGCCATGGCAGACGATGGCTATTTCAGGGTCCTGTGTTAGGTGCATTGCATCCACCTGGTGGTGCTAGACTTTCTAAAAAAAGAAGACAGCAACATATTGAACACCTGCAGAAGAATCTACACTCATTTCAGCCATTCTTTTAAAGCCCAGAAGTAGTTGTGGAATATTCAGTGTGCTAATAAAGTACAAGTTAAAGCCCTGATACAGGAGGTGCCAGCATGTTTGAACTCGACCTATTGCATGTTGCAACGTCTATTTGAGCAGTACACAAAGATCAATGACTATGTCATTGAAAGAGGAGGGGTGCAGTTAGGAAAGCTATGGCCATGGATGCTGACAAATGTGGCCTAGGCACATGCCTGACACAGGGAAGTTAGCAAGGAGGACAGTACAATGGGCTGTTATTGCATCTGCTACAGGACCAGCTAAAGAAGGTGTCTGAAAGATATGCACCCACAAGTGTGAATGAAAACACAGAAGTGCTTGCCTTGGTTGAGAACCTACTCTTTCACTTGGTTTGTCATGGAAGGGTGCAAAATGACATAATCTCATCCAAACAGTACATCTGTGCCACACAACTTGATCCATGGTACAAAAAATGTGTGCCCACTTTAATTCCTTTTTATGAAGGGGATGTTTCAAAATACGAGAGGTGGATTGTTGAGCAAGCTGGAGATCTGGAAGAAGAACGTCTGGAACTTAGAGTCCCACTCCGCATTCAACTTCCAGGGAGGGCAGTCTTGTCTCACAGCAGCCAAAACTAGCAACTAGAACACCGGCAACAACAGCAATAGAAGGATCGAACCTCTGCATTGGATTGGTATCAAATGGCAGGGCTTAAGTCCAGTGCAGAGGCAATGGCAAAAAAGGTCAAGCAAGTGGCAGCACCAATGACCATTCAGATGATTTTCCAGGAGTATCTGTATGATCCAAAAGAGGTCTATGTGGATCAAAACCCATTGATGTATGGGTATGGGAAGATTTGCGAATGGCCAAGGCTCAGCAGGCTGGCAATAAAGTATCTGGCTTGTGCTGTCACCAGTGTGTTTGCAGAGCATGCATTCAGTATAGCTGGTGCAGTTGTTAAAGTGAGATGGGCCTGTCTCTTGCCTCAAAATGTAGAGAGATTGACCATGATCAAAATTAACCAACATTTCGTACCACACAATTACACTGTTACTGAAACAGTACAGGAGGAGGAAGATTGGTCAGAATCAAGTGTGTTAGCTGACCAACTTCTGGGTGAACCACTTGAGTTTGAGGACAAACTACTTCCTGGACTAAGTATGCCAGTGCCGTCATAGAACTTTCCAATCATTTCTCGTTGAACGTCTTTCTTCACAAAAAAAGATAAGTAGCTAGTGGAACATTATGTTTGTGTCTGATTTATGCTGCCCCACCATTTTTTAGTCACATACATGGCCGGATTGAAGTTGTACCACTGTGCAGTGAAGAAGCTTCCTCATTTCCTTCATGACATTGGAGACAATGCATGCCTCCCTTGCATGCTTATCCATTTTTGCATCATTGAGCAGGGATACCCCAGATGATCGTTGTTTTACAGGAGTGCCAATACCAAATTCCAATGTGTTGCCTGCGTCAAAGATACAATTGTGTACCTACTACCTAACCTACCCGTGCTTGGACTTGAAGAGGTAACTATAACTATTGCAACAATTAATGGGTGATTGTGAGTGACGATTGATGATTTATGTGGTGGCAGACAATGAGCGCTGGTGTTCAAATAATAGCAAACTTGATTTTTATTAATTGCAATGTTTTTCACCTGATGGGTGATCATTTTTCTTGAAGGTGATTGGCCTTTACAAACGTGCGTAGCGAACATTTTCCTGTACGGTCCACTCTATCCTTTTTTTTCATTATGTAATAGGGTTGCCACAGAAGATCATTTGATTTACAAGACTGTCAAATTGCAATGTGTTACTTGCATCAAAGAGGAGATAAGATTGTGTACCTACCACCTTGCTTGGATTGGAACAGGTAACTATTGCACCAATGAGTGATATATTATTGAGCGATTATGAGGGATGACTGATGATTCATGTGGTGGCAGACAGCGAGAAAGTGTGTTCAACTAATTTGTAAACTTGATTTCCATGTTTTGCGAAGTTTGGGGACTGATGGGTGATGATTTTTCCTGAAGGTGATTGGCCCTTTCCCAGTTAGTGAGATTTACTGGCAGGGTCCACTCTTTTTTTCTGGTTCTTCAGAGACCAGACTAGTAACTTTAGTTAACAAACACAAACCTATACAAAATACTCCAATTTTGTTTCTCTACTTGTTCTTCAACAGCAGTGCACTACACGTCTATCTTGCTCGGGTCTGGGCTGGGACATAGTTACTCGAAGTCAGGAGGAGGATGGAAGGACTCATGGTGGGATTACCTCATCAACAGCTAGAAAAAGGAAGTTATCGACTTCAAACAGAAACCATGACTCTGAGGCCTAGTACTCAGCTATGTGAAATGGATAGGGGGGGTGTCTGATTTGAGGAATGCTACTGATTGTGTGTGTTGCACTGGTGGCAAAAGTGAAACTCCGAGTCCTCTTGTTTTTTGCTCTGCCTCTGATTCTTCTCGGTACACTCCTTATAAAGCTTACCTTCCTTCTGTCCTTCTCCTTGACTACAATACAGCTTCTGTTTTACAATCTGCAGGCCTTCTGGTCTTGAGTGAAAGCTGAGTTCAACACTCCTGCTTACCTCCCAGATCGGTCCAGACAGGCACCCAAGAGTGACAGATATTACCGAAGAGAATGCAGATGCCCCACCCAATTTTGCAATACATATCATATTTGTTTTAACAATCATATTTTTAGAACTGGGTGGGTTCACTCCTCCATAATTTGATCTTTCCAAACTTAGAAGAGAGAACATTTAGATATCTGATAACTTGGGTCTCTGGGGCAGAGGACTGTTTGTAATGCATTTAACTGTACTGTGTCATACTCATTCCTTTATTTCCTTCCGCAACAGATTGATGATGATGATGTGCTGCTCATCGTCCAGATGAATATTGTCCTTGTGTAGTGTTTTTCTTTGTCACACCTTTCCCCAAACCCCCTTTCCCGTGATTTCATCAAACACCTAACCCTCTTCCCCGGGGCTGGGGGATTTAATTTGGTGTGACTTAATTGGTTCAGACTTTTGGAGGGGCAGATGTGGTGAAAGTCACACCAACTCACTGCAGGATCTTATATTGCCTAAGCAATAGTCCACACTGGCCCCATTTATCCACCCACACATATAAGTGATCCATAATTTAGATATAGAAGAGCATCAGTTGTAGGCATCATCATTCAGGTCTTGTGTTGCATAAACGCTTAACCTTGTCCACTCCAGACTTTGAGTCCACTTTTCATGACTCAAGGATTTCATAACTTTAGTTTTAATTTCTAGTTAATTTTGCTATTTCTTTATTATATTATAATAATCAGTTATTCTTTGTTGTGTCGTGTCGAAATATGGTCTCAGTTTTTTGTAAAGTTATTATATAATTTATAACCCACTAACTCAGTGTTCTTATTTCCATTTAGTTGCCTGTGATGGATAATCCTTCCGATTAATCCTACAGTTGGAGCTCACCTGGGTGGGAGTGGGACCTCGCTTGTAAAGTTGTGATGCCTTCCCTGTACCTACTTCATCTATATTAAGGTAAGAGAACTATGGAGTGAAGTGAACTAGTTAAGTTAGTAAGTAAGCAATTAGCTGCTACTGCAGATAAGTAATATTTTATCAAGGTTGTTGTAGGCAATCTAGGTCCTGGCAACATCCCCCTAATGGTCAAGATAGTTACAGAGATTAGTAAGACAAACGTATATAACTAACTATAACTAACCATTATACACTTTTATAAACAGATTAAAAAACACAGGCTGCGCAAAAAGGCAGCAGTGCAAAGTAAAAGTAAAACACAAATAAACTACTTCAGGCATAAAATGTGGTAAAATAGTTTACCCCTTTAATATTTTACAAAAAAAACACCCTATCCACCCACAACAGGCCTACCCCACACCCCAAACAAATTGACCCATCCTCCACCAATGTCCAAGCAAAAGCCCAAGAAAAAAAACAGCCAGTCCCAAATGCCTTCCCACCCTCTCCACCCACAAGTCCCACCCAGAGGACACTGTCCATCCGGGTCTGGAGATAGTCCAGGCTCTGCTTTATGGTCTCTAGCAGGTCTCTTTCAATGCACTTGAGCTGCTGCAGGAGGCAACTCTGGAAATACCTGTCTGATCAGGAGGGGTGGGAGCAGTGACAGTCAGTGGCCCTGACAGCTGGCAGTGGTGCCAGCGATTAAATCGCCTGGAGGCTGAGGCTGGCTTGTTGAACTGGGGCCCGGGTCAGAGGTAGCTACTTCTGCCTTTTCATCCTGGTGGGCCACCAGCCGCTGGTATTCAAACTGGATGGTCTCCAGCCTCTGCCACCACAGCCGGACCGCTATCTACTGCCTGGTGGGTGTTGCTAGTGGACCAGCAGGGGTAGCTAAAATACTAAACAAAATTACAAATTGTAAACAATGCTCTGTGCAAACATTTGTTTAAAGTTAAGTAGTGGGTGGCACAGTAGCAGTACATTGCTGGTCTCCTAGGGCCATTATAATTTGATGTTATTATGAGTAGGATCAAATGTAAAAAGAACAGATGATGGACGGAAGGCTGAACAAATCAAACATTCCCCTCCAGTCACAGATCTGGGTTAAATCCATAGTTTTTTTGCATGCCACGCCTTTCCAGTTTAGCCCCAGCCATATGAGCTGATGAGGGGTGATACCTTGAAACCAGTCGCAGGATGCTTATCTCTGGTCTTGGAGGACATGGCTTGGCAGTTTGGGCTAGACTTTTCCCAAGAGGAGCAGGGTCAAGACTGATTTGCATATGGCTGGGTCTAAACCGAGGTGGCATGGTGAGCAAAAGAATGATGGATTTAACCCAGAACTCTTGACTTGGGGGTGAAAGTTTGATTTGTTCTGCCTTCCATCCATCATTATGTGTCTTATGATTAGGAGAGTCACAGGGCCAATTTTATTTTTTACCTGCATATGCCTCACATAAAAGCACTCACTGTCTTGCAGAAAAGAATTAAGGCAGAATAACACCAGATTAAAAAACAGTGATTTTATTTTTTTTCTTTTAAAGTCTTTTCTAGTAACTAAACAGACACTTTGGGGTGATTAGGATGGCGGGCGGACTTTAGTCCGCTCGCCATCCTCACGGTGCTGGGACCGACCGCCAGACGTGCGGCGGTCCCGCATTACTAATTAGGATGCGACCACTACCCTGGCGGTTACATTCCGCATCTTTGACATTGCAGTGGGTGCTGCTTACAGCAGCACCCGCCGCACTACCAAATTGCCATGTTGTGCATTCCCATGCACAACGTGGCAGGCACCGCGCAGTGCCTGCCACCTTGTGCATGGGAATGGAGGGGGGTACCATGGGTACCCCTCAAGTGCACTCCCCCACCAGGGGCCGCAACAGGCCCCCATTGCATATCCCCGCCAGCCTTTCCATGGCGGCCGCCATGGAAAGGCCTTTAAAACCCAGCATCCTAATATGGATGGCGGTGCCTGCTAGGCACCACCACAATATTGAGGCCCAAGTCCGCCTGGCCGGCAATCGGAACGATTGCCGACTGGCGGAAAAGCGGCGGACGCACTTTGCGTCCACCGTGATACCCCCGCCATTATAATATGGTGGGGGGGTAATTCGGGTTGGGATGGCGGGCGGATCGCCATCCTAATCACCCCCTTTGAGTAGAAAAATAAAAATAAATTACCTCTCATTAATGAGTAAGGCATTATGCACAGTGGAGTACAAGTTGTTGTGCTAAATTAATAGAGGCTTGCTAGCCAGTGTGTCGGGTACTTTGCTACTGTCTGCAGCTGGGGCAGCTGTAGTTGACAATTATTTATCTTTAATTCCAATGGCCGTGCTCTTCTCCAAATGCCTTTCACTGACTACAAAGAGGCAGATGAATAATAAATAAGGTACTACGTCACACACATCAAGTACAAAATGAGGATTACTTTATCCTGTCTGTCGTAAGAATACGGTGGAGAAAACAATGCACTGCACAACAGGGAAAGGAATGGGCTGCAAAGATTGTATTTGGCACATTCGGCACAGAGTGTCCCTTATGCCAAACTTGAAATAAAATCAGGCACTTAGTCCCACTTTACTTTCTGGCCTCACCCACCACCACAAATTATTTCAAGCAAATTCATTTACTGGGCAGTAGGGAAAGGAAAATTGACTTAATCTACTGCAGGGCAATGTAGAGGGATTAGGCAGGTAAGTAGAGCTTTTGCTATAGAATAGAACAGTGTCACTGATCATCAATTCGTCATGTCCCTAAACTTTGGCTTATTCAGTCACTGTAGTTCACAAAAGTCGAAAGGGAAAAATCTGAACAGGCGTAAAATAAATCTGTTATGGGAAACAATGAAATATATTTTGGAATCACTTCAAATGGCCATAGAAATGTGGCACATGCTAAGAATGGGTTTTTCAAATTTTTGGTAGGCTGCGGGGGAAGAACTTAGGAAATAATAAAGGAGTGAAGTACTAAGAGGTGACTGAGAGGGCAAAGGGAAACACATCTTGTGTGTTCACTTTGCAATGCATTGGAAACTTTGTAAATGCCGTATTAACTGAAGTAGACGCACTTTGCACAGCCAACACTGCAGTCGCGAATTGAACCATACTGCACTTCAGGCATGAGTATCGAAATGCCATGGGCAGGGAGGGAGTGATGAATTATGATGGGTGGGATACTTATCTGCCTCACTTAACAAATAGAGTTTGTCAAGAGATTAGAATAAAAATTAAAATACCCCTCACTGTGAACCATAGCTTTGATAATTATAAAACAATGTAAGTGAAGCAGGTGAGCAGCATGCCCCTCTCCAGGAGAGCTCCTTAGTTTGTCCATCCAAGTAATTATTCATTCATCCTTCCATTCTCCTATATTCACCCATGGCCACCATGATTTTAGCTTTACTTTCTCACATCCAGTCTTTCACCAAAATTTCCAATCCATTATCAATCCGTTCAGTATCCACCCTTTCTTTAAACCATCCTTTCACCCAACCATCCATTTACCCAAAACCCACCCACGCATCCTTTCACCAACCCATGCATCCTTTCACTCATATACCATTTCACCCCTCCTTTCTTTTAGCCTTCCGTTCTTTCCCGTTTCTATCAAGCACTCATTTTTAGCGATCAATGTAGGAGAGTAGGATCTGCTTCACATGGGTACCCCCACTTTTTGCTGATGCTTCACTGTTTTTCGACATTAGTCTGGCTGGGGCCCTGCTAATCAGAACCCCAGCCTAGCTGCTTCCTCTCTAAAATGGTTTCCATGTGCCTTAGGCACATCTCTGATTGGGATCTGGAGTGCCCTTATAAGTCCCTAGTATATGGTATACTATGTACCAAGGGCATAGGTACCTCAGAGGACCTGCCAGGGGCTGCAGCATGTATTATGCCACCCCTGGAAGGCCATCCAAACTGACACCACAGGTCTGCTACTGCAGCCTGGGTAAGGTGGTGCATGCACTCCTTACTGTGATATAGGTTACCTATATCACGAACTACATACACACATATAAACCTATAAGTCACTCCTAAGGCAGGCCTTATCAATCCTAAAGGCAGAGTGCATGGTTCCTATGTGAGAGGGTGCCCCTGCATGAGCAGGGCCCCTCTGCAGCGTTCGGAGACCCTCTCTGATGCTGTTTGTAGTGCAGCCTGACCATATACTCTTAAGCGCATTATATCCTCGCGGTAAAATGCTAACTTTGGAATGGCTGCACCTAAACATGTCGTGTTTGGTGTCAAACATCTTGGAATACTACCCCCCGCCAATCCTGGCAGCGGGGGTAGCATTCCACCCTTCTAGAGGGAAAGACATGTTAACTCTGACTAGTCCGGTAACTTCTTTCCAGAGCCCTGGCATCACAAAATGGATGCTGCTGCCACAGACACGAGTCTGGCCTCCTGCTGCTGGACGAAACTCCGGCAGGGGAGGCCTGGACAACAGGTTTCCTGTCCCAGGGAGGTGTGACCACCTCCCCAGACAGGACAATGTGTATTGGGGCTGGGCGGGAGCACTTTCGGGTGCTTTGAAGTCCTGCACTGGGGGCACATTTGGTGTCCCTAGTGCATACCCCAGTTCAAACCGGATCAGGGCTTGCAGCCCCTGCTTTGGCGCGAACTGGACAAAGGGAAAGGGGTGTAGCCACCCCTCTGCCCTGACCCACCCATAGGTGGGGCCACAGAGTAGTCCAACCCCTATTTTTAGAATAAAGGTAGGAACCCAGTCCTTAGGACTTTAGATTATACCTGGACGAAACTCTGACACTGAATCCTGGACCTTCGACGCTCTATGACAAGATTAGAGGACTGAAGAATCTCCCTTGGGGTCAAGGAGTGACTCCCTGCTTGGCAGGCACCAAAGAAGCATCTGTCCGGTTCGCATTACTGAAGCTCCCGTCGGACGCCGAAGTCATCGCATCACCAGAGGTGGATTCTCAGACTTCCCGAGGCTACCCTGAGTCCCCAGCAAAGCTGAGGCCCGTGGCTATCGTGGGTGACTTGAGACCGTGACCCCTGGACACCAAGCACACTTGCAAGTGCACCATCTTCTGGGTCTCCCAAGAAGTCGTGCTTTGGGCTCCGAGTATCCCTAGCCTCCAGCACCACCTGCACTGAAGATCACTGGCCCCCACTCCACGAGTGTCCTGTAAGCCAGCTCCACGTGCGGCGTCACGAGGCTCCTTCGCGGTCGCTAGCCCGTTGGCTAGTAGCCCTTAACGAAGGCCAATATTTTTCCTTACTTGGCCTCCTGGTTGCTCCAGGCCTGCCCTCACTTACCCTCGCTGGGTGAGTTCCACAGACCTTGCTGGTCTGCACCATCGACGATCTACATCTTACTCAAGACTTGCCATTGCCAAGGCTTGTTGGATCCAATCCGGTCGCCGACACCTCAGCACTCGACAGACATCGAGCACCAGTCCGAATCCTGCTCCTGGTCACCGACAACGCCTCCCGGACCTCGTGGCTGAAGAGTCAAGACGACCGTCAACGCACCTGAAGCACTCGACATCGGTGGGCATCTGTCCATCGCCTTCCTGGTCACTGGCTAGTGACCCAGACTCTGTCCCCTCTGCTTTCAGGTTCACCAGAACTCCGATCCACTCTTGGATCCACCCGGACACTTTTCTCTTGGCCGCCAGCAGCACTTTGCAGCAGATCGCCATTCGAATCGACGACGAAACCCGACCCCGAAAGGCACCTATGCACCCGGCTTCCCTGGGTGAGGTAACACGAGTACTCCGGTGCTCCCGTGGGTAGAGACTCTTCAAAGTCCTAGATCTCAAAGGGTTTTGTCCTAGTCCTCTTTTAAGTGTCCCTTTCCTCTATTTTCCCGATCCCGACTTTCTCCATAGAAGTTAACGGCGTATCGCGGTTGTGTATTTACACTGCACGCGTCTCCCGTGGGTCCCCTGTGTCACTACCTTGGGTGGTTCCTTGTGGTCCAAGCACTTCTAGAGGCTCTAGGCCTAGTGTCTAGTTCAGTCGTGGTTCGCATACCACTTTATTGGTATATGGTTTTGTACGCCCCTAGGGCCCAAACGTGTATTTGTGCTATTACTGTGATTTAAGATCTTATAACCTATGTATTTCGAACTCTAGCCTCATAAAGAGACTAGAGGGGTGTGTTTAGTAATAAATACATATATTTTGAATATATACCTGGTGTGGTGCTCTTTCATTTGGTCACTCAAGAGATTATAGACTGGTAAAACAAGCTGCTTTACATTCCTTCAAGACTTAGCCTGAAGGCTGCTCTCCATAGCTACCACTAGGATAGCTTTCAATAAGGTTGTCTTTAACCTATCTACCATAAGAGTCGATTTGGACTGGTGCAAGGTGCCCACTATAATTAGTGGACAGCATATGCCAGGCCAACTTCTCACATTGGTGTGCAGCGTGTGGGATTCCAGCTTGCTATTGTTTTACCAGATAATCTCAATTGAATTGATCAACTGAAAACCACTAAAGGTACCTAAGGTACATATAATTTAAGCTTAGAATAACAGTAAGTTCTACTGAACTTAGAGTTGTGTGTTAAGGGATAGCACAACCCTTTCTACAACTCAAGAGAGTTTAGTAGGCCACACTAGAGTAGGTAGTGCATACACCACACCACACTAGTAATGTCTTTAAGGGCAGGATCCAAAGAATCCTTGCAGGAAGCCATTGAGCTTCCACCCTCCAAGTATGATACACTCCCATTCTTGGAATTGAGAGCTTTATGTAACTTGAGAAAAATAAGGACAGGCCAAAGCCCCACCACCCAACACCTCAAGGAGTTGTTGGTGGCTTATGACCTTAGTAAGCCTGTAGGGACTGAAGGGGTAGGAGCTGAGGGTGGGGCAGGAGAAGAGGAGGACGCTAGGGGTACCAGTACCCCCAGCCCCCCCTCTGAAACTGGCCAGGAGGGTGACAATGACCCTGACCTGGAAAACGAAATCCCTCCTGTGGATGATGATGAGGATGATCAAAATGATGCCCCCTTTGTCCGTCCCAGGAAGGATTAAGAGTGTGCCCAGAAGGTCTAGGTCTCCTTCTCAGGAGTCTAACCACTCTGGCACCTCTATAGGGAGCTCTGTCTCATCTCATAGGAGAGAATCCTCTCATGAGAGAAGAAAGAGGCTAGTCCAGTATGAGGAAACTCAGCTGGAACTCAGAAAAAAGCAATTAGCTTTAGATAGAGAATCCCTAGATCTCCTTAGAGAGAGAAGAAAGTTGGGACTAGAGTCCCATGGTGGCAGCCATGTCCCTAGAGATAGGGAAAGGTCCTATGACCATAGGAACCTGAGCAAGATTGTCCCTCCCTACCAGAGTGGGGATGATATCCACAAATGGATAACTGCTTTAGAGAGGGCCTGTAAAGTACAGAAGGTCCCTCAGGAGCAGTGGGCAGCAATCTTGTGGCTCTCCTTTGCTGACAAAGGTAGAGATAAGCTCCTCACTGTTAGAGAGGAGGATGCTGACAATTACAAGGTCTTGAAGAGTGCTCTTATTGATGGGTTTGGCCTAACCACTGAACAGTACAGGTTGAAGTTCAGAGACACCCAAAAAGCACAGACTCAAGACTGGGTAGACTATGTGGATTGTTCTGCCAAGGCTCTGGAAGGCTGGTTGATGGGCAGTAAGGTGTGTGACTTCTCAGGATTGTATAATCTGATAATGAGGGAGCAGATTCTTAATAACTGTCAAAATCAGCTGTTGCATCAATACCTGGTAGACTCTGATCTGACCTCTCCCCAAGAATTGGGAAAGAAGGCAGACAAATGGGTCAGGACCAGGGTGAAGCAGAAGGTACAGAACCAAGGTGGGGAAACCAAGAAGCAAGATGCTAAGAACTCTGACAAGGGTGGGGAGAAGGGTAAAGATCAAAAGTCTTCATCAGGCCCCCAAAAATCTTCTTCTGGTGGGGATTCCCAGTCTACCAAAGGTAAAGGCCAAAGAAAACCATGGTGCAAGGTCTGTAAGCAAAAGACCCACTGGACCAGTGATTGCACCAAGTCCAAAGACTCCAGTCCAGCACCCACCAATGCCCCTAAGGCACCTGTTCCCCTAGTACAGTTGGTGGAAGTGCTCCAGCAAAGGGTTTAGTAGGGTTCACCCTGGGAACTGAGTTGGGCTCTGACTTAGTCAGGGAACTGACTCAGGCTGTGTTAGTCTGTGATGGAGGCATGGATGTGACCTCCACTGTGAGTCCCAGTAATCTGGGCAAGTACAGACAACAGCCTTTAATCAATGGACGTGAGGCTTTGGCATTTAGGGACACAGGGGCAAGTGTCACAATGGTGACACAAGACCTTGTGCTACCTGGGCAAGTTATGCTTGGTGAGATGTACCAAGTGACCAATGCTAGCAATGTCAGAACAGACCATACTCTGGCAGTTGTTAACTTCTCCTGGGGAGGGGTAACTGGCCTTAAGAAGGTTGTGGTAAGTGCAAACCTACCAGTCGAATGCTTGCTTGGCAATGACTTAGAGACTTCTGCTTGGGCAGAAGTGGAGCTCAGGACCCATGCAGAAATGCTGGGGATCCCTGCAGATGTGTTTGCTGTGACCAGGTCACAAGCCAAAATGTCTAGCACTGAACAGGCCTTGGATTCTGGAAGAATGGACCAAGTGCCTTCCAAGAGGAGGAGTAGTAGGGTTAAGGCAGTGCCTTCCCCTTGGCTCAGGAGGAAGATCAGTCCCTTGAGGGGGATGATCTCAGCCCTGAAGAAGGAACTGTCCCAGAGGAACTTGAACCTGACCAGGTTGAGTTCTTGGGGACAGGGGGACCTTCTAGGGCAGATCTGAGCCAGGAGCAGCAGAGCTGCCCCTCCCTTGAACCCCTCAGACAGCAAGCTGCTGCTGAGGCTGCTGGGAAAGCTAGTGGTCCCCATACAGTGTATTGGGATGATGGACTCCTGTACTCAGAGAGTAGAGACCCCAAGCCTGGTGCTACCAGGAGGTTGGTAATACCTTTGAAGTTCAGGGGCTTCCTATTGACCCTAGCCCATGATATTCCCTTAGCAGGACACCTGGGCCAGAACAAGACTTGGGACAGAATTGTCCCTCACTTTCACTGGCCCCACATGTCTGAAGACAGTAAGGAGTTTTGTCGCTCCTGTGTAACCTGCCAAGCCAGTGGCAAAGCAGGTGGCACTACAAAGGCCCCCTGATACCACTACCTGTGGTGGGGGTGCCCTCTGAGAGGGTAGGGATTGACATTGTTGGTCCCATGGATCCCCAAACAGCCTCTGGGCACAGGTTTATCCTGGTGGTAGTGGATCATGCCACCAGGTACCCAGAAGCTATTCCCCTCAGGACCACTACAGCACCTGTGGTGGCAAGGGCCCTCCTGGGAATCTTCTCAAGAGTGGGCTTTCCTAAGGAGGTAGTATCAGACAGGGGTGCTAACTTCATGTCTGGGTACTTGAAAGCAATGTGGAAGGAGTGTGGAGTGACTTATAAGTTCACCACACCCTATCACCCACAATGCAATGGTTTAGTTGAGAGATTCAACAAAACCTTGAAGGGCATGATTAAAGGGCTCCCAGAAAAGCTTAGGCGTAGATGGGACATACTCTTGCCCTGCCTTTTATTCGCATATAGGGAGGTGCCTCAGAAGTGGGTTGGTTACAGCCCTTTGAACTTCTGTTTGGCCACCCTGTGAGGGGTCCACTGTGCTTGGTGAAGGAAGGATGGGAGTTACCTCTCAAGCCCCCAAAGCAAGATATAGTGGACTATGTACTTGGTCTCCGCTCCAGGATGGCTGAGTACATGAAAAGGCAACCAAAAACCTTGAGGCTAGCCAGGAACTTCAGAAGGCCTGGCATGACCAAAAGGCTGTTCTGACTATTTACCAGCCAGGACAGAAGGTGTGGGTGTTGGAGCCAGTGGCCCCAGCAGCTCTCCAAGACAAATGGAGTGGACCCCACACTATTGTTGAGCAGAAGGGTGAGGTCACTTATTTAGTAGACCTAGGAACACCCAGGAGTCCCCACAGGGTTCTCCATGTCAACAGGTTAAAACCATATGTGGACAGGGCAGACATGGGCTTGCTCATGGCTACTGATGAAGGGCAGGAGGAAGAGAGTGACCCACTCCCTGACCTGCTCTCACAGAACCCTGACGATGGGTCAGTTGATGGTGCAGCCTTGGCAGGCAGCCTCACTACCCAGCAACAAACTGATTGCAGGCAAGTCCTCAATCAGTTTCGACATATGTTTTCACTGACACCCAGTCAGACCACCTGGTGCACTCATGAAGTGGACACTGGGGACAGTCTGCCTATTAAAAACAAGATTTATAGGCAACCTGACCATGTCAGGGACTGTATCAGGACTGAAGTCCAGAAAATGTTGGAATTGGGAGTAATTGCCCTTGGGCTAGTCCAGTAGTCCTAGTACCGAAACCTCACACCAGTGGTGGAAAAATAGAGATGAGGTTTTGTGTAGACTACAGGGGTCTCAATGCAGTCACTAGGACTGATGCCCATCCAATACCCAGGGCAGATGAGCTCATAGATACTTTGGCCTCTGCCAAATATCTCAGCACATTTGACCTAACAGCTGGCTACTGGCAGATCAGACTAGCTGAGACTGCAAAGCCCAAAACAGCCTTTTCAACCCCTAGTGGGCATTATCAATTTGTGGTAATGCCCTTTGGTCTGAAAAATGCACCTGCCACTTTCCAGAGGTTGGTGAACACAGTTCTCACAGGACTGGAAGCCTATAGTGCAGCTTATCTAGATTGCTGCCTTTAGCTCCACCTGGGAGGATCACCTGGTCCACCTCAGGAATGTTTTACAGGCCCTGCAAAAGGCAGGTCTGACTATCAAGGCCACTAAGTGCCAGATAGGGCAGAGTCAGGTTGTGTACCTGGGCCACCTTGTGGGTGGAGGCCAGGTTCAACCTTTGCAGAGCAAGATCCAGACCATCATGGACTGGACTGCTCCCACTACCCAGACTCAGGTGAGAGCCTTCTTAGGCCTGACTGGGTACTATAGGAGATTTGTCAAGGGGTATGGATCAATAGTGACACCCTTGAATGACTTAACTTCTAAGAAAATGCCCAAAAGGTTCAGTGGACAGTTAGCTGTCAAAAGGCATTTGATGACCTCAAGCAGGCCATGTGCACTGCTCCAATTCTGCAGAGTCCTGATTACTCCAAGAAGTTCATTGTTCAAACAGATGCATCTGAATTGGGGGTAGGGGCTGTACTGTCACAATTGAATGAAGAAGGTCAGGATCAGCCAGTAGCTTTTATTAGCAGAAGGCTGACCCCTAGAGAGAAACGTTGGTCAGCCATAGAGAGGGAGGCCTTTGCTGTGGTCTGGGCTCTGAAGAAGTTGAGGCCATACTTGTTTGGTACACACTTCCTGGTTCAGACAGACCATAAGCCCCTCTTATGGCTAAAACAAATGAAGGGTGAAAACCCCAAACTGCTTAGGTGGTCCATTTCCCTACAGGGGATGGACTTTACAGTGGAACATAGGCCTGGGAGTAACCATGCGAATGCAGATGGACTCTCTAGGTATTTCCACTTAGAACATGAAGACTTAACTGGGCAAGGTTAGTTTAATGTCCCTACGTTTGGGGGGTTGTGTAGGAGAATAGGATCTGCTTCACATGGGTACCCCCACTTTTTGCTGATGCTTCACTGTTTTTCGACATTAGTCTGGCTGGGGCCCTGCTAATCAGAACCCCAGCCTAGCTGCTTCCTCTCTAAAATGGTTTCCATGTGCCCTAGGCACATCTCTGATTGTAATCTGGAGTGCCCTTATAAGTCCCTAGTATATGGTATACTATGTACCAAGGGCATAGGTACCTCAGAGGCCTGCCAGGGGCTGCAGCATGTATTATGCCACCCCTGGAAGGCCATCCAAACTGACACCACAGGTCTGCTACTGCAGCCTGGGTAAGGTGGTGCATGCACCCCTTACTGTGATATAGGTTACCTATATCCCTAAACGCATACACACATATAAACCTATAAGTCACTCCTAAGGCAGGCCTTATCAATCCTAAAGGCAGAGTGCATGGTTCCTATGTGAGAGGGTGCCCCTGCATGAGCAGGGCCCCTCTGCAGTGTTCGGAGACCCTCTCTGATGCTGTTTGTAGTGCAGCCTGACCATATACTCTTAAGCGCATTATATCCTCGCGGTAAAATGCTAACTTTGGAATGGCTGCACCTAAACATGTCGTGTTTGGTGTCAAACATCTTGGAATACTACCCCCCGCCAATCCTGGTGGCGGGGGTAGCATTCCACCCTTCTAGAGGGAAAGACATGTTAACTCTGACTAGTCCGGTAACTTCTTTCCAGAGCCCTGGCATCACAAAATGGATGCTGCTGCCACAGACACGAGTCTGGCCTCCTGCTGCTGGACGAAACTCCGGCAGGGGAGGCCTGGACAATAGGTTTCCTGTCCCAAGGAGGTGTGACCACCTCCCCATACAGGACAATGTGTATTGGGGCTGGGCGGGAGCACTTTCGGGTGCTTTGAAGTCCTGCACTGGGGGCACATTTGGTGTCCCTGTGCATACCCCAGTTCAAACCGGATCAGGGGCTTGCAGCCCCTGCTTTGGCGCGAACTGGACAAAGGGAAAGGGGCGTAGCCACCCCTCTGCCCTGACCCACCCATAGGTGGGGCCACAGAGTAGTCCAACCCCTATTTTTAGAATAAAGGTAGGAACCCAGTCCTTAGGACTTTAGATTATACCTGGACGAAACTCTGACACTGAATCCTGGACCTTCGACGCTCTACGACAAGATTAGAGGACTGAAGAATCTCCCTTGGGGTCAAGGAGTGACTCCCTGCTTGGCAGGCACCAAAGAAGCATCTGTCCGGTTCGCATTACTGAAGCTCCTGTCGGACGCCGAAGTCATCGCATCACCAGAGGTAGATTCTCAGACTTCCCCGAGGCTACCCTGAGTCCCCAGCAAAGCTGAGGCCCGTGGCTATCGTGGGTGACTTGAGACCGTGACCCCTGGACACCAAGCACACTTGCAAGTGCACCATCTTCTGGGTCTCCCAAGAAGTCGTGCTTTGGGCTCCGAGTAGCCCTAGCCTCCAGCACCACCTGCACCGAAGATCACTGGCCCCCACTCCACGAGTGTCCTGTAAGCCAGCTCCACGTGCGGCGTCACGAGGCTCCTTCGCGGTCGCTAGCCCATTGGCTAGTAGCCCTTAACGAAGGCCAATCTTTTTCCTTACTTGGCCTCCTGGTTGCTCCAGGCCTGCCCTCACTTACCCTCGCTGGGTGAGTTCCACAGACCTTGCTGGTCTGCACCATCGACGATCTACATCTTACTCAAGACTTGCCGTTGCCAAGGCTTGTTGGGTCCAATCCGGTCGCCGACACCTCAGCACTCGACAGACATTGAGCACCAGCCCGAATCCTGCTCCTGGTCGCCGACAACGCCTCCCGGACCTCATGGCTGAAGAGTCAAGACGACCGTCAACGCACCTGAAGCACTCGACATCGGTGGGCATCTGTCCATCGCCTTCCTGGTCACTGGCTAGTGACCCAGACTCTGTCCCCTCTGCTTTCAGGTTCACCAGAACTCCGATCCACTCTTGGATCCACCCGGACACTTTTCTCTTGGCCGCCAGCAGCACTTTGCAGCAGATCGCCATTCGAATCGACGACGAAACCCGACCCCGAAAGGCACCTATGCACCCGGCTTCCCTGGGTGAGGTAACACGAGTACTCCGGTGCTCCCGTGGGTAGAGACTCTTCAAAGTCCTAGATCTCAAAGGGTTTTGTCCTAGTCCTCTTTTAAGTGTCCCTTTCCTCTATTTTCCCGATCCCGACTTTCTCCATAGAAGTTAACGGCGTATCGCGGTTGTGTATTTACACTGCACGCGTCTCCCGTGGGTCCCCTGTGTCACTACCTTGGGTGGTTCCTTGTGGTCCAAGCACTTCTAGAGGCTCTAGGCCTAGTGTCTAGTTCAGTCGTGGTTCGCATACCACTTTATTGGTATATGGTTTGGTACGCTCCTAGGGCCCAAACGTGTATTTGTGCTATTACTGTGATTTAAGATCTTATAACCTATGTACTTTCAAACTCTAGCCTCATAAAGAGACTAGAGGGGTGTGTTTAGTAATAAATACATATATTTTGAATATATACCTGGTGTGGTGCTCTTTCATTTGGTCACTCAAGAGATTATAGACTGGTAAAACAAGCTGCTTTACATTCCTTCAAGACTTAGCCTGAAGGCTGCTCTCCATAGCTACCACTAGGATAGCTTTCAATAAGGTTGTCTTTAACCTATCTACCATAAGAGTCGATTTGGACTGGTGCAAGGTGCCCACTATAATTAGTGGACAACATATGCCAGGCCAACTTCTCACAATCAATATGTGAGCTTTTGCTGAGTTGCAGATAGAAGAGGCCATAATTCAACCACTGCTGTAGCTTGTAAAGTGGGGAGTTCACAATCACGAGTCACAACGACGCCCTTATAGATAGAGAGTACAATAGTAATTGTCAATAAGCAAGTAATGTGACTTACCACCAACCGTCCCTGCTGCCGCTTCTTCCCCTCCAACTGAATCTCCTTCTCCTCCTGCAGCTGCTCTTCAGCCGGCGGCAGTCCGTGTGGTAAGAAAAAAACATTATACATTTTTAGATTCCAGATACGCCTCCTTTTAATAAAAAGAATACAACCACAATACATCACTACAGTTCGGTTAGCACTGCAGTATCTTCTATCAAAAACATTACTCTGGGTATTTTGTTGGTTCACAATGTTAGAAAAGCCAGGTTGTCAAGCCAACCAAAATCTTTTCATAATGGAGGGGCAGAGCAGTAACCTATAATGTTGATGACTCTGAGTCATTGAAGCTCAATGAAGGGGTGGAAAAATAATTGTTAATGAGAGACATATGGTGTTGGTTACAAATGCAATGGCACCTCATACTTTCCAGCTATGCTGTACTGTCATGGAAACAGCTGGTATACTGTATAAATGAATTACACAGAAGAACATTGGGTGGATGGTCCCTGACCATGGTCACTCTCTTGTTAACTGTTAGGGCATAAGCAAGAAAAAGAAAGCCTTCTCAACGAACATCCATGTTGAATATGATTTATAATACCAGCTTACTTGGGCCTGCAATCTTCACAGAAGACAGTAGAGTACCACAAATCTGTTCTTAGTCTTGCAGTACCACAAGATATATAGGGGAGAGGGAAAGATTACCAACAAAGCAGAAGAAAACTACAGACTAATACAGAACGGAAAAAGTCAGCTACCAAAAAAAAACATGAAATATGGGAAACAAAAAACAATGCCGGGATAACCAGAATGAAACAAAAATTGGAATGGGGAGTTGGAAAAAAGGAGACAGTATAAAAAAAATAAACAAGACAAAATTAAAAGTCGTATAACAGTGGGCAGAAGTAAAAGTTAGGGAAATAATAATATATAATAGGACTTACTGGGCTGAGCAGAGCCCTCAGCAGTGGCACTGGTGGTCGGTGCCAGTTCTTCCCGGACCCGCCTCTGCGCTGACCCGTTTCTTGCCCTTGGGTGCTGGGACCCTCCAGGTCAAAAGTGAGACTATCCTGGCCAGGCAATCACCTAAAACTCAGACAGAAGTGAGAGCCTTCCTGGGCCTCACAGGATATCACCGGAGATTTGTTAATGGATATGGCACCACTATGGCACCTTAAGAGAGCTGACTTCCAGGAAGCAGCCCAGATTGGTGATATGGACGGAGGCTTGCCAGAAATCCTTTGATACCCTCAAGGCAGCCATGTGTACAGTACCTATACTCAAGGCACCTGATTTCTCCATAGACTGTAGCCTTCATTAGTAGGAGGTTACTTCCACGGGAACAGTGGTGGAGTGTGATGGAGAGAGAAACTATTGCTGTGGTCTGAGCACTGAAGAAGTTTAGATCATACCTGTTTGGGACTCACCGCCTGGTTTAGACAGACCACAGGCCCCTCAGATGGCTCATGCAGATGAGGGGTGAGAATACCAAACTTTTGAAGTGGTCCATCTCCGGACAAGAAATTAACTTTACGGTGAGGCACTCTCTGGGGTCAGGCCACACCACTTCTGATGGTCTCTCCAGGTTCTTCTGTCTTTGTGAAGAGCACTCAAGGCGTTTGGTCGCTCTCCCCACTTTCAGCTGGGGGGAACATGCGCTAGACTTGACAGCCTTAGAGTTGTCTTCCCCCCAACTTTTGGCCTGCCTCCTCAACTTTTCTGAACTTGTTTGTGCTGGTACTAGGATCTGTGCATTTTACCACAGCCAACCCATTCTAAAGTGCTTGTGCTCTCCCTCCTAAGCATGATAACATTGGTTCATCCCCAATTGGCATATTTAATTTACTTATAAGTCCCTAGTAAAGTGGTGCCCACTGTACCCGGGGCCTGTAATTTAACTGCTACTAGTGGGCCTGCAGCACTGATTGTGCCATCTGCTTAAGTATCCCTTTAACCATGTCTTAGGCCTGCCACTGTAGAGCATGTGTGTGCAGTTTAAACTGCCATGTCGACCTGGCTACATAAATATTTTTCCAGGCCTAAACGTTTCCTTTTTGTACATGTAAGCCACCCCTAAGGTAGGCCATGGACAACCCAGAGGACAGGGTGCAATGGATTAAAAGGCAGAACACAGACTTTTATGTTTTATCCGTCTGGGTAGTGAAAAACCCTCAAAGTCGTTTTCACTACTGCAAGGCCTATCTCTTGCATAGGAAGGATAACATTGGGATTACCTTGTTAAATTTTATAAGTGTAATTTCCAATTGGGAATAGATGAGACCCCCATGTCTGGTGTCTCTGGACTCCTCATTTAAAATCCTAACTTATGCTGAAGTCGGATTTTAAATTGCAATTCTGAAAATGCCACTTTTAGAAAGTTTGCATTTTCTTACTTTAGCCATTTGGTGCCTGCTGCCTGTCTCTGATCACATGTCAGGGGGTGGGTGACAGTTGGGCTTTGTGTATTCCTCCTAGACAGCCACATATAATGTGAGCTTAGGTGTGACTTGATTGGCCATCCTGACATGATGGGAGGGAGGGGCTGGACCCAGCCTCACTTACACCTGAATAGGCTGTGTCCTGTCCTCACAGAAAGGGCTGCATTCTCCCCCTTCAGTGGGTCTGGAGCCAGGGCAGAAAGGGCAGGACCTCTCTGCACTTCAAAGGCCTGTCCCTGAAGTCTTCCCTACCTCAAACGCCCAACTGGGAATGTGTACTGGACCTCTGTCTCTACCACTTGAATACACTTGTGAACCTGTGAAGTCTCTGCCAGGAAGACAGACTGCTGTGCTGCTGAAAGGACTGCCACTCTGCTGAGCTGCTGTTTTTCTGAACTCCTGGCTTGCTGTGCTGACCTGCTGCCAGCTGCCCTCTTACCTGGGTGAGGGGACTGGACCTGTATCACTTGAATCCAGAGTGACTCCTAGGCTTAGCTGGCTGGCCTCCTGATCTGAAGTCTCAGCTACATAAAAGACTTCCAACCACCTTGCTTTTGTACCTAGACTCTGCCATCTGTGAGTCTACCCTGCCAAGTGGTGCCACCCCAGTCCTGGACCCTTGGAAGTGGGCCTAAGGTGCTTCTCTAGTGGAACAAACACATACTCTTCTGAGCAACGCTTTCCCAAGCTGAACCAATGCATCTCCTCGGCTGAGCGGCACATCTTCGAGCAGAACCGATGCAACACCGCTGTTGCATGGATTGGACTGATCGCAAAAGACTTACATCGCCACTGCACCCCACATCTCGGATGATGCATCGCCTTTGGAACCAACACTGTGTAACACTTTTTCCAGAGCAAGCTCCTTGCATCTCTTGTCAACGGCAGCCTCAATGATGATGTTGAACCTCCACATCGCAACTTCACCAATCATTGGAACCAATGCATAGTCTCCACTGAGCATCGCAAGCCCGGTTGACAGGATTCTTGATGCAGATGCATTTGGACCTCACACCGCATCCTCGTCGCATTTCAGAACCAACACATTCCCTATACTGCGTGACACAACTTCGAAGCAGATCCACGCACGTACTACACAACCGAGATTAAGGTACTTTGGCTCAGCTGGCCTAACTGGGTCCCTGTACCCAGTCCATACTCCATCACGGTTGGCCTGAACTTTTGACTTTGTCCTGGTCATACACAACCAGATATCCCCAATAGTGGTTTATGCTTCTAGATGCTATTTTTTCACGATAAACTTTAAAATTCAATATCTCAAGTCAAGTTCTACTCATTAGATTTTTGTTGTTTTGGTCTTGTTTTATTGATTAAATCAAAGTCTATTTTGCTAATCTGGTGTGGAATCTTTTTGTGTGGTGTTTTTACTGTTTACACAAATACTTTACACATTGCCTCTAAAGTTAAGCCTGACTACTCTGTGCAAAGTTACCAGAGGGTGAGTACAGGTTAATTTAGGGTTTGCCTGCCTCTTACCCTGAAATGGAGTGTGGTTACTGCTTGACCAGGGCTCATAACCAGTCAAATTTCTAACAGATTTATTAAAATATGTAGGTGGTCCATATCTCGTATCCTTGAATATCCATACAGGGTACATACTGCCCATCAAATATGTTCTAAAGTTGATATGTGTAAGCCTCCACAGGCGGGAAGATCCCACTGATGGGAACCTTTGCATATCAACACAAGGGAAAAGACAAGTGGGTGTGGCAAAATCTGAAAATAGACTTCTTCTGTTCTATATCCCTAACTTTGCTGTGTACAAATGCTAAATCTGCATTTCATACCCAGCAGACATGGTACAACCAAAATAAGACCTGCCTTTGTTGATTTTCTTCTGGGTGTTTTTTGATGCAGCCTCCGTCAGATCTCTCAAAGAGGGACCCCTTCCTCCCACAGACAAGGGATCACAGAAGTCCCATCTTTGGCCAGAGAGTTGGGGGCACCACAAGCTTCCCTTTCATCCAGTAGACCAAAAGTTGGAAAAAGTAAGCAAAATGAGAAAGTAAATTGTTAGATCATTATCCCACCTACCCAGGAGGATAGGGATCTACTACTGCAATCTCATTCTGTGTGTGCATTATTGAGTGGTAACATTTATGCAATATAGGCCATGCAAAAGAAAATGCATATGTTAGTTTAGTGCTATGAGTGCACATTCACAAGAATGCAAAAAACATACAAACTGAAAAGGAATCATTACTTTTGGATAAGGCATGTTACATTTGTGGAAAACCTATATTTTACCTAGACTCCAACTGGCAAAAACAGCAATGCAAAAGCTAGATTTTGCCAGGTGACTGTTAAATTGATCAGGCCTATCCTTTAAATATTTTTATCTCCACATATGTTTCATTTGGTAAACGTTTTCTGTTTTGGTATTCCCCTACCCAACAAATGCTTTTGATGAAATGTATGCATGGAATACCTTTACCTTGACTGCTTTTTGCTGACAGTGCAGTCCAAATTTCCTAGGTCAGAAATCAGAATCTGTAGATCTCCACTGAACATCCTCCACCAGTTAAACTTAATTTGAATGGGACTTTTGGAGGTGACATCCATTGATTATTTCAAAGAATTCAGCTATACGAATTTTTCTACTGTGTAAGATTTGATAACGATATCTAGTGAGTGACAATATATTGCATAGGTAGATTGAGGGTGGAGAGTGATAAAAAAGGAGATGTGTTGTTTAGAGAGCAGTTATCAGTTGGAGAGATCATACTGTAATAAAAGAACATAATAATTTGTGTGAGAGAGTGCAGAGGCTGAAATTGAGGGCACATAAGGCAACAGTGACAGAACAGCACAAAGTGGGAGATTAAGACTAGCATACAAATAACTACATTTGGTACAGCTTAATGGAAAGCTGTGACTAGAATGAATGTAAAAGACGTTAAGCCTACTGATACTAAAATAGAAAATGCAAAAGGATGTAGACTCTGAGAGATGGCACAGAGTGGTAGGCATGGCACTTAGGGACAGAGGTCGAAGTAGGCGGGATCTGTGGGGCATTATGTGCACCTCTACTATTTTATTAAACATATACAGGTCACCTACTTTTTGTTAAAAGACAACCATCCTGGGATGGTTAATATAGACAGCTGAGATGCCTCAGTGGAACTGAAAGGGAATGAGTTTCCTGTGCTGTGAAGCCGAATGGGGGACAGACTACCAGGTTGCCTGCTGCCTGAAAGAAATGTAAATGTGTGCAATTGGTTATTCTTCAAATGTAAAGGTTGCTGGGAAGTCAGTGTTGACTTTAATTGATGGAATCACTATACGCTTTCTGGTGACACAGATTTTTTATTTTTGAGAGGTATTAAAATACTCTTGCCAAGTGAGCTGTGGAGTGTGGGCCAGCCTTGGACCATCCTAATTTTGTAATCAGGCAGCCAGAAGCTAGACGTGTGCTAAATGTGCAGGATCCTGACTGCCTGAGCTGAATTTTGCCGGGCTGAAGATGTCACAGCTTCTGTGGGCGTGACCTCTTCAGACTGGCAAAGCACCTCGAGGCCCTCCTCCTTCTGACGAGAGTGTCACTAATTGCCACGGACCTGTGTGCTTCAGTTTTACGCCCTAAAGTGCTCAGGGCCGACTGTCATTCACTGACACGTCATCACAGAGTGGAGTGGTGTCAGCAACTCTCCCAGAACTAATCCCACACTGTGACGAGGTAGGGACTTCTGCCTTCCCTCATTGGCTAACCTTCAACCAATGAGAGAAGGCAGCAGTCCCAATCTTACTGACACCTCCAAGACAGGCAAGTGTGAATTTTGTAATGTTTGGTGCGTGCGTGTTTGTACAAATATTTGGCTGTGAGTGTTGTGAATGGATGTGTGTGTGTGTGTGTGAGCACGCACAGGTGTGTGATTGCATTGGTTTGAGTGAGTGTGTATGTGTGCATGTGTTTCCCGCCCGCCCCGCTCCCTGCTAAAATTACTGGCCACCACTGGAGTGTGCTTTTAATGAATAGTTATAAAAAATGTTTGCACTAGCTACAATATGCATATTACTAAAATCTATGTTTTTGAAACATTTGTTTTTCTTAAACCTATATCTTTTTGCACATTTTGTGGCAGCTTATCATGTACTGTGCAGAATGCAAGATTAGAATTATGACTTCAATATTCACAGTGCTTTCTGTCACAGGCTGGGACCTCTTAGTGCTAAAAATAAACTGGTCACTGTTCCCCACTGCACCAAACAGGAATCGATTCTGTGGCTCTCTTGTTACACACACAGAAATCTGCAGTGATCACATCAACTATCAGAGGTTTCATAATGCTAAATAGTGCATTTCCCATTGGTTAGTTCAATTTGCATTTGTTTTTATTTAAGGTGTGTGTTTTTTCTATGTATTTAACTGAAGGTAAAAGACCAAAAAGAAATAGTTACAGAATATGTTTTTTTTAGCCACTCTTTTGACCCCAATCCCACACTCACTGACCCTGCCCACATTGCCCACATTGCATCACAGTTCCCATACATTTATTAATGCACTTTGACCACTGCTTAGGGCACAGAGGTGGTGTAAGGGTAATACATTATGAGACAGGATGTAGAATCGATAGGATACACAGACGGTAAGACAGGTTCTGCTTGGGGAGCGAACATATTGGTGAAGAGGGCACACAGTGGTAGGGAGGCAAACAACTAGGGGAAAAGCTACAGACTAGGAGAGAGGGCATGTAGTGTGGAGGCCACAATGTAAGTGAGAGCAAACAGACAGGGTAAGAAGGTATAGAGCGGAAGAAAATGTGCAAGCCACAAGAGGATATACGAAAAAGACTGGGAAAAATACTGGGAAACAGGGGACTCTAAGGTCTGAGAAAGAATGAGACAACAGGCTGGGCAAGGGTGTACAATGTGGGATTGACAGCCAAGTGGAAGAAGGTGCCCATAGTATGTCAAAGGACACTTGTGGGGACAAAAGGGTAAATGGTTCAGGCTATAAGAGAAAATAACAGAGTAGAAATGACACAGGCTGGAATAGGGACCATATACTTGTAGAAGGTACAAACTGATCAAGAGGGTAAGAAAGCACAAATTGGAGAAAAGACATCTACTGGTGAGAGAGGGCCCTTGAACATATAGACTCAATCTGAGGGAAAAGGGTGGGCATCAACTGGAAGAAAGGGACCATTGGAAGGGAGGAACAAGACTGGGAATAAGGACACAGATTGTATGTGGAGACACATACTGTGTATTATGAAAAGTACATGTTAGAGTACAGATCGGAGACAGAGTAGTGCAAGACAGCATACACTGTGGTAGATGGCATAAGCTTAGAAAGAAGGCAGAGAGAGAGGGATAGATGACACATTTTGGGAGAGATATCACAGACTGTAAATCAATGTACAGAGTTTTGACAGGGCAAGGAGAAAATGTGCAGTGTGTGTCATAGCAGACAGAGAGGTCGATCATGGTGAGAGAGGGAACAGCCTAGGGAAGAGTTCACATGATGGGAAAGGCACAGATTCTGAGTGAGAGGACACACACTATTGGGATGTGTATAAGAGAATCACCTATTGGGAGTAGGGACAGTGGTCCCACAGTAATGTGAAATGGTGTAGAGTGGAGGACTCTGTAGGACCTAGGGCGAGAACGCACATGCACAAAGAGGACAGATTGTGATAAAAGACGACACAGACCAGAAGAGAAAACACAAAATTGGAGAGAAATCATTGCTGTTTAAAAGGGGAACTGAGTGACATGGACGTTTGTGAGGTCCAGAAGCAAACAAAGTAATATACATGGTACATCCCTTCTAGACAAGCTAGTATGCCTGTTAGAAATGGGGACTCTAGTTGGCAGTCAGTATTCACCCTGTCCAAGTAGGGACCCTCCTTCCAGTCAGGGTAAGTGAGTTAAGTTGCACAGCTAAGATAATCCCTGTCACCCCCCTGGTAGCTTGGCATGAGCAGTCAGGCTTATCTCAGAGGCAATGTTTAAAGTATTTGTACACACATGCATAGTAACACAGTGAAAACACTACAAAAGGACTCCACACCAGTTTAGAAAAATAGCACATATTTATCTGAGTAAAACAAGACTAAAACGATAAAAATCCAACATACACAAGTGAAGATATGAATTTTGCAAGAATAAGCTTAAAAATACAGTTTGTTGAAGTCTATAGCGCCAACCGGGGCTAACGCGGTGTAGTGAACAACACAAACCCAACAGTTCAGTGATACAGTGTCAGACAGACCTGCAAAGCAGTTCCTTTGGAAGTGAAGAGGCCTTGGGACTTTGCGATGAAATCTGAAGATGAGGTGTCGCCAGCGTCGGTTCCGAATGGTGGGCAGAAGTCGTTGAGGCCTTGGCGTTACACACGCTATGGATCGAGCTCCGCGATGTCGAGGTCAGGAGAGCTGGATTTAAGGTTGTCAATGAGGTTGATGCGTCGTGCTCTTCATGACCAGTGACCAAGGCTTCGGTGCAGGCAGAGGCGCGGCGTTGGTGCTGAGCGCTGTTGTTGGCAGTTGGGGGTTGCGATGTGAGATGGGGCCATTCGTCATGTGCTTCACGAGCGGCGTCCTCAGCCAGAGTGCAGGCTGCGTAGTAGGAGACGAGGTCGGAGTCAATCGTGCTGTCATCGGTACACCAGGGGCCGCGATGTCGCTGAGGCGATGATATGTACTCTCCATGAGTGGTGCTCCCGGCTTCGGTACATGCAGCGGTGTCGATGAAGACTTGAGCAATGTCTTCGGTGAGGCCGGGGCTGCAATCTTGTCATGATTGGCACATCGTGCTCCTCACGAGCTGTGACAATGGCTTCGGTGCAGCCAGCGACTTTGGGGACAGCATCCAGTTTGCTTTTCTAGAGGTTACAACACAACTACTCCGTTCCAAGGGCCAAGGACTGGTTTTGGCACTGCTTGGCAATGCAGGACACACAGCAGAAGACTCCCAGTGCTGGTAACAAGATGTGGGTGAAGTCTTTGATATCCCTAAGACTTCCAACAGGAGGCAAGCTCAACTCAAGCCCTTGGAGAAACTTGGAAAGCAGGATGTAGACAGCAAAGTCCAGACCTTTCACTGCCCAAGAAAGTAGCAGCAAGCAGTAGGCCAGTACAACACAGCAACAAGCAGAGTGGCAGTTCCCCTCCTACAGCTTCTCCAGCTCTTCTTCTTGGCAGAATCTCCTCTTCGGTCAGAAGTGTTCTGAAGGTATGGTGTCACAGCTCCAGTACTTATACCAGTTTATACATATTGAAGTATGCAGACTTCAAAGGAAAGTCTTTGTAGTGCACAAGACCGTGCCTTTCCCTGACCTGGCTCCAGACACACTACAGGGTGGTGGAGACTGCTTTGTGTGAGGACAGGCACAGCCCTATTCAGGTGTTAGTGACAACTCCTCCCACCACTCTAGCTCAGGAATGCCCATCAGCCTGGTGATGGGCCATCAGGATATGCAGGGCACACCTCAGATCCCTTTGTGTGACAGTCTAGAGTGAATGCACAAACAACCCAACTGTCACCCTCCCTCAGACATGGATTCCACGGGCAGGCAGGGGCACAGGATGGTAAAAAAAGATAATGCCCACTTTCTAAAAGTATTTATAACAAACAGGGGAACCCAAAGGTAAATAATGGACCGTGGGTACAAGTATTATATAAGAACAAGTGGTCCCTTACTGCAGAATAATACCAAGCTTAAGCCATAGAAGTAAAATGAATTCTATGCCGAAAAATCCAAATGGATACATGCATGTATTTATTTAACCATATAACACAAAAAATAATAAAGTGAGGAACAGCAGAACAAGGGAAATGAACTTCAAAACTCAGACATTTTTTAGTGACTGTAGAAATAATAAGCAGGTCATGACACATATCAAGTTAGAGTACCAATGCTATCATAACTTATTTACATAAGAATTTCAGTAGTCATGGAACTATTTGTAGATGATATTTCGATCCTTTCATAAAATATGGGGATCATCATAGGGGATAAGAGCATTTTCCATTTATTTATTAATGTTTTTTATGATGTGGATAAGACCCAAGAGTATCAGTGTACTGTACATATGGTTATGTCCTATACCAAGAAGAGGTATAAATTAGATTACATTCAAGAATAGATATCCTGTACTGCTTATATAGGACATCTTGGAGTATTTTGAATAATGCGTAATGCCATTTGGGATGCAATGTTCCGATTATTTTTCAGACATTTATGGATTCCATATTTTCTGATTCCTCGAATCAGTCTGTATTCCTCACTATGGATGATGCACTTGTGTTTTCATAAATCTCTTGGGGAACATCAAGAACATGTTTATTTGGTTATATCAGGACTTTAGCCCAAAAAACGGCGAACCCTTATTCCATTAAGAGAGCCTGTGTATTCAGGTAATATCATAAGACAATGGTTCCTATGAAATTTGTGACATTAAATGATATATAGTAGTAGATGGTACAAAATATTCATGGGACTGAGCAAGAAAAAATATTATTAACCTATCTTTCAATAAATCATCATATTTTTCTAAAGATCAAAAAAATGATGAGAGACAACATGGACAAATGTAGATTTGTTTGCTTTTGAATATACGTTGCTCTATTTCATTCCCAAGAAGCATATGATTTAGATAGTTGGAATGATCCAGCTTTAAAATGAACATATTTATCTTAGGCAACTTCGTCTTTTTACACAAAGTAGACAAAAGGTGCTGATGGCATAGTGTGCAAATGATGAGAATTGTGAATGAAGAAGAAGGTGCTGGTATCTCAAGCATCCAAGCTGAATCTAATGGGAGCATTTCAAGCAATAGGCTCTGAGAATGTCTATGTAAGTTCAATCATGTGGGGGGTGGTGCATTGTCAATGTTTTGACCCTTGCGGCTAAACACTCCCTGGGTTTAATAAGAACAAAACATAGTCACAGCTAGTCAGACTACAAGACCCTAAAAATGATGAAAAATAGGTCGGTCAGTCCCGTTGCCTCCCCGCAATTGCACCCCTGACAAGAGAATAGAAGAGGAGATTGTAAATGTTGCTGGGACAGAAATATCCCCTGCATAGTGACAGACGTATATATCAATGCCCGAAGGGCCCCAGCTGCATGCGTATTTGGATTCCTGGTACTAATATTTGGTCAGAGGAAAACACAGATCATGCATGTGCGCCATGACCACCAAGGCCTGTGTACGAAGCTGGCTCTCTATATACTATAAGACAAAAGAGGTACGGTGTTCCTGGGTGGCAAGTTGGCCACCTGGTGAGTACTCAGAGTGGTGGGGAGGTGGGGAATACCTCCTTTCGGAACTAGGACCCTCACACACCCAGCAAGCTAGGTGTCATGCTTCATCATATGGGTCTGCTCCTCGTCGAGCCGGCGCTGCAATGCTCGGCGGGCACCCATAAAGGGGCTCTTTATCGGAGATCTTTTGTTCCTTGCCGTATAGGTGCCGTGGGTGTGAGGGGCCTGGTAAGATGTAGATGTGGTGTGTGGGTTAAAACAGGTAAGGGAATCCTCTATAATTATTTTTATTCTGGAGAGGTCACAACCTGAATAAAAAGTAAAAAGAAAGAAGGAGAGCGACTATTTTGTTTTAATCTGACAAATTACGCTCTACCCCTTAGTGGTCAACATGTTTCTCGCCTATAAAATGTCTCTAATAGATCAGTTGGCGATTCCTCAGGACCTAGTGACTAAATGAAAACTATCTACAGTGTGTGGTGTGGTTCTACATACCACTTCTTCTCTCGGTAGGACGTTGCCCCGGAGAAAAGCAGCCAACCTCTTAAGGATTCAAGTGCTGCTTCATCAGACCGCAGCGGAGTATATGGACGCTCAACGTAGTGTCGCTGCTCCCGCTCAGAGCAGTCCGGCTCACCTACCCGCTCTGCTGCATCAGGCCCCTCACACCCACGGCACCTATACGGCAAGGAACAAAAGATCTCCGATAAAGAGCCCCTTTATGGGTGCCCGTCGAGCATTGCAGCGCCGGCTCGACGAGGAGCAGACCCATATGATGAAGCATGACACCTAGCTTGCTGGGTGTGTGAGGGTCCTAGTTCCGAAAGGAGGTATTCCCCACCTCCCCACCACTCTGAGTACTAACCAGGTGGCCAACTTGCCACCCAGGAACACCGTACCTCTTTTGTCTTCTAGTTCTACCCAGGGCAAGTACGGTGGACCTTTATCAAGCCCTCATTGTCCCCCTTGTTGTTTACTAACTACTCTCTATATACTATACCATAATGAGGTATAATGTGCAGAGAGTCCAGTGGATCCCAGAGGCTAAAGTAGATAATACTAATGCTCTCTTTTGTTGTAGTGTGGGCGGGCAGTTAGGCTTATCGGAGGGCAGTGTTAAGCATTTGTTGTACACATTGTGGCAATATATGTAAATGTAAATGTCCAGTATTTGTAAATGTGAGACACGCACTCAATGAATAAATCCAAGACCAATTTATAAAAATAGTACTTGGTTATATTTAGTTTGCAGACCCACAGAACTTTGTCATAGGTAGTAATGTTTTTCAATAGAAATACTTTTCAGTTTCAAAAATGGACACAGTGCAATTTTCAGACTTTGCAATGTTAACCTATGGGAGAAAGAAAACATTCAGCATACATAGGGATAACATCGACATAAAAGGCCAGTCTTTGGAAGTTTAGGTCAGTATTGGGCAAGGTCTAGTTCCGCAACAACAGTGCACCACCAGCGGCACAGGGGCAGCCGGATGCAGGGTGCAAGATTGAGGTCAGGCATCCAATACAAATCAAAAGGGATTGGGGACAATTGGACAGAGGTTGCTTACAGGTAAATAGCAGCGCTTGGGGGGAGCAGTCTCCGGGGGTTGGAGCAAACGCTGGTCAGGGCCCAAGGCATCACCAATACTAAAGCACCAGCAGCACAGGGGCGGCCGGGTGCCGAGTGTCAACACATCGTCGGGTGCCCAGTGCAAGGCAATTGAGAACGACCAAATCGAACAAGGACTTCAGGCTCAGGCAAGTAGGCCTGTCGGAGGAAACCTACAGCTGCAGCGGTAAGTTGCGATGCTCGAGGACGTAGGGACACCTTTTGTCCTCTTCAAAAAGGCCCAGGACGGACGGTAGCAGGGGTGCCTTTTGGTGTCGGAAACGGCTTACCGGAGCAGGCCATGGTTGGGGGGGTCTCCGTGCAGAGACTGTAGGAGATGGGTCTCCAGGCAGAGACTGTAGGAGATTGGTACCCAGGCAGAGACTGCAGGAGATATCGAGGAGTCCAGGAGAGGTCAGTTCATGGTGGACTCAGGCTCTGGAGTGCTGGGGAACCTTGCTAGGACCAGTGGACCACTTGGACACAGGCCAGCGGCATCGGGTACAGAGGTGGAACCGGGGGCACGCTTTGTGGTTCTTCAGGTCACAGAGTCTTTCCTTTGAAGATGGCTGCTTGGTGAACGGATCTGCTGTTCTCATGAGTCTTGATCTTTGTTGAAGTCAGTTCAGTTCTCCCAGGGTTGTGGAGGTCACTGTGCTGCAGGATGAATCGGGCCTGATTCACAAAGGTAAACTGAGATGAAAGTCTAACTTTACGACTTTTGGTATTCAAAAAGAGCATTTACTTCTCGTAAATGTCCTTTGTGAATACCCAAAGTTGAACTTAATGACTTTCGGTATTCACAAAGGGCATTTACGAGTAGTAAATTCACTTTGTGAATACTGAAAGTCGTAAAGTTAGACTTTCGTCTTATTTTACCTTTGAGAATCGGGCCCATCGTCTTTTAGTGCAGGATTATCAAGGGCTGCAGACAGGCCGGTAGGGCTGAGGCCAAGTTAGTTTGTCTCTGCAGCCTTTTCTGCTGGTATGACTCTGTACTGTTCAGCTCTTCTTAGGTCATCAGGAACTGAAGTTCAGGGGGGCCACCTAAATACTACATTTAGGGGCGTTTAACAGGAGTGCCAGGTAGCCAATGGGCTACTTACCTTAAGGGTGACTACACCCTCTAAATGCCCTCCCCAAGTGTGGGATGGACATATCCCTGATCCTGATAGGAGGAGTCCCACCATCCTCAAGATGGTGATCACTGAAAAGAGTACTTCAACTCGCCTCCAGCCGCTGAGAGTTGGAGTTGGCAGAGGGGGACACACCTCCTATTCTTTTTACGTTTTACCGCCTGTCCTTCTGCCAAAAAGGGGTGAAGACAGGAAGGGGGTCTGCTCCCTCTAACAAGAGTGGCTGGGGTCGCATCACAAAGGCGACAAGGCCTTTGAAGCTCTCAGCCACGGATGGCTCTCCCTGACCCGTGGGAGGTGTGAACACCTCTACCCAGGAAAGTCATTGTTCTCAGCCACCGAGTGAGCAGGCACTCTCCCATGAGGTCAGAACACTGTCTAGTGGTAGCAGGCAGGCTCAGGCCAGTCTGTGACCACACTAGGGATTGGTAGGTTTCAGGAGACTCCTCTAAGGGGTCCTCTGTGTGCACTTTTTTATTAATTTGACATTGGAACCGGTGCAGGTTTATTATGCTGAGATATTTGGTACCAATCATCCCATATTTCAGTGAAGCCATTATGGAGCTGGGTAACTCGTAAGGATGAGTGTCCATCCCATGTACTTACCATGGCTTCCCTGGTCACTTACAATATCCAGGAATAGACAAGTATATTGCAGGGGCATATCTACTCATCTCGATATGCCCTCACAGGAGGTATAGTGCACCCTGCCCTAGGACTAAGGCCTGCTAGAGGGGTGTCTTACCTATATCTCATGTAGTGTCTATGGGCATGGCACACAAGGATGTGTGCCATGTCGACTCTTCAATTTTGTCTGCACCAAGACACGCAGACTGCATTGGCAGTGTGCATGTGCTTAATGAGGGGTCCCTTAGGGTGGCACAGTTTGTGATGCAGCCCTTAGGGACACTCTTTAACCACAAGGCCCTTGGTACCAGGGGTACCTTTTATGAGGGACTTATATGTGAGCTAAAGGGGTGCCAATTGTGGCAACAAAGGTACATTTTAGGGAAGGAGAACTGCACAGGGACCGGGTTGGCAGTGACCCTGCGCACATCCAGTCGAAACTGCATAATTTTCCAGGCAAAAGGTGAGGGCTAACCATGTCCAAAAAGAGGCACTCTCCTACAGCCTGTTTCATGGTAATGCAGCCTTATTAGACTGGGAGTTGTGCACCAAGAGCTACCATCACAGTGGTAGAGGTTTACTGCCCTTGTCACAAGTTAAGTGACACAAGTGCGATGGTGGCATCAAATTCGTTTTGTTTTTAGTAAGAATCAGCAGTTTGAACAGGCCTTTTTACCTGTGTCACTGGAGTTGTGCTTACTAGCCCACTTGTTCAAAGTTCAGCTGCTGAGTACTTAACCCATCCTTGGCCTACACTTGCATGTGTGTGTTGGGATGTATGTGTTCTATATTAATCTTAATTTTTTATCAAGGGCTACACGATTGCCAAGGACAGTAGTAAGTTAGCATTGTGGCTACTAGGAGGAGTCACCCTTTCCTTGTGAAATGAAAAGAGGGACTCAACACACCTTCTCACTGTCCAATACTTAAAGTAACGTTGAGACAATGACAAGTTTTCTTTATAGGGGTTCCTGGCATTTTGAGTCCCCAACCATCCCCTTCCTGGATTTTACGCTGGATCCCAGGTCCCTGTTTGTGCAAGGTCCAGCACTGCAGAGAGGATGATTTCTAACCCATTTGCACCAGCAGGCCTTCGGACTCCCTGTCGAACTTTTTCAATCTTGTGCTAGCTTCCCAGTTGAGCAACTTCCTGCGCTGTGGGAGAGATGGCATTTTGTCTCGTGGGAATCGAAAGTCTTCATTCTGTGTGGGGGATTCCGGTCTCTGAAGACCCTGTGAGCTCTCCTCTGATCTCATACTGGAACCTGGCTCTGCATCAACAGCGTCCAACACTGTAGGAGAGAAGGGATACTTTTGGCTGCTCTGGGGTGGGGAGGAGCTCTCAAGATTATCAATGTCTCTTATGACTTTAAACGTCCGTATTTACTGTAGGGTAGAGGCTTGTGTTAATCTATAAGAAGAATGAACAATAAAGAGAATATTGAGGCATGGGATATAGTACAGTTATAGATGCAAAGAGCATGGACGGTTTTACAGAGAATACTGTTAAGTAGCGAAGGCCTCTCAACCACAGGATGATATAAATAGAGCAGTATCGAGAGTGACTTTTGGTACCATAGTATAGAAACTGTCATGTTAAAAGCATGGGTCCACTGACGTGAAATGGCAACAACCCACAAGTCTATTTTGTGCAAATGTAAACTTACAACATTAATTTGCATGTTCACAAAAAGAGCTCAAAATGTGCATTTAACACTTGCACTGCTGCATCCGGCGTTTGTGCAAAATGAGTATAGATTCCGCTCAATCCTTATTCATAGAGGAAATTCTGAACTATGTGCTTGATGTGCTAATCTTTCCCTTACAGCATTATTATGACTTTCTAAAGCTTATTCTCTCATCCATCTCTTCCTTTTACTACCTCTCTTAAATATTATATGTAAGTATTGTTTGCTATTGGTGCATGTATCACAATCAACATTTATATCTCTGTATGGGAATAAGCTGGACTTGCATCTCACTCTATTTACTGTTATTTCTCACTTCTTAATTTTATCAATAAAATAATTGATACACTAAAAAAGAAGGTGGAGGGATGTCACTGGCCGAGTTTTAACGCAGGCAGTGGAGAGAAATGTGTCCTGTCTGCATTGCAGGCCCCTTATTGCACTGCTCCTAAAATACATGCTACTTAGGGGCATATTAACAAGGCGACGTTAATGAATTATCGCCGCTTTAGCGTCCGTTTTCGGACGAAAAGCGGCGATAATTCTATCGCCGAATTAACAAGGACACGCTAGCGCGTGATTCCTGACTTAGCGTCCGTTTTCTGCACGCCTCCCATCGCATCGCTAATGAGATGCAAAGGGGGCGTGCCTGTGAAAACAACAGGGGGAAATATCGCTAACCCAGGTATCGCCATATTAGTAACGTGGGTTAGCGATATTTTAAATTGCGTTAAGTATGCCTTAACGCAGGAATTTAACGTCTGCTAAATTCCTGACTAAGGCATACCTAACATGGGGGGTGGATTGTGTGGCTAAGACCACAGGCCCTATCACCAAGGATATCGCCGTTTTCCATGGAACATCGCTGGAAAACCAGCGATGTTTCATGTAAAACATCGCTATCACTGGAAAATTATCGCCTTTGCGCTAAGCGTTGTTAATACAGCGTTAGCATGGCGATAATTTCCAGCGATAGCCGGCGATAGGATTCCTCACGCTAACAGCGGCCAGCGATAATTATCGCTGCCGCTTGATAATATGCCCCTTAGTTTTTAGGACTCTGGGTCATGTGCATGGTCGTTCAGATGGATGGTTGTCCAGAAACTTCGTCTTAATTTCATCACTACAGTGGAATGTGGAGTTTACCATTTAAAGGTTTTACAAATACATAGCAATTGTTGGAACACATAAAATGAGAAAAATGTATGCCACAAAATTGTATATTCAACTATTTGCGCTTTAACATAGAGAAGAGCAATTGAAAGCAGAACTACATGTATTAAAACATTATATTTGATTAAAAGAAGAGAAAGAAAAAAATAAAATGAAGAAAATGTATCAATATTAACAACGAGTAAATTTAAGATATCCAAGTTTCCGATTATGTTATAGTCTTTGATCTATTAAAATCTAATTAATTCTTTGTAATCAGCTCAAAGAATGTGAATTAGAATATAAAGCTACTGATATGACATCAATCTTCCTTTCTTGCTTAGTCTTTTTTATCAATAAATTTGATCAAGAAAATGAAAGCGGCCTTAAAAACAGCCGAAACATGCTCCAGAGAGGAAAAACAATCAACCACAAAAATGAACCTGATACTTTTGCACAAAAAGAGAGTTCAACCTGATAATTGCTCGAGTTTTACTGACAATACGAGCATTATTATAAAAAAAATCACATTGTGACCAGGATTTCTGATATTCTATTTTAAAAATATGTCAATTATTTTAATAGAACATTCATCAAATGATGACGCTCACCAAATAAATGCAAGACAAAACAACATTGAATTAGTATTTACAGAGACTAATATCACATAATTAGAAAGAAGCTACAAATGCAGCTAATTAATCAGAGGTCAATATAAAAAGCTAAAGGCAAAAGGAGCACAAAATAGAAAGACACAATGGGAATGGGCAAGACCGAGATGAAAGACAAACTAGTATGTACAGTAAGGACATGCAGCGAATTGACTCATCAAATTTAGAAATTATGAAACTCTTTCCAGATCCCCTCAGAGAGTTTTTCTCGGTCGTGTCCGACAAGTATGACTTTCTCATACTTCCATTTACTAAATCAAAAATCATTGCTTTTTTGTCAGCCACACAGATTCCTTTTCCTACAAATCAATGTTTTCACTGCCATAACTAACGACTTTGCCCATTAAATAAATACAAGCAATCGGAAAATACACCACTGCCATTGGTGACCCTGACACATACAACACCCGTACCAAATTCACCCTGTGAAATACATAATCAAAAGGTACCCTTTTCTATGACGATATCTTAAAAATATGGCAATAATCACCCAACACTGATTCACAAGACCAGAAATAAGTCAAGAGTTTCCATTCTTTCTGAAGTCCAGCACGTTGTAAAAGACACATTTTGCTTGGTATCAATATCTATACAGATGCTTAACCCCAAAGTATATGTTTAAATTCAAATGTGAAGCACCAATAAGTGTGTCCTCCTAGAGATTCTTATTTGGTTCTTCCCAAAATTGTTTAGTCAATACTGGTGCGAAGTATATCAATAAAGGACAAATTCAATCGCAAAGGAATATATTCCTGATTCGGTACTTTATTTGTTCGTCCAGAATAACACTGTTATAGCCAACAAGTGTGTTCACCCTATTAAACATGAGCGACCCTAGATCCTCCTTACCTAAAAGTGGAAGTGAACAAAAACCGGGCATTGATTGGAGGGCCTAGAGTGTGTCGGGCCTTGATTGAATGTACCCCAAAGTTTATGTGAGGGCTTCTGAAAAGTCAGCCTCCCATTGCCGCTTCAGTTCAGTTGACATGTGAACCTCTAATTATCAAGATTGCTTTATGAGCATCTGATTTAAGTACATTTATAGTTGACTGTACCTCGAAAAACATTTTCTGCAGCTGAGCTTCTTAGTTATTGCTATGGAGGGATTTCAACGCACTGCCACCCTTTTTCTCCCTTTTGTTTAGGTGAGAACACAATTTGCTGTTTTTGCAACTACACTATCAAGGTTGAGGGTACACGGTCAGCCATCTCCCACTCACTATCTGTTATTTTGCCCATAATGGCTACAAAAGCAGAAGACTCAAGAAATATAGGAAAAGAGAACTCCCTCTAAAATCTATCCGCAGCACTAAACCCTTTACATTTCCTTCGTTTGAATGTCCGAGCTTTACTAAGACTAAGCTTACTAAGACACTAAGTCGACATTCATGAACTCATGCAGATTCAGAAGCATCATACTCTGTTTCTAACTGAAATATGGCTGAAGCGAACATCTGGGCCAGACAAAACCCTCACCGTTCCTGATGGTTATTCCCTGACTCGTAAAGATAGATGATACAGGCAAAGAGGAGGCCTAGATTTAGCTATGAATCTGCACTAAACTGTAATCAATCAATGACTTTGATCTCAATCCTCAGGAGGCCAAGGTTTTCACATTGGTCTTCAATCTTAGCTCTTGGGACTTTTTTTCACCAGCAGCCTGATCTACTATGCCCTTGTCCCTGCCAGAAAGTTCACTGATGACCTGTTAGACACCACTACTCTCTTTGTCATCAAGTTCTTAAGTTTTACTATTCTTGGTGACCAAAATCTCCATATAGAAAAACTTGATAAAGTGGAAATTACAAGTTTCCTTAAGGGCATGAGCTCTTTAAATCTTATACAACTGGTGATGGCCCCTACTCATTCAGCACAACATACCCTGGATTTTAATCTAAGTAACAAAAATATTATTTCACTAGACAAAGTCTTAGAATTGCTCTAGACCAGAGGTCTTCAAACGTTTTTTCTCTAAGTCCCCCGAAGCAAAATGTTTTGACATCGGTTCCCTCTTCAAAACTTTATGGCAAGATTTGAGGGAGTGGGTGGGGCTGTGCAGATCCGAGAGGGTAGGGCTTGTAAGGTCATTTTCTGGGGCACGTTTCCTTTAGGTCATAATCCACACTAAATCGGAGACTTCTAGAAGCACAAATACACCAAACAGATATTGACCAAAAAAAAAACCACTACTCACCATAATTGGGGTGTTGTGAGCCCCTCACACTCCTAGGCTTCAATGCAACTGCACCTGCTGCACTAATAATAGCTAAGGCTCTGAGTACCTTGTTGTCTCCTCTGCCTTTTTACCCCTTACCCCACCATGCTCCACCATCACTCCAATCTTGAAACAGACTCTGTACCTTTCAGGAAAAAATGAGCTTCCACGTGTTGCCCCTCTCTTTGCAGCAAGGGTGCCCTCAGGCTTAATGCTAACAAGGAAAATGAGCTCCCATGCCTCTTTTGTAAAGGGAAACAGTCATAATTGTGATGTAGTGTACCCCTCACACTTCTGGGTCCCACTGCCATGGCACCTGCTTCACTAATGAGAAAGTGTCATTTTAATGGATTTATAAATATGTTTGCACTAGGTACAGTCTGATTACCTATTACTAAAATGTATTCTTTGAAAGCTCTTTTATTATCTTAAACACTAAGGGCCAGATGTACAAACATTAGGAATACCGATCTATTAATTGCGATTCTCTCCGAATCATAATTAGGAAATCGATATTCCTAATGTATGAAACTCATTGAGTTTCATTTAGGGATTCCTAGTGGATCACAAATCAATCCTCAATCAATCAATCAGGGTTCAGAAAGCGCGACTAATCACCATGATACGGTATCTAGGCGCTTTCAGGTCCTGGAGACTTATTCAAACAGCCAGGTCTTGAGAGCCAGTCGGAATTCCAGAAGTGGGGTGATAGTCCGGAGGTGCGTAGGGAGGGTGTTCTAGGTCTTTGCTGTGATGTGGGAGAAGGAGCGTCCTCCACTTCTGCTTCGGTGGATGCGGGGAGCATGAGCAAGTGAAAGGGAGGTGGAGCGTAGTCTTCTCGACGGTTGGTGGAAGTTCAGGCAGTGGTTAATGCAGGCAGGTCCTTGGTTGTGTAGAGCCTTGTGTGCGTGGGTCAGCAGCTTGACTTGGCATCTCTTCTCTACGGGGAACCAGTAGAGTTTCCTGAGGTGGGGTGTGATGCGGGTTTGTTGGGGAAGGCTGAGGATGAGTCGGGCTGCGGTGTTCTGTACGGTCTGAAGCCTCTGTAGGAGGTGTGGGGCGATTCCTACGGAGAGGGCATTGCCATAATCCAGTTTGCTGGTGATGAGGGCTTTTGCCACGCCAATCAACCGACCTCATGAATATTAATGAGGCTGGTCGTAGTTTTTGATCCATTAGGAATCACAGCCATCATAGGGGTGGTGGCCTGCTGAGGTCAGCAGATCACCATGTCTGTGATTGCTTTTTTTTTAATAAACCAAACTTTTTTTATTTAACCCCTTCCGTGCGTGCGTCGGCCAATGGCCGTCGCGAGCACTACCTCGCTAGTGCTGCGCACGTCCGTTGGCCGACGCGGACCCGCCCACTCAATAGAACTCCCGCACCACGGCGGAATTTGCGCCGCGGTTAAGGAGTTAAATGCAGCCCATTTTCCTGAAAGGAAAATGTGATAAGTTTAAAAAAAAACTGCCTCCTCTTAAAAATATTTTTAATTACATTCTCAAAGGGAAAGGGTACCCTTGGGTGACCCCTTCCCCTTTGCAAATGGGTTACCACCAGTTTTAAACGGATGGTAAAGTATTACTGTTTCGCAACCAGAATTCAGTCGCAAAACAGTAATTCATACCATACGGATTTAGTATTTGGAAGGGACGACTTATACACGCCCCTTCCAAATACTGAATTGCAAATGCAAAATGTGATTCGGTAGCAAGTTACCAAATCGATTTTGCATTTTGTACATTTGAAAAAGCATTTCCTCAATCGCAAACCAACTGATTCTGCGATTTGGGCCATTTGCGCCTGCAAAAGTGCTTTGTAAATCTGTCCCCAAATCCTTTTGTGGCATCCTATCTCTTACTCAGGGCCATTGGATTTATGATTTTGTGATTCTGCAGCAGCTGTGTTTTCCGCATTTGCCACATAATCAGTCATCTGCTGCATAATCTGCAGACTTTAATTAAAAACATTGTTTGTAGCTCAAATTGATCAGAAGCCACAAAAAACCTGTCCCTACACAGTGGAAAGCCCTTCACAGTGAAAAGCCCTTTGCAAAGGTTGAGTGGTAATCTTTCAATTGCTGACTGCTGTATTTGTGTTTTAACTGGTACTAATCAGGTCAAATCTGTGCCCTGGCAGTGCTACAATGTGTAAAAATGACATAAAGATAAAATAATACTATCACAAAATGTGCCGCTTTATTCTGCATAATTTCCCTTTTCTTGCTGCTTAATTTAGTCAACCTTGCCACATAATTTGGTCCTCCGCTGCTATATAATTTCAGTGGCCCTGCTTATACTGTGTTTAATGCTATTTTAAAAAAATGACATATATTGCTATTACTGTCTGGGGCTTCTTAGCACTATATATAAACAAGTCACTCTTCTGAACTGTGCCAACCAGGGTTTAATTCTGTGACTCTCTGCTCTCACAGACAGACATTTGGAGTGATCGCATTAACCAACTGAGATTGCATTAGTCACAGTGCCTCTCCCACCATTAGTTTGCATTTATTTGTCACTTAACATGTGTGTATTATATTTACGTGAATCTGTCTAAAAGTGAAAGAAACAACAAAATACTTTAGAATATTTTATTAATTTTTGCCACCTCTTTGGCCCCGCCACCACAGAGTTCAGGATTACAATTGCCCTGCTTTTCTATGTACTTGAAACACTGCAATGTAAATGAAGATAGCCACTAAATGAACCGAAACATCAAAGTTGCGCTTTTGGGCCACCTTCATTTACAAGTACTTAGAGGAATTTGCGCCTGCACCACCTCCCCCATCCCCCCCATGCCCCCCCGAACACGGCCATTGACCCCCAGGGGTGCGCGTCCCCTGTTTGAAGACCTCTGCTCTAGATCAACCACCTGGCTGTAACTTTCTCTATTGAATCTCTGCAGCACCCTAGCAGAGACCAAATGACAGACAGATGGTCGCATTTCTGGAACAAGGCTTTGTCAGATAAATATGATTACTGCTTTAGGTGAGCTATTTTTTTTATCTCAAATACGGATGTCTCTTTGGGGCATATTATCAAGGGCTGGCGATATAATTATCGCCGCTTTAGCGTCCGTTTTTGGGCGATAAGCGGCGATAATTATATAGCAATATCATCAAGGACACGCTAGCGCGTGTTTCTTGATGTAGAGCCTGCTTTTTCACAGCCTCGCCTTGCATCGCTAATGAGATGCAAAGAAGGCGTGGCTGTGAAAACAACACATGCTAATATCGCGAAGGCAGCTTCGCGATATTAACAAGGAGGTGCAGCGATAAAAAATCGCGCTACCTAGCTTTAACTCAGGAATTTAACGTCTGTTAAATTCCTGACTTAAGCATACTTTTCATGGGAGATGGATTCTGCTGATACGACCACAGGGTCGTATCAGCAGCAGTTATCAGCTGCTTGCAGGGAACATCGCTGGAAAACCAGCGATGTTCCCTGCAAAACTGCGATTTCCCACTATCGCTGGAGCTCTTATCGCCCGGAGTAACGCGTTGTTAATAACGCGCTACCAGGGCGATAAATTCCAGAGATAGACGGCGATAATTATCCTAGCGCTAAGCGCGCTTTGCGATAATTATCGCCGTCCCTTGCTGATATGCCCCTTTATTCGCTGACACATTAAATAAGCAACTAAGGAGCACACTAGAAGCTATTGCTCCTCTGAGACATGCAAATAATAAAATTAATTTACGCTCAGCGCAATGGTTCTTGCCAGTCTTCCAGAGGACAAAATGTAATTGCAAGTCAGTTGACCACCCCTGTTTAATGTGTACATGCAGAGGCGCAACTAGAGCCAAATTTCGGGGTGGGGGGGGGCTAAGAAAAGATTTCGGGGTGGGGGGGCTAATTCTTCAGTTCAAGCAATAGTCTGAGTGGAGCTGCAGGGGCTCTAAGAAGGGGTGAAAAGACAACAAAGCCTCATTAACAAGCAAATGGTCTTTTAAAGACCTGTGAAGTACTCGGCTGCGGCGCCCGGGCTGCCACACACGACGGAGGGGGGAGGGAGGCGGGGGAGGGGGCAGCTGAAGCCCTTTGAGCCCAATGGGCATTGCGCGCCTGTGTACATGACTCCTTTGGCTATACTGGTATGCACTTTTGATTTGCATTGGAAATTACCATCTTTAGCGTGGCATTCTCCCAGATTTTCGTCTTCTTTTGCTGAACCCATTTTTGTTGGCCATAGTACTATGCACACTTCACTCCTGCTAACCATTAATAAAGTGCCTTTGCTCTCCCTTCTAAACGTGGCAAAACTGGAGAGTACCCAACTGGCACAATTCATTTGTCTATAAATCCCTAGTATGTGGTGCTACATGTACCAACGGTCTCTAAATTTAATGCTACTAGTGGGCTGTAGCACACATTGTGACACCCACAAAAATAGCAAGCTTAAATTAAATGGTGCAGCAGATGCAGTGGCACCAGGGCCAAAAGTTGTCATAGGGGAGAGGAGTTGGCCTAACGGCTAGGGCGGTCGACCTCGAATCTGGGGAACTGGGTTCGAGTCTCGGCAATGAGGCTGAACATCCTGTGATTCTGGGCAAATCACCTAATCTCCCCATGCCTAACAAAAAAAAAAAATGAATGTGTCTTCCTGTAATGCAACTGGTGCTATGTAAAGCGCTCTGATACCTGATTCGGGTTAAGTTCGCGCTAAATAAAACTCTGTAAAATAAAAAAAATATATAAAATAACGCCACTAAGCACCAAATATTGCTAAATTTACTACTAAACAGGCAGTCACAAGTGCAGTTATCTTGCAGGCAACAGGGTCATTATTTGAATGCTGCAGCTGGTGCAGTGGCACTGGGACCAAAAGTTATCAGAACTCCTCTAAACCCATAATATTGCTATATTTGATTACTATTCAGGCAGCCACAAGTGCAGTCTTCTAGCAAGTGCTAGGGTCATGATTTCAAAAGTGCAGCAGGTGTAGTGGCACCGGGGCCAAATGCTCCAGCACAACACTACACACCGATTATTGCTATATTTTACAACTAAAAAGGCAGTCACAAGTGCAGTTATCTTTCAGGCACTAGGGTCATGATTTGAAAGGTACAGTAGGTGCAGTGGCACCAGGGCAAAAATTTGTCAGAACTTCTCTAAAAACCTAATATTACTTTAGTTTACTACTAAAGAAGTAGTCACAATTGCAGTTACCTTGCAGTTGAAAGGGGCTTAAATTAAATGGTGCAGCTGGTGCAGTGGCACCAGGGCCAAAAGTTGTCAGAACGCCTCTAAACACCTAATATTGCTATATTTTACAACTAAACAGGCAGCCATAAATGCAGTTGTATAGCAAGCACTAGGGTCATGATTTCAATAGTGCAGCAGGTGCAGTAGCACTGGGACCAAAAGCTCTAGGCATCCCACTAAAAACCTAATATTGCTATATTTTATTCCTAAACAGGCAATCAAAAGTGCAGTTACCTTGCAGACAACTGGGTCATGATTTGAATGGTGTGGCAGGTGCAGTAGCACCAGGCCCAAAAGTTGTCAGAAATCCTCTAAACACATAATATTGCTATATTTGACTACTATATAGGCAGTCACAATTGCAGATACATTGCAGTTAAAAGGGACTTGATTTGAATGGTGCAGCAGCTGCAGTGGCACTGGGCCATAAGCTCTAGGGACCCCACTAAATCCAGACTAGTGCTAAATTTTACTAGTAAACAAGACAGTCAGAAGTGCATTTAACTAGCAGGCATTCATGCTTTGAATGGTGCAGCAGGTGCAGTAGCACCTGGACCAAAAGCACTAGGCACCGCACCAAACACTGAATATTGCTATATTTTACTACTAAACAGGCAGTACAAGTGCAGTTACCTCGCAGACAACAAGGTCATAATTTGAATGGTGCAGGAGGTGCAGTGGCGCCGGGCCCAAAGGTTGTCAGAATTCATCTAAACACCTAATCATTTACTACTATACAGGCAGACACAATTGCAGTTATCTTGCAGTTAAAAGGGGCTTGGTTTGAATGGTGGAGTGGCACCAGGGCCGAAAGCTCTTGGGGCCCCACTAGTCGCAGATTATTGCCAAATTGTACTATTAAACAGGCAGCCACAAGTGCAGTTACCTAGGAGGCACTAGGATCATGATTTCAATGGTGTTGCTGGTGCAGTGGCACCAGGGCCAAAAGTTGTCAGAACTCCTCCAAACACCAAATATTGCTATATTTAACTACTGAATAAGCAGTCACATTTGCATTTACCTTGCATGACTAGGGTCACGATTTCAATGGTGCTGCAGGTGCAGTGACACCGTGGCCCAAAGCTCTAGGAAACCCTCTAAAAATCAAAGACTGCAATATTTTACTACTAAACAGGCAGTCACTAGTGCAGTTACCTTACGGGCAATTTGAATGGTGCAGCATGTGTAGAGGCACTGAGGCCAAAAGTTTTCATAACTCCTCTAAACACCAAATATTGCTATATTTTTCTACTAAACAGGCAGTCACAATGCAGTTATCTTGCAGGCACAAGGGGAATGATTTGAATGGGGCAGCAGGTGCAGTGGCACCAAGCCCAAAAGTGTCAGAACTCCTCTAAACACATAATATTGGTATTACATCAATTTATTCTAATTTCCCCTCTTTCATTTCATTTTTCAAAATGTTGCTATTACTTACTCGCACTATACACTAGTAACAGCACAAAAAAATTGCCTTTTTGTGCACAAACATTTATTTATCTTATATTGTACAACTACTCAGCAAGCTACAACTTACAACAAAAAACTGCTTATTATTAATCACATAGGCTAAACCTAATGCATTTACCAATGCTTGTTAATATTTATAAGTCACCTCTAATATAAGCCCTAAATGCCTACAGGGTAGGGAGCAAAGTATTTAAAAAGTAGGGCATATATAATTGATATTTTCCATGTCCTGGCAGTGAAAAACGTATAAAGTTGTTTTTCACTGTGACAAGGCTGACTCTCTATAGGTTAACACTGGTTTACACTCTTATCTTTAATCAGTGCTAAATTCAGTTTGGGAATAGCTAGAAAAATGGTTCAAGGACTCATTTTAATAGTAATTTAAAATCCAACTTAATGGTTGAGCCAGATTTTGTATTAATATTTGGAAACTGATACTTTTCCTGCTTAAAAAAACACTTTCCTGCCTGGTCCACCTGACCCCTCATGGCTCCCCTATGGTGAGGTGTGTATTGCTATCAGGCTGTGGACAAAGTGCCCTGGATGTGGGGACAGGGATTTCTCCCTTGACAAAATGACCTGGGAGGCGGTGCCCAGCACCTTCCTGAGCTTCAAAGGATGCCTACCTTGTCACTGGCAGATGAAGCTCACACCTAGGCCTGCCTCCCCTTTGTTTCTCTAGTTATGATGACACCAAACCCAGTGGGGTCAGGGGAACTGACCAGAACTGGTTTCGGGGATGAACAAAGTCTTGCCCTACACCCATAGCTCAACACTTGGAATAAAAGTGGACCTGTGAAGAATCAGGACTTACCTGCTCTCTAAAGATCCTGAAGGGAGACTGGACCTGCTTGCCTTAAACCCTGGACCCCAGAAGTGACTTTAAGGGTCAGTTGGCTGACCTCCTGTTTGAGATACAGGGCCACAACAGGCTTCCAATATCCTTTGCCTGCTAATGTCCAGCTGACCAATTCTGTTAGAAATTGGATGTTCGTTGACTGGGGTGTGAGCCCTGCTCAAGCAGCAACCACAATCTTTGTCAGGGTAAGGCACAAGAAAACCTCAAGCTAACCTGTGCTCAACCCCCTGGTAGCTTGGCATAAAGCAGTCAAGCTTAACTTAGAGGTAATGTGTAAAGTATTTGTGCAACACTTCAAACAGTAAAACAGTGAAAACACCACACAAAAAGAATCCACACCAGGTTAGAAAACTAGAGCAAAATTGAATAAATAAACACAACCAAAACGACAACAATCAGATAACTAGAACTGGATTCCCAATGTTATCCTATGTGAGAGGTAGGCCTTACAGTGGTGAAAAATGAATGTAAGAGTTGTTTGCTACCAGGGCATGTAAAACGTATAAATACATGTCCTGCTTTTTAAATACATTGCACCCTGCACTCTGGGCTGTCCAGGGCCTTCCATAGGGGTGACATATGAATTAAAAAGGAAGATTTCCCTTACAAGATCGAAATGGCAGTTTACAATGTACACTTAGTCCTCTTTTGGGTCATGATTAGAACAAGGCGGGGACTAATGGTCTTTTGTTCTTGTGTTTGTAGAGGAGACGATTCAAATTAAGTTGGAATCGGGTAAGAGGATGTGCCCTTTTTTGTGCTTTTAGTATGTTTGCAATTTTGTAGTAAGTCTGTAGTAAACATCGATTTTCCTTCCACAGTAATACTCAGACTGAATATTTCTGTTTGGAATGAATGTTTAAGGAAGCAAAGTATTTTTTATATTTGAATTATTGACAGTGTTGGGGTGTAAGGTTGTGTTCACTAGGGTTTTTACACTTGAGTTGTTTACACTGGGGGCTACATGATATGTTTGTTAAGAGCACTTAGGTGGCATGTTTTGAGGAATGGATTAGTAGTTTTAGTATGGCATTTTGACACTGGAGTGTGACACCAGGGGTTGTCTTATTGTAAGCTGGCGATATGTAGGGTCACTGGTTGTATTGATGAGTTTGTTTATGTCAGTATTCACAGGAATGATTGGTTCAACAATGCTGAGTCCTGAAGATGGTCTCTCGGACCTAATTGGCCACTGAAGACCGAAACATCGACATCACATCCTTTATAACCTCAAATGTTATAAATTTGGTTTCTTTGTTATATCCCACGTATGCTAACAATTGAAGGCTTATATAGCAGGGATTTCAAATGATGTTAACACCATCTAAGGTAAAAGGAGGGACTGCACCTCAACTCATCTCGTGATTGAAGTAATTGAAATAGATGCTGGGATTAGCTGGAGGTGTCAGTGTTGTTATTATTGGAATGTAAATACTGCTTGGATATATTTCTGGAAATGAGTCGTATAAGACAAATTCTACATTAATGAAGTAAAAGAATATTCTTATTCTGAATACGCCTGTGACTGTTGTTTTGATTTTGTATGATTAATCATTTGGATTCACATAATGGACCGATATTGAGTACGGAAATAATTTGGATTAAAAATAATTTCTCAAGGAATATTTTGTATATGATTAGCAACTTGCCCAGTTCCTTGGGGAAAATTGGGTTGCCCTATTTTGTTATAGCAGATCAATTAGTAGCATATCATTTACAGGTCCCAGACACATGTATTGACACTTTACTAGGGACGTACAAGTAAATGAAATATGCCCATTGGGTATAAGTCAATGTTACCATGTTTTAAGGAAAGAGCACAAGCACTGTAGCACTGATTACCAGTGGTAAAGAGTGCAGAGTCTAAAAGCCAGCAAAAACAGGAGGTTTGAAGGCAAACAGTGAGGGGGAATCCACACCAAAGATGCAAGGTCAAACAAGCTCCGACTTGACCTGCCTTGGACCCTGCTGCACACCCCTGCTAAGTGAGTTCTAACCCCCAGGTCCTAGACCCTTAGCTAGTGGTAGAGTGTACTCCTCCTATCCCCAAACTGCAAAAGTATGGACGTAAAAGCTTTTTGCCAACTTTCTTCCTGGAGAACCAACAGAGACCGGGACCACTGAAGAGCCACATCCCCTGACGTTGAATCGCTAGTCGCCCTTAGCTTACTGGTGTGCCATGAAGAAGAAAATCTGACTTTTAGAAAGCTTTCTAAGTCTGAAAGCAGATGGCTTCATAAGGACCAACACTAAGCAGAAACCTTGTCGTTGACGTGTAGGCTTTCCTGGGCACAGACTTCACCCACTCTGAGCTTTCACCCCTTCATCAGCAACTGCACTGGGACCCCTTTCTTCAGCAACCTGACATTGTCAAGCCCCGGTTGGATCCAACTTGCATTTTTCCCTGCCAACAACTTGTCAACAGCCACTTTTTCTCCATACATTTTCTAAGCCAGAAGGTAAACTTTCCACTGGGACAAACTTGGTCCCTGTACCTGACCTGCACTCTGTCGCGCTTGGCCTTAACTTTCGACTTTGACTCAGTTTATTGTGACAAGATAACCGAGTTTGGCCCTTTGTTCTTTTTGGCACGATTTTTAATTTAAAGTTTACAAACTTATCTCTCCGGTTGTACTTTTTGGATTTTTGGCATCTGGTGTTGTTGGAAATGGCCCTTTTTGCAGGGTTATCCCAAAACATTTTGCTTCTTCCTCCTTTGTTTGTACTGACCTGTGGTTGTTGGCTATAGGACTCTGGGCACTTTACCACTGCTGATCAGTGCTAAAGAGCTTATGCTCTCTGTGTAAATTGTTATTGTGATTGGTTATCCATGATTGGCTTATTTGTTTTACCAGTAGGTCCCTAGTAAAGTGCACTGAGTGTGCCAGGGCTGGTGATTCAAATGCTACTAGTGGGCCTGCAGCACTGATTGTGCCACCCACAGAAGTAGCCCTAAGATGGTGTCTCAGGCCTGCCACTGCAGTGCCTGTGCGCAGTTTGTGAACTGCCATGTTGTCCTGGCCAGTGTACACACTTGCCAGGCCTAACCCTTCCCTTTTCTTACACATTGGACACCCCTATGATAGGCCCAAGGTACCCCCCTGGGCAGGGTGCAGTGTATGTGAAAGGTAGGACATGTACTAGTGTGGGTAACATGTCCTAATAGTGAAATACTGCCAATTTCGTTTTTCACTATTGAAAGGCTATCTTGCCTATAGGATAACATGGGGAATGCTGTGTGACATGTTTACCTGCATATCTTCCCATAGCAGCAAGATAGAGCGTTGGAATCTGGTATCCCTGAACTCAGAATTTAATAACACATCTTTTAGTGAAGATGGTTTTTAAATTCTAAGTTTGGAAATATCACTTTTAGAAAGTGGCTATTTTCTTGTTCAACCTTTCTGTGTGCCTCTGCCTGTTTGTGAATTTACTGTCTGGTTTGTGAGTGACAGGGGCCGGGGGTGGCTGCAGGAGGCTGGGTGAGTCATCACTAGGCTGAATATACCTATCTGCATTTGGAGTGGTGGGAGGAGTAGCACCTGGGTCTGAATAGGGCTGTGCCTGCCTTCCGCAATGCTGGCTCCACCTCCTGCGGTGTGTCTGATGACCCTGGCCCACACTCACAAAAGAAGGAGAGGTGCCCTAGCAGAATGCACCCTGAACTGGTTTGGACTGGGTCCAGGACCCCTCACACATGGAGAATAAAGACTTTTGGGGTATAAATACCAGAGCTGAAACCCCTGAACTTTAGACTACTACTTCCTGATCAAGAGGAATCCCTGCCAACGAAGATCAGCTGAAGAGACTGAGGAGAAGTACTGCCCAAGTGTGTCTAGGGCTGGCCTGCAGTTTGCTGTTTCTACTGAGGAGAGATCTAAAGGACTTTGCTGTGTGCTGTGTCCCCCTGCATGAAGAAGGACTTTGCTGAGTGCTGTGTCCATCTGAAGAAAAGTCTCCAAGGGCCTGAGAAGAGCTGGCCTCCTGTTTCTGAAGTCCCAGGCACACAAGGACTTCACCCCCAGCTACCCTGAACTTCCTTGCTGGGAGTTCCAGTCTGCCAGGAGGGCCTGAAACTGTGTGTGAGGCCTCTCTTGCTGTTGGGAGTTGGAAGCGCGATGCAACGAGAGAGAAGCGTGACGCCGCCGCAGCAGCCGCTGTCGCATCATCGAGAAGCTTGTCGCCGCTGCCGCTGTTCGCCGTCGCAACACCGGAGAAGCGTGTCGCCGTCACCGAGGGTGTCGTCGCATCACCGGAGAAGCGTGTCACAGGGCCGTCGCATCGCTGAGGAAGCGCACCGCCACTGATCGCTGCCGCAACACCGGAGAAGCGTGTCACCGTCACCGAGGGTGTCGTCGCATCACCGGAGAAGCGTGTCGTAGGGCCTGTTGCGGCTCAGAAGTTCACCGAGTTCGCCGCACGGCCGTCGGGCGTGCACGCATCGCATCTACGTTGTCGCATTGCAACAAAGAACGCCATTTCGTCGCATCACACCGGATCGGCGTAACGCATCAAGGCGCCATTTTGTCGCACCGGAACCGGAGCGCAGGAAGAACCGACGCATCGCCTTCACTGCGCCCCTTTTGCTTGTTTTGTGTTACGCATCCCAGGTACTTTGAGACTGAAAGTGTCGCATTTGAGATCTACAAGTTTTTTTTTGCAACAACCCTTTTTAAAAGACATTCTACTGAGTTTTGTATGTTGGATTTTTGTCTTTTTGTTCTTGTGTAGTTTAGATAAAGATACTTTATTTTTCTAAACTGGTGTGGTGTCCATTTGTGGTGTTTTCACTGTGTTACTGTGAGTGTTGGTACAACTACTTTACACATTGCCTTTGGGATAAGTCTGTCTGCTCGTGCCAAGCTACCAAGGAGGTGAGCAGGGGTTATCTAAAGTGTGTATCCCCCTTACCCTGACTAGAAGCAAAGGTCCCTATTTGGACAAAGGTACCTACCTCTGCCAACTAGAGACCCCCAGTTCTAACATTGGTGGTCAGCGGTGGGATTTGAACTTATATTTGTACTTGACCCACAGTGATTGGTGTACATCACTAGATTAGTGCAGACCACTACGCAACCACATACTGTGTTCTTTTTGGTTTTTAGTTCTATTTTTGAGTAACCCTGAAAGTCATCCACGCATCATGTCTCAGAAGGGTAATCCAGCAAGTGGTGTTGCAGGAATGGAGTTTGATATCGAAATGTTGAGTAGTTACAAAGTAGGTCAACTCAAGCAGTTCTGCAGGAACTTTGGATATCCCATGAAGAGCAGCTCCAGGAAGGAGGAGCTACAGAAGGCCTTAAGGGCCTGGTGGGAGGCCAAAGAGGCTGGGGAGGCAGAGGAAGCAGAGGTGGATGAGGATGCACAAGGGGATGGTTTCAGATCACAGGATCTGCCTATGTCCAGAGCAGCCTCCAGGGCTGGCAGCAATCATTCCGCTAGCCGTTTTTCCCCAGAGGAGTTGGAGGAAAACCAAAGGGTTAGAGATCATGAGTTGGAAGTCATGAGGCTCAAGATGAAGCAATTGGAAATGGAAAAAAAAATCCAGCACAAGGCAGAAGAGAGTGCACGTGCCCTGGAGGAGTTGAAATTGACCTTGGCACATGAGTTAAGAATGAGGGAGCTTGATTTGGAGCTCGAGAGGCTTGAGGCCTTGAATGTCTTAGCCAAGGAAAAGGAAATGTGTGTAGCTCAGGAAGTGAGCTTTGCTGAGTTGGCGGTGGAGTCCAGCTCAGATGGTGGCAGCCAGTTTGTGTTATCTAGTGCAGAGGGAGCAGTACAAACATCCAGAGATGTGGCGCCTGACTTGAGGGAGGGGGTTAACATACACCAGGGGGTTTAGTTTTATGAGGTAGCTCCAGTGATGTGCAGTGTCCCTGAAGTAGATTGGGGAACTGACACAGGGGATCATATTCCTAGTGGTGGGAGGGACACTCTACTGACTCTAGATGAGAGGTGCAGGGAGAGGGGTTCCCCCATGGTAGAAGTCCTGGTGTGTGAGTGTAGAGACCACCCAGAAGAGTGTGGGTTGAGTGACAGAGACAGTCTGACACTGTCTTGCCATTCTCAGGAGAGTGGTGTGGGGTACTTGTGTGAGGCACTGGATGGTGAGGCAAAGGGTAGCTTGGTTAATAACTGTGGGGGGCTGTGTGATTCATTTGTTGGAGAGCATATTTTAAATCCTTGTTTTCCAGAGCTATGCCAACGCCCGGTGGAGTGTGAGTTTTCTGATTCCAGGAAACTTGCGCAGGAGGCAGACCTCTTGGTGGATTCCAGAGAGTCTGAAGAGGCATTTGGGAGTGATCCTAAAAGAAGTGGCTCGGGTATCTTCCGGTCCTGTGTGGTGGAAGAGGTTCAGAGTAGCCCAGCTAGGTCCCGGTGTAGTGGGAGGGGTGTAGGGGCTCACGTCGTGTCTCAGTGGAGAAGGAGTGAGTGTGGGACTGTGTGTCCCAAGGTGCCCGAAACCCAGTCTCAGGGCCTGGAGGGTTCCCTAAGGGAACACCAGGATGGGGGCCTAGGCTGTACTAGTAGACCATTTGAGGGGGATCTCCTAGTGTCAGGAGAACCTGGAGCATCTGTAAACGGAGCTCCAGTGGTTCTGGTGTCTGGCAGTGCCGCTCCAGTTGGGAGGGTGCAGAAGTCCGGATTGAGGGGTGAGAGGGGGATGTGTTCCCTAGTGGGAAAACCAGTGGGTCAGGAGCCAGCCAGAAGGGCTGAGCCTCACAGGAGTGACCATGGTGACACCACTTCTGTCCTGGGGGATCTTCGCGCACTGTCAACTGGACAGGGGTCGGGAGATCTGCTCCAGGCAGACTGTCACACGACACAGGAGTAATGTGTTACCCTTGGGGGGATACTGTGTGGGTCCCCAGAAATCCTGGTGTGCCAGGCAAGTGTTCCACCGCAGGGTTTAGCCCCAAGGTTGGGAGGCCAGGTTCAGGATCTGCCTGACCTGGAGGGAAGGACATCTGTAACCAGTGTCCTGACCGGTTTGGCTTCCAGGGGGACCACCCCAGTTGGGGAGGTGCAGCCCTCTGGAAGGGGGCACAGAAGGAGGGAGCCCTCGCCTCTGACCCCGGTGCAACCTGAGGGTTTAGACCCTAGGTTGGTAGACCAGTTGCTGGAGAGATGTCCTGAACTGGTGGGAGAATTGTGTTCTGAGGGTGACTCTCCTGGGAGGAGAGTGCGGGACCCCAGAAGGAGAGGTAGGGAGAAGAGAGCCTCGCCCGTGACCTCTAGTCAGCCTGAGGGTACAGACCCTGGGCTGGCGGGCCAGTGTCAGGATGCCATACCTGACTTGGCAGGAGGGAGAGTGGAGAAAAGGTGCCAGGCACCTGGGGCTACTGCCCCCCACTTTCTGACACCACAGAGGTTAGAGAGGCCTGACAGGCATGAGGCCTGGCTCTCATCACTGACCGCTGTCAGTGGCCCCTGTGGCTGGTTGTCCTGGTGGACAGAGTTGCCCCTGGGAGGGGGGCAGGAGTCACACCCTGGGGGTGGACTGAGCCACACCTCTGTGTTGGCCCTCTGGGTACTGTCTACCAGTGCGGATCCATCTGTGAGCAAAGTAAGTCCAGGCGCTGCACAGATGGGTTCCCCAGAAGGGTCCCCCATGGTTTAGCCTAGTGGGCCCTGAGAGTATAGATAGAGGGATCCAACTGGGTTCAGGAAGGCATAGAACAGGACTAGTCCCCTGCTGTTCGGGCCAGTTTCCGTGTTCTATCGCCCCAAGCAGGGAATCCCATCGAGGTATCGTTTGGTCTACCCTGGCTTTAGGCTGGAAGGGGGTTGTGTTGGAAATGGCCCTTTTAGCAGGGTTATCCCAAAACTTTTTGCTTCTTCCTCCTTTGTTTTTCCTGACCTGTGGTTGTTGGCTATAGGACTCTGGGCACTTTACCACTGCTGATCAGTGCTAAAGTGCATATGCTCTCTGTGTAAATTGTTATTGTGATTGGTTATCCATGATTGGCTTATTTGTTTTACCAGTAGGTCCCTAGTAAAGTGCACTGAGTGTGCCAGGGCTGGTGATTCAAATGCTACTAGTGGGCCTGCAGCACTGATTGTGCCACCCACAGGAGTAGCCCTAAGATGGTGTCTCAGGCCTGCCACTGCAGTGCCTGTGCGCAATTTGTGAACTGCCACGTTGTCCTGGCCAGTGTACACACTTGCCAGACCTAACCCTTCCCTTTTCTTACACATTGGACACCCCTATGGTAGGCCCAAGGTACCCCCCTGGGCAGGGTGCAGTATATGTGAAAGGTAGGACATGTACTAGTGTGGGTAACATGTCCTAATAGTGAAATACTGCCAATTTCGTTTTTCACTATTGAAAGGCTATCTTGCCCATAGGATAACATGGGGAATGCTGTGTGACATGTTTACCTGCATATCTTCCCATAGCAGCAAGATAGAGAGTTGGAATCCGGTATCCCTGAACTCAGAATTTAATAACACATCTTTTAGTGAAGATGGTTTTTAAATTCTAAGTTTGGAAATAGCACTTTTAGAAAGTGGCTAATTTCTTGTTCAACCTTTCTGTGTGCCTCTGCCTGTTTGTGAATTGACTGTCTGGTTTGTGAGTGACAGGGGCTGGGGGTGGCTGCAGGAGGCTGGGTGAGTCAGCACTAGACTGAATAGACCTATCGCATTTGGAGTGGTGGGAGGAGTAGCACCTGGGTCTGAATAGGGCTGTGCCTGCCTTCCACAATGCTGGCTCCACCTCCTGCGGTGTGTCTGATGACCCTGGCCCACACTCACAAAGGAAGGAGAGGTGCCCTGGCAGAATGCACCCTGAACTGGTTTGGACTGGGTCGAGGACCCCTCACACATGGAGAACAAAGACTTTTGGGGTATAAATACTAGAGCTGAAACCCCTGAACTTTAGACTACTACTTCCTGATCAAGAGGAATCCCTGCCAACGAAGATCAGCTGAAGAGACTGAGGAGAAGTACTGTCCAAGTGTGTCTATGGCTGGCCTGCAGTTTGCTGTTTCTACTGAGGAGAGATCTAAAGGACTTTGCTGTGTGCTGTGTCCCCCTGCTTGAAGAAGGACTTTGCTGAGTGCTGTGTCCATCTGAAGAAAAGTCTCCAAGGGCCTGAGAAGAGCTGTCCTCCTGTTTCTGAAGTCCCAGGCACAAAAGGACTTCACCTCCAGCTACCCTGAACTTCCTTGCTGGGAGTTCCAGTCTGCCAAGAGGGCCTGAAACTGTGTGTGAGGCATCTCTTGCTGTTGGGAGCTGGAAGCGCGACGCAACGAGAGAGAAGCGTGATGCCGCCGCAGCAGCCGCTGTCGCATCATCGAGAAGTGTGTCGCCGCTGCCGCTGTTCGCCGTCGCAACACCGGAGAAGCGTGTCGCCGTCACCGAGGGTGTCGTCGCATCACCGGAGAAGCGTGCCACAGGGCCGTCGCATCGCTGAGGAAGCGCACCGCCGCTGATCGCCGCCGCAACACCGGAGAAGCGTGTCGCCGTCACCGAGGGTGTCGTCGCATCACCGGAGAAGCGTGTCGTAGGGCCTGTCGTGGCTCAGAAGTTCACCGAGTTCGCCGCACGGCCGTCGGGCGGGCACGCATTGCATCTACGTTGTCGCATCGAAACAAAGAATGCCATTTCATCGCATCACACTGGATCGGCATAACGCATCAAGGTGCCATTTTTTCGCACCGGAGCGCAGGAAGAACCGACGCATCGCCTTCACTGCGCCCCTTTTGCTTGTTTTGCGTTACGCATCCCAGGTACTTTGAGACTGAAAGTGTCGCATTTGAGATCTACAAGTTTATTTTTGCAACAACCCTTTTTAAAGACATTCTACTGAGTTTTGTATGTTGGATTTTTGTCGTTTTGGTCTTGTAAAGTTTAGATAAAGATACTTTATTTTTCTAAACTGGTGTGGTGTCCATTTGTGGTGATTTCACTGTGTTACTGTGAGTGTTGGTACAACTACTTTACACATTGCCTTTGGGATAAGCCTGTCTGCTCGTGCCAAGCTACCAAGGGGGTGAGCAGGGGTTATCTAAAGTGTGCATCCCCCTTACCCTGACTAGAAGCAAGGGTCCCTATTTGGACAAAGGTACCTACCTCTGCCAACAAGAGACCGCCAGTTCTAACAGGTGTCATTTTCTTTATTACAATGTACTCTATTTTTTAAATAGGTTGGAATTTTTCTTGGTTGTTGTTTGCACTTTATTACAGTTTGAGTGTTGCATAAATACTTTACACATTGCCTCTAAGATAAACCTGACTGCTTTGTGCCAATCTACCAGAGGACTCAGCACATGTTTAGCTAGTGACTTTAATGGTTAACCTTGACAATGATTGTGATTATTATTTGAGGTGGGTTCTCACCCCCTCAACTAATACTCCAATCTCATACAGTTTCGATTTTCTGTCTTATGCTGATGATACTCAGTTTATAACGTCCATTGCAGATAACATCACTTCGACACAAGATAGATTCATAGTTTGCATGTAGGCAGTCACTGCATGGATGCACCAAAGCTGCTTAAAACTAAATGGAGAAAACGAAGGTCTTTCTATTTGGCAAACAGCCTTTTCCCTGGTCTAATCTGCAGTTGCCGGCTGAATTGGCAGCAACAAAACATTTGGGGATTACATTTGATAATACATTTTCTTTTGTTGTGTAGTTCCTATAAACCTATATAGGATCTCTGCGTTTAGACAACATAGACTGTGGGATTGGTGTCCAGACTGATTCCAGACACCCGCACCAGGTATGTTTGCCTGTACACCAGCTAGCTCACAGTGCCACTGAAATCTCCTCTTACCAAGGAGAGAATAGTTCTTGGCAACTATTGAACATGACAACTCTGTCCCATCAGGGATCATGGAAACAGTACAGTACTTTTCGCTCAGTCACTCATGCTCACTTTGTCTCAGAGAGATACTCAGAATAAACGGTGGGGACGTTTTCAATAAGCTTTTTTTGACCAGCGTCATTCTAGTGTAAAATAGGTGTGCTGAAACAACCATAAGACAGAAACAGATATAAATGATTATAAGCACCAACAAAGTAAAAGGATGGTAGATTCCTACCATTGTGCTAAAACAATGAATGCAGGCAGGTATATAAATACATGACAGTAATAATGCGTACTCCTACGATGCAACCCTAACTAGATGTATCTAAGTGTACCTAGCATGCATGTAGGTGTAGAGCCAAGAATCCCTCTAGGATAAAGTCAACCCCATTACCTGAAGTGAGAGACTGTGGGACCCCTTCTTGGTCTCGAGATGGACACCCCGCAAGGGATGTCAGACCACTGCCAGCTGGAGTGTCTGCATGCAGCATCCTCAGCGTCTCTCGTCAGAGTGTCAGCATGGAAGTCCTTTTTCTCCTCTCTCTGCCTCAGCAAAGATATGGTGTTTATATACGCAAAGTGGTACCCTCAGGCGATCTACCTTGCTGTGTCATGTCGGACTAGGATGACGGAAGGAATGACCCTTATATATAGTTATTATGCAGGAGATGGCAGTCCTGCTGAGATTCCAAGAATCCTCATGCATAATGAATGAGGCTAGTTTTTGGAGAAAACCCCACGTCATTTAAGCAGTACCGTAACTAGGTAAAAGGTCAATACCAAGAACCGTTATGTAGTGTAATGGCAGGGGAAATATAGGTGAAAGGTTTGGTTACTACCTGAGCCTATATCGGGGTACCTGTATGAAACATAACACTTTTAGTGCCTATATCTCTTCAGTGTCATCTATCTTTATGAACACATTGAAAGCACTTAGACAGGCCATTCATCTTTTCCTGTGCACGATCGTAAAATAGAAGTTCATGCACTGATAACATCCAGGATGGGCTAGGACAATTGACTGTACATAGGTCCGCCAAAAGATTTGTTTCAAAGACTGTAGTTTGTGCAAAACGCTGCAGCATGCCTGTTGCAAAAACTTCGGAGACACGATTAGAGTTCCGCAATAAGATCTCAAGGGCACACAAACGACATGACATAACATTTTCATTTTCATTGCCATCCTGAAACCAAATGCTAACTATATTTAAATTGAATTAGTCAGATGATGGAATATATTATCAAATGGCAGTTATATTTCATGGTATTGTACACATTAACTTAGGAGTCGGACCAGATTTTTATTAAATATTATGTGTTCGTACACATGAGACACAAATGTTAATGGCTGGGATCTAAAAATGATGCCTTCATAGAGTTGTAACATGGAAAAGGATTACTTATTTTGCATGCTATCGTATTCACACGAATTTAAAGCAGGAATCCCAAAAGGCATCAAATTTCCTTTATGGATGTGTATTTTTTTAAGTCCAGTAACTACCATCAACAATGCAATATTGGGCATGTTACATTGATTTACTGTTATAACCTGCACAGCAAGCTTTGTCAACGTTTTAGGCATTGAATGGTGGTCTAGTGTATGTTGCAAGATTCTTCCAAAATGTAGGAACTACTGAATGAATTTGCATGGATATGCCTCTCTTTTTTTTAAATTTATTTCTTTATAATTTTCAAAACATACCAGAAACAATACACAAGACCTGCATAGGGTACATACTCGTACCACGTTAGAATGTGAATGTTGAGAAGGAAGCAGGTGGGAGAAAAGAGGGGAGAAGGAAACAAGGCATTATGACATAGGGCAAATTAGTGGATCAAGAGAAAGAAGAAGAAAAGAAAAAGAGGGAAGATCAGAAAGGAAGAAAATAGAGTTCATGAACAGTAGAGTAACATAACAATGCGTGCCTTTCGCCATGTCAAAGGTCGAAGAGCAGAGTGCATGGGGGCACTAGGTGGGCTACACATGAAGAAACACTATAAGGGAAGAAAGTGCATCTATGTCAGCGGTTATATCGGTTAAACCAAGAAGACCTTACGATCTCTACTGTAATCCCAAAAGGCAGGCATGGTCAGGGATAAGCTCACTTCTCAAGGAGAGAGCATGGTGGGGTGGTCCAGACAGAGCGGTGCAGAGGCTGGTAATCCGACAGGGTCTCAGTCAATGTGAGTATTATGTGCTTTTAGTGGGTCACAGGGAGGAGTGCAGGATGGGAGATAAAACGGAGAGCGGTGGGGGGCACAAGCGTTGTAATAGGGTCTTAGGAGCCGGGCAGCAACCTTACCGCAGGATCCCCTTAAGTACTGGTGCCCAGAAAAGGCGGTCAGATCTGTAGTATGTTTAAAACTTATCCTGCACTCTGTATATGAGCCTCTGTACATGTCGGTTATCCATTCATCCTGGGTAGGGAGATGGAGTGATCTCCAGTGTCGAAGAATGCAGATCTTTTCTACAGTGAGCGCCATAGCCAGTAAGCCTCTCTCATGGTAGTGAGAGGGGGGAGTTCATCCGTATCATGTAGTACGACCTATTGCCTTGGTGAGGTCAATGGCAGTCATAGGACCCTGTTAAGAGTTGAGCCCACTTCTCTGCAGTACTTCTGAATGTGGGGGCAGTCATGGAGGATATGGACTATGGTACATTCCTCTAGGTCACATCTCGTGGAGTAGTCCTGCTGAATAGAGCTTTTATGGGGTATGCCTCTCTTTTCAACAAAAAAGTTCATGGTACTGAGTTGAAAAGAAATGTTAGTCTAGAAAAGATCATGCCATCTTAGAGTATATGATAGATTATAAGTGTACCTATTTTACACTTTACTATGGACTAAGATGCCAGCATTTAAACCTTTTATCAATGTTTTACTTATTTCTAAAGTTCTTTTAAACATTTCTGGTGCCTTCTTCAGCGCAAAAGAAGTAAATGGGCAAGGTGCAATCTTTCTCATAAAAGCAATAGAAATGATAGTTATAGTGCGAGGAGATGGCTTGCATACTGCCAGCATGTTTAAATCCTTAATTAAGACCGGCAATGAATAATCTCGTTTCAATGTGATGGTCTATAAGCTAATGCCTCTAAAGTCAGATTGGTCTAACATCTACCGATGCAACACTAGACCCAAAGGGAAATGCTTAGTGAGCAGTGGTTTCAGCAGGAGATTTGATCCTCTCCTTGCCCTTCTCTGATGTCGAGGGTGTGGATGACCATACTCGTGTCCTCCCGCCCTACACCTGAGTGAATATGCCTGCTGCGCTCTCTCAGGGACCTGAGAGGTGGGTGAATATGCAGAGGGCCAATCCAGCTGGGGTTCCTGTTTTCAGCAGGTGAGAAACAGAACCCAGTGAGGATTTGGCTGTATCCCTCAGCAACTGAACTCCTTTGACCGCTGATCTGCATGTGATTTAAATGGCTGTGAGCCCAGATGTGACTCTTATGGCCACTTTGTGCTTCATCTACCACAGTTTACTGCTTTTCGTCCATCAAATTTTCAGCAGGCTTTTACTTGGCAATTTGTACCCTGTTTTTTTCTGGCTCCTATCTGATGACCTTTGAAATAAGATCCTGTCTGATCGCCCTCTGCTTTCTCGCCCTTCTTGTTATTGGATTTTCTCTCTTACTCTGCCCTTTTAAATTGGATTTTATTCATTAACTCACGTTGCACTTGCAAGGTGACCATGGAAAGGCGGCTCCTGTCTAATCCCACGTGTTAAAACTTTTCCTATCGCCTGGAAAGGCTGCCTGACCTCCTTTGACTGCTTTCAACATGTGCAGATTTTTTTAAATACCCTGAAGTGATGATGGCTATCAAATTTGATTTGTTTTCACTATGCACTTTCTCTTTTACTCTTTCAAACTGTACCCTTTTCATTTTTTAATGTTATTTTAGAAAGGCTTTTAAACAATGGGAGTGAGGGGTGGGCTTGTTCTTCCTCTCTTGAATTGGGAATATTTGGAACTAGAAATATTCGGAAATGTACCAAACATCTAACATAAGGTTCGAAAAAAAGAGCGTGGTAAAAGAGAGGACACGTGTTTCACTGGAACAGCAAATTGAGAATATTGTTCCTGTAGGATAGTTATAATTTTATAAGAATACTACGTAATATTTTTAAAAATATCTTGCTCACAAGTAGTATCATGTCCAAGAAAGAGATCAAAGCCAATACCAATCACAAAACAAAAAGCTTAGGGGCATATTAGCAACGAGGCGATAAACAATTATCGCCGCTTTTGCGTCCGTTTTCGGACAAAAAGCGGCGATAATTCTATCGCCTAATCAGCAAGGTCACGCTATCGCGTGAATCCTTGCATTATCGCCCTTTCCCCCTACGCCCATCTTTGCATCTCTAATGAGATGCAAAGTGGGCGTACCCCGGATGGACTACGTTGCAAATATCGCTGATGTACACATCGCGATATTTACAAGGCAGCCCACATGATTTTAGCAGAGGTTAGATTTCGCGAAAATGGCAGTTTTCGCCAAAATCTAACGCCTGCTAAAATCCTGACTTAGCCATCCCTAACATAGGGGGTGGATTCTGCTGATACGACCACAGGGTCGTATCAGCAAGGTTATCGCCGTTTGCAGGGAACATCGCTGGAAAACCAGCGATGTTCCCTGCAGTGCTTAATTTGTAAAATATGAAGTGCAGGTGCTCAAATGTTTGTCGGAGGCCCCACCCACTCTCCCCCTGGCCCCACCCACTTCCTCCACTGGCCCCACCCACTTCCTCCACTGGCCCCACCCACTTACTCTATTGGCTACGCCCATATCCTCAACTGGCACTGCTGAAAGTCAGATGTAATACCCGATCTGAATTTCAGCAAGGTAGCCTTCCTCCAAGTAAGGTTTTGATAGAAGGTTCCCTGCCCTGTGAAAATTTTGAAAAGCTGAAATCAAAAGTGCATTTAAAACACAATTTTGAAATAAATTAGTTAAAATGACTAATGCATTTAAAAGGGACACGTGAAACATTCCAGTGCTCTTTGTGCCGATTGGGGGAAAGGACAATACTGGGGTATGCCATTTTTAACAGAGTCTAATTGTGTGTCATGATTTCAAAGATACAACCTTTACATATCTTATGTGACAAAATAAACCAAAACGTTCTGAAAACACTCTAAACTGAAAAATTGAATAAAATCATGCAATACAGGGCCAGACTGGGAACCCAAAGCAGCCTTGGCAAGTTGTGTTAGACCAGCCCCCATACGGTGCAGAGCGAGCCTAACGACTGCTAGAGGGGTTTGGGTGAAATTCTCCCTCAAGAAAAATTTGTAATAACAAAGACCAAAATGGTGCACAACACATTTTTCAATACGTATTTAACTGTATTAACTTTCAGAGCATAGTAAATTGTAAATGATGACCTGACATAAGCACCCAGGCCAGAAAGCATGGAAATGTCACACATAAGCACCCATGCCATAAACCATGGAAATGTCACACATAATCACCCATGCCATAAACCGTGGAAATGTCACACATAAGCACCCAGGCCATAAACCGTGGAAATGTCACACATAAGCACCTAGGCCAGAAAGCATGGATATGTCACACATAAGCACCCATGCCATAATCCGTGGAAATGTCACACATAAGCATCCAGGGCCAGGCCATAAACCGTGGAAATGTCACACATAGTCATGCAGGCCATAAACCGTGGAAATGTCACATATAGGCATCCAGGCCAATTACAGTGGAAATGCAGTGGAAATGTCACACATAAGGCCTCAGGCCAAAAAGCATGGAAATGTCACACATAAGCACCCATGCTATAAACCGTGGAAATGTCACACATTAGCACCCAGGCCATAAACCGTGGAAATGTCACACATAAGCATCTAGGACAGAAAGCATGGAAATGTCACACATAAGCACCCATGCCATAATCCGTGGAAATGTCACACATAAGCATCCAGGGCCAGGCCATAAACCGTGGAAATGTCACACATAGGCATGCAGGCCATAAACCGTGGAAATGTCACATATAGGCATCCAGGCCATAAACTGTGGAAATGTCACATATAGCCTGGGCTGAGATGAATCGTGACAAAACAAGAGTAGGAGAAGAGAGATGTACAGGATTTGATTAAGTCTTTGACAGCTCTCGTTATTGGTGTATAGAGGTGTGGTTTTATTTTTGGCAAGTATAAAATGATTTCACGCCTGTGTGAGGGACGCACATGCAAATATAATTACTAAAGGAAGCGTGCAAACATTGCTTAAAAAAGTAAGACGTGAGGGCGATAGGCTAAGAGGGCATGTTTAAAAATTCAGAAGTATTTATTCAAAATTTTAGGCTGGGGTTCACGGATGAAAAATCAGCATTTAAACAAGAGAGCCACCAAAAACCAGTGTGACGCAGCCTAGTCTAGAATGAGAGATGTTTCCCACAGCAATAGCAAAGAAATGGGACATTTTGTATTAGGACCAGAGAGAAGAACATAATAGGAAGGATCAAACATAAAATCTCGAAAATTTCCTCGATTGGGGATGAGAATTGCAGGTGCTGCAGGCGAGGGATTGTTTAACTCTTATGAACTGGAGCGATATTTCGCATGCACTGCCTGTAGAAGAGAAAGGGTTGTGAAAGAGAGCTCTCTCTGTTCCTTCCGAGCTATGTGTGACCCAATAAAGTTAAAGAAGTGCCGGGGAGTCACCGAGGATAGACAGAAACTCGGTGAAAGGTTCACAGCCTTTCCTTAGCGCTAGTTCTATGGCCTCAAAGCAGTACCTAAGCTACAGTGTGCAACAGCCATCAGAAACTATTTATTTATAAAAGTGCACAAGGTGCTCCCACCTCCTATAATGAGGGATGTGAAGCAATGCTACGGTGTTCTGAAAATAGAGCCCGGGAGTGATTATCTCGGTTAATAAGCCATCTCAGGTGAATGCCTGGAGGAGGGTGAATGAAAGCAAACTCGGTCATAAACGAAGCCAAACTTCATTGTCTGGAGGAAAACCGTGTTTCTGTCTGTTGAGTGACTCCTCTTCACCATTTCCAAGTATAATACTCTATTTTTTCTCATGAAGGCTCCTTGCAAGGTCGAACGCACTCTTTGTATTGATACGTATTCTTGGAGAAAGAATAAAAATGCTTAAAGAAATAGCTCTGCTCTATGTGTTAGAGAATAAATCGACTACATACAACACACACAAACAACCTGAGCGGCTGAGCCACGAGGCTTGATGACGTAGGAATCAGGATAGAAATATCCGGATTCCGAAAGAGAAGAAAACAGCATTTCATTTCAGATTTGAGCCAAGTAAAAAGTAAGTCAAACCAGTATTTATAGACACTTTAGACAGGGTTAAGCTAAGGGCAAGGCCCTGCCCTTCTGGCCTGGGGGCCGGAGCAGAGCACACGGTGCCCGCCCGGCGCCGGTGGCATGATTGCTCAGGCCTCTGACTCCATGACCGTCTACCACGCGCAAGAAAAATCAGCGTTGGTTTATTTTATTACTTACTGGTTACTGCTGGTGGCACTGCCTTCATTAAGAGGCCTGCTGCTGCTTCTAAGTGCCCGCCTCAATGTCGTGCTAACTGGTGGCGACTAGTGCGATGCATGTGTGCCGGGCGTGGTCCCTGGAATGAAAAACGTTACGCACGCTCCCGCAGCCCCATACCCCCATAGAACCAAATGGAGCCCAATCAGTGGCCCGCCCACCGGCAACACTGAACTGAAGGCAAATTGATTTGCATGCATAGACAATGGATTTATTATCGGACTCGCTCTCTCAGCAGCACAGCTATACTCTTCTTCACCGAGGGACTCTGGAGTCTGCAACAGAGTGTGAACAACACTGCAGTAAGTCAGTCTAATTATATTTGACACATGATGTACAGACTGCAGTGCAGTCGCGTCGTTGATGTGAGTTTGCAGTGGCAGTGTAGACCCGGCACTGGTAAATAAGTGCCGGTGCTAAGCACCGGAAAGCCCCGGCACAAATTAAGCAAACGGCGATAACCTCGCTATCTCTGGAATTTTTATCGCCCTGGAGAAGCGCGTTGTTAATAACGCGCTACCAGGGCGATAAATTCCAGAGATAGCCTGCGATAGGGAATCTGTCGCTAAGCACGGCCAGCGATAATTATCGCTGGCCGTTGATAATATGCCCCTTAGTTACTGTTGAACACATCAGAAATACATGCTCAGTCCTAAGTAAACAAAAAGCCAATCTCTTCGGCACGCACACTCCAGCAATACCATCCGCTTTGCAGAATGGTCCCTTTAGGTAAAGGTGGCCTGAAGTTACAAACAAGCGTCTTTGGAATCTAGAACATCTATGCTGTCCTGAATATGAAGATTTAATCTGCCATTATATTTTTCATCTATGGGGGCAGAACTAAAGCTATGTGTCTAACGAATATTCAGTAATTCCCACAATCTAGTATGGCCAGGATGACAAACATTGCCTGAATCAAGGGCCAGTCAACTTCATGGTGGGTTCTTATTTATCGTAGATGCACATGCCACCATGACGTTGTGTTCCATGTTGGAATGGGGCATGTGGAATGGTCAGAGTTTGGCAGTTGGTCTTGGGTGCCTGCTCTGGCCGTTCCGTTATCTCGCTTCTCAATAAAGAAGCGGATTTACTTACCTGCGGAGTCTTCTGTCCTCCTTTCACCTCACAATACACTTAATGCAAAGTCATTTCCCACAGTTCTTTTGCACACCATTAAATATACATGTGGGTTCATACCATTTCCACAAAATGCTCAATGTGCTCAAACTTTATCTCTTTCGAGTTGGAAATTCCCCAATTAAACAACTTTTGAGAACAACTCTCTACTGGCCGAAGAGTTACAACAGTTTCACATGCTCTGGTGGATAACATAGTTGGTGATAATTATAATGCCTAGGATCATGCTGTGAATTATGATGTAAATTGATAGGACAACAGTATTATATCTGGTTTCCTAAGTAATTGATCTATTGCCGCTGAAGAGTTGGATGCAATTTTTGACCCAGTATTGACTGAGCCAATTGGCTTACGGTTGTTAACTGGAGAAGAACTTGGGGGAACAAGAGAGCGAACCTCCAAATTAATACACATATGACCCTTAAAGCTCTGCTCTTGGTCCTTGTCTATTCGTGATGCTCTATGAAAGGCAGAGTGTAGAAAAATAGACAATTAAAAAGTAGTTAGATAACCTTACTGAGCTAGTGCAGGCCAAGGCAGTGGAAGCACAAGGGCAGATTCTAACTCAAGGACTGAAAAAGCAACTGAGATCATATCCATGGTTGAAATTTAAAATCTCCTGGATGTAATGATTGATGCTTGTGTTATTGAAGATCTGTGGGATACATCTCATGTGGGAAGAAGTAGGCTACAGTCAGACCATGGTAAACAGTTTAGCATGGAACATCCACCAAGAGCTATGCATTCTGTGAATGGTACAGACATGAACAATTTATGCTGATATGGTTGAACCTCCATTGCTAGAACCGATGACCAGTCACATGGGTTCTAATAATATTTGAGTCAACTGAAATGAAACAATTGATGTGAATGTTTTGGAGCTACAAACAACATGAAACCTTGCAGATACGGCCAGTCAATAATATAGAGCAAAGGCAAAACTGCCCCTTTGGACTGCATTGGTTTTAAGAGACACACTAACACTTTAGACAAATGTGGATGAACATTTATGTATTAGGTGTTATTATGTGCTTTGTGGAGTTCTGACTTTCTAATCCACACTACTTCCGTAAGTAACATGTGGAATGCTCTGCCTTGCTATACTGATGGTCAAGAACTGAAAGGGTGTGCTTGGTGCTTAGTTCAAGTTAAATAGTAAATTGGAGGACCTAGAGCAGTTAAAAGAATCTAGGTGTTAGAAATAGAACCTGGTAACCCGTAATTGCCATGGGAGCCCCCAAATCATTTCCCACATTCCTCAATTGTTGAAAATGACAATGTTTTCCATGGTATTCCCCAAGATTGTTGTCTTGTTTTTCTGAACTCCTTGTTTGCTGGCCATATGACTCTGCACACCTTACTCCTGCTAACCAGTGGTAAAGTGCTTGTGCTCTCTGTGAGAAGTTGGCCTGGTATATGCTGTTCACTAATTAAAGTGGACACCTTGCACCAGGGCAAATCGACTCTTATGGTAGATAGGTTTAAGACAACCTTTTAAAGAAAGCTATCCTAGTGGTAGCTGTGGAGAGCAGCCTTCAGGCTAAGTCTCGGAGGAATGTAAAGCAGCTTGTTTTACCATATAATCTCTTGAATCACCAAATGAAAAGACATCACACAGGTATATATATCAAATATATATGTATTTATTTCTAAATAACTCTCTACTAATCTCTTTATGAGATTAGAAGACAAACATATGCACAAATCAACGTTTCACAATAAGTTAAGCACAAAATATGGCTGGGGCCCTAGGGGCGTACCAGACCATATACTAAGTAAGAGACTTAGGGACAACGACTTGCAGGGAGACAAGGCCTAGGGCCTTCAGAAGTGCTGGGGCCTCACGAAACCACCCAAGGCAGGTAAGTAAAGGACCCACGGGGGACGCGTGCAGTGTAGATACACAGGCGCGGATCGCCGTTGACTTCAATGGGGCAAGTCGCGGTTGGAAATAAAGAGTTTTAGGATACTTCTATAGAACCTACAAGCAAGTCACTTACAGGGTAAGTCGTTCTAGGGCCCACACCCACAGGAGCACCGTAGTGCTGGAGTTACCTCACCCAGGGAAGCCGGGTGCACAGGTGTCCTTTGGTGTCGGGTCGCGGCGTTGTTTTCAATGGCGAACAAAGAAGACTTGCTGCTTGCGGGAGCTGAAGAAGTGTCCGGTGGAATCCAAGCCTGGATTCTGAAGAAGGATGACCTGAAAGCAGAGGGGACAGTGTTCAAAGTCACTTGGCAGTGACTCGGGGCAAGGAAGATGGATGCCCACCGTCGTCGAGTGATTCAGGTCGGTTGCGGGTGCCTTGACTCTTCAGCCACGTGGTCCAGGAGGCGTCGATGACAACCAGGAGCTGGATTCGGTGTGTACCTCGACGTCTGCAGCTGACTGCGGTGTCGGCAACTCGATCGGAGCCAACAGGCCTTGGCAGCCGCAAGTCTCGGGAGATGGAGAAAAGTCGATGGCGCAGACCAGCAAGGTCTGTGGAACTCACCCAGCGAGGGTAAGTCAGGGCAGGCCTGGAGCAACCAGGGAGCCCTTTGGTTTCTTTAAGAAGTCTTCTGGGGACCCACAAGCCAGCGGGCAAGGGATTGCGAAGACACCTCGGGCGGAATCACTCAACAGGGGCCCACGGTCACTCGGGACGGTGTAGGCCTCTGATCTTCGGAGGGATTCCTACTGGAGGTCGGGACCACACGTGGTCCAAAGCACAGGTTCGTAGAACATTGTGAAGGGGTTGCACTCGACAATAGTGCACGGTACCCAGGGGTCGCGGTTCCTCATTACTCGTGGGGTCCACTTGCCTCAGCTTCGCTGGGGACTCACGATGGCCTGGGAGAAGTCAGGAAATCTACTTCTTGGGCTGCAGGGACTTCGGACTCCGGCGGGAGCGGCGTAGTTTGCAACCGTCGTTGTCGTTTTTGGTGCCTGCCAAGCAGGGGAGTCACTCCTTGACTCCAAGGGAGATTCTTCTGTCTTCCAAAGGTAGTGGAACGTCGAAGGGCCAGGATTCTTCTGTAGAGTGTCGTCCAGGGGTTATCTGCTTTGCAATGGCAAGGTTCCCCCTCTTATACTAAAAAGAGGGGATGGACTAGCTCTATGACCCCACCTATGGGAGGGTCAAGGGAGGGGTGGCTACACCCACTTCCCTTTGTCCAGTTTCGCGCCAGAGCAGGGGCAGGTAGCCCCTGAGCTGGTTTGAACTGGCATATGCACAGAGGAGCCTTTTGCTCCCCCAGTGCAGGACTTCAAAGCACTCTAAGAGTGCACCCACCCAGCCCCAATACACATTATCCTGTCTGGGGAGGTGGTCACACCTCCCTGCAACAGGAAACCTATTGTCCAGGCCTCCCCTGCCGGAGTTTCGTCCAGCAGCAGGAGGCCAGACTTGTGTCTGTGGCAGCAGCATCCATTTTGTGATGCCAGGGCTTCAGAAAGAAGTTACCGGGTAAGCCAGAGTTAACATGTCTTTCCCTCTAGAAGGGTGGAATGCTACCCCCGCCGCCAGGATTGGCGGGGGGTAGTATTCCAAGATGTTTGACACCAAACACGACATGTTTAGGTGCAGCCATTCCAAAGTTAGCATTTTACCGCGAGGATATAATGCGCTTAAGAGTATATGGTCAGGCTGCACTACAAACAGCATCAGAGATGGTCTCCGAACGCTGCAGAGGGGCCCTGCTCATGCAGGGGCACCCTCTCACATAGGAACCATGCACTCTGCCTTTAGGATTGATAAGGCCTGCCTTAGGAGTGACTTATAGGTTTATATGTGTGTATGTATTTAGTGATATAGGTAACCTATATCACAGTAAGGGGTGCATGCACCACCCTACCCAGGCTGCAGTAGCAGACCTGTGGTGTCAGTTTGGATGGCCTTCCAGGGGTGGCATAATACATGCTGCAGCCCCTGGTAGGCCTCTGAGGTACCTATGCCCTTGGTACATAGTATACCATATACTAGGGACTTATAAGGGCACTCCAGATTCCAATCAGAGATGTGCCTAAGGCACATGGAAACCTTTTACAGAGAAATCAGATAGACTGGGGCCCTGAATAGCAGGATCCCAGTCCAACTAAGTCATAAACCAGCAAAACACCATAAAAAAGTGGGGGCAACCATATAGTCAGATTCCACCTTCCTACATAACCCCCCCAAACGAAAGGAGATAAGGCTAACCTTGGCCAGTTGAGCCTTCATTGACTAAGTGGTCATATAAGGAAGCACCTGCACTAGCATGGTTGCCCCCTGTCTTATGGTCCACTAAGCAATCCCTCACCCTAAGGGTATGAGAGGGTCTCCACCATGGGGAATCACTACCTGTGGTGTGCTTAGGTAAAGTACAAGGCTGGTGAGGTGTCTGAGTAGGGAAGTGAGGCCCTAGGAATGTTGGCCTCAGCTTCCTCAGATCACTGGTCACCATGTATGCCTGTCTTTCCATGACTGAGTTGCACTTTGCTCTAAGGGTCAACCTTTGGCTGCCTACAGCTGTGGGTTGGGTCCCTTTGGATGGACTACTGGAGGGACATGGCAGGTTTGGAACCTTCTGGTCCCAGGTTTGCCCTTGCCTACCAGAGTCCTTCTGGGGGAGGTCCCTACATAAAGGTATGGGGGATCCCTCAGTGTGTAGAGGAATTTTCACCTGGCTAGGGCTACTAGACTGGGTGCCCCTAATCTGCTGATGGGGGCTTCCTCTGGACAGGGGGCCCTGGGGGTCCACTGACCTCCCTGACCTCTGCAGCCCTGGGCTGACTGAGGCAGGGTAGAGAGGGGCAGGTTACCTGCTCCAGACGGGGTACCACCTTGGAAGGGTCCTCTGCCATCAGGGGTGTGGCCAGGCCAGGCCTGACTACCTCTGTGGCAGTTCCTTCACTAGGGGTAGGGTCAGTTCCCTGAGGAGGCTGACCCTTACCTACTGTCTGGGGGAAGAAGGCTTTTCTTCAACCCTTGTGCTCTCTTTTGGGGAGAGTGGGCCATTCTTTCAGGCTCCATCTCTCCAAATTCTTGGGCTGGGGCTGTGGCCATCACAGCCCCACTAACCTTTACAGGGACGCCCAACATCCTAAGATGGGTTTGGTGTTCCACTTCAGCCCAGGCTGAAATTTCCAGATCATTGCCCATCAGGCAATCTACAGGTAGGGTTGGGGACACTGCCACTCTTTTTGGGCCTGTGACCCCCTCCCAGCTGAGATTGACTATGGCCATGGGGTGATCTGTTCTGACACCATCAATGTTGGTCACCTGGTATTTAAACTCAGGTAAAAGCTGGTGAGGGGGACTAGTTTCCCTGCCACCATGGTGACACTAGCCCCTGTGTCCCTAAATGCCACAGCTTTCTGACCATTAATTATTGGCTCCAATCTGTACCTGCCCAATGCTATGGGACCCATGGTAAAGGTGGCAAATCCTATACCACCATCAGAGTCAGAGGAGTCTGTTGAGGGGTCCCTGTCTAAACTAGGGCCCACCTCTGTTCCTCTTGCAAAAGCACCTAACTTTTTGGGTGCACTACTCCCAACTGGAGGATTACTACTGGTAGTACCAGGAGGGGTGGTAGTAGTTGTGGGAGGAACATTTTCTTTATTGCCACTCCTGGGGCAACTGGGATCAGTTTTCCAGTGCCCAGGCTTTTTACAGACATGGCAATAGGGTTTCTTTTCAGGAGAGGAAGGAGTTTGGGACCCACCCCCAGAAGAGGAATTTTGGGGCCCTGTAGGGGACTTATCCTTAGATTTATCCCCACCTTTCTCTTGGGACTTAGTAGAATCTTTCTTCTGGTCACCACCCTGATTTCTAGTTTTTACTCTGGTTCTGACCCACTTGTCTGCCTTCTTTCCCAATTCTTGGGGAGAGGTCAGATCAGAGTCCACCAGATACTGGTGCAAAAGCTGGTTTTGACAATTATTAAGGATCTGCTCCCTCATAATCAAATTGTACAATCCTAAAAAGTCCTGCACTTTGTTGCCATGTATCCAACCTTCCAGAGCCTTTGTAGCACAATCTACAAAATCAACCCAGTCTTGAGTCTGAGCTTTTTGGGTGTCTCTGAACTTCAACCTATACTGTTCAGTGGTTAGGCCAAACCCATCTATCAGAGCACTCTTCAAGACTGTGTAATTGTCAGCATCCTCTTCTCTTACAGTGAGGAGCTTGTCTCTACCTTTGTCTGCAAAGGAGAGCCACAAGATTGCTGCCCACTGCCTCTGGGGGACCTTCTGAACTTTACAGGCCCTCTCCAGTGCAGTTATCCATTTGTGGATGTCATCCCCACTCTGGTAGGGAGGGACAATCTTGTTTAGGTTTCTATGGTCATAAGACCTGTCCCTATCTCTAGGGATATTGCTGCCACCATGGGACTCTAGTCCCAACTTTCTTCTCTCCCTGAGGAGATCTAGGGATTCCCTATCTAAAGCCAGTTGCTTTTTTCTGATTTCCAGCTGAGTTTCCTCATACCGGACCAGCCTGGCTCTCCTCTCATGAGAGGATTCCCTCCTGTGAGAGGAGACAGAGCTCCCTATAGAGGTGCCAGAGTGGTTAGACTCCTGAGAAGGAGATCTAGACTTCCTGGGCACACTCTTAATCCTTCCTGGGGGGACAAAGAGGGCATCATTTTGATCATCCTCATCATCATCCACAGGAGGGATTGGGTTTTCCAGGTCAGGGTCATTGTCACCCTCCTGGCCAGTTTCAGAGGGGGGCTGGGGTATTGGTACCCCTGGCCTCCTCCTCTTCTTCTGCCCCACCCTCAGCTCCTACCCCTTCAGTCCCTACAGGCTTACTAAGGTCATAAGCCACCAACAACTCCTTGAGGTGTTGGGTGGTGGGGCTTTGGCCTGTCCTTATTTTTCTCAAGTTGCATAAAGCTCTCAATTCCAAGAATGGGAGTGTATCATACTTGGAGGGTGGAAGCTCAATGGCTTCCTGCAAGGATTCTTTGGATCCTCCCCTTAAAGACATTCTAGTGTTGTGCAGTGTTGTACTACCTACACTAGTTTGTGGCCTACTGATCCTAGCTTGAGCTGTGGAAAGGGTGTGCTATCCCTTGGCACCCAGCTCTAAGTTCAGTAGAACTTATTGATACTAAGCTTGACTTTATATGTACCTTGAGTACCTATAATGGTTTTCAGTTAGTAATTCAAATAGAGATTTTCTGGTAAAACAATGGCAAGCTGGAATCCCACACGCTGCCCACCAATGTGAGAAGTTGGCCTGGTATATGCTGTTCACTAATTAAAGTGGACACCTTGCACCAGGGCAAATCGACTCTTATGGTAGATAGGTTTAAGACAACCTTTTAAAGAAAGCTATCCTAGTGGTAGCTGTGGAGAGCAGCCTTCAGGCTAAGTCTCGGAGGAATGTAAAGCAGCTTGTTTTACCATATAATCTCTTGAATCACCAAATGAAAAGACATCACACAGGTATATATATCAAATATATATGTATTTATTTCTAAATAACTCTCTACTAATCTCTTTATGAGATTAGAAGACAAACATATGCACAAATCAACGTTTCACAATAAGTTAAGCACAAAATATGGCTGGGGCCCTAGGGGCGTACCAGACCATATACTAAGTAAGAGACTTAGGGACAACGACTTGCAGGGAGACAAGGCCTAGGGCCTTCAGAAGTGCTGGGGCCTCACGAAACCACCCAAGGCAGGTAAGTAAAGGACCCACGGGGGACGCGTGCAGTGTAGATACACAGGCGCGGATCGCCGTTGACTTCAATGGGGCAAGTCGCGGTTGGAAATAAAGAGTTTTAGGATACTTCTATAGAACCTACAAGCAAGTCACTTACAGGGTAAGTCGTTCTAGGGCCCACACCCACAGGAGCACCGTAGTGCTGGAGTTACCTCACCCAGGGAAGCCGGGTGCACAGGTGTCCTTTGGTGTCGGGTCGCGGCGTCGTTTTCAATGGCGAACAAAGAAGACTTGCTGCTTGCGGGAGCTGAAGAAGTGTCCGGTGGAATCCAAGCCTGGATTCTGAAGAAGGATGACCTGAAAGCAGAGGGGACAGTGTTCAAAGTCACTTGGCAGTGACTCGGGGCAAGGAAGATGGATGCCCACCGTCGTCGAGTGATTCAGGTCGGTTGCGGGTGCCTTGACTCTTCAGCCACGTGGTCCAGGAGGCGTCGACGACGACCAGGAGCTGGATTCGGTGTGTCCCTCGACGTCTGCAGCTGACTGCGGTGTTGGCAACTCGATCGGAGCCAACAAGCCTTGGCAGCCGCAAGTCTCGGGGAGATGGAGAAAAGTCGATGGCGCAGACCAGCAAGGTCTGTGGAACTCACCCAGCGAGGGTAAGTCAGGGCAGGCCTGGAGCAACCAGGGGAGCCCTTTGGTTTCTTTAAGAAGTCTTCTGGGGACCCACAAGCCAGCGGGCAAGGGATTGCGAAGACACCTCGGGCGGAATCACTCAACAGGGGCCCACGGTCACTCGGGACGGTGTAGGCCTCTGATCTTCGGAGGGATTCCTGCTGGAGGTCGGGACCACACGTGGTCCAAAGCACAGGTTCGTAGAACGTTGTGAAGGGGTTGCACTCGACAATAGTGCACGGTACCCAGGGGTCGCGGTTCCTCGTTACTCGTGGGGTCCACTTGCCTCAGCTTCGCTGGGGACTCACGATGGCCTGGGAGAAGTCAGGAAATCCACTTCTTGGGCTGCAGGGACTTCGGACTCCGGCGGGAGCGGCGTAGTTTGCGACCGTCGTTGTCGTTTTTGGTGCCTGCCAAGCAGGGGAGTCACTCCTTGACTCCAAGGGAGATTCTTCTGTCTTCCAAAGGTAGTGGAACGTCGAAGGGCCAGGATTCTTCTGTAGAGTGTCGTCCAGGGGTTATCTGCTTTGCAATGGCAAGGTTCCCCCTCTTATACTAAAAAGAGGGGATGGACTAGCTCTATGACCCCACCTATGGGAGGGTCAAGGGAGGGGTGGCTACACCCACTTCCCTTTGTCCAGTTTCGCGCCAGAGCAGGGGCAGGTAGCCCCTGAGCTGGTTTGAACTGGCATATGCACAGAGGAGCCTTTTGCTCCCCCAGTGCAGGACTTCAAAGCACTCTAAGAGTGCACCCACCCAGCCCCAATACACATTATCCTGTCTGGGGAGGTGGTCACACCTCCCTGCAACAGGAAACCTATTGTCCAGGCCTCCCCTGCCGGAGTTTCGTCCAGCAGCAGGAGGCCAGACTTGTGTCTGTGGCAGCAGCATCCATTTTGTGATGCCAGGGCTTCAGAAAGAAGTTACCGGGTAAGCCAGAGTTAACATGTCTTTCCCTCTAGAAGGGTGGAATGCTACCCCCGCCGCCAGGATTGGCGGGGGGTAGTATTCCAAGATGTTTGACACCAAACACGACATGTTTAGGTGCAGCCATTCCAAAGTTAGCATTTTACCGCGAGGATATAATGCGCTTAAGAGTATATGGTCAGGCTGCACTACAAACAGCATCAGAGATGGTCTCCGAACGCTGCAGAGGGGCCCTGCTCATGCAGGGGCACCCTCTCACATAGGAACCATGCACTCTGCCTTTAGGATTGATAAGGCCTGCCTTAGGAGTGACTTATAGGTTTATATGTGTGTATGTATTTAGTGATATAGGTAACCTATATCACAGTAAGGGGTGCATGCACCACCCTACCCAGGCTGCAGTAGCAGACCTGTGGTGTCAGTTTGGATGGCCTTCCAGGGGTGGCATAATACATGCTGCAGCCCCTGGTAGGCCTCTGAGGTACCTATGCCCTTGGTACATAGTATACCATATACTAGGGACTTATAAGGGCACTCCAGATTCCAATCAGAGATGTGCCTAAGGCACATGGAAACCTTTTACAGAGAAAGCAGATAGACTGGGGCCCTGAATAGCAGGATCCCAGTCCAACTAAGTCATAAACCAGCAAAACACCATAAAAAAGTGGGGGCAACCATATAGTCAGATTCCACCTTCCTAAGCAGTTTCCAACTCTGCTGTTGTTGGCTGTACGGAGGGTCCCTGGTTTCTTCCTCTGTCTCCTTCCCCCCTGCGGTCTGCTCCGTCGCTGTCTCTTCTGAGGTTGCGTCTGTCGGTGTGGAAGTTGAGAGGCAGGGTTGGCGCCGGAGGGGTTTCCCTGAGCATTTCTGCAGTGGCTCTTCAGGGGTCCTGCTGGGCGTCCATCTACCCTCAAATCTTATGACCGTCATTGGGGTAGTTTTTGCCGTTGGTGTTTGGCTCTGGATTTGTCCCCTTTGGTGTGTTCTTTGCAGGTGGTGCTGCAATTCCTTTGGGAAGGTTTTGAGAAGGGTTTGGCTGTTTCCACTTTACGGGCCTACAGTGGGCAGCTGTTCGGGCTTCCCGTTCCCCTTGGGGAATTTGTCTGATGCTCGAAGATCTGGTTTCTCGTCTTCTTCGAAGTTTTTCTCTGTCACCGGCCGGTGGTGCAGTCGCTTCCTGGCCTTTCTGCAGCGGTCCGCCTGGTTCTTCGGGCTTTGGTAGGCTCCTCCGCTTGAGCCTTTGTCGGAGGTGGACGTCAAGTTTTAGCTGACTCTTAAGGTGGTCTTTCTTGTGGCTATTACTTCTGCCCGTCGCCTGGGGGAATTGGGGGCCTTGATGGCCCGGGAGCCTTTTTTTGTCCTTTTCCGCGGATGGGGTGGTTCTCCGTTTGGATTCTGTTGCTTTTGTTCCGAAGGTTTCCCTCCCAGTTTCATCGTTCTCAGGAGTTGGTGTTACCTGCCTTGGGGTCTCGATCTGGATCCTCCGGGGGATCCTCCTCCCTTGGTCTTAGCTGGATGTGTGCAGGGCGCCATGCGTTTCTACTTGGAGCGCACTGCGGAGATTTCGGAAGTCGCTGACTCCTTTGTTTCCTTTGGGGTTTCTTCTCGTGGGGGAAGACTTCTTCTGCCTCCATTGGTCGCTGGCTGAAGCAGGTCATATTGCTTTGGCTTGCTCTCTTTCTGGGTCTCCTCCTCCTGCGGGGGTTCAGGGAGGTCTACCCGTGGGATGGCTGCTTCCTGGGCTGAGGTTGGTGGTGTTCCCCTGTCTGAGATCTGCTGGGGCGGCCACTTGGGCGTCCTCTTAATACCTTTATTCGGCATTATCGCCTTCAGAATTTGTTGGGGGATGATGTTAATTTTGGACTGGTTGTACTGCATGCTGGGTGCTCCTGAATTTCTTGTGTTTGCTGTTCAATAAATCCCTGGCCTTTTGCATTTCAGTTGGTTCTGGTGATTTTTTGTTGATGAATGCCGGAGTCTGGCTTGGGTATTCTCATTAGTTATGCGAGGACGAGGACTAGAGGGACCTGGGGGTAATGTCCCTGTTGCTTACCCCGGTAATCTTGCTACTCCTGGTCCCGTTGTCCTGGTCCCTTCATGGCTTCCCTCCCTCCCTCCCTGCCTTGCCGGCCTTCATCTGGGCTTTCTGGTATTGTCAGGAGGAATGCTGGGACCTGTACGTACCCGCGTACTCCCAGAGGGAGGGGGAGGGGGTAGGTCCAGCATTCCTCGATTTCTTTTTTCTGTATGCGAGATAGGACTATCTCATTAGTTATGAAGGGGATGAGGACAACGGGACTCAGGAGTAATGAAGATTACCGGTAAGTAATAGGACATTCATCTGTTCCATCTGCCGCTGGACTGACCTTATGGCTTTTCCTTGCAGGCGCTGCACCTGAGTCAATGTTCCGCTCAAGACTGGGTCGAACACACTCTCATCCTCGCCCTGTGCAGCAGGAACTGGCTGCCCTTGCCCCTGCGGGGGGTGCCTGGCACGTGTGTGGGCATGCTCTGTGGGGGACTGTGAGCTGCACCGCTGGTGCCATCCCCAGCCACCGTGGACTTCCTGTTGGCCTCCCATGCTGTCCCCATCGGACATCTCCATCTGCTGGAGGCTGGCCACTGCATTCCTCCCTGGCTCTTGGTTGTGGTGGCGTTGATGGTGGCACTGGTGATGTCTGGTGATGGTGGTGATGGTGGTGGTGGTGGTGGTGGTGATGGTGGTGATGGTGGTGGTGGTGGTGGGGGTGGTGTGCCCTGCGGTGCGTACAGGAGCCTCCTCCTCTTGTGTCCTCTCTGTCCTGGGTGCCTTTTGTTTGCTCCCTCTGCAAGCCCTGCGCCTTGGGCTCGCCTGCGAAGACAGAATGTACATTTGCTCACTGATCTGGCAGCATGTGCGTGATAATAAATTTCCATGCCTGCCAATCAAACTGACTGTCCTCTGCTTGCTAACTGCTGATGTGTCACATCCCTTTGGGTTCAGTGGACTGACTGTTCTGACATGTGTTACTTCCTGGACTACATCTCCCGTAATGCATTGCTGGTTTTCAGTAAAACATGTTCTGGAGTGGGATTCACAATGCCTCATGCTGGGTATTGGGGTTAGGGAGTGGGGGGCACAGCAAGCAGTGCATGGATCTTACCTTGTTTGTTGCCAGCTCTGGCTGGAGCTGTCTGCATCCCCAATCCCACCTCACACTCTCCGGCTGGAGGGTGGACTCGCACTAGGAGATCCAGGGCAGTTGGTGCAGGTGCTGTGTTACTCCCCTCCACCTGTAAGGTTGGCTTGCTGCTTTCTCTGTCTGCCAGCCTCTCCTTCGCACGCTTCCTCAGGTCATACCAGCGTTTTTTTAGGTCCTCAATGGAGCGCTGGGTTACTCCTAATGGCATTTTATTCTTTCTTGTATGACTCAGCCAAATCTGCCTTTTCTGGGATTCAGGCACGTGCAGAGACCGTTTCCCAACGATGCTGTCAAGTGGTCCTTCATGACATCCTCAATCACGGACCCTCCAGCTCCTCTCACTAAATTTATGCTTCCTCTTTCTTTCAGCTGCATCCTTCTCCCTCTCCTGGTTGTCCATATTTGCTCAGTCTGGTCAGCAATATGTTTTGCTATGGTTTCTCCTGGCTTGTTTGCTGTGCTCCCTGCCTCTCAAGGCAGCTTCCAGGTTCAGTGCAGGTGCAAGGATGTGTGGCCACTTCCCTGGTTGTGGTGTAATGAGGAAGCACAGGATTGGCTTGATTCTTCAATTACCATTTTTTAAATTACTCGGTCCAAGCTACTCATCGAGCCGGTAATGACGGGTTCAGATAAATATTTTTGCCTCGATTCATTCCGATCTTTCGCTATTTTTTCACAGATTATTACCGATTCTGGTTAAATTTTACCGATTATTACCGATTTGGCAAATTTTACCCGAATATTACCGATTCGGTAATTTTACCGATTGATCACGCACATCTCAGCCACCGAGTTCTTAAGAAGCGATTCGGTAAAATTCGCTGTGGGGATTCGGTATTTCGTGAATTACTCTGGCATCTGGCCCCAAGTGGCATACAACAACACTGCAGCGGTGGCAGAAGTGGCGTCATCATCCTCTGACCCCTGATAACACCACAGTGCTGACTCATTATGCCACAGCCTTAGACCCCTAAGAGTGTCTTATAATTGCCATTGAGGGGCTTTGAATGACGGCCAGAAGTGGAACCACAGAAAATGAGCAGGTCTCGTTGAAGTCCTGTTTTGTTTCCTAGATCCTAGTAATAGTTTTCATAACTCCTGAAACCAAGTGCAGCTAGCACAATGACAGAAGTATCGAAAAAGAGACGAGCCAAGGATAGCCAGTGCCTAGCTACCCATGGTTCCTCTAATTAGTCAGTCCATGTGCAATGGACATGTATTCTATTTCAGACGCCATTGCCTCCCTTAGCTAGAGACAGACCTATTGGGACCACAATGCACAGAACAAATCAACAGAGAATGACTTGGAGCTCTGTGCTGTCTCAGCTTCAGAAGCTTATGTGGCAAGGCACCCCACACAGTTCAGCTGTTACTTAAGAAAACCATACTCGGGAAAAGAAATGCACGTGATACAACATATAGTAACATAGCATACGTGGTTCACTACCAACTGGGTACTGAGATCCAGTAGATTGCCAAGTTGTCACATGTGAGGTGTATGACACTTTGCTCTGCATTGCAAATACAAACTACAAAGTATCATAAGGCAAAGAACAAAGCAAATAAAGAAGGCTGAAATTGGTACTCCAAACCTCCAGCCCAGAAACCCAAATGTGAAAAGCTGAGATCCCAAACATATGCATATCCCACTTATCCAAAATCGCCCAGCCTCTCCACATCTTAGGGGTATATTCACAAGAACGTGTGATAACTACTGCAAAAGAGTAGCGTAACGCAACTTTCAATATTGCAGCCCATCAGTGGGAAAATAACCCTGTGTCAACGTGGGAATTCACAACAAGGCGGTTATCAAATGTCCAGAACAGCCAAACCGCGACAAAGTCCACGATACAACCACCACGATGGAGATAAAAACACAAACCACCATCACCAAAAAAACACGCGATGGGCCAAAGCAAGCAGCATGAGGAAATCCAGCGACCAGCAGCGCTAGGCCTGCAACACACACACTGGCAAGGCGCCAAAACCTCCATAAAAGTAGAAAAACACCCCCACTACAGCTGACCAACACATGCCAGCACCATGGAGTCCGCCGGACGGCTGCAGAGGACTGAGCGCAGCCCCAAGCACCCCCGGACCAATCCAGCCTGGGACCTCGGGGACAGGGAAGGGCAGGACAAGAAGACCAGGAAGACAAGTTCAGTCCGCGGGCCACAGGATCCATAGTCACGGAGGTGATGAGACCTGCCATTCATCCTTCCTCCACCCTCCAACGTGTCATTGGTCACCAAAACTGGAATATGGCGGGACATCGTCGACAAGGTGAATGCCGTCGGAGAGCACAAAGCGGACGTCTGGACGGAGGTCAAGAGGCGATGGAATGACATCAAGCGGAAGACCAAGGATAAACTCTCCGCCAACCTGAAGGCAGCAACGCAGACCGGGAGGTGGGGCCCAGCGCCACAGCTGGAGGAGCTGGATGACCTGGAGGGAGCTGGTGTCGACAGTCATCAGTGTGGAGACTGTGCGGCCAGCTCGGGGGCCCTGGGACACTGCTACGACAGGACACAAACACAACTGCAACAGGGTGAGTGACCACCAGGTACTGGGGGATGGGGGAGAGATGGCCACAATGGCACACATATGCACAAGCAAGCAGGGCACAGTGCACACCCACAATCACTCTGGGTCCTCGCCTCAGACCCACAGACTGTCAAGCAATGTACAATGCCATGCTGTCTGAATGTCAACTTGTACCATGCGGCACATACATGTGGACACATTGTAATACACCATCTCCCTTCACATCGCAGGGGGCACCGTCAACACCTCCTGCAGAGCAGTCACAGCCACTCTTCACTGATGGCGAGGAGGAGGTACAACTACCAGCATCGTACACCCAAACCATCCAAGACCTCAGTGGCCTCATCCTGCAACTCACCTCCCAGGATCAGGCATGACCCCAGCTATCATCCATGAGACCGCCACCCACCACCCAAGCCACCCAGCAGGAGGCATCCCACAGCCCCTGGCACCCTCCCAGGGCCCCCAGGAGCAACAAAATGGCCTTTCCAACGCCATGTGCTGGAGGGCCAGATGGGACTTTGGCCGCGGCAGGTGCGGGTGGGGTTCGAGCTCATGGCTAACAAACCGGACGCCATCCTTGGGTGTCTATGTCCACCCCATGGACTCCAGCGAGCCCTGACTGACATCCCCGGGAGTCATGACGCGGAGGGAAGAATACCTGTCTGCTCACAGAGTGGCCCCAGCGAGGCCAGTCGGGAGCTGGCACACATGCGGAAGCTCATGCGAGGACATGGTGCGGATGGAGGCGGGAAAGGATGAGCACCTACCTCGCTGCACATCAGCGTAAATGGTAGCTGGGATCTACCGTGCCCTGCATGCATGTCTCGTCCTGGCATTGCTGCCACGAGGCTCGCGGCGATGACGAATCGTCGCTGCCCCCACACCATCCACATCTCCGCCCCCAGGTGTGGCCAGTGCCTCCCCAGTGCGGCAGGCGTATCCACTCCGGCACCTGATGTGTCACTGCCACACAGTGCGGCCGACAATCCTCCTCTGGCCCCTGATGTGTGTCACTGCCACACAGTGCAGCCGACAATCCTCCTCCGGCCCCCTGATGTGTCAGTGGCACACAGAGCCAGCAACCGGCACTGCAACACCCACAGGTGGGGCAGAGCACACACCCGGGGACGAGGACGTGGATGGGACTGTGTGGTCAGGAGGGCCAGGCACTCAGCATCCATTTCCGCCACCTTGCCTGCTTCTACAGCTTGGTGCCGCACATGGCCTCAAGACCTACCACTGACCCCCGATACACTCCGAGGCACTCACCTTGGACAGCGACCACTGGACTGCCACATCCTGTTTGACGACCAATGACACGGCGGACAGACTGCGGACTAGCGCCCTTCCTCTTCCGCAGTACAGCTCATCCCGGGATGGACACTGGCTGGCCCTCCACGGGCCCATATTGTGTGGTGTGCTCGGCATTGCCCTGTGCCGCTCCAGCTGCATGACTGCACTGGATGTGGAAATAAACATCCAGTGACACACTGCTGTCTAATGTCTTATGTCATTCCAGTGTGGATGTGTGGATGAATGTGCGGACAGTGCCTTCCCTTGCGTCAATGATGTTCATCCTGTGGGATGCCAGTAAGAGGGTGCGACATTGCATTTTGTGTAGCGGGTTCCGTGAACACTACAGCAGGGACACACGCATCAGTCGCTCTCCTTGTCCGGACATGGACTGGACCACGCCCAGAGCCCATGGAGTCATTGTTGCAAGCCCTGCGCTGGTCGGGCGTATGGCAGGCCAGACCACTCCGCTAACGCCCCGAGGGGGCCCTCATTGCTACCCATCGCAGCCGTACTCGCTGGTGGTGTGCAGGTCACTGGTCTAGTTGTCAGCATGTCACAGCCACTCCCTGAGGAGCAGGTTTTCACACACACCACACCCATCCGGCACAGGCGTCACAGGCCATGTGACTCCGCCAACATAAGGGGCCGACGACTCACATTCCCCCTCTTCCGGTGGTGACTGGATGACGGCCGCTCCACGGTTCTCACTCATGTAGGGCCCATGAGTTGTTGCGCACAGGGTTAGTGGCATCCGAGGCCTTGCGTGATGGCACGGGCCTGCCACCAAGTGGCGCAGACTGGGGTTGCACAGGGTTAGTGGCACACGAGGCCTTGAGTAAGGCACGGGCCTACCACCACATGGCGCAGACTGGGGTTGCACAAGGGTTAGTGGCACCCGGGGCCTTGCGGATGGCACAGCACCCCGCCAAGGACGGTGACTTGGGGTGCACTGTGTCAGTGGCACCTTGAGCTGCTGAGCGGGTGTGCAGCCTGCGATGATGCCCGCGTCCCGGCGCGTCCGGACAGCTCCAGGGTTATGTGTGCCCTGCTGGACCGCAGTGTAGGCCACAGCCAGCGGGCAGTGCGGGCCTACTGCCACGTGCGTCGTTCCGGGGTCCCAGAGTTGGTGGCATCCATTGGGCTGAGCGGGTGTGCAGCCTGCGATGGTGCCGGGTGCACTGGTATGTCCACTGCCATGGAGTAATCAAGATCCAGCACCAGACATGAGACCTGGTGGCCTCCCGGAGCATGACTGCATGATGTGGAGGGTGCCATGTCCAGCTCGGCCCCGGGCTTGTGGCTTGAAGGCGGCACGTGGTGGGACCTCCTGTCCTACGCGCCGGTGGCGGAAGGTGAGAATTGAGGCCTGGTTGTGCATGGGCGGGCATGATCCGATGGGCGGCGGGAGGGGCTGGGGTGTGCCTCCTGCCTGGGTGTGCATGGGCGGGCAGGCGCATGTTGTCTTGTGCAAGTGGGTGTACTGTGCCAGTCATGTATCCGGTCTCTGTTTTAGCTGACGGCCTCTGAATCAGATGTGTGACCTGGGTGAACTGCCCCAGCATACCGGCACGTGGTTGGCGACACACCGGTGGCAAGGCAGGTGAGCGGTGGTCTTGGTGTGCAGGGGCAGCACTCTCTCTCTCTCTCTCTCTCTCTCTCCCTCTCTCTTCCTCTCTCTCTCCTCTTCTCTCTCTCTCTCTCTCTCCCTCTCTTCCTCTCTCTCTCCTCTTCTCTCTCTCTCTCTCCTCCCTCTCTTCCTCTCTCTCTCCTCTCTTCTCTCTCTCTCTCTCTCTCTCCCTCTCTTCCTCTCTCTCTCCTCTTCTCTCTCTCTCACTCCCTCTCTTCCTCTCTCTCTCCTCTTCTCTCTCTCTCTCTCTCTCTCCCTCTTCCTCTCTCTCTCTTCCTCTCTCTCTGTCCTCTGATGTGCGCAGGACACACACATCTCATCATGTTTTTCGTCTTACAGGCTGTGACCTACGTATTGTCTGGAGGGAGCGGCCATGTGTCATAGACCTCATTTCTCGTTGTTCATTTTAATAAAGTTTCATTTGTTGCGTACTAGAAAGTGAATGTGTGTGCTGGTCGCTTCATGATGACGACACATCCATGTCACCAGTTGTGATTGTGTGGCATCAAAGCGGAATATTTTGTACATGTTTAGGCTGTGGCTGATGTGGCATGTCTTTTGGTCGGGGTCAAGAAAATGTAGTCGTTCCTAGGTGATAGAGAAACAAGTCACAATAATTGGCAACCTGAACAGTAGAAGGACAATGAGGACAGACAATAACAACATAGATAAAAACCTGTGATTATTTATTTAATTAATATTCATATATATAGAGAACATCACGGAGATATTTTCAATAAAAAACAAATTATAAAATGACATATGCATCCATGTACTCTGATACACTCATAAAACATACATCAAATTTAATAAAATACAGAGTACATATATAAAAATTCCAAAGTGGCAACAGATAAATTTTCGACAAGCGCGCTTCGGCGCACGTAGCGCCTTCGCTCAGGAAAAGAAACAACCACTTGAAGAATGATGCGTGCTCAACAAGAATAAACGAGGCTTGGTCACTCGTTATTATGTTATGCGATGGAACATCGATAAATAAAACATGTAGAAACCCGATGTCAACAATCAGATGGAAGCGTTTACACGACGGTAACTATTAGAGTATTAATTCGCATGTAAATAGAACCAATTTCATGCGGTGAACGAAGATAGAGCAGACCTTATTTTCTTCTCACTACTGACCAAGGGGTCACGCCTTTGTATGTACAGTGATCCTATGGTTTGGCAGTATTTGTGTAAGGATGCCGCCGCGTATAAAACGCTCTGGCGTTCTGTCGAGCGAAAATTGGACGTAAGGCGCCACGTGCGCCGAAACGCGCGTCGAAAATTTATCTGTTGCCACTTTGGGGATTTTTTATATATGTACTCTGTATTTTATTAAATTTGATGTATGTTTTATGAGTGTAATCAGAAGATACATGAATGCATATATGTCATTTATAATTTGTTTTTTATTGAAAAATATCTCCGTGATGTCGATTTATTCTATATATATGAATGTTAATTAAATAAGATAATCACAGAGTTTTTATCTATGTTGTTATTGTCTGTCCTCATTGATCACTTCTATTGTTCAGCACAATTAATGTGACTTGTTTCTCTATTACCTAGGACGATACATTTGCTCTTGGCTGTTTAAACCTCTGTCCTAGGAATAGTATATTTATATATACAGGGGGTCCTTGTTATCTACATTTGGTCGGGGGGCCGGGGAGGGGTGGTCTTGGGGGTGGTGGCTGTCGGTGGTGTGGCTCCTTGGGTGTCCGGGCCGCACATGATGGCTGGCTCCATGGCATCTGTTGCCCTTCGGATGTAGCCCTGGGCTGTGCTCCCTTTGGCTTGCAGGCTGCCGGGTCTCGGAGCTTACACCAGGGCAGAGCAGGTGTAGATTTCCTGGTGCTAACGCGCCTTATCGCCTTTGTTTCGTGTTTTTCGCGCGGATGTGGCTGGTCGTTGTGAATGCTGAGGTGTGCTGTTGTCTCGACTTTTGTCACGGGAACGCCCACTCTGCATCTCATTAGCGATATTTGCGGGGGTCCTCTGTGGCGATGTTTTTTGCGGCTGCTATCACAGGTAAACTGGTGCTGTGGGCTGTGCATATCGGCTTGTGAATGGGGAGAGGCAAATTTATCTCGACTTTGGCTGCGATAAAGTGCCGTTAATTGGGCGATAGCTCCTTGTGAATATGCCCCTTAGTTACTCTTCCACACCTCACTGCTGTTCAATGACCTTCCCTTGCTACCCTTTCACACCTGGGGGCGAGGCCACCCATTCTTCCCTTTCTCCTGCCTTTACTCCCACAGGTCATGCTCAGTGACGTAATAGGACTCACTGCAACACTGTATGGATGCCACATAAAACAAACATTGGTACATCTGATAGTTCTAACCTTTAAGCGAGACGGATGCAGACGCATGGACTTTGACAGTGTTTGGTTTGACATAATGTATGACCAAAAACAGTCCATGAGGACCATCCGTGGGTGTGCATGCATGCAGACACAAGGACGTCATTCTGGGATTTTATATGGTAAATGTCTTAAAAAATTGCGAGATGGCAGCTGTGCATGCAGACTCACATGCTCAAGTCTGCTGCTGGCCATCTTGCAATGATTTCGTTACAGCTTGACAAGCTATTTCCTAAGGTGACAGCCCAGCTCTCCACATGAAGATACATTCATGAGCACCCAGGTGCATCCATCTAGGAATCTTTTTGTGAGTCAAACTATAACAAAAAACATTGCAAGAGAGCCATGGGCATGTGTGCATGCATATTCACACACAGTGAATTGCTGCAAATATTTTTCATATATTTTATCCTTAATTTACCATTCCAAAGATTGCCAAGCATCCATTTTGGAATGATAAATTAAAGAAATAATGCATGGAAGGGATGCCTAACAAATGGGCTCTCAATTGAGCACTGGTAGCTGGTGTTGCAGCTGATTGACTGCTGCAAAAATAACAAAGCAATGGAAATGCAATAGGTCTTGCATTTGCTTGAGTGAAGATATTGGCGCTTGTAAACAACAATGTCTTTTTACCCATGTGTTATGGAGTGTATGTATGTGATGTGTAGATGAATTGTGTGGTTAGGGGTTGGAATTGTCAGTTGTGGAAATGTGTGTCGTGGAATTGTGAGTGTGGAATGGATTTATGTAGTGAACTATGTTGCATGTTGTGCAGTGGAAATATGTGGATAGTAGTTATGTGGTATTGGGTGTATTGGAATTATGTGGGAGGAGATTGTGTGTTATGGAGTGTAATTATGTGAATGGTATTTTGAAGTTGTATGTAGTGGAGTTTAATTATGTGGTGTGCTGTTGAATTTTGAGGCATTATGTGGAATTCAGTGGTGTGTATTGGATGTATGTGATGTGTTGTGTAATTGTGTTGTTGAGTTGAATTATGTAGTTTGGTGTCAAATAATGTCAGGTGGATTGGAAATGTGTGGAGTTAAATTGTGTTATGAGGAACTGTGTGAATAGCTTTGCCTTTTTGGTAATGAAAAAAACAAATAGGTAGGAGCTAGTCTCCAGATCTGTGTCTTTGGGTGTTAAAAAAAAATAAAGACAAGTTTATGCTATCTAATAGCATCTTATGTTATGCTTTTTTATGCTGTTGTCGTACCTTATCAGCCCTATTTTATGTTATATCGTAGTATGCCATGTTAGTTTATGCAATGTTATTTTATATTATCCAATTCAACCATGAGTTGAGTTAATGTTGAAGATGTTAAGTACGGTCCATACCGCACCAGTATTGCATTTAGGTCACTGTAAAGACAAGGACATTATATGTATTTTGTGACAAGGGAGGAGCTATATGATAGACTGACAGAAAAGGTAGCCTCTTAGGTGTTTTGGTGCAGGAGAAGGTTTGGTAGTGACAATGGCTGGGATAACAGCTCTTGAGAGAAGATTCTCTTTCCTTTCAGAATATTTTTAAAATCTCCACCAGGGGAGCACTTTGAATCTTTGGAAGGTCATTGAGCAGGAGGTAATTTCTTTCAGTTCTGAGGCAGGGATGCATCTATATATAAACTCGTATGTTTGATGCTATTTCCATTTGCTATGTCTGCAAATTCATTTCATATAATGTATAGTACTTGGCGGCTGCTTTGCAGTACGGTAAACGTGTGAAGAAACCTACTACCTCAGCCAAATCTGTCCCGAGAAAGACACCACTGGCAGGTACCTGTGATGTAAAACCCAGCATCCTCCAGAGCGCGGAGAAGAGGTGCTCCGTCAATGCTTGCTGTGACTGGCTGGCAGCTGCTGTCCCCGCCAGCCCCCACAGTGCAGATGAGTGACAGGAGAGCAGGGAGCTGGGGCTAGGAGGTGCAGGTCCATGTGCTGTTGCTGGCGGGGGCAGATCTATGCAGCTGAGGCAGGAGCCCAACCTGCTACCACCACGTGGACCATTCAGAGACCCTCACAGGTGGACAACCAACGTGAGAGAGGAGTGGACATTCACAGAGGTGGAGGGATGGCTGAGGGAGAAACAGGGCAGCAGCGCCTCAGATGTAACCAGAGCTGCCAGAGAGGGACAGGGAGAATAAACAGGAGAGACACGCTATAGAGCATGGTAACATAGAGAAACGGTCGACCATCACCACACAGCAGTAACCTTGTGCTGTCAGGGCAGGGGGAGAGGGGCTGGGGATAAAAGACATAGAGGGAATAGACCGAGGTGTGATAACCTCATATGAGGGAGGGAAAGGGGACGCCAGGTGTGTGGAGAAAGAGAAAGGGCGTAGATACAGAAAATGGAAAGGGAGTCAGAAGGGGTAAAAATTGAAGGAAATAGAAGAGAGGAAGGGAAAGGAGAATTGGAGGGATTAAATGGGTGTGCAGAACAGCTACTGAACATAATAGCCAGGCACAGCAGGGGAATTACAGGGAAGTGTCAAGGGAAGTAGATTGGGAGCAGAATTAGAGCCATGCTAATGAATAAGGTGACCACTTTGTCAGCTAGTTACACGACAATCAGTAAATTCAGCATAACATCCGTCATTCTTTGTTGCTCATTTATCGGATGCCATTTGTCCGTAATTAAATCACTTTCTGGGAAGCTTAACAGCCATACCGCTGGTTGAACAAATTCTGTGTGCCATCTCTAAGTGGGAAGTACTGCTAATTGCATTGTGATGTGACCTAGGATAGGAGCACCGGAGGTCATGTCACCCAATGCCTGTGCATCACACTGAATTCAATTGGTTGTAGACACCACATGAGCTATGCAGGGCTGGCTGGGGGTGTCCTCGACGACACTACTTCTGATGCGAATGACAGTTATTAACACAGTGCAGTGACATTTTGTCTCCAGCCTAAGCTAGGCTTTCTGAGCCTATTTTTTGGTGATGGGAGGGAGGAATGGGCAGGAAAGCAAAGGTAGCTCGGAGGCGTGCCCCCCGGGTGGTGAAAGTGAGTGATGCTGATGTACCCATTTGGCTGGCATAGCAGAACAAGCAGTAGAAAACAACATGGCTGGTGCTTGTTTGAACACATAATGGGATTGAATTATAATTGGGCATTCTAAACGAGTGTCAGCCATCTTACATGCTTGATATCGAGTGGGAGAGGATATGGCGTAAATGCTAGAGCGGCCAACAGTGAGGCCGGCGAACAGGGTTCGAGTCTCGGAGGCCCAGCATCCTTTTGTTTGTGCCTAAATCACTTATTGTGAAGTGTTCCAATACCTGTCAAATTGCAGAAGAAAAATAAAAAAAAACAAAGCGAGGGGTAATAAATGCAAAAATATATTCTCTCACTTTGAAGTGAGTTAAAGAAAAAGTAACAGGGGCCATCCTGGATGGCAAGGAAAGATGCACAGATGAAGCACGGCAGACAAAGTGAAACAAAAAAAGCAGAAAAGTGTGGAAAAAGCAACAATTTCAAACAAAAAGTTCTTCCAAACCACAACATAAAGGGGCTCGGAAAAAACAGCGTAGGGAATGGGAGGGGTGCAAGAAATTGTACCTGCATTAAAGTACGATCGACCACTAATTAAGGATAATTACTCGTGTAGTGTGTGGTGCTCCTGGAGCTCTGAGCTCCAAATGGAAGTGATATATTGGGAACGCAAACCATTGAGGAGCCACCAAAGAAGAGCGCAGCTAGAGTCAACGTATGGTAAGCAGCAGGCGGGATTACACTCCATATGGTGAATACAGCAGGTCTTGAATATAGGCGCATGCACGCTGCCTAGGCTCTAACTAATTGAAAAATACATTGCCAGCGTGGGGACCATGGTGAGATGGCAACAGGAGCGAGTGGCTAGAATCGAACAGCCTGGTAGCAGCGTACAGCTGATGGGCCTTCACAAAAAAAGAAAGTAAGATCAAACAAATGATGGTGCAGGGAAGAAACTGGAGTAGGCATGGAGTGCCACAGAATAATAAAAAAGTAGTCCCCAACACATCCAATAATAGCAGTGGCGTAGCTAGGCACTCTGCCGCCCGTGGCGGTCCCTGCCTTCCTGCCTTTTGCCGCCGCGCTGGGGGGGGCGGTGCTGGCGATGATTTTCCCGGCGCCGCCGCACCCGCAGCTCGTGCGCCCAGTGGCGCACCGCCCTCCTCCGCCCCCCTTGCTACGCCAGTGAATATTAGT